>CAWUFW010007924.1:0-600000 GCA_963921515.1 Calotriton arnoldi
GAGGAATACAACACCTTGAGCGGCTTATAGAAATACTGTTATTTTGAGCATTGTTTTCTTACCTCCCATGAGCGTCTTCTGGTAATACTGTTATTTTGAGCATTGTTTTCTTACCTCCCATGAGCGTCTTGTGGTAATACCGTTATTTTAAGCATTGTTTTCTCACCTTTCTTGAGCGGCTTGTGGAAATACCATTATTTTTAGCATTGTTTTCTTACCTCCCTTTAGCAGCTTGGGGTAATACCGTTATTTTAAGCATCGTTTTCTCACCTCCCTTGAGCTGCTTGGGGTGATAATGTTTTTTTTTAGCATTGTTTTCTCTCAGCCCCTTGAGCGGCTTGTGTTAATACCATTATTTTTAGCCTGGTTTCTCACCTCCCTTTAGCGGCTTTTGGAAATACCATTATTTTTAGCATGGTTTTCTCACCTCTCTTAAGCGGCTTGTGTGGCTTGTGGTAATACCGTTATTTTTAGCATTGTTTTCTCAACTCCCTTGAGCGGCTTGTGGTAATACCATTATTTTGAACATTGTTTTCTCACCTTCCATGAGCGGCTTGTAGTAATACTGTTATTTTGAACATTGTTTTCCCACCTCCCATGAGCGTCTTGTGGTAATACAGTTATTCTTAGCATTGTTTTCTCACCCCCCCTCCCCCCTTGAGCGGCTTGTGGTAATAACGTTATTTTTATCATTGTTTTCTCACCTCCCTTGAGCGGCTTTTGGTAATACCATTATATTAGCATGGTTTTCTCACCTCCCTTAAGCCGCTTGTGTGGCTTTTGGTAATACCGTTATTTTTAGCATTGTTTTCTCAACTCCCTTTAGCCGCTTGTGATAATACCATTATTTTTAGCATTGTTTTCTCAACTTACTTGAGCGGCTTGTAGTAATACTGTTATTTTGAACATTGTTTCTTATCTCCCATGAGCATCTTCTGGTAATACTGTTATTTTGAGCATAAGACTGCCCTCCGGATGTATAAAGTTGAGATCAAAAAAGCCCAAGCCTCATACTTTGAGGAAAAGATTCTCCTCGCAAGTAACTCTTACAGGGAAATTTTTCAGATCGCCAAAAATTTAATAAGAGTGCCCGACCCTCCACCAATCCCTGATTCATCTGGACAGCGGTGCAAAGATCTTGCACAGTTCTTCTTCTCCAAAGTGCAAAATATCCCAAAAATCTTTCCTGTGAAAGACAATGCATATATCACTAATGCCAACTCTCCGCTTCGAGATAAAGCTGCACCTAGTCTGGAGGCCCTAGAACCCTTGTCCTTGGACTCCTTGTTGCCTATTTTGGCTTCTATTAAAAGTGGATCGCCTCTAGATCCGGCGCCGTTTAACACCTTGAAATTAGTAGCCTCTACTATTGCTCCCTATCTTCTCAATGTGATTAACACTTCTCTTATCTCAGGTGTGGTTCCCTGTGAATGGAAAAGAGCCATGGTCAAAGCTCTATTGAAAAAACCTCATCTGGATCAGAAGGATTTTACAAACTATCGACCCATCTCGCTCCTTCCGGGAGTGAGTAAGATCACAGAGAAACATGTTAACAACATTCTTTCTGTGTTTCTTGAGTCACATGATCTGCTACACCCCTCCCAGACAGGCTTTCGCACTCGTCAGGGAGTTGAAACCGCTTTGCTGATGGTAGTAGAGGAATCAAAAAGGATTCTTGACACAGGAGGCTTTTTGGCTATTATTCTTCTTGATCTTAGCGCCGCATTTGACACGGTGAACCATCAGATTCTGGTCCACCGTCTTAGGAACACGGGAGTGTCAGGTTCGGCTCTCGCTTGGCTCCAATCTTTTCTGGAAGGCAGGACTTTCCAGGTGTTTGAAGAGGATATCTCGTCAGACCCTCTACCCCTGATATGTGGAGTGCCTCAGGGCTCTTCCCTGAGTCCAACCCTTTTTAATGTCTATATGGCCCCTCTGGCGGACTTAGTTGCCCCCTTTGGAGTCCATATTGTGTCTTATGCAGATGACACACAGCTAGTGGTGGCACTGAATCAAGTTGATAAGTCACCCACTAACCTCCACGCTTGTTTGGAGGAAGTGGCAAAATGGATGAGACTGTCTCATCTTAAACTGAATGGTGCAAAAACTGAAATTATGATGCTCGGTAACTCCCAAAGTGTCAACTTGAACACCCTCTGGCCCTCGTGTATGGGTCCTGTTCCGATTCCTAAATCAGAGTTAAAAAGCCTTGGCATCTGGCTGGACCAAGACCTGTCCTTCAAAACCCAAGCCAGGAAGACGGTTGCTTCCTGCTACGGTCTGCTAAAAATGATCCGTAAAATTCTGTCTGTGTTGCCCCACTCAGCAAAAAAACTAGTGATTCAAGCCCTGATCCTTTCTAGGATTGATTTCAGTAATGCTCTCTATCTGGGGGCCCCCAAGGCAGTAATTGGGCGACTTCAGATTGTTCAGAATTTTGCTGCAAGACTACTTACCGGCACTAGTCGGCGATGCTCGGCGCAACCTGCATTGCGCTCTTTGCATTGGCTTCCTGTTCAGGAGAGGATACACTTTAAAGCTCTTTGTGTGGCACACAAATCCTTGAGAGGGGAAGGACCTCCCATAATCAGGGATTTGATTCATTCGTATAAAGCTCCTAGACACCTCCGCTCTAATTCCCTTCACTTGGCAAAAATTCAGAGAATCCAGAAAGTGAGAAAGGGAGGTAGGCTTTTTTCATATAATGTCTCCAGGTTGTGGAATACCCTTCCACTCCATCTCCGAAGTGAAGCGAACCACCTTAGCTTCCGTAAACAGCTGAAAACTTGGCTATTTCCATAAACCCTTCTGTGTTCACCATTTAACGCCCGCTAGCGCTGGGATGCTTCCGGGTAACCATGCGCTCTATAAATCTTTATTCATTCATTCATTCATTTTCTCACCTCCCTTGAGCGGCTTGTGGTAATACTGTTATTTTTAGCATTGTTTTCTTACCTTTCATGAGTGACTTGTAATAATGTGATTTTTTAGCACTGTTTTGTCACCACCCTTGAGCGACTTATGGTAATAACTTTATTTTTAGCATTGTTTTCTCACCTCACTTGAGTGGCTTGTGGTAACGTTATTTTTAGCATTATTTTCTCACCTCCCTTGAGCAGTTTGTGGTAATAATGTGATTGTTAGCATGGTTTTGTCACCTCCCTTTAGCCGCTTGTGGTAATACAGTTATTTTTAGTATTGTTTTCCCACCTCCCTTGAATGGCTTGTGGTAGTAACGTTATTTTTAGCATTGTTTTGTCACATCCCTTGAGCAGCTCATGGAAATAACATTTTTAGCATAGGTTTGTCACCTCCCTTGAGCGGCTTGTGGTAATACCTTTATTTTTAGCATTGTTTTCTCACCTCCCTTTAGGGGCTTGGGGTAATACAGTTATTTTAGCATTGTTTTCTCTAACCCCCCCCCCCTGAGCAGCTTGTGGTAATAACGTTATTTCGTGCATTGTTTATTCACCTCCCTTGAGCGGCTTGTGGTAACGCCATTATTTCAGCATGGTTTTCTCACCTCCCTTGAGCGGCTTGTGGTAATACCGTTATTTTTGGCATTGTTTTCTCACCTTCCTTGAGCGGCTTGTGGTAATACTGTTACTTTGAGCATTGTTTTCTCACCTCCCGTGAGCAGTTTGTGGTAATACAGTTATTTTTAGCATTTTAATATCACCTCCCTTGAGCAGCTTGTGGTAATCCCGTAATTTTTAGCATTGTTTTCTCATCTTCCTTGAGTGGCTTGTGGTAATACCGTAATTTTTAGCATTGTTTTCTCATATTCCTTGAGTGGCTTGTGGTAATACCATTATTTTTGTCCTTTGCAATATACTGAAAATATGCAAATGTGTTTATTAGTAAACACACTCTACCTAATATGTTAATGGGACACATTTATCTTAGCTGTCATGGCATGTATATCATATATAGTGTAATGGTTCAGTTGATAATGCGTGCCCGGTAATTATGGTGGGTTTCACCAGGTATGATCACCGATGTGTTATTATACCACAGCTATTGCACACATTAGAACAACATTCAGGTTATACTTGAGTGTGCCATCAGCACTCAAGCAGCATTGTTCTGTTCATCCATAGATGCCAGTTGGCCCGATGACATGGGAGTCACCGTGAATGTGAACTGCTGCATGCCGCAGCTTGTAATCTCGCTTTTACCATTCCATTTATGGACTTAAAAACACAGGCATGCAGGTACACCTGGCTAAAATGTCAGCATCGGCCTAGGGTGTTGCACCTGCCATGTGGGCGTCTGGCAGCTATGTCCAACCTCTTTTATACTTGTTACTACAATCAATTACACAACGGTGAACCATGCAGCCGAGGTGATAGGGGAAGATAGGAATGATGCCTCTGAGATGAAAAATTCAGTGTAGGACATAAGATACTCCAATTGAACAATACCCCTGTGTATAAGTTAACGCTACAGAGAATGTCCTTCCTTTTCCATATAACTCTAAACGATTGCCCCTTATCCGATCAATTACCACACCCCACTTCTCCATCCCTCCTTGTGTGTCAATTAGTTGGGTACATGACTTTGCTAGACTCACCCCCCCCTAATATTATTGACTAAGCAACACCACTGACAAGTGGGTCAACAGCTCCCACTTTTCTATTGGTTCAGCAGACGGGGATGTGTGTTCTCTGTCTGCACTCTCAGAACCGGTTTGGTTTCGTTTTTATGTGTCCTGTCTAGGACGTCTTCCAGACACTGCTGTTACATAGGGGGATGCTCCTCACAGCAGGGCCCTCTCCAGTCTGGAGCACCCACAACAGAAGCACAAACACGTGTGAGTTTCTGCAACTGGCTCTCAACAGCCACAGTTAAAAGTGATCAGGAAGATAGACACAAGCCTGGCTTCTCCTAAAGGACACGTCACACTTTGGACAACAGAGACAGCTGTCCCACCGTTCACCCCCACCATCTACCAAGTGGCAGCTCTCAGGACGTCTAATCAGCAGCTCCTCGCAGCAAAAGGAACTAAATGAATTCCAAAAGTGATCCCTTTCTCCTTTTCCCCTCTCTACCACCACTGCTGTGCATGCTAGACCCATGACTGACAGTAGTCCACTGTCAAACAAACACCTTGTGTGCTCTCTAGGCCCAGGGCAGGGTCCCCATTGCTCATGTCAGGAGACAGACCTAGGACTTCGAACACACACAAGAGTAGCGTGTGGCTGGGCCAAAATAAAAAAAAATGGAAATTAGATGCTTGTAGTTTCGCACTCAGGACTGGGGACCAGGGGACATTCCCATCCATAACAGTTGTCACCATCACCCGATCAATCCTTGTACAAAATCAGCCAGTGAGTGAGCGAAATTGGCAGAGGTTAAAAGCAGAATGCAAATATGTAGACAGAGCAGAGGATAGGTGCAGTGTGTTAAAGGAGATTCCAAGGATGTGCGCAGCAAGCAGAGAATAGCTGCAGAGAGTGATGGCAGGCTGCAGATATGTGGGCAGAGGATAGGTGCAGAGACTGATGGCAGGCTGCAGATATGTGAGCAGAGGATAGGTGCAGAGACTGATGGCAGGCTGCAGATATGTGAGCAGAGGACAGGTGCAGATAGTGATGGCAGGCTGCATATATGTCAGCAGAGGATAGGTGCAGAGAGTGATGGCAGGCTGCAGATATGTGAGCAGAGGATAGGTGCATAGAGTGATGGCAGGCTGCAGATATGTGGGCAGTGAGTAGAGGACAGGTGCATAGAGTGATGGCAGGCTGCAGCTATAATGAGCAGAGGATAGGTGCAGAGAGTGATGGCAGGCTGCTGATATGTGGGCAGTGAGCCAAGGATAGGTGCAGAGAATGATGGCAGGCTGCAGATATGTGGGCAGTGAGCAGAGGATAGGTGCAGAGAATGAAAGCAGGCTGCAGATATGTGGGCAGTGAGCAGAGGATAGGTGCAGAGGTAAAAGCAGTATAGGTGTGTGGATAGTAAGCAGAGGATAGGTGCAGGAGGTTAAAGCAGCACAGTGTGTGGATAGTAAGCAGAACATAGGTGCAGAGGTGATAGCAGTACAGGTGTATGAATAGCAAGCAGAGGATAGGTGCAGGCGTGAAAGCAGCACAGGTGTGTTGATAGTAAGCAGAGGATAGATGCAGCGGTGAATGCTGCACAGGTGTGTGGATAGTAAGCAGAGGATAGGTGCAGGTGATGAAAGCAGCACAGGTGTTTGGATAGTAAGCAAAGAATAGGTGCAGGGGTGAAAGCAGCACAGGTGTGTGGATAGTAAGCAGAGGATTGATGAGAGGTGAAAGCAGCACAGGTGTGTGGATAGTAAGCAGAGGATAGGTGCAGGTGATGAAAGCAGCACAGGTGTGTGGATAGAAAGCAGAGGATAGGTGCAGGGATGAAAGCAGTACAGGTGTGTGAATAGTAAGCAGAGGATAGGTGCAGAGGTGAGAGCAGCACATGTGTGTGGTTAGTAAGCAGAGGATAGGTGCAGAGGTGAAAGCAGCACAGGAGTGTGAATAGTAAGCAGAGGATAGGTGAGGGGGTGAAAACAGTACAGGTGTGTGGATAGAAAGCAGAGAATAGGTGCAGAGGTGAGAGCAGTACAGGAGTGTGGATAGTAAGCAGAGGATAGATGCAGCGGTGAAAGCAGCACAGGTATGTGGATAGTAAGCAGAGGATAGGTGCAGGGGTGAAAGCAGCAAAGGTATGTGGATAGTAAGCAGAGGATAGGTGCAGAGGTGAATGCTGCACAGGTGTGTGGATAGTAAGCAGAGGATAGGTGCAGGTGATGAAAGCAGCACATATATATGGAAAGTAAGTAGAGGATAGGTGCAGGGGTGAAAGCAGCACAGGTGTGTGGATAGTAAGCAGAGTATCGGTGCAGAGGTGAAAGCAGCAAAGGTGTGTGGATAGTAAGCAGATGTTAGATGCAGGGATGAAAGCACACAGGTGTGTGGATAGTAAGCAGAGGATAGCTGCAGAGGTTGAAGCAGCACATGTGTGTGGTTAGTAAGCAGAGGATAGGTGCAGAGGTGAAAGCTGTACAGGTGTGTGGATAGTAAGCAGAGTATAGGTGCCAGGGGTGAGAGCAGCACTGGTGTGTTGATAGTAAGCAGAGGATATGTGCAGAGGTGAAAGCAGTACAGGTGTATGCTTAGTAAGCGGAGGATAGGTGCAGGGGTGAAAACAGAACAGGTATGTGAATAGTAAGTAGAGGATAGGTGCAGAGGTGAAAGCAGTACAGGTGTGTGGTTAGTAAGTGGAGGATGGGTGCAGAGGTGAAAACAGCAGAGGATAGGTGCAAGGGTAGACAGCACAGATGTGTGGATAATAAGCAGAGGATAGGTGCAGAGGTGAAAGCAGTACAAGGGTGTGGATAGTAAGCAGAGGATAGGTGCAGAGGTGAAAGCACCAGATGTGTGTGGATAGTAAGCAGAGGATAGGTGCAGGGGTGAAAGCAGGTGTGTGGATAGAAAGCAGAGTATAGCTGCAGAGGAAAAAGCAGTACAGGGGTGTGGATAGTAAGCAGAGAATAGGTTCAGGGGTGAAAGAAGCACAGGTGTTTGGATAGGTGCAGGGGTGAACGAAGCACTGTTGAGTGGATTGTAAGGAGAGAATAGGTGCACAGGTGAAAGCTGTACAGGTATGTGGATTGTAAGCAGAGGATAGGTGCAGAGGTGAAAGCAGCACAGGTATGTGAATAGTAAGTAGAGGATAGGTGCAGAGGTGAAAGCAGTATAGGTGTGTGGATAGTAAGTGGAGGATAGGTGCAAGGGTGAAAGCAGCACAGGTGTGTGGATAATAAGCAGAGGATAGGTGCAGAGGTAAAAGCAGGTGTGTGGATAGTAAGCAGAGTATAGGTGCAGAGGTGAAAGCAGTACAGGTGTGAAGATAGTAAGCCGAGGATATGTGCAGCGGTGAAAGCAGCACAGCTATGTGGATAGTAAGAAGAGGATAGGTGCAGAGGTGAATGCTGCACAGGTTGTGTGGATAGTAAGCAGAGGATAGGTGCACGTGATGAAAGCAGCACAGGTGTTTGGATAGTAAGTACAGGATAGGTGCAGAGGTGAGAGCAGCACATGTGTGTGGTTAGTAAGCAGAGGATAGGTGCAAAGCTGTACAGTTGTGGTACAGAGGATAGGTGAAAGCTGTACAGTTGTGGTACAGAGGATAGGTGAAAGCTGTACAGTTGTGTGGATAGTAAGCAGAGGATAGGTGCCGGGGGTGAGAGCAGCACTGGTGTGTTGATAGTAAGCAGAGGATATGTGCAGAGGTGAAAGCAGTACAGGTATGTGGATAGTAAGTGGAGGATAGGTTCAGGGGTGAAAGCAGCACTACTGTGTTGATTTTAAGCAGAGGATAGGTGCAGAGGTGAAAGCAGGTGTGTGGATAGTAAGCGGAGTATAGGTCCAGAGGTGAAAGCAGTACAAGTGTGAGGATAGTAAGCCGAGGATATGTGCAGCGGTGAAAGCAGCACAGGTTTTTGGAAAATAAGGAGAGAATAGGTGCAGAGGTGAAAGCAGCACAGCTGTGTGGACAGTAAGCAGAAAATAGGTGCTGAGGTGAAAGCAGCACAGCTGTGTGGACAGTAAGCAGAGTATAGGTGCAGAGGTGAAAGCAGCAGAGGTGTGTGGATAGTAAGCAGAGGATAGGTGCAGAGGTGAAAGCAGTACAGGTGTATGGATAGTAAGCAGATGGGTGCAGGGGTGAAAGCAGCACAGGTGTGTAGATAGTAAGCAGAGAATAGGTGCAGCTGTGAAAGCAGCACAGCTGTGTGGACAGTAAGCAGAAAATAGGTGCTGAGGTGAAAGCAGCACAGCTGTGTGGACAGTAAGCAGAGTATAGGTGCAGAGGTGAAAGCAGCAGAGGTGTGTGGATAGTAAGCAGAGGATAGGTGCAGAGGTGAAAGCAGTACAGGTGTATGGATAGTAAGCAGATGGGTGCAGGGGTGAAAGCAGCACAGGTGTGTAGATAGTAAGCAGAGAATAGGTGCAGCTGTGAAAGCAGCACAGCTGTGTGGACAGTAAGCAGAGAATAGGTGCAGAGGTGAAGGCAGTACAGGTGTGTGGATAGTAAGCAGATGGGTGCAGGGGTGAAAGCAGCACATGTGTGTAGATAGTAAGCAGAGAATAGGTGCAGCTGTGACAGCAGCACAGGTGTTTGGATAGTAAGCAAAAGATATGTGCAGAGGTGAAAGCAGTACAGGTATGTGGATAGTAAGCAGAAAATAGGTGCTGAGGTGAAAGCAACACAGCTGTGTGGACAGTAAGCAGAGTATAGGTGCAGAGGTGAAAGCAGCAGAGGTGTGTGGATAGTAAGCAGAGGATAGGTGCAAAGGTGAGAGCAGTAGAGGTATGAGGATAGTAAGCAGAGGATAGATTCAGAGGGTGAAAGCAGCACAGGTGTGAATAGTAAGTAGAGGATAGGTGCAGAGGTGAAAGCAGTACAGGTGTGTGGATAATAAGCAGAGGATAGGTGCAGAGGTGAAAGCAGGTGTGTGGATAGTAAGAAGAGAATAGGTGCAGAGGTGAAAGCAGCAGAGGTGTGTGGATAGTAAGCAGAGAATAGGTGCAAAGGTGAAAGCAGATGTGTGGATAGTAATCAGAGTATAGGTGCAGAGGTTAAAGTAGTACAGGAGTGTGTATATTAAGCAGAGGATGGGTGCATAGGTGAAAGCAGTACAGGTGTGAGGATAGTAAGCCGAGGATATGTACTGCGGTGAAAGCAGCACAGGTTTTTGGAAAGTAAGGAGAGAATAGGTGCAGAGGTGAAAGCAGCACAGCTGTGTGGACAGTAAGCAGAGTATAGGTGCAGAGGTGAAAGCAGCACAGCTGTGTGGACAGTAAGCAGAGTATAGGTGCAGAGGTGAAAGCAGTACAGGTGTGTGGATAGTAAGCAGAGAATAGGTGAAGCGGTGAAAGCAGCACAGTTGTTTGGATAGTAAGCAGAGAATAGGTGCAGAGGTGAAAGCAGTACAGGTGTGTGGATAGTAAGCAGAGGATAGTAAGCAGAGGATATGTGCAGAGGTAAAAGCAGGTGTGTGGTTCATAAGCGGAGTATAGGTGCAGCGGTGAAAGCAGCACAGGTTTGGATAGTAAGCAGAGGATAGGTGCAGAGGTGAAAGCAGTACAGGTATGTGGATAGTAAGCAGAGAATAGGTGCAGCGGTGAAAGAAGCACAGGTTTGGATAGTAAGCAGAGGATAGGTGCAGGAGGTGAACGCAGCACAGGTGTGTGCATAGTAAGTGGAGGATAGGTGCAGGGGTGAAAGCAGCACTGCTGTGTGGATAGTAAGCAGAGGATAGGTACAGGGGTGAAAGCAGTACTGGTGTGTGGATAGTAAACAGAGGTTAGGTACAGAGGTGAAAGCAGCACAGGTGTTTGGATAGTAAGCAGAGGATAGGTGCAGAGGTGAAAGCAGGTGTGTGGATAGTAAGCGGAGTATAGGTGCAGAGGTGAAAGCAATACAGGTGTGTGGATAGTAAGCAGGGAGTAGGTACAGCTGTGAAAGCAGCACAGGTGTGTGGATAGTAAGCAGAGAATAGGGTCAGCGGTAAAAGCAGCACAGGTGTTTGGATAGTAAGCAGAGGATAGGTACAAAGATGAAAGCAGTACAGGTGTGTGCATAGTAAGCAGAGGATAGGTGCAGAGGTGAAATCAGTACAGGTGTGTGGATAGTAAGCAGAGGATAGGTGCAGCGGTGATAGCAGCACAGGTGTGTGGATAGTAAGCAGAGAATAGGGTCAGCGGTAAAAGCAGCACAGGTGTTTGGATAGTAAGCAGAGGATAGGTACAAAGATGAAAGCAGTACAGGTGTGTGCATAGTAAGCAGAGGATAGGTGCAGAGGTGAAATCAGTACAGGTGTGTGGATAGTAAGCAGAGGATAGGTGCAGCGGTGATAGCAGCACAGGTGTTTGGATAGTAAGCCGAGGATAGGCACAGAGGTGAAAGTAGTACAGCTGTGTGGATAGTAAGCAGAGGATAGGTGCAGCGATGATAGCAGCACAGGTGTTTGGATAGTAAGCAGAGGATAGGTGCAGAGGTGAAAGGAGTACAGGTATGTGGATAGTAATCAGAGAAAGGTGCAGCTGTGAAAGCACCACAAGTGTTTGGATATTAAGCAGAGGATAGGTGCAGACGCGAAAGTAGTACAGGTATGTGGATTGTAAGCAAATGATAGGTGCAGGGGTGAGAGCAGCACAGTTGTTTGAATAGTAAGCAGAGGATAGGTGCAGAGGTGAAAGCAGTACAGGTATGTGGATAGTAAGGAGACGATTGGTGCAGTGGTGAAAGCAGTACAGGTGTTTGGATAGTAAGCAGAGAATAGGTGCAAAGGTGAAAGCAGATGTGTGGATAGTAATCAGAGTATAGGTGCAGAGGTTAAAGTAGTACAGGAGTGTGGATATTAAGCAGAGGATGGGTGCATAGGTGAAAGCAGTACAGGTGTGAGGATAGTAAGCCGAGGATATGTACTGCGGTGAAAGCAGCACAGGTTTTTGGAAAGTAAGGAGAGAATAGGTGCAGAGGTGAAAGCAGCACAGCTGTGTGGACAGTAAGCAGAGTATAGGTGCAGAGGTGAAAGCAGCACAGGTGTGTGGATAGTAAGCAGAGGATAGGTGCAGAGGTGAAAGCAGTACAGGTGTGTGGATAGTAAGCAGAGAATAGGTGAAGCGGTGAAAGCAGCACAGTTGTTTGGATAGTAAGCAGAGAATAGGTGCAGAGGTGAAAGCAGTACAGGTGTGTGGATAGTAAGCAGAGGATAGTAAGCAGAGGATATGTGCAGAGGTAAAAGCAGGTGTGTGGTTAGTAAGCGGAGTATAGGTGCAGCGGTGAAAGCAGCACAGGTTTGGATAGTAAGCAGAGGATAGGTGCAGAGGTGAAAGCAGTACAGGTATGTGGATAGTAAGCAGAGAATAGGTGCAGCGGTGAAAGCAGCACAGGTTTGGATAGTAAGCAGAGGATAGGTGCAGGAGGTGAACGCAGCACAGGTGTGTGCATAGTAAGTGGAGGATAGGTGCAGGGGTGAAAGCAGCACTGCTGTGTGGATAGTAAGCAGAGGATAGGTACAGGGGTGAAAGCAGTACTGGTGTGTGGATAGTAAACAGAGGTTAGGTACAGAGGTGAAAGCAGCACAGGTGTTTGGATAGTAAGCAGAGGATAGGTGCAGAGGTGAAAGCAGGTGTGTGGATAGTAAGCGGAGTATAGGTGCAGAGGTGAAAGCAATACAGGTGTGTGGATAGTAAGCAGGGAGTAGGTGCAGCTGTGAAAGCAGCACAGGTGTGTGGATAGTAAGCAGAGAATAGGGTCAGCGGTAAAAGCAGCACAGGTGTTTGGATAGTAAGCAGAGGATAGGTACAAAGATGAAAGCAGTACAGGTGTGTGCATAGTAAGCAGAGGATAGGTGCAGAGGTGAAATCAGTACAGGTGTGTGGATAGTAAGCAGAGGATAGGTGCAGCGGTGATAGCAGCACAGGTGTGTGGATAGTAAGCAGAGAATAGGGTCAGCGGTAAAAGCAGCACAGGTGTTTGGATAGTAAGCAGAGGATAGGTACAAAGATGAAAGCAGTACAGGTGTGTGCATAGTAAGCAGAGGATAGGTGCAGAGGTGAAATCAGTACAGGTGTGTGGATAGTAAGCAGAGGATAGGTGCAGCGGTGATAGCAGCACAGGTGTTTGGATAGTAAGCCGAGGATAGGCACAGAGGTGAAAGTAGTACAGCTGTGTGGATAGTAAGCAGAGGATAGGTGCAGCGATGATAGCAGCACAGGTGTTTGGATAGTAAGCAGAGGATAGGTGCAGAGGTGAAAGGAGTACAGGTATGTGGATAGTAAGCAGAGAAAGGTGCAGCTGTGAAAGCACCACAAGTGTTTGGATATTAAGCAGAGGATAGGTGCAGATGCGAAAGTAGTACAGGTATGTGGATTGTAAGCAAATGATAGGTGCAGGGGTGAGAGCAGCACAGTTGTTTGGATAGTAAGCAGAGGATAGGTGCAGAGGTGAAAGCAGTACAGGTATGTGGATAGTAAGGAGACGATTGGTGCAGTGGTGAAAGCAGTACAGGTGTTTGGATAGTAAGCAGAAGATAGGTGCAGAGGTGAAAGCAGCAAAGGTGTGTGGATAGTAAGCAGAGGATAGGTGCAGGAGTGAAAGCAGCAAAGGTATTTGGATAGTAAGCACAGGATAGGTGCAGGGGTGAAAGCAGTACAGGTGTGTGGACAGTAAGCAGAGGCTAGGTGCAGCGGTGAAAGCAGCACAGGTGTTTGGATAGTAAGCAGAGTATCGGTGCAGAGGTGAAAGCAGCAAAGGTGTGTGGATAGTAAGCAGATGTTAGATGCAGGGATGAAAGCACACCGGTGTGTGGATAGTAAGCAGAGGATAGGTGCAGGGATGAAAGCACACAGGTGTGTGGATAGTAAGCAGAGGATAGGTGCAGGGATGAAAGCACACTGGTATGTGGATAGTAAGCTGAGGATATTTACAGTGGTGAAAGCAGTACAGTTATGTGGATAGTAAGCAGAGGAAAGGTGCAGGGGGTGAACGCAGCACAGGTGTGTGAATAGTAAGCAGAGGATAGGTGCAGGGGGTGAATGCAGTACAGGTGTGTGGATAGTAAGCAGAAGATAGATGCAGGGTGTGAACACAGCACATAGGTGCAGGGGTAAAAGCTACACAGGTGTGTGGATAGTAAGCAGAGTATAGGTGTAGGGGTGAAATCATTACAGGTATTTGGATAGTAAGGTGCAGAGGTGAAAGCAGTACGAGGGTGTGGATAGTAAGCAAAGGATAGGTGCAGAGTTGAAAGCACCACAGGTGTGTGCTTAGTAAGCAGAGGATAGGTGCAGAGATGACAACAGTACAAGTGTGTGGATAGTAAGGTGAGAATAGGTGCAGAGGTGAAAGCAGTACAAGGGTGTGGATAGTAAGCAGAGTATAGGTGCAGAGGTGAAAGCAGCACAGGTGTATGGATAGTAAGCAGAGGATAGATTGAAATGTGAAAGTAGTACAGGTGTTTGGACAGTAAGCAGAGGATGGGTGCAGGGGTGAACGCAGAACAGGTGTGTTCATAGTAAGCGGAGGATAGGTGCAGGGGTGAAAGCAGTAGTTGGTGTGTGGATAGTAAGCAGCGTATAGGTGCAGGGCGTGAAAGCAGTACAGGTATGTTGATAGTAAGCAGAGGATAGGTGCAGAGGTGAAAGCAGTACAAGGGTGTGGATAGTAAGCAGAGGATAGGTGCAGAGGTGAAAGCAGTACAAGGGTGTGGATAGTAAGCAGAGTATAGGTGCAGAGGTGAAAGCAGTACAGGAGTGTGGATAGTACGCAGAGAATAGTTGCAGAGGCGAAAGCAGCACAGGTTTGTGGACAGTATGCAGAGGATGGGTACAGGGGTGAAAGCAGTAGTTGGTGTGTAGATAGTAAGCAAAGAATGGGTGCAGGGTTGAAAGCAGTACAAGGGTGTGGATAGTAAGCAGAGTATATGTACAGAGGTAAAAGCAGGTGTGTGGATAGTAAGCAGAGGATAGGTGCAAGGGTGAAAGCAGCACAGTTGTGTGGTTAGGAAGCGGAGGATAGATGCAGAGATGAAAGCAGTACAGGTATGTTGATAGTAAGCAGAGTATAGGTGCAGAGGTAAAAGCTGGTGTGTGAGTAGTAAGCAGTGAATAGGGGCAAGGGTGAAAGCAGAACAGGTGTGTGGATAGTAAGCAGGGAGTAGGTGCAGCTGTGAAAGCAGCACAGGTGTGTGGATAATAAGCAGATGATAGGTGCAGAGGTGAAAGCAGGTGTGTGGATAGTAAGCAGAGCATAGGTGCAGAGGCAAAAGCAGTAGAGGTGTGTGGATAGTAATAAGAGAATAGGTGCAGAGGTGAAAGCAGCACAGGTGTGTGGATAGTAAGCAGAGAATAGGTACAGAGGTGAACGCAGTACAGGTGTGTAGATAGTAAGCAGAGGATAGGTACAGGGGGTGAGAGCAGCACAGGTGTGTGGATAATAAGCACAGAATAGGTGCAGAGATGAAAGCAGTACAAGGGTGTGGATAGTAAGCAGAGAATAGGTGCAGAGGTGAAAGCAGCACAGGTGTGTGGATAGTAAGCAGAGAATAGATGCAGAGGTGAAAGCAGTACAGGTGTGTGCATAGTAAGCAGAGGATAGGTGCAGAGGTGAAAGCAGGTGTGTGGACAGTAAGCAGAGGAATGGTGCAGGGCTGAAAGCAGTACAGGTATGTGGATAATAAGCAAAGTAGAGGTGCAGAGGTGAAAGCAGGTGTGTGGATAGTAAGCAGAGTATAAGTGCAGAGGTGAAAGCAGTACAGGTGTGCGATATTAAGCAGAGAATAGGGTCAGCGGTAAAAGCAGCACAGGTGTTTGGATAGTAAGCAGAGGATAGGTGCAGAGGTGAAAGCAGTACAGGTGTGTGCATAGTAAGCAGAGGATAGGTGCAGAGGTGAAAGCACACAGGTGTGTGGATAGTAAGCAGAGGATAGGTGCAGCGGTGATAGCAGCACAGGTATGTGGATAGTAAGCAGAGAAAGGTGCAGCTGTGAAAGCAGCACAAGTGTTTGGATATTAAGCAGAGGATAGGTGCAGAGGTGAAAGCAGTACAGGTGTGTGCATAGTAAGCAGAGGATAGGTGCAGAGGTGAAAGCAGTACAGGTGTGTGCATAGTAAGCCGAGGATAGGCACAGAGGTGAAAGTAGTACAGCTGTGTGGATAGTAAGCAGAGGATAGGTGCAGCGATGATAGCAGCACAGGTATGTGGATAGTAAGCAGAGAAAGGTGCAGCTGTGAAAGCAGCACAAGTGTTTGGATATTAAGCAGAGGATAGGTGCAGAGGTGAAAGCAGTACAGGTGTGTGCATAGTAAGCAGAGGATAGGTGCAGAGGTGAAATCAGTACAGGTATGTGGATAGTAAGGAGACGATTGGTGCAGTGGTGAAAGCAGCACAGGTGTTTGGATAGTAAGCAGAGTATAGGTGCAGAGGTGAAAGCAGCAAAGGTGTGTGGATAGTAAGCAGAGGATAGGTGCAGGAGTGAAAGCAGCAAAGGTGTTTGGATAGTAAGCACAGGATAGGTGCAGGGGTGAAAGCAGTACAGGTGTGTGGATAGTAAGCAGAGGCTAGGTGCAGCGGTGAAAGCAGCACAGGTGTTTGGATAGTAAGCAGAGTATCGGTGCAGAGGTGAAAGCAGCAAAGGTGTGTGGATAGTAAGCACAGGATAGGTGCAGGGATGAAAGCACACAGGTGTGTGGTTAGTAAGCAGAGGATAGGTGCAGGGATGAAAGCACACAGGTGTGCGGATAGTAAGCAGAGGATAGGTGCAGGGATGAAAGCACACTGGTATGTGGATAGTAAGCTGAGGATATTTACAGTGGTGAAAGCAGTACAGTTATGTGGCTAGTAAGCAGAGGAAAGGTGCAGGGGTGAACGCAGCACAGGTGTGTGGATAGTAAGCAGAGGATAGGTGCAGGGGATGAATGCAGCACAGGTGTGTGGATAGTAAGCAGAAGATAGATGCAGGGTGTGAACGCAGCACATAGGTGCAGGGGTAAAAGCTACACAGGTGTGTGGATAGTAAGCAGAGTATAGGTGCAGAGGTAAAAGCAGTACAAGGGTGTGGATAGTAAGCAAACAATAGGTGCAGAGTTGAAAGCACCACAGGTGTGTGCTTAGTAAGCAGAGGATAGGTGCAGAGATGACAACAGTACAAGTGTGTGGATAGTAAGGTGAGAATAGGTGCAGAGGTGAAAGCAGCACAGGTGTATGGATAGTAAGCAGAGGATGGGTGCAGGGGTGAACGCAGAACAGGTGTGTGGATAGTAAGCAGAGTATATGCACAGAGGTAAAAGCAGGTGTGTGGATAGTAAGCAGGGGATAGGTGCAAGGGTGAAAGCAGCACAGTTGTGTGGTTAGGAAGCAGAGGATAGATGCAGAGGTGAAAGCAGTACAGGTGTGTGGACAGTAAGCAGAGGATGGGTGCAGGGTTAAAAGCAGTACAGGTATGTTGATAGTAAGCAGAGTATAGGTGCAGAGGTAAAAGCAGGTGTGTGGATAGTAAGCAGAGGATAGATGTAGAGGTGAAAGCAGTACAGGTGTGTGGACAGTAAGCAGAGGATGGGTGCAGGGTTAAAAGCAGTACAGGTATGTTGATAGTAAGCAGAGTATAGGTGCAGAGGTAAAAGCTGGTGTGTGAGTAGTAAGCAGTGAATAGGGGCAAGGGTGAAAGCAGCACAGGTGTGTGGATGATAATCAGAGGATAGATGCAGAGGTGAAAACAGTACAGGTTTGTGGATAGTGAGCACATGATGGGTGCAGGGGTGAAAGCAGTACAGGTGTGTGGATAGTCCACAGAGTATAGGTGCAGAGGTAAAAGCAGGTGTGTGGATAGTAAGCAGAGGATAGGTGCAAGGGTGAAAGCAGCCCAGGTGTGTGGATAATGAGCAGAGGATAGGTGCAAAGGTGAAAGCAGGTGTGTGGATAGTAAGCAGAGTATAGATGCAGAGGTGAAAGAAATACAGGTGTGTGGACAGTAAGCAGAGGATGGGTGCAGGGTTAAATCAGTACAGGTATGTGGATAATAAGCAGAGTATAGGTGCAGAGGTAAAAGCTGGTGTGTGAGTAGTAAGCAGAGAATAGGTGCAAGGGTGAAAGCAGCACAGGTGTGTGGATAGTAAGCAGACAATAAGTGCAGCGATGAAAGCAGCACAGGTGTTTGGATAGTAAGCAGAGGATAGGTGCAGAGGTGAAAGCAGGACAAGTATGTGGATAGTAAGCAGACGATTGGTGCAGTGGTGAAAGCAGCACAGGTGTTTGGATAGTAAGCAGAGTATAGGTGCAGGGGGTGAAAGCAGTAGAGGTATGTGGATAGTGAGCAGAGTATAGGTGCAGAGGTAAAAGCAGTACAGGTGTGTGGATAGTAAGCAGAGAATGGGTGCAGAGGTGAAAGAAGCACAAGTGTTTGGATAGTAAGCGGAGGATAGGTGTAGGGGTGAAAGCAGTACAGGTGTGTGGATAGTAAGCAGAGGATAGGTGCAGAGGTGAAAGCAGCAGAGGTATGTTGATAGTAAGCAGAGGATAGGTGAGGGGGTGAAACCATCACAGGTGTGTAGATAGTAAGCAGAGGATAGGTGCAGAGGTGAACACAGTACAGGTATGTGGATAGTAAGCAGAGGAAAGATGCAGAGGTGAAAGCAGTACAGGTGTGTGGACAGTAAGCAGAATATAGGTGCAAAGGTGAAAGCAGGTGTGTGAATAGTAAGCAGATTATAGGTGCAGAGGTGAAAGCAGCACAGGTATGTTGATAGTAAGCAGAGGTGAAAGCAGTACAGGTGTCTGGCTACTAAGCAGAGGATAGGTGCAGAGGTGAAAGCAGGAGATGGGTGCAGGGGTGAAAGCAGCACAGGTATGTTGATAGTAAGCAGAGGTGAAAGCAGTACAGGTGTGTGGCTAGTAAGCAGAGGATAGGTGCAGGGATGAAAGCACACAGGTGTGTGGATAGTAAGCAGATTGGTGCAGGTCTGAAAGCTGCACAGGTTTGGGGATAGCAAGCAGAGAAAAGGTGGAGAGTTGAAAGCATCACTGGTATGTGGATAGTAAGCAGAGGATATGTGCAGTGGTGAAAGCAGTACAGTTATGTGGATAGTAAGCGTAGGAAAGGTGCAGGGGGTGAACGCAGCACAGGTGGGTGGATAGTAAGTGGAGGATAGGTGCAGGGGATGAACGCAGCACATAGGTGCAGGGATAAAAGCTGCACAGGAGTGTGGATAGTAAGCAGAGTATAGGTGCAGGGGTGAAAGCATTACAGGTATTTGGATAGTAAGAAGATCATAGGTGCAGAGGTGAAAGCAGTACAAGGGAGTGGATAGTAAGCAGAGGATAGGTGCAGATTTGAAAGCACCACAGGTTTGTGCATAGCAAGCAGAGGATAAGTGCAGAGGTGAAAGCAGGTGTATGGATAGTAAGCAGAGGATAGATGCCAAGGTGAAAGCAGTACAGGTGTTTGGACAGTAAGCAGAGGATAGGTGCAAAGGTGAAAGCAGCACAGGTGTGTGGATAGTAAGCAGAGGATAGGTGCAAGGGTGAAAGCAGCACAGGTGTGTGGATAGTAAGCAGAGGATAGGTGCAGAGTTAAAAGCAGGTGTGTCGATAGTAAGCAGAGTATAGGTGCAGAGGTGAAAGCAGTACAGGTGTTTGGATAGTAATCAGAGAATAGGTTCAGCAGTGAAAGCAGCACAGGAGTTTTGATAGTAAGCAGAGGATAGGTGCAGAGGTGAAAGCAGTACAGGTGTGTGGATAGTATGCAGAGGATAGGTGCAGGAAGTGAATGCAGAACATGTGTGTTCATAGTAAGCGGAGGATAGGTGCAGGGGTGAAAGCAGCACTGCTGTGTGGATATTAAGCAGAGGATAGGTGCAGGGGTGAAAGCAGTAGTTGGTGTGTGGATAGTAAGCAGCGTATAGGTGCAGGGCGTGAAAGCAGTACAGGTATGTTGATAGTAAGCAGAGGATAGGTGCAGAGGTGAAAGCAGTACAAGGGTGTGGATAGTAAGCAGAGTATAGGTGCAGAGGTGAAAGCAGTACAGGAGTGTGGATAGTACGCAGAGAATAGGTGCAGAGGCGAAAGCAGCACAGGTTTGTGGACAGTATGCAGAGGATGGGTACAGGGGTGAAAGCAGTAGTTTGTGTGTAGATAGTAAGCAAAGAATGGGTGCAGGGTTGAAAGCAGCCCAGGTGTGTGAATAATAAGCAGAGCATAGGTGCAAAGGTGAAAGCAGGTGTGTGGATAGTAAGCAGAGTTGAAAGCAGTAAAGGTGTGTGGATATTAAGCAGACAATAAGTGCAGCTATGAAAGCAGTACAGGTATGTGGGTAGTAAGCAGAGCATAGGTGCAGAGGTGAAAGCAGTACAGGTGTGTGGACAGTAAGCAGAGAATAGGTGCAGAGGGGAAAGCAGCACAGGTGTGTGGATAGTAAGCAGAGGATAGATGCAGAGGTGAAAGCAGCACAGGTGTGTGGATAGTAAGCAGAGGATAGGTGCAGACGTGAAAGCAGTAAAGGAGTGTGGATAGTAAGCAGGGGATAGGTGTAGGGGTGAAAGCAGCAGGTGTGTGGATAGTAAGCAGAAGATAGGTGCAGGGGTGAAAGCAGCACAGGTTTGTGGATAGCAAGCAGAGAAAAGGTGGAGAGTTGAAAGCATCACTGGTATGTGATTAGTAAGCAGAGGATATGTGCAGTGGTGAAAGCAGTACAGTTATGTGGATAGTACGCAGAGGAAAGGTGCAGGGGGTGAACGCAGTACAGGTGTGTGGATGGTAAGCAGAGGATAGGTGCAGGGGGTGAACGCAGTACAGGTGTGTGGATAGTAAGCAGAGAATAGGTGCAGAGGTGAAAGCAGCACAGGTGTATTGATAGTAAGAAGAGGATGGGTGCAAAGGTGAAAGCAGTACAGGTGTGTGGATAGTAAGCAGGGGATAGGTGTAGGGGTGAAAGCAGTACAGGAGTGTGGATAGTAAGCAGGGGATAGGTGTAGGGGTGAAAGCAGTACAGGTGTGTGGATAGTAAGCAGAGGATAGGTGCAGAGGGGAAAGCAGCACAGGAGTGTGGATAGTAAGCAGGGGATAGGTGTAGGGGTGAAAGCAGTACAGTTGTGTGGATAGTAAGCAGAAGATAGGTGCAGGGGTGAAAGCAGCACAGGTATGTTGATAGTAAGCAGAGGATAGGTGTAGGGGTGAAAGCAGTACAGGAGTGTGGATAGTAAGCAGGGGATAGGTGTAGGGGTGAAAGCAGTACAGGTGTGAGGATAGAAAGCGGAGGATAGGTGCAGGGGTGAAAGCAGTACAGGTGTGTGGATGGTAAGCAGAGGATAGGTGCAGGGGGTGAAAGCAGTACAGGTGTGTGGATAGTAAGCAGAAGATAGGTGCAGGGGATGAACGCAGCACATAGGTGCAGGGGTAAAAGCTGCACAGGAGTGTGGATAGTAAGCAGAGTATAGGTGCAGGGGTGAAAGCATTACAGGTATTTGGATAGTAAGAAGATGATAGGTGCAGAGGTGAAAGCAGTACAAGGGTGTGGATAGTAAGCAGAGGATAGGTGCAGAGTTGAAAGCACCACAAGTTTGTGCATAGTAACCAGAGGATAAGTGCAGAGGTGACAACAGTACAAGTGTGTGGATAGTAAGCAGAGAATAGGTGCAGAGGTGAAAGCAGCACAGGTGTATTGATAGTAAGAAGAGGATGGGTGCAAAGGTGAAAGCAGTACAGGTGTGTGGATAGTAAGCAGGGGATAGGTGTAGGGGTGAAAGCAGTACAGGAGTGTGGATAGTAAGCAGGGGATAGGTGTAGGGGTGAAAGCAGTACAGGTGTGTGGATAGTAAGCAGAGGATAGGTGCAGAGGGGAAAGCAGCACAGGAGTGTGGATAGTAAGCAGGGGATAGGTGTAGGGGTGAAAGCAGTACAGTTGTGTGGATAGTAAGCAGAAGATAGGTGCAGGGGTGAAAGCAGCACAGGTATGTTGATAGTAAGCAGAGGTGAAAGCAGTACAGGTGTGTGGCTAGTAAGCAGAGGATAGGTGCAGGGATGAAAGCACACAGGTGTGTGGATAGCAAGCAGAGAAAAGGTGGAGAGTTGAAAGCATCACTGGTATGTGGATAGTAAGCAGAGGATATGTGCAGTGGTGAAAGCAGTACAGTTATGTGGATAGTAAGCAGAGGATGGGTGCAGGGGTGAGTGCAGTACAGGTGTGTGGATAGTAAGCAGAGTATAGGTGCAGAGGTAAAAGCAGGTGTGTGGATAGTAAGCAGAGGATAGGTGCAAGGGTGAAAGCAGCACAGTAGTGAGGTTAATAAGCAGATGATAGGCGCAGAGGTGAAAGCAGGTTTGTGGATAGTAAGCAGAGTATAGGTGCAGAGGCGAAAGCAGTACAGGTGTGTGGATAGTAAGCAGAGAATAGGTGCAGAGGTGAAAGCAGTACAGGTGTGTGGACAGTAAGCAGAGGATGGGTGCAGGGTTAAAAGCAGGTGTGTGGATAGTAAGCAGAGTATAGGTGCAGAGGTGAAAGCAGCACTGCTGTGTGGATATTAAGCAGAGGATAGGTGCAGGGGTAAAAGCTAAACAGGTGTGTGGATAGTAAGCAGAGTATAGGTGCAGGGCGTGAAAGCAGTACAGGTATGTTGATAATAAGCAGAGGATAGGTGCAGAGGTGAAAGCAGTACAAGGGTGTGGATAGTAAGCAGAGGATAGGTGCCGAGGTGAAAGCAGTACAGGAGTGTGGATAGTAAGCAGAGAATAGGTGCAGAGGCGAAAGCAGCACAGGTGTGTGGATAGTAAGCAGAGGATGGGTGCAGGGTTAAAAGCAGGTGTGTGGATAGTAAGCAGAGTATAGGTGCAGAGGTGAAAGCAGTACAGGTGTTTGGATAGTAATCAGAGAATAGGTTCAGCGGTGAAAGCAGCACAGATGTTTCGATAGTAAGCAGAGGATAGGTGCAGAGGAGAAAGCAGTACAGGTGTGTGGATAGTTAGCAGAGGATAGGTGCAGGAAGTGAACGCAGAACACGTGTGTTCATAGTAAGCGGAGGATAGGTGCAGGGGTGAAAGCAGCACTGCTGTGTGGATATTAAGCAGAGGATAGGTGCAGTGGTAAAAGCTAAACAGGTGTGTGGATAGTAAGCAGAGTATAGGTGCAGGGCGTGAAAGCAGTACAGGTATGTTGATAATAAGCAGAGGATAGGTGCAGAGGTGAAAGCAGTACAAGGGTGTGGATAGTAAGCAGAGGATAGGTGCTGAGGTGAAAGCAGTACAGGAGTGTGGATAGTAAGCAGAGAATAGGAGCAGATGCGAAAGCAGTACAGGTGTGTGGATAGTAAGCAGAGGATGGGTACAGGGGCAAAAGCAGTAGTTGGTGTGTAGATAGTAAGCAGAGAATGGGTGCAGGGTTGAAAGCAGGTGTGTGGATAGTAAGCAGAGGAAAGGTGCAAGGGTAAAAGCAGCACAGGTGTGTGGATAATAAGCAGAGAATAGGTGCAGAGGTGAAAGAAGGTGTGTGGATAGTAAGCAGAGTATAGGTGCAGAGGTGAAAGCAGTAGAGGTGTGTGGATAGTAATAAGGGAATAGGTACAGTGGTAAAAGCAGCACAGGTGTGTGGATACTAAGCAGAGGATAGGTGCAGGGGGTGAACGCAGCACACGTGTGTGCATAGTAAGCGGAGGATAAGTGCAGGGGTGAAAGCAGCAATGCAATGCAGTAAGCAGAGGATAGATGCAGAGGTGAAAGCAGTAAATGAGTGTGGATAGTAAGCAGACAAGTGCAGCAATAAAAGCAGCACAGGTGTTTGGATAGTAAGCAGAGGATAGTTGCAGAGGTGAATGCAATACAGGTATGTGGATAGTAAGTAGACGATTGGTGCAGCGGTTAAAGCAGCACAGGTGTGTGCATAGTAAGGGGAGGATAGGTGCAGGGGTGAGAGCAGCACTGCTGTGTGGATAGTAAGCAGAGGATAGGTGCAGGGGTAAAAGCTAAACAGGTGTGTGGATAGTAAGCAGGATATAGGTGCAGGGCGTGAAAGCAGTACAGGTATGTTGATAGTAAGAAGAGGATAGGTGCAGAGGTGAACGCAGTACAGGTGTGTAGATAGTAAGCAGAGGATAGGTACAGGGGGTGAGAGCAGCACAGGTGTGTGGATAATAAGCACAGAATAGGTGCAGAAATGAAAGCAGTACAAGGGTGTGGATAGTAAGCAGAGAATAGGTGCAGAGGTGAAAGCAGCACACGTGTGTGGATAGCAAGCAGAGGATAGGTGTAGGGGTGAAGCAGTACAAGACAGACAGACATAACCACTTTATTCGATTAATTAAAATCACAAAAGTATAATACAGAAAGATCCATAAAAGGCAATGCATATTATCAGACAATACATATGGGCAATGATAAAATTAAACATAAAAAGCGTCAGCAACAAATATATAATTCATCAGAATTAATCAAGAAATTTTGGTAAAATTGCATAAGAATATAAAATTTGGAATTTCATACAACAGGTGGCATGGGGAGTCTCTTTTTCCTAAGGCGAACCGCAGCAACTAAAAAATTAGCAACATTAAAAATGACCCAAGTGTTATTCAGCATCTGGTGGTAAAGCAATGCAGGTCTAACCTGTAGGAAGCCCCTATCCCTCAAAAGGGGGACCAGGAACCTCCTACGAATATCACTATAATATTCGCAGAACATCATGAAATGTAGCGTGTCCTGTAGTGAGAAATTATCACACTGACATGTGCCTAAATCCTCTGGTTTGCACCAGCTCGTCAGATTACCAAGCAAGAAATGGATTAGATTAAGACGGAACCTGGTCAGGAGCCAGCGGTGAAAAGGCTTAGTTACGATTCTCAAATATGGCTCCATTAATAGTGAGGATTTTGTCAAATAATGAGCCCTAATAGTGGATTTCTTTAGTTCCTGCTCTTCACGCTCCATTATTAAAATATTCGTAAATTGTGACTTAGCCCATTTCACATCCTCCTTTTTAATCCTTTCAGGAGCATCAAAAAGTTCAGGGCACCCCAGTTTCAAAAGCATGGTTTTAACATAGGATAGCCATGGAATACTGCTGGCTTTATCCAAGGTGACACAGTCCCTCATAATTAAGTGATTCAGCGATAAAGCTGGGTTGAGCCAGGTTTTAAGCCAGCATATCAATGGAGCTATTCTCAACAGGTCAGACACATAACCCAACCCCAATTCCTGATGGATAACAAAGGTCGGGGTTGATTGAGGTACAGACAGAAGAATTCGTAAAAATCTGTTTTCTGCTATCTGAACCCCAGCCAGATGTTTATATCCCCAGATGGCTGACCCGTACAATGTAATAGCCAAACATATGGCTCTATAGATAATAAGCATGGCTTAGTTCCAATGGCCTTGCTCCCAAACGCTGCGCGAACCCTAATAAGCCTGACGTGGATCTTAAAACTGCATGCTTTTTAACCTTTTCTTGGGGGACCCAGGAGCATCTATCGTCAAATTGGACCCCCAGGTATGTAAAAGAGGTCACCCTGGACACCTCTAATCCATTACAAAAGAACATATTTGTTTTTCTGTTTCTTTGGCCCATTGACATGACATGTGATTTTGCAATATTCACTGTCAGGTCCAGAGACTTCATATAGGCCCCAAACGCATCCAAAAGCCTCTGAAAACCCAGGGCAGTACGGGCTAATTGGACAGCATCATCCGCGTATAGGAGAACCGGAATAGTCCTTTCACCTACACGCGGAATGTCCAAACTGGCCTGATCCAAAGTTTTGTCTAGGGCGTTAATATATAAAGTAAAAAGTAGTGGCGCCAATATACATCCCTGGCGGACACCTCTGCCCGATTTAAAATGCCTGGTGCATTTACCATCCTGGGTTACCCTAACTGATGCTGAAAGGTCCCTATGCAAATCTGCCAGAAAATGAACCAGAGGAGGGTCAAGACCCCTATCAAGTAAAATAGTCCACAGCTTCGATCTGTTCACCAGATCGAACGCTGAAGTGAGATCCATAAAAGCCATTTGTAGGGAACCCTTTTTTGCTATGGTGTATTTACTTATTAATAAGTATAAGTTAAGGCACTGATCCATAGTGTTTCTGCCCTGTCGAAAGCCATATTTTAAATCTGATAAGACCTCATTGTTGTTCACCCAGTCCGTTATTTTAACCATGGATCACTTTACCTAAAATTTTGACTGCGGAATCAATCAATGATATTGGTCTATAGCACCGTGGATCCCCTCTCTAGCCCTTTTTAAAAACTGGTACAATAGTCGACAAGGACCACGATACAGGAAACCCCTGGGAACCAGAGGCATTAAAAACATTAGTTAATATCTTAGCCCAAAATTTGGGATCGCATTTATACAAGTCTGCAGGCCCACAATCGGGGCCGGGTGCTTTATTACTGGATGTCTCCAATTGCCCTTTCAACATCCTCCTCCTTAAAAAAGCAGTACAAGTGTGCGGATAGTATGCAGAGAATGGGTACAGGGGTGAAATCAGTACTGGTGTGTGGATAGTAAATAGAGGATAATTGAGGACAGTAAGCAGAGGATGGGTGCAGGGGTGAAAGCAGTACAGGTGTGTGGATAGTAAGCAGAGAATAGGTGCAGAGGTGAAAGCAGTACAGGTGTGTGGATAGTAAGCAGAGGATAGGTGTAGGGGTGAAAGCAGTACAAGTGTGTGGATAGTATGCAGAGAATGGGTACAGGGGTGAAATCAGTACTGGTGTGTGGATAGTAAACAGAGGATAAGTGAGGACAGTAAGCACATGATGGGTGCAGGGGTGAAAGCAGTACAGGTGTGTGGATAGAAAGCAGAGTATAGGTGCAGAGGTAAAAGCAGGTGTGTGGATAGTAAGCAGAGGATAGGTGCAAGAGTGAAAGCAGCCCAGGTGTGTGAATAATAAGCAGAGGATAGGTGCAAAGGGGAAAGCAGGTGTGCTGATAGTAAGCAGAGTATAGGTGCAGAGGCGAAAGCAGTACAGGTGTGTGGATAGTAAGCAGAGAATAGGTGCAGAGGTGAAAGCAGTACAGGTGTGTGGATAGTAAGCAGAGGATAGGTGTAGGGGTGAAAGCAGTACAAGTGTGTGGATAGTATGCAGAGAATGGGTACAGGGGTGAAATCAGTACTGGTGTGTGGATAGTAAACAGAGGATAAGTGAGGACAGTAAGCACATGATGGGTGCAGGGGTGAAAGCAGTACAGGTGTGTGGATAGTAAGCAGAGTATAGGTGCAGAGGTAAAAGCAGGTGTGTGGATAGTAAGCAGAGGATAGGTGCAGGGGTAAAATCTAAACAGGCGTGTGGATAGTAAGCAGAGTATAGGTGCAGGGGGTGAAAGCACTACAAGTATGTGGATAGTAAGAAGAGGATAGGTGCAGAGATGAAAGCAGTACAGGAGTGTTGATAGTAAGCATAAAATAGGTGCAGAGGTGAACGCAGTACAGGTGTGTGGATATTAACCCGAGGATAGGTGCAGGACTGAAAGCACACAGGTGTGTGGATAGTAAGCAGATGGGTGCAGGTGTGAAAGCAGCAGAGGTGTGTGGATAGTAAGCAGAGAATAGATGGAGAGGTGAAAGCATCATTGGTATGTGGATAGTAAGCAGAGGATAGGTGCAGGGGGTGTACGCACTACAGGTGTGTGGTTAGTAAGCAGAGGATAGGTGCAGGGGTGAACGCAGCACAGGTGTGTGCATAGTAAGCGGAGGATAGGTGCAAAGGTGAAAGCAGTACAGGTGTGTGGACAGCAAGAAGAGGATGTGTGCAGGGGTGAAAGCAGTACAGGTGTGTGGATAGTAAGCAGAGTATAGGTGCAGAGGTAAAAGCAGGTGTGTGGATAGTAAGCAGAGGATAGGTGCAAGAGTGAAAGCAGCCCAGGTGTGTGAATAATAAGCAGAGGATAGGTGCAAAGGGGAAAGCAGGTGTGCTGATAGTAAGCAGAGTATAGGTGCAGAGGTGAAAGCAGTACAGGTGTGTGGATAGTAAGCAGAGAATAGGTTCAGCTGTGAAAGCAGCACAGGTGTTTGGATAGTAGCAGAGGATATATGCTGAGGTGAAAGCAGTACAGGTGTGTGGACAGTAAGCAGAGCATGGGTGCAGGGGTGAAAGCCGCACAGGTGTGTGGATAGTAAGAACAGGATAGGTGCAGAGGTGAAAGCCGCACAGGTGTGTGGATAGTAAGAAGAGGATAGGTGCAGAGGTGAAAGCCGCACAGGTGTGTGGATAGTAAGCAGAGGATAGGTGCAGGGGTGAAAGCAGCATAGGTGTGTGGATAGTAAGTAGAGGATAGTTGCAGAGGTGAAAGCTGTACAGGTGTTTGGACAGTAAGCAGAGGATGGGTGCAGGGGTGGAAGCAGTACAGGTGTGTGGATAGTACGCAGAGTATAGGTGCAGAGGTAAAAGCAGATGTGTGGATAGTAAGCAGAGGATAGGTGCAAGGGCGAAAGACCTACTTGAGTGTGGCTTGCTAAAACAACGTCGTCCACATAAGACATACTGGAAATGGCTTTTCCCCTAGTCGAGGGGCATGCGCGTTGCAGGCACTAAGGGCTGATGTCAAGTCTGCTGTGTAAAGGTTAAAAAGAGTTGGTGCTAGCAAACAATCCTGCTTTAGGCCGTTAGTTGTTGGTATGCGCCTCGAAAGGTGGAAACCGTTACCAAGCTTAACGTGTATCCACGTGTTGGAGTGTAACTATATCAGAAGATTCAAAAGAGATGGAGGAATCCGCCAGAGAGCCAATTTCCTCCACAGGTTAGCTCGGTTGACGTTGTCGAACGCCGCCTTAAAATCCACAAAGGAGAAATAAAGAGTTTGTTTGGTTAATTGTGCTTCATTAATAAGTAATGGCATTGCTAAAAGGTTGGTTGTAGTACCAGTCTCTCTACAAAACCCTGTTTGGCAAGGGGAATTATGTTTTGCTCTGTTGCCCATTCATGTAGCTCTGTTAGTAGATTCCTCGCAAAATATTTTGCCTCTGCATCCAGCAACGCGATCAAGCAGTAGTTTTTTTGTTAGGGTTTTGTCCCCCGCTTTATAAATTGGTGAAATAATGGAGCCCTTCCATGATGTGGGCAAGCACCCAGACTGTCTGACAGAGCTGAAGAGAGGAGCCAGGGTTTCTGACCAGTATTCTGGATCTTGTTTGAAAAGAGCTGGTGGAATCCCGTTTGGCCCGGGTGCTCCTTCTTTCCTCCCTTTGGAGATTTGTTCCCTGATCATGACAGCATCGATTTCATTTGCCTCGACCACATCAGTCATCACAATTTGAAATGGAAGAGCAGGCTGGTCATCTTTGGGAGTATTTAATCCGGATACCTGTTGATTGAAATGAAATTCTAAAAAAGATGTCCAAGTATTTTCTGTTATATGCGATATTAAACCACCATGTGCCGGTTGTAAAATTGTATTTATCGTTGACCAAAATCGGGCGCTATTATTTCCTTTAGAATCATGATGGAGTTTAGCTTAGAATTCAATTTCATTTGATCTATTAATGTCCCACTTAAGTTTCCTAAGTTCGGCCTTACTGTTGCGGAGCTGTTGGTATAGGTCCTTATCCCCCGGGCGTAATCTCAGTGATCTTAATAATTTATTTATAGATTTTGAGGCTTTTCAAGGTGGACCTCTGTGCACTCATGGCCTTCCCTGCAACCGTTGGGCAGAAAGTGTCGAACTACGGATAAGTAGGAATTTTCAAACAAGGCTGTGAAGGTTTCCCATATGTAGGTAAGATTTCCAGTGGGATGGTTGAGCTCATTTAGTTGTTGTTTTGCTGCCAGGTGCACCTCCCTAGAGTTCGCTATAGAGGACTTAATTCTTTTAAGATTTATTGTGTGGCATGCGTACATACCTGCTGGATTTGGAATTGATTTGTCTGGTAGTGCTTGAATATAGACTTCCTGGGGCCGATGGTTGCTATCCCCTTTATCTCCTAGGCAATAGCGTATTATGTGTTGGAAAAATGAGAGAGACACTAGGGTATAGTCAATTGTGGAAGTCACATGACCCAAGTGAAGTGAAGCGGCCGGTGGGGAGTCATCGACAAATCTTCCATTTAGCACCCTTAGGCCAATGCGCTCCAAATCTTCTAGCAGCTCTAAGCCGCTCTTAGATGTTCTTCCGTGGTCGCTATGAGATTGAGTTGGAATATTCCAATGAAAGTACTGGACCTGAATATCTTCATATGGGGTGGTGCCTAGAATTTGTTGATTAAAGTCGCCTGACAAAATGAGGTTCGGAGTGGTGTGCATGCTCATCAGTTGATGAAGGTGTTCAATTAAAATTTTTGAGGTGGATAGAGCCCCGATTCTGGGGGATCGACCCACCAATCCCCCGTCTCCACCGCCCCCGTTGGGGAGCTATGGGCGAGCGTTGGCATTTATTCTGTGTGGGTCGTCAAGGGCGCAGCATTGCCTGCGGGTCCCCGTGTCGATCTGGTGCTGAACTAGTAAGAATGCCACTGTCTCCGTGCCTTCCCGGCCGCCATCTTAAGGTCAGGCCAGCTCATGCACAGGGACGCTTGAACAGTGCATGAAGTATTTCTGGGCTCAGTGCCTGCCAGGGACAACAATTACTGCGGCGGACGCGGCCCTATTGGACCAGACGCTCGACAAGGCTTGTATGTTGGTGACAGCTTTGAATGCTAGGGACAGACGAGGAAAGGCCACCGGAGAACTCTTGACCTACAGGGACAGATAGACACTCCCTGCCGATGACCACGTGGGGGCTGCAGACTCCTACACATTCTGAGATTTGTATGGGCGGGCTTCAGCCTGCTCATGACGGCCTCCCCACAGAGGCGACCATGTTAGTTTTTGAACTCTTTAGAGGGGCGCGGAGGGGACCTCCGGCGCAGCCTTCCACCAACGTGTCCAGACGGGTGGTAGCACCCGCGACCAGAGTTCGACCATCACTCCGACATAAACGGACGTTGGTAATGTTGGCGTTTTTTGTTTTTTGTTGGGAGGGGGAGGCTTTTTGGGTGGGGTGGTGGCTCAGGGCGAACTCTTACTGTGGACACATTCTAGTCTCTCTACGCTTACATCACGACAGACACAATGGATTAGACACATGTTGCCAGTCAGGGGGAGAGGGAAGCGGGATCTGACAAGAGGGGACACAAGACAGAGGGAGGGGACATCCATGGAAGGATGGTGCTTACGATAGGGTCGTGGAATGTTCGGGGACTCAACTCCCCACAGAAACGACAAAAAGTATGGAAATATCTTATAGACCATCATTTCGACATCATAGCTCTCCAGGAGACGCATCTCCAGAGGGCGGAGGAAACAAGACTTTGACATAAACAATATCCCCTTATATACAGATCCTCAGCTCTCACTAAACAACGGTGAGTGGCGCTCCTATTGTATAGTACGATAAAATTCCAACCGACAGCTATCTACTCCGACAAAGAGGGTAGGTTGATCATGGTCAAGGGGCTTTTAAAGGGTAGACTGTGCACCTTCATTGTAACGTATGCACCAAATACAGGTCAAACGGCCTTTTTAGCTACAGTCCGATAAACTCAGCGGGTTTGCAGAGGGGCCGACAATCCTATTAGGTGATTTCAATCTCACTTGGCAAGCGGAGCGGACTTAGATAGCTCACAACCACATAGAACAGGAACCAATTCCTTCTCTGTAGAAACTAAGCAGAAGTTACACGACATAGGTCTTAGAGATGCCTGGCGCACACTTTATCCACTGACTAGGGATTATACCTTCTACTCTCATGTACATCTTACGTACTCCCGCCTTGACTACATTTTTCTTAGCCAAAATGTAATAGGCTTGCTTCAAGAGGCTAAAATCTTTCCCCTCTCCATTTGGGACCATTGTCCGGTCTCAATATGTCTGACATGGAATGGAGCCAAGCCCACAACACCAAAGTGGTATTTTCCAATCTCCCTTATGAGAGACAGAGTGCTGCGAACCGAATTGCGGGGAGCGATTTCTGACCTTTTCAATTTCAATACACCTGGAGACACGTCAGTATTTAATAATTGGGACGCTTTTAAAGCAGTAGTACAGGGGGAATGCATTGAGATTAACTCCACCTTAAACAAACAACGGGCGAAGGAAAGGGAAGAATTAGAGGCAGCCCTGGAAACGGCCGAAAGGGATCACAAGGACAAACCCACTAGAGGCTCGCTACGCACTCTTACAGCCCTACGGGGCAAACTCAAGGCAATACATTAACAGAGCAGAGTACACGTTGTTGAAACTATGTCAACTTTCTTATTCCCAGGGCAACAAAATAGGCAAAAACTTAGCCAGGCAACTGAAAGAGAAACGAGAACGGGAATATATAGGGGGTATACAGGATGCAGAGGGGAGTTTGGTTCAAACGGACGTGGGGAAGGCGGAGGTGTTTGGAACCTTTTACAAGATGCTGTACACTGAGGAAGCAAGAGACAGAGCAGCAAACTAGATACCTCCAGGCACTACACCTCCCACAGGTCTCCCGAGAATGGAACAAAACACTCACAGCTCCCATTACACAGGAGGAAGTAGGGGCAGCCATTAAGGCACTCAAAATCCACAAAGCCCCTGGTCCTGATGGCCTGACGGCCCACTTTTATAAGACCTTCGCCCCAGACCTTCTCCCGCACCTCACGCATCTCTTTAACACAATGGCAGGGGAGGGGGTTTCCCAATCAATGGCCGAAGCAGTGATCACGGTCATTCCCAAACCTAGGAAAAATGTTCACCTGTGCTCTTCATATCGCCCCATCGCTCTCTTGAATTTAGACGCAAAACAATACCCTTTGGAGCCGACTCGCACAAAATATCGCTTTTCGCGGATGATGTGCTGTTGTCACTTGGGAAACCAGCCATCTCTCTTCCTGCTATGCAATCCGAACTGCTGAGAATTGAAGCAGTCGCAGGGTTTAAAGTCGATCTGAATAAATCATATATACTTAATATTACGATCCCTGCGGAAGAGGCCACTGCACTGCAGGCGAGCACTCCACTCTAATGGACAACTCAGTCTTTGCAATACTTAGGGGTAAAGCTGACGCCACGGGCAGCGGGGCTTTACAAGGCTAACTTTCCACCCTATCTCCTTCAACTACAAAAAGATCTTGTACGCTGGAAACCCCTCTTTATCTCATGGCTTGGTCGCATACACGCGGTAAAGATGACGGTACTCCCCAAACTTTTATACCTATTCCAGGAACTCCCTATCGAACTTGATAAAACTCTCCTCCCTAAGATAAAATCTCGGATCACATGGTTTATTTGGCAAGGGCACGACTATCCTTCTCCTTGCTGAGACGACCAAGAACGGAGGGAGGGGTGGGACTGCCTGACTTTGGCCTGTACTATAAGGCAACCCAGTTACGGGTGGCGACAGAGTGGTCCAAACGGGAGTCAGAGAAACACTGGCTACACATGGACCGTGCCATTGCGGGTGAACCATCTGGAATCTCCTTTGGAAACCCAAGAAAGATCGACCCGAGAACGCCTATATCAGCACCCCCACCCGCACTACTCTAAAAGTTTGGGATTCTATTTCGGAGAGCACGCAGTGGACTACATTCCCCTCACCCAATACCCCAATCTATTTTAATCCAGCTTTCCCACCAGCACTACACGAGGGTCCCTTCACTCCATGGAAAGAAGGGGGCTGTCTAACACTAGCCCAATTGTTCCATAACTATGACATGCTCACTTTCGCTAATTGCAGGAGGGAATTCCAACTAGAACAGACAGAGCACTTTCACTATCTATAGCTCAAGCACTGGGCACTTACCCCCCCACATACGCGATGCGGCCACTAAGGAGAAGACGAAGTTTGAAAAGTTTGTACAAAAAGTAGATTCTATGAAAGGAGTGGTTTCCTTTCTGTATAACTTGCTCCTCTAATCCATGCACTCCCAGCAAACACGATATATGGCAATGTGGGAAGGGATCATACAAAGAGACATAGGGGACAGGGAGTGGGCCGGACTGTTGTCCGACATTACAAAATGTAATCACTCACTAGAACTCCGGGAAGCACACCTCAAGACACTGGTAGACTGGTACATGTATCCCACCAAACTCAAAAGAATCTTTCCAAACTCCTCAGACCAATGTTGGAGGGGTTGTGGGCTATTGGGCGACTTCCAGCACATATGGTGGGATTGCCCTACAATCAAACCCTTCTGGGAGGAAATCCTAGCCCAAATCAAAAGCATGTTGGGATATCCTATACCGGCCTCCATTGAGGGAATCCTTTTGGGCCTGCGAGACCCATCGCTCGAACACCAAACTAAATCTGATAAAGCTATCATGAGGACCTGCATAGGAGCTGCAAAAGTGACCATTGCGGCAGCATGGAAGAAGAAAACAGCCCCCGCCCCCTCTCTATGGCACTCCAGGCTCTGGAAGATACTCTGCCTGAAAGAATAACAGATATATTCCGGGACGACTATAAAAATTTTGAATATAAATGGGGCCCCTTGGTGGCTTTTCTCACAAAAAGGTTTACCACTGGCAGTGTGTCCACCCTCAGTCAGGGGCATGCACCTCTTCCAATTCTAAATGTATACACTAATCTAGGATGTAGAGAGCACCACAATATGTCGCCACCACCACTCATTTTGTTTGTTGGGAGGGTTTTTTTTTTTTGGGAGTATTCTGTTTTCTAGGGACACCCTCCCAGTTGGAAGGGATCGGGTTCAAACCCATCAGAAAAAGAAAGATGGGTTGAATGTATACATGCTTACTAAGGGGCGCATCCCATGTCGGTAAAATCTCGGAAACTGTACCTATCAATGGCAGTCTAATACTGTGAAGGCGTGGGCATAGGATGTAGATGAAAGTTCAACCATGTTATACGCACTAAGCCATATATTGTTCAATTAATATGCATACTTCTTTGGAGAAATGGCAAAGTAATGCTTGTTGAAATGCTAATAAACATGTTTGAAAAAAAACATTTTGAGGTGAGTACACCCCCCTATTATGCAACCCTCCAGTGGGAGGGGGGCATGCGCCTCTCTCTGGTTGGCTGGGTCCCCTCATTTTCAAGTTGGGGTGGACTGAGATGCGTGCTTCACCTCACCTACCTCCACCTGAGGTGGGGCTGGCAAAGGTGGGCACACCTCTCTCCCTACCTTGGTTTTCCGCCCAATTCTCCCACCCAAAGTGGGGGTCAGAACCGGTGGGAGCCAGCTGCTGGGGGCAGAAAAAGGCAGGGTCAGCTAACAAAGGTGGCAGGCCTTTGAAACGTACCCTTCATGGACCCTGTTAGAGGGAACGTTGTGGTTGGCCACACTCTTCTGTTTACCTCTCTCCTCTCAGAGTCTCTTTCACACTTTTCTCGGTCACTTGGCAAGAAAGAACCATGTGTTAAAATATCATAGTTTATTAAACAATTCAAACGCATAAAAGAAAATACTTCAATTTAAGTGTTGCCCATCAACATATGGGTAAGATCAGAAATAACTGCATCAACAATGTTAAAGATCAATTGGTTCAATTCAAACAGAAATGTATATCTATAAATTAATCCATGAGCAGCCGATCAAGGGGCAGCCCTGAATTCAAGAGTGTTACAAATGATAGCATTCAGAGGACAAACTTCTTATTGAAATAAAGTAACAATATTCAAGACTACACATTTAAACTGAAATAAATGCAATTGCTTGGGTACAGATGACCTGAAGTAAATAATCTGACAAAGCCAAAAGGCAGAATTATTGAGTCAGATAGTCTGACAAAGTCAATGGGCAGAATCTGACAAAGGCAATAGGCAAAATTATTAAGTCAGATAGACTGACAAAGTCAATAGGTAAAATCTGACAAAGCCAATAGGCAAAATTATTAAGTCAGATAGACTGACAAAGTCAATGGGCAGAATCTGACAAAGTCAATAGGCAAAATTATTAAGTAGGAGCATTATCACCTTGGCAATAGGAGCTCTGGGCCCAGTCAGGAGAACGATTGATCAGTCGGGAACCCTCACACGGCACCTGGGTGCTGGTTTGAAGAGAATTCGAAGCCACACCCTGGGTGCAGCTGTTTTATATGCTTGAATGCAGAAGTTTTACCCTCTCTGACGTAGGTCCTGACGCAGCCCTTGACCGCCCTCTTGTAACTATGGAAAATTCCACCCATAGGACTGAGAAGTGGTATCATGGTGAAATTAGGGGCTTTTGACAGGTGGTCAGTGCTCCTGACCGCAAAAAAGTAAACAAAGGATAATTTTTACCGTAAAAAAGCTCAGAGTTAATATTTTAATACATTAATTCTTTGTCACGTAGCCGTCTGTCACAGTTTCGCTTAAGCAAGCGCGGAAAGTTTCATAACTAAAAAATATTGCAAATGTACTTGTGAAACCGCCAGATGTCCCAAAAATGTCCTACGTGTGTGGGCTAATCTAATTCTCGTAACTGTGGAAATTTACAAGGGGGGAGAGTTTGTCGCGGAGGATGGCGCAGGCCTCTGCTGTCAGGTTAGTGAAGTCTATGAGATCAGTTTTTAATATTAAGAAAAATGACAATAGAATACCCTAACTGTATTGGGCCTATACATATCTTTTACAAAGGTATGGTTGGTCTTGTATGTAGGTCTGTGAGAAGGTGAACTTGGGCCTATGTGTGAATTTGTAAGAAAGTGAAGGACCGTGGACAACTTAAAGACCCTTTATCTAGGCCTCAGTGGTGGGGCTTATCTAGGGATGCCAGGTTTGAAGGGTATTGCAGAATGGGGTGTGGGTTTCTGTTAGATGGTAAAACGGGACCCTCCTACACATCCCTTCTCTTGTTCATTATTGAACACGTCTGTGACACAGTACTTTGCTGGACCCTCAGGGGCTTGGTGCATACCGAGTGGGTCACTAATATACATGCATGCTGTCTGTGGTGACAATTCGGGTGTTATAGTAACGTATTCTCCCCCATCCTCGGGAGCTAACTCATCATACCCGTTAATGTCATGCTCCTCCCTTAAGGCGTATCTAGGTGGTGGAACCGGTGGAGCTGTAGGTGTGTTTGAAGAGGCATGAGGGGCAGGTTGTTCTAAGAGTTGCACATGGATCTGCCCATTCCCATCCCCGGGAGCACGGTCCATGTCCTGATACTGTGCATTGTTATTAATTCCAGTGTGAACGTAATTCATTCCTACTGCTTTGGTGCTGCATCTGTTGACACATTTAATTACTAGCTGTGCACCGCAACACATTACCAGGACAACACAACAAATAGGTAGCACAATTTTCAAGATAGCAGATAGCCATGAAGGCATCCAGTTCAAGTTGAACCAGTCCGTGATAGGATCTGCAGCGGCACCGCTTTCGTCACGCATCTTTTTTCCCAGGTTGCCCAAGTCCTCAATGGCCTTAGCGAGCGACCCGTTTGTGGCATCATTAGCCGGTATGAAAGTGCAGCAGCTCTTTCCAATGGCACTGCATACACCACCCTGCATAGCTGTGAGTTGATCTAGAACATATCTATGCTCTAGAACCATAAGCCTTAAAGGCCTTAACTCTTCCTGTATGGCGTTGAACCCATCTCGGGTGTTATTTATCAGAGTCATTAGTTCGTATCGTGTGACCTGTAGCCACCGGGCATTAGCTGATGTTTGCCAAATGGGCCACAGGCCTCCAAAGAATTCCTGGGCACCATTGAACAGGCGAAATTCTTCAGGAATTTCGGCGAAGGCATCGTTAGCGAAGTATTGAGCCTTCCGTCGGTGCCGGTGAAGCAGGGTGACGTCATTTGTCATGGGGTGCTCAAACACTTGAGAGATGTTGGATGCCGGGACAACGAGATGCAGCTCGTGCATGGTAACCATGGTGCATAGGCCCTTCCATCGAGGAGGCAACTGGGGGTAGATGCGTTCTCCACATGCCCAAAAGATGTCCATGAGGCTGGCGGTGCCGTCTTGTAGGTCCAAATTAAAAATTGTTGTGTTACAGTTTGTGTTGCTGCCCACAGGGCGAGTACCGTTACCTAGGAAGCAAAGAAGAGGATGTTTTAGTTTATATGCTCTCTTCCATTTATAAGCTGTTCCCTTCCCAAAGGTGTACCGTCTAGTTTCCTCTGCCCACACCTCCTCACACTGAGTCTCAACATCCCAATCAATATTCTGTTGATATTCTGTTTTTGCAAAGGGTTCTCCCAAGGAAGCTGCCTTACATACCAGGGCGTCTGGGCCATGCCATTTGTTATCAAAATACACATGGGCCTGCAAGAGCAGCACAGACCTATATTGACATGGACAGTTGGCAACGTGTGAACTGTTATTTTCGTGTATCGGGGGTTTGTTATGGAGTTGTTTGTTTATTGTCTCCTTACATAGTGCCGGGGGGATGTGAACATAAAAAACCCTGATGCTTTGAATTCATGCTCATGAGTTGTGAGCGGTGTCTCCCATCTAGGTGATTCCCATCTATACAAATTCTCATTTTCTGTCTCGAATTGCAATGCATCAGTGACAACCATGTGTGTTAGATAGTTAGAATCCCACGCGGTGGTGTTTACAAACACAGTGTCTATCTCTGCTGAGAAAAGCTGTATTTGGCCGTAGATACGGCAAAGAAACAAATGGAGGAGGCATTTGGCCGTTGGGGGTGGTATTTCTTGTGGGAACACCATTTTGTCTGCGCCAACTGCATGCGGGATGTGTGAGCACACAAAGCATGCTTCTTTTGTTACCTTTTTCCCTATTTGAGACATGTGCCGGTACGACATGTTTTCTAGCAGGGCACTATGGGCTTCATGGTCGTTATTAAGTGTGTCAGGACGTATGGCGTGGAAATCAGGTCTGGAATGTTGGCGTGCAACGTGGACCACTGTGTCCTGGAGAGCGGTGGCCAAATCTTGTTTGTCATTATCTTTTGTTGGTCTATGACTCCTCCAGAACCTTGGTCTACCTCTTCTAAATCTGCGAATGTTGCGGGAGTTGGGACTGCGGTTCACTGGGGGACCTACTGTAATCTCTAGAAGCCTATCCCACGGAGTAGTAGTAATACTTGGGTCTGTGGAAGTAGCTATGCGTGTGGGGTGTGTACTAGTGTGTGCACTATCAGTGGTATGCTGTGGAAGTGATGGATCTTCAGTGTGGGGCGGGAAGTGTTTTTGTGCAGTTGTATTTTCTGGCACAAATGGTTGTTTTGAGAATGGTACAATAATTTTAGCAGACAAATGTGGCTTAAAAGTTGCAACATAAAACAAGTACCAATTAAGTGCGGCCAACGTTATAGTGGAAAAAAGGCAAAATGTTAAGACAAGTGAAATACATAACTTTGCATTCCCACTAAGGTCCTCGATATTATGCTCATGGTGGTCATTATCTTCATCATCAAAGGAGGATGGGAACCCGCTGTCTTTGTGGAGCTGTACCAAGGGTATGTCCTGTCCCTCCTCTAGTCGATTGGCGGAGGTGGTGCGGGGTCCAAGCGGACGTGGCTGCGATGGATCCATGCTTTTCTTTCAGCTATTCGTACTGCAGTTGGTGACGAGTCGACCACCTTAAATGGGCCCTCGAATTTAGGGTCCCTCCAGCGTCTGACGTTTTTCCGGATGAAGATCTGCGTCCCGGGACAGATTGGTGGGAGCTCAGGATCGGTGGGGCCCTTCCCCTTTCTCTTGGATATCTGGATAGAAAGGAACTGCGCTGCGCTGGTTAGTTGGCACAGATAGTGGTAAAGTTCTGCCTTAACTATCTCAGATGATGACTCACTATCTAATTTGGGGCGTGTGGATGGAACTGTTACATTTATGGATCGTCCAGTGACAAGCTGATGGGGTGTGAGGTGATGATCCGAACTTGGGGAGTTTCTTAGTGCAAACAGTGCTATGGGCAGGCAATAAAGCCATTTCTTTCCTATTGTGGCACTTATCTTACTTATTTTGTTTTTGAGCAGGCCGTTAAGGCGCTCACAAATGCCGTTGCTTTGTGGGTGGTAAGCTGAGGTCAGCTTGTGTTTGATGCCTAGCATTGTGGTCAGGAAGGAAAAGATGGCATTTGAAAAATGACTTCCGTTATCGGTCCGGATGGAGTCTGGGATGCCCCAGCGAGGAATGACATCACGTAATAGAAATGTGGCAGCTGCTTTGGCATCGCAGTGGACGCAAGGTCCACTTTCGATCCAGCGTGAGAATGGACATACTACCACAATGAGATAGCGATAGTTTTGGCAGCGATCGATCATATCGACATAGTCAATGTGTAACTCTTTGAAGGGGCCTGATGGTCTAGGAATTGTAGAGGCAACAGTTTTGAGCGTAGGGGCTGGGGAGTATTGTTGGCAAATGAGACATTTATTAACATACAATTGTATCTGTTCATAGGCATTGGGGATGAACCAGTCTGTTTGCAAGGTGACAGACATATTGTCTCGGGTGACATGTGTGGGAAGGTGGAGTTGATCTAATGCCACTTGTAACAAAGCCTGTGGCATCACAGGTTTCCCTGTTACTGTTTGTCTGTATACGAAGTCGGCGGAGTCCTGCTGTACTCCCCTCTTCTTCCATAACTCTTTCTCTTGATCTGGTGCACTTTCTTGCATTTCTCTGAGGTGTAGTTGTGCAGTATGATCGTATTGTCGCGTTTTGTCAATATCAAATGGTGTTGGTAATTGGGGTGGTGTGTCTGAACTGTGTTCACTGCTGGTGTCGTGCTCTGTCGGAGGTACTGTTTGGGACAAAAAGATAGGTGCAAGTTGGACTTCCGGTGCTGTTTGTATTGATGGGCCTGCTACTAAGGGGCCTCTGGCTGCAGCTTTAGCTGCCCAATCAGCCAGAGCGTTACCTCTGGAGACAAAATCTTGGCCATTAGTGTGCGCTGTGCATTTTACTACGGCTACTTCAGCTGGTAGTGTAAGGGCCTCAATAAGTTCTTCAAGTAACATTTTGTGAATGACAGGTGTACCATCTGATTTAAGGAAGCCGCGCCTTCTCCAGCGGAGGATGCTGGAGTGAGTTGTTGTAGTGACATATGCAGAATCTGAATAAATTGTAACGCGGTCCTCAGCTCCAATGTTTAGGGCAGCTATGAGTGCTACCAGTTCAGCTGCCTGGGCAGAATAATGTGATGGGAGTGTAAGCTGCTGCACGATGTCTAAGGAATCAGAGGAGTCATTTTGCTGTGCTTTAACCACTGCAGCTCCTGTGTATCTTATGCCTGTTTCTTTATCAATGGTAGAGGAACCATCAACAAAGTATACAGTACTATTTGGTAAGGGATCTTCTTTTGCTGCTCCTGACTCATCTGGTGAATAAGTGGCACAATCATGGTTGTCATCATCTGAGGTGGCAATTGGATGGGCAAAAAATGTGGCGGGGTTTACGGTGTGACATTTGACAATTTTCAGAGAAGGTAATGACAGTATGACTTCGTAGCCTGACACTCTTTGCGTTGTCAGTGTTGTTTTAGCTTTCTGTATTATTGCAAAAACAGCATGTTCAGTGTACATTGTTAGTGGGGAACCCATCACAATGGGGGTACTTTTTCAACAGCAAATGCTGCGGCAGCAAGGGCCTGTTCGCAAGGGTAATGGCCTTTCATGACAGAGTCCAGCATTCCGCTGAAATAAGCAATTGGCTTATGGCCCATGGGGTATTTTTGAGTGAGTACTGCTGTCATGACTAACCCATCACAGTGAGTGAAGAGGTAGAATTATTTTGTGTAATCAGGTGATCCTAACACTGGTGTATTTGTTATCTCATCTTTGAGCTGGGTGTAGGCTGTTCTCATTTCAGGTGTCCATTCAATTTTATTATGTCTGTCTTTGCCCATTTTCACAGCTTTCAGCAATGGGGCAGTTATCGTTGCGAAATCAAAAACCCATTGGCGGACATAATTAACCAAGCCGAGGAATTTTTGCATGTCTTTAACTGTCTGGGGTTCAGGAGTGCCTTTTATTGCCTCAACTCGACCTGGAGTCACTCGCCTGCCTGATGCAGACAGTAGCTGTCCTAGGTAGTGTACCTCTTCCTGACAATACTGTAATTTTTGTTTGTCAACTTTATATCCTCTTTGTGCCAGCGTGGTGAGTAAGAGGATGGTGTCTTTCCTGCATTGTTGTTCGGTGGGGCTGCAAAGCAGTATGTCATCGACATATTGCAGTAAGGTGCTGTCACATTGGAAATTGGACAAGTCTTCTTTGACGACCCTGTTAAAAACACTAGGGGACTCACAGTACCCTTGAGCTAACCTTGTGTACGAAAATTGCACATTTCTGAATGAGAACGCCAGGAGGTATTGACTGTCTGGGTGCAAAGGAATGCTGAAAAAGGCATTTTTCAGGTCGATGACAGAAAAGTACTGTGCATCCGGGGGGACATTGGTGAGAATGACAGAGGGGTCTGGGACAATAGGGAATTCTGGTATAACTATGCTGTTAATTGCGCGAAGATCGTGTATCAAACGCCATTGATTTGTTTTCCCCTTCCGCACAGGAAAAAGGGCTGTGTTACACGGAGAGATACAAGGATAAATTACTCCCTGTTCTAGTAATGCCTGTATAGTGGGGGCTATGCCCTCCTCTGCTGCTTTAGACAAGGGGTACTGTTTTATTCTGGGCAGGATAGCACCTTGTTTGAGTGTTATCTTAAATGGCCTGGCAGATCTAATAAGGCCCACATCATTTGGGCCTGTTGTCCAAAGATGTGCTGGTACCTGAGCCAAATCGGCTTCTCGCACAGAATCATAGTCAGGTGTGATCGTTGGTGTTCTAATTTCCACTATCACTGAGACGGGCACATTGTTATCATAGATAATCTCGGTTTTAGAATATTCCTCAGGGGATCCAAATAGCTGAGCATCTGAAATGTGTCTGACCAATCCTTCCTGTTCAAGGAAGATGACACAAGCCCATGTGTGGGCATTGTCATCGCATGCCAGGAAGGCACCATAGGTGGGTGTTATTTCAAGGGCGCAGATGTCAAAAATCAAGTTTTTATCTAATACTGGTGAGTCTGGTACTTGGGGTCTAAAGAGAAATTCTTTTGGTAGCTGAACTGTGCGACCTCGTAATTTGGGAGTGGTGGCGACAATTGTGTGGACAGCTGCAGAGAAGGCCTGCTCATTCACTGGTCGTGCTCTGACTTGGCTATCTAAAGAAGACTGTGCAGTGACTGCCATCATCCTAGTTAGTGGAGTACCTGGAATGGAGCAAATCATTGTTCCATTGTCATCAAAGTGGATGGTCATGTTTAGTTTGGCCATGAGGTCGCGTCCTAAAAGATTGACTGGGGAACTGGGTGAATAGAGCAGAGGCTGCTCCACTGTATGGCCTCCTATCTCCATTGAGACTGGCTTGGTGAAGGGGACCCTTGCTATTGCCCCAGAAAATCCCTGTGTGTCCGCTGTTTTGTTTGAAATGGGCAGAGGGCCACCTGTAATGCAGGAGTATGTGGCACCTGTGTCAACAAGAAAACTGTATATTTTGTTATTTATCATAACACTTGCAATAGGGTCCTCTTCAGTATTGCTTGTGCATGACAAAATTGGGCACACAAGAGTTGTCTGTGGGCTGTCCTAGCCAGTGTATCCTCCATGCTGATATTGCTGGATGGTGCCCTGAGTAAAGGGGTTGCTGGAGGCAACAATTGTTCCTCCTAGAGGTACATTGTTTTGTGTTTGGGGGATCATCTGGTAAGTAGCCTGTTGCTGTGGCTGTGATTGTTGCATTGGAATCTGCATTTGTTGGACCGCTGGCTGAACCTGAAGCATTGGGGGCGCTTGGAGCTGCACTTGCTGTTGCTGTGTTGGTTGCACATATGAGTATAGTACTTGGGGCTGCTGGGGGGTGGCTGTGTGCGCTGTTGTTGTTGGAATGGTGCCTGTGCTTGGTAACCAGGACGCATATATTGCTGACCCATATCGCGCTTTTTACTGTTACAGTCTCTCTGGATATGGCCTTGTTTCTGGCAATAGTAACATATTATTGGTGGTGCCCCTTGTCCTGGCTGTTGTGGAAACCTTTGCTGTCCCATCCCTCGCCCCCTTCCTTGTCCACCCGTGTTCCAGTTCATATTCGGTCTGTTATTGTAATAGGGCTGTATGTTGGTGCTGTACTCAGGTGGTGCTGGCATGTATTGTGTCATTGCCTGTTGTGGCTGCTGGACATACTGTATGGCTTGTTGGGGTTGAGCTTGTATGTACTGTACTGCAGGTGGTGCTTGTACCTGCTGAGGTGCAAGTTGGGCATTGCCTGCAAGAGCATTCATGGCAGCCTGAGGGAAGGATGTTACTGCTGTCATTTGAGTGACGGGTGCCGCGAGCATGACTGTGTCAACATTGTCTTTTTTCTTATTGAGTTTCTGCTGTACTAGTTTGGCAGCAGCATTCTCTATTGCTAGCTGTCTATTCTTCTCCTGTTCCTGTCTCTTTTTGCAGTAATGTACAATGTGATCTTGTATCTCTGCCCATGGCTTGCATTCCATTGCTACAATGCCATCTAATTTCTCCTGCACTTCAGTTGGCAAACCTTTCTTTACTGTGTGGTAAAATAGTCTCCCATATCCTCCATTTGCGTCCCATCGTTGCCCTAACTCCTGGTACCATTTTTCTTTCATTCTAGTAAGATAGTTGGCAGGGTCCTCATTTGGTTGCATAGTCTGTGACAACAGAGCCCCAATGTCAGGAACATCAGGGAATTTCCTGCGCAACTCAGCCCATGCTACTGTTCTAATCTCGTTGAAGGAAACACCATCATGTTTGGTGTTTGTCTTGGTAAGATTTTTATGAATACGTATGAAAAGATCTTCTGCATCTTCTCCAATGAGGGAGATCAGCAGGCATTTTACATCTCCGATTGCTATGTTGTTGCCCGTGGTGCAATTTTCAAAAGCTGCAATCCATTTTCCCGCACCCTCTGTGAGGGGTGGGAGCGCCTTTTGACATTTTCTTTGTCTAATGTGGACCAGGGGATATAGATGGGGGGATCAATGATGTTTTTATAGAGCAGTGGCATCTGGCGTGTTACCCCAGGGCGTTGCGCTGTGGGTCCTGTAGAATCATACTGGCGAGCATATCTCTGCCAGACTTTGAGGCTCTCCCTCATGTAGTCATAGTCCCAATCCTGATCTCCTAATCCTTTGAGGATGCATTCAACTGCTGTCGCCATGTACTGAGGTTCAAAAGAGCCTTCCCTTGGCCAAGGGCGCATTTGTGGCGCCAAGGGCTCTGACCAACCTGCCAAATCGTCTGTAAAAGGGTTAACTGCATAATCTGAACCTTCCCCCAATGTCACTATCTCATTGGGAGTGAGGTCATTACTAGCTTTTGGTGGAAGGGGTCTACTGAGATACATCATGTTACGTCTATTCTTCATCCTAATGGTGCGTAAGGAAGCAGAGCCCGAGACGTCATATAGTATGTCGTCGGGGCGTCCATGTGTCCCCAAGACTTTAAGTCTCTGTGCCTCGGTGGTCCTTTTCTTTCTTCTTACCACTGGGTCATGTTCCTGCGGGTGTTCACAATATATTGGGATATCACCAAACATTGGATTGTGGCCTTCTAGCACCCGTGGGGGTGTCTTATCCCGTCCTAATGCTGTTGGGCATGGGTGGGCTTGGTGTGTGTTGGTGACTTTTTGTGTTATTCCAGAGGCGGCAATGTCATACTGGTGGCGTTGCTCACCAAAGAGGTATTGCCCAGTCCCTTCCCCATTCCCGCTGATAATTGTCTGTGGGTCGTGCTGCATGAGGTGGTGCTGCGTTGAGGAGGGTGGTGCTGGAGAGCTGGCCTTATCGATCATGTCTGTAATGCTTTTGTTCATGTTCTCTAATTTAATTGACAAGCGTCTCATTGCGTTTACCTGTTCTGCGTGGCTAGGTGATTGATGCATGTGTGACTGTTCTTCTTCAAGGTGCGGTGGTGAAATACTTTCCAGGCTGGTGCTTTTGCTTAAGTCTGCATTTTGTCTATAATTGTCATATGAGGGGGTAGACCTGTGAGGGGGCACGCTGTCCCTCAGTTATGCACAGCAATGGTGGTTTGGGGAACTCAATGAGCTGCCGCTGCTCTGTCATAAGGCCAGATCCTGGTACCTCAGCATGGGGGCAGCAGCCATGAAGGGCATGTTATTTTGCAATTGGGGGTGCGAATTTGAACCCAGGTGTGTATCGGTGTCGTGAAATGGGTTGGGGTCATGTTGTTGTTGGGTGCCAGTGTCACGGAAGGGGTTTGATTTAGAGGATTGTTGAGTGCAGAGATCATAGGTGACAACAGGTGAGCGCGAGGGGCAGGGCAGTGCTTGAAAGACGGAGTCATGCGAGTGACGAGATGATGTCTGAGAGGCCGAATCATAGTCCAAGTAGCCTCCCCCATCTTCTTCACCTGGGCGTGGGTGTGCAGTATTGACTGTTGGTGTAAATTTTAGTGACAGTTGTGCATCTACAAGACCTGGGATACCAGATACTGCTGTGTCCCTTACTGTGTCGTTAGGGAGAGGCAAGTGCATGCTGCGCAGTTCTGTGAGGTGAGGGTATACATCCCCGGGGGGCATGGGTGGGGTCAGTGGTCTATTCATGTGGTGGTACGGATGACTAGGTGACTTGTGGGAAGCCTGAAATTCCTCAACCTGTGTGACGTGTAATTCTGGGCCGAGGTGCGGTGAGGAAGATGCCTCGGTGGGTAATGGCTGAAAACCTGCAGCCGGGGAATTATTAGTGGTGACTGGTAGTTCCAGTTGCTCCTTATTAGTGAGCTCGGTATACATACCGCTAAAGTGATAAGGTGGTGGGGGCGGAGCATTGGGTACAACCGGTGATGCGGGGTCAGAGTGTGTTCTAACCTTATCTTTAAAAATGCGCCAAAGGTCTAGAGTAGCCTTCCTCTTCTGTAGTTTAGTACCGGAGTACTTTGTATCTAGAAAGGTGGTGGTATGCTCCAATATTATAGGGTCAAAGCTTCCCTCTAACGGCCAAGGATGAATCATCTTTGCCGTATGCTTATGAAGCTCACTGCAGTGCTTTAAGATATGGTGTTCCTGGCCTCCGAATGTTCTTAAAACATGTTGGAGTGGAGTTGCCATGTGGATATGCGTAATCCTAGGCGCTTTAGGCAAGGCCTAAATTACAGGAGCGCGTTTTCTCAGGTGCTAGGGACAATGTCTCTGATGAGTTCTTGCTGTACTGCCTGAATGACAATGTCATATACCCCGTCCTGTAGGTCCCGCTCTTGTGCTGAAGTATAAAGGGGGAAGCGAAGCTGGCCGTCGAAGCAGGCTTCAGCAATATAACTCTGGAGTGGGTGCCTTGGCCATGTGCTAGATAATATGGCAGTCAGTAGCGATCCATGGGGACGTATAATGAAGAAGATGTGAAAGTGGGTAGAAGTTTTATACACAGTAGAGCTCAAAATGCCATTCATGAATGTTGTTTTAAAAATACAATGTTTTTGAGGGTGAAAGTCAATTTTTTGTTGGAAAGGGATGCACTTAGATGTCAGGCGAGTATTCAGCGGTAGGAGAGTGAGTGTCAAGGGTAGGGGTAGGGACGTCTTCTACTAGCTCCTCTCCTATGGCGCTAATAATAAAGTGACACAGTGCTTTCCTCAAGTCCTGTTCGTCTGGTCCGGTGTATATCCCGTTGGGGGAGAAATCAGGAAATTGGAGTTGGTTGTCAGAGAGAGATGCAATGATCTTGCTCTGCAGTGGGTTGCGGGGGTAGGATGAGGTTAAGATAGTAGGTATCTCTAAGCCTGGTGCTATTAAACGAATACGTATGTAAATATAATGTGGTGTTTTATGAACAGAGGTACTCAGGATTCTGTTCATGGGGACTAATAATAATTGAAGAGACTAGAGTGTTTCCTAAAGTGTCAGTGCTTGCAATGTTTTTGTTCTTTGACCTTAGTGACGATGGGGTGAGGAAAAGCTGGTGCTAGCGAAAGCGTTATTTGCTGTGCCTGAGTATAATCGATCCCTAGGGCTTGAAATATAGTGAGAAGGACAGTGTTTGCTAAAGGTGTGACGTAACAAAAGGACGATGGGTGACCAGTGGAGAGACCTACCACGTTGTTGTTCACTAAATACACGATGATGGGAGAGGCTGTAGTATCAGGGGATGGGTCATTCATTCCCTATAATGAGTGGAAGTGCGGAGATGGACAGGTCGGGGGTTGCGCAGTGGGAACGTCAGGTGCAGGGACCTGTAGGTCTACTGAGTAGTCCTGCAGGAGTGCCACAAGGAGTGGGGACTCATCAGCTGAAGACAATGGTTGAGGGTGAGCACTACTGGATGCTGATGCTGTGGGAGATGCAGGAGCGGAAAGACGAGGGAGTGTTGCTTCTTCAGAAAGTGCTGTAGAATGTGCGGAGTTAGACTCGTCGTCTGTGTAAATGACGGGGGGAGAATTAACAAAATAAACAGAAGAACTTAATGAGGGTGGGGAGGATGAAGAGGAATTAGAGGAATGGCCAGGCCACAGCAGATCCGGGCGGGTGGTATCTGGTGGAGGCAGTGACTGGGAGGAGACGTTGAATGAGGGCGGATAGTCTACGAGAGACAGAAGGGCAAGGCGTAGCTCAGTAGTGGGGGTAAAGGTTATTCCTAAAGTATTCCAAGCGGCTGCAAGAATGTCACTTTGATGGCGTGTAAGAGGGGTAAAGCGGTCCAGGGAGGTGTGATAGACTGCAGTGGCCGTACCACGGACTGAATGAATGAGAAGACTTATGATCTGTGGGGGGTCAAGGGACATAACGGGGGTAATCAAAAGGGGACAATACAAGAGGAGTGGGGATACACCACCACCCCTCCTTTTGGCTGCCACTGGACGCAAGGCAAGAGGCAGACAAAATGTGTGAGAGACAGAAAAGAGGCGCAAAGTGCGTGCAATGAGGGCCGAAAAATAATGTAACTACTTAGCGGGATCACAGCTAAAATTAAAAGGCAAAGCAATCCAGACAACAGCTACCTAGCGCAGTCGCCGCTAAACCGGACCAAGAAGGTGTGTGTGGGCAACTGAGCACCAAAATAACTAGCAGTCCGCCACCTTGGCTAGGGACGGTAAAGGTGGCAGAACGGCAACAACTGGGGGGCTAGCGTGGAACAACAGGCAGAGCTATCGTCAAAAAGACGAGACACAAAAAACAGACACAACAAACAAAAAATAGACAATAATTAAATAAATGAAATGCATTTCGGAAGAAAAACGAAAACCATCAATGTGAGGAAGAACAGAGTGCGAGGAAACAAAGAGAAAAGGCGGGGCTAGGGGAGCTGCAGGGCAGCTGCGATCGTTCGACAGGGACTTCCTCTTTCCGCGTTGGCAGAGAGCCGAAGAAGGCTGAAGGCACGACAGAAAGTGACAAACGATCTGACACAGGAAGTTCCTCAATCCGGAGTGGCGCAGCTAACAAATGAGAAAAGCGCCTACCAGAGACCGAAAAAAACTTAAGAGACAGAAAGAGAAGAGTACCCAAGCAGTGCAGGAGAGAGTCAGAAAGGGACCAAACAGAGAGGGCGAAGAATGAATGTGTGAATACACCCATGAACACCACCTACAATGGTGGGCAGAGCACACCCCAAGAGGCACGCGGGACCCTAGAGGACCCGAGGGCAGGACAGCAGTCACTGAAACCAAAGAACCTCAGAACCACAAATGCATGACCACCGCATACCAGAATGTGGGCAGCCAGCCACGGAGAAAGTCACCAAGTGAGAATAAACACACGACGCAAACCCCAAATATCAACCACTACTGATAGCAAAATCGAAAAAAAACAAACACACAAATTATGCGGTAAAGACCTCAAATGCATGTATTAAGCAGCAGACCCATGCCATAATTCGGCCAGCCACATAAGAGAGCTGGCACAGGACCCAAACATCAAATAGCAACCACTAATGGCAAAACCGAAAGAAAAAACAAACATACAAATTATGCGGTAAATACCTCAAATGCATGTATTAAGCAGCAAACACATGCCAGAATTTGGCCAGTCACATAAGAAAGACTCGGCACAGGACTCAAACCTCAAATAGCAACCACGAATGGCAAAACCGAAAGAAAAAACAAACATACAAATTATGCGGTAAAGATCTCAAATGCATGTATTAAGCAGCAAACACATGCCAGAATTTGGCCAGTCACATAGGAGAGACTCGGCACAGGACTCAAACCTCAAATAGCAACCACTAATGGCAAAACCGAAAGAAAAAACAAACATACAAATTATGCGGTAAAGATCTCAAATGCATGTATTAAGCAGCAAACACATGCCAGAATTTGGCCAGTCACATAGGAGAGACTCGGCACAGGACTCAAACCTCAAGCCATACAATAAAAACAAACACAAATTATGCGGCAAAAACCTCAAATAACAACATACCTGAAAAAAAAGGCAAATACACACAATTTATATGGCAGAAAGACCACAACAGAATAATAAGAAAGGTGAAGAGACCCCACGCAGAAAAAAGCAAAACGTAATATAGGACAGCAGAGAGGGAAGGACCAAAAAGACGCCCCACAAAATGTGACCAGCCACAGAGGACGTCGGGGCAAGACAGCCAGCCACAGGGGAACAAGGGAGCAGACACAGGGGAAACCCCAGAGGACACGACAGCACGGACGGACCACCCCACAAGCCACAACCTGAGGTTAATTCAAGGAAGAAAAACAAAACTATCCCTGACTTACCCAGGCGGGCGGGGGCAGCGGAGCGTCCGAGGTGCAGCCTGGAGGGGAAACCCGTGCGCCTGTCCCAAGACCACACTGTGGATGACTCGCCGACCGAGACCCTCGCTCGTGGTCGCCACTGTGTTAGAGGGAACGTTGTGGTTGGCCACACTCTTCTGTTTACCTCTCTCCTCTCAGAGTCTCTTTCACACTTTTCTCGGTCACTTGGCAAGAAAGAACCATGTGTTAAAATATCATAGTTTATTAAACAATTCAAACGCATAAAAGAAAATACTTCAATTTAAGTGTTGCCCATCAACATATGGGTAAGATCAGAAATAACTGCATCAACAATGTTAAAGATCAATTGGTTCAATTCAAACAGAAATGTATATCTATAAATTAATCCATGAGCAGCCGATCAAGGGGCAGCCCTGAATTCAAGAGTGTTACAAATGATAGCATTCAGAGGACAAACTTCTTATTGAAATAAAGTAACAATATTCAAGACTACACATTTAAACTGAAATAAATGCAATTGCTTGGGTACAGATGACCTGAAGTAAATAATCTGACAAAGCCAAAAGGCAGAATTATTGAGTCAGATAGTCTGACAAAGTCAATGGGCAGAATCTGACAAAGGCAATAGGCAAAATTATTAAGTCAGATAGACTGACAAAGTCAATAGGTAAAATCTGACAAAGCCAATAGGCAAAATTATTAAGTCAGATAGACTGACAAAGTCAATAGGCAAAATTATTAAGTAGGAGCATTATCACCTTGGCAATAGGAGCTCTGGGCCCAGTCAGGAGAACGATTGATCAGTCGGGAACCCTCACACGGCACCTGGGTGCTGGTTTGAAGAGAATTCGAAGCCACACCCTGGGTGCAGCTGTTTTATATGCTTGAATGCAGAAGTTTTACCCTCTCTGACGTAGGTCCTGACGCAGCCCTTGACCGCCCTCTTGTAACTATGGAAAATTCCACCCATAGGACTGAGAAGTGGTATCATGGTGAAATTAGGGGCTTTTGACAGGTGGTCAGTGCTCCTGACCGCAAAAAGTAAACAAAGGATAATTTTTACCGTAAAAAAGCTCAGAGTTAATATTTTAATACATTCATTCTTTGTCACGTAGCCGTCTGTCACAGTTTCGCTTAAGCAAGCGCGGAAAGTTTCATAACTAAAAAATATTGCAAATGTACTTGTGAAACCGCCAGATGTCCCAAAAATGTCCTACGTGAGGTCGTTCTCACATATTTGATACCCCCACTGTGGTGCAAGAATTCTGTAGAGACTATAAAGGAAGCAGCAGCCACAAGAACAAGGACACCTCCAGGGCCTCCCCCCCTAACAGTAGTTTGGTGGCCAGCGTGGACTGATTCTCCAATGAGTAATCAGTGCAGCCTGCACTGAAGAGCTGCAGCAAAATTTTTGAGTGACCTTTTATTTTTGGACAAATGATGTGACTCTAATGATCATTACAAAGTTGGGTAACTAGCATGGCGCTGCCAAAACCCAAGTGTTGATCACTTTGCGTTTGTTTCAATTGTGGAAATGTATCTAGTTTTGCTCCTTCTTTATTTGATAGGGTGTTTACATGATGCATGTCTTCACGTGTTAACTGGGGATATTCCCTGCGAAAGGGTGCGCTGGGATGGGTGGGGGGATTGCCAGCATTTGTGGATTACCATTATTTCTAACCTTGTTTATTCACTGCAGCATGGTATGCTAAAACTGCGACGCACACTTCAAATCACTGTTACTATGTTGGGATGTCGGAGCAGGTTAGGTTGTCAACATTTTCAGATATGACACTGATCGCCTGGAATGTCCGGGGGCTTAACAATGCTAGGAAGGGTAAGCAGGTCTTGCATTATTTACAGCGTCACAGGGTGGACATTGCATTCTTACAGGAAACACACCTGCCCAAAGCTGCCACCATCACTTTGCGTTGGATTGGGGACCGCATTGCTACTTTGCAGGGTATAGCACATATGCACGGGGCATGGCTGTCTTGATTCATAAACTTCTGCCCTTCCAACTTTTAAAAGCACACATTGATAATGAGGGTCGCTACACGATGGTGGCGGGTCACGTGATGGGAGACCATATGGCGTTCATCTGCGAGTACGCGGCTAATGTGGATAGCCCAGGGATCTTCCAAGGCCTTCACACACAGCTCCTACAATTAGATGCAGAATGTATATGCATTGGCGGAGAATTTAATCTCCTGTTGGACCCTGCGCGAGATAGTACGTCCAACTCATCGGACACCAAACCACACACATGCCACGTTTTGCTGGATATGTGCGATTCTGTTGGCCTGGTGGATGTGTGGCATCAGCACAACCCGGGAGATGCAGCGTACACCCATTACGCCGCCCAATATGGTACTTGGACCAGATTAGATTATTGTCTTGTCTCCCCCAACTTGGCAACGTGGTATAGGGCATCCCAGCATCTCCCTAGCAAATATTCTGACCACTCCCCAGTGGTATTGCAAGTACGCATCCCTAGCCCAGAGGGGCTGTGAGAGGATGTGGAGATTCCCCGGGCAGGCACTGAGGGATGAATTGTTTAGTTAAAACTTCAGGAGGCCATAGTTGAATACTTTGAACTGAATAAAGGATCAGTGAGCTTGTGGGCCATACTCTGGGAGGCATTTAAAGCCTTTATACGCAGAGTATGCAACTCTAAGCATTCTGGGGTTCTAAAAGATTTGCGTGGTACGATTGCGCATATTGAGAAGCAATTAGATATGCTAGATAGAGATCAGGTTGCAAGGCCTGACCCCTCTCGGCTCAGCCACCGACTAACACTCTTGACGGAGTTCAGAGAAGCAGCGTAGCGTGAGATTCATTTTGTAAGCAGGTATTCTATTGCAAGGCGCTATGGGGAGGGTGATAGACCTGGCCGCACATTGGCGCGGCTACTGAGACCCTCGGCCGGGCGTTCATACATCACCTGCATCCGTTACTCAACCGGACAGACCCTAACCGATACTCCAGATATCCAAGATGAATTTTTTGCATATTATTCCACATTATATGCAACACGGGTGACGCATAGCGAGGAGACCGTAATGGCTACCTTGCAGAGATTGCTATGGTGTGGCTCAAGAAGTTTATGCAGCAGTTTCTGGCTGAGCCACTCTATGCCGAGGAAATTAGTAGCGCCATAGATGCCATGAATGGCTCGACGGCCCCAGGCCTGGACGGTTTTACTGGTATCTTTCATAAAACCTATAAGAACTTGTTAGTGCCCAACCTATTACAGGTTTATAATGAAGCACTCGAATGCAAGGAACTTCCCCACTTTGCGTGAGGCTGTAATAATCCTCCTTCAAAAGCCGGGAAAGATCCGCTTCAATAAGGTTCTTACAGGCCGTTATCACTTTTAAACTTCGACTACAACATTTTGGCTAAAATGATTGCGCTAAGATTGGCCTTGTTGCTGGACCACATTATCTCCTCGACTCAGTCGGGCTTTGTCCCCCATAGGTCGACTGCTTTAAACCTGCGCACATTATTTGCAGTAATACATAGGATCGCTCCGGAGGTCCCTGCGGCTGCTGTCCTACTTGATACCGAAAAGGCCTTCGACTACTTGAGTTGGCCCTTTTTCATAGCAGTGATGAGAAAGTTGGGTATCCCTAAGGGATTCATTGACCTTACTTTGTTGCTTTACACCGCGCCCACTGCTAGGCTTCGATTGAATGGCACACTGTCCCCTTCGTTCGCTCTAACTCGCGGCACCAGACAGGGTTGTCCACTCTCCCCGCTGCTCTTCATATTGGCGCTGGACCCTCTGGTTCACCCTTTCCAGGAAAGACACCTGCACAGAGGTCACCAGTTCAAAATGGGTCCTCTTTTAATTTCCCTATATGCGGATGATATCATCCTATATGTCCGAAACCCCCAGGAGAATTTGGAACCGCTCATCAGAGAGATTATCCGGTTTGGCGTTTTTTCAGGGCTGGGTATAAAGCGGGGAAATTCCTAAACTTTCCCCCTGACGCCGAGCACTGTTCATTGGGAATGTGAGTTCCCGCTGACGTGGTGTGAGGAGTCGGCCAAATATTTGGGTATTCAGAGCCACAGAGAAACCAAGCAAATTATTAGACTAAACTACAGCCCTGTGGCGCATAACCTGGAGCAGCAGGTCGAGCGTTGGTTAAGACTCTCACTTCCCCTTGCTGGTCGAGTTGCACTTGTGAAGATGATTGTCCTGTCAAGGTTTTTGTATCTGTTTCACAACATTGCTATCCCACTCCACAACACTTTTTACGCACTTTGCGTTCTTATCTCATCAGATTGGTCGGGGGGAGGAAGATCTAGAGTTAGCTGGGACACCATGTCCTTACCATATGAGAGAGGTGGTTTTGGGGTCCCCAATCTTCAGATCTACAATTTGGTTGCGCAGTGCAGTTTCGCACACTCCTGATATCACCCGGACACGCAGATCCACTCCACTAGACCTCAGCCTGACCTGGGGCTCCCGGCGCCCTATGTACGGTGCTGCCGCGGGGCTTTGCCAGGGATCCCCGGGATATCCAAACAGTTTGCACCACTAGCTGGGCCTGGCATAAGTTGACAAAAGTGACTGGTGTTGCCGCTTTATACTCATCGGAGATCCCTGTCAATACTAACCCCTGGATCCCCATTACTGAACAAAAACTGGCACAGCTTACACTCACTACATATTCAATAAATAAGCTTGGGGATCTGTTCCCAGGGAGCTATGTTTTTTCTAGCACAGAGGGTGGGAGGTTCAGTGAGGCAACATTCATGGATCCATTTGTATTTGCCGGATATGGAGGGCGCTCAGAGCTAAGATTCCGGAGTACCCGTTGGAGCCCGAGTACTTCCCTCTGCTTACTCTCTTAATCACAAGTTCCGGGGGAGAACACCTAACCTCGAAGCTATACAAAGCATGTATGTCATTAGTCCCTAGCAGGTAGGCCAAGTTACGGGAGGCATGGGAGCGGGACCTTGGGCACCCAATTCAAGACTCTCACTGGTCCTTTTGTTGTGCACAAACGATAGAGGTCTCCTTAAACAGCAGATATAAGCTTATACACTTCAAATATTTGTGGAGGGTCTATATGACCCCAGTGAAGGTTCACTCCATTGATCCCAATCGACCACACACTTTTGTCCTAAGTGCGGTGGCCCGCAAGCCGATTTTGCCCGCCTGACTTGGAACTGCGCTAAGATTGGGGACTTCTGGAGATTCATTTTCAGATTAATAACACAAATGACACACTTTGAGATGGTCCGTACACCTGAGGTCGCCTTGTTGGGCTATGTGGGGGTCTCCCAAAGAAGTTGCGCGAAATTCTCAGCTATTGCCCTTTTGCTTGCAAAGAGGGAAATAGCTCTCAAATGGGGAAGTAGGGCATCCCCCATAGTGAAAGATTGGCTCAATAGCCTCACATACTGTAATACTAATTGTGACCTTCATGCTACGACCCAACCTTCGGCATCCAAGCAAAATGACATTTGGGAGCCTCTTAAAAATGACTTACTGGAGATTAGTGCCGCCCCTATTTCACAACAGCCTGCTGGGATAGTCCCCACTGGGGTGGGGTAATTCATGTCCCACCCAACTGCTCAATTGTTGTGTTTATTATGTCAAGGAAAGTACAGGCCGGACAGTGAGGGCGAGCCCGCTGGTCCGGGTTGGTCAGATGTTGATATCACAATTTATGATATATATGCTACCCTGAGACATTGGTGCATTGCACGCTTCAGTACACTTGTTTTGCAAATGATACATGTCTTTATTCTTACTCGATTTCTATGATCACAGTGAATGACCATGCAATGTTGTAAGCAATATGAAAATGATAAATAAAGTTATTAAAAAAAGCTGTGATCTTTGTAAATCATTCCCTAGCAGTGACTTTGGGAATGGTTGAGTAAAAAAAGAAATGCATGGGGCAAGTCTGAGAGTGAAAGAAAAGAAGGGCTATATGTTTATAAATAACGAAAATCAAGTGTAGATTTGTGGCATGTGAAAGCAAAACGACATGAAAATAGAAGGACAGCACCCTTTTTCACTGACACAAAAGCTTTGGACAAAGAGTTTCTATGCAGAACATATGGTCCAGTGGTCACTAACAGGGACTCTGAGTACTTTTTGACAAGGGTTCAAACCCCAGCTAGGCAAATTCGATTTTTATAATTTTTTCTATTTTTCTTCTATTTTACCCAAATGAAAGATGCCCTATTGTAAATCACCCCTAGCAGTGTCTGTGAGAATTGTGGCCTTTTTAGTCAAGCCAGTGCATGTCAGACATTTGTGACATGCTGTGGCATGTGGAAGGGGGGCAAGGTTTGCAATGAAAGAAATCCCTTAATTTGTGAAATGAGACTTTGGGAATGGTTGTGTAAAAAAAAGAAATGCATGGGGAAAATCTGAGAGTGAAAGAAAAGAAGGGCTATTTGTTTATAAATAACGAAAATCAAGTGTAGATTTGTGGCATGTGAAAACAAAACAACATAGAAATAGAAGAAGGACAGCACCCTTTTTCAATGACACAAAAGCTATGGACAAATAGTTGCAGTACAGAACAGAACAGATGGTCCAGTGGTAACTAACAGGGGCTCTGAGTGCATTTTGACAAGGGTTCAAACCCCAGCTAGGGAAATTCGATTTTTATAATTTTTTCTATTTTTCTTCTATTTTACTCAAATGAAAGATGCCCGATTGTAAATCACCCCTAGCAGTGTCTGTGAGATTTGTGGCCTTTTTAGTCAAGCCAGTGCATGTCAGACATTTGTGACATGCTGTGGCATGTGGATGGGGGGCAAGGTTTGCAATGAAAGAAATCCCTTAATTTGTGAAATGAGACTTTGGGAATGGTTGTGTAAAAAAAAGAAATGCATGGGGAAAGTCTGAGAGTGAAAGAAAAGAAGGGCTATTTGTTTATAAATAACGAAAATCAAGTGTAGATTTGTGGCATGTGAAAGCAAAACAACATAGAAATAGAAGAAGGACAGCACCCTTTTTCAATGACACAAAAGCTATGGACAAAGAGTTTCAGTGCAGAACAGATGGTCCAGTGGTAACTAACAGGGGCCCTAAGTGCATTTTGACAAGGGTTCAAACCCCAGCTAAAGAAATTCAATTTTAATAATTTTTTCTATTTTTCTTCTATTTTACCCAAATGAAAGATGCCCTATTGTAAATCACCCCTAGCAGTGTCTGTGAGATTTGTGGCATTTTTAGTCAAGCCAGGGCATGTCAGACATTTGTGACATGCTGTGGCATGTGGAAGGGGAGGCAAGGCTTGCTATTAAAGAAATCCCTTAATTTGTGGAATGAGACTTTGGGAATGGTTATGTAAGAAAAAGAAATGCATGGGGCAAGTCTGAGAGTGAAAGAAAGGAAGGGCTATATGTTTATAAATAATCGAAAATCAAGTGTAGATTTGTGGCATGTGAAAGCAAAACAACATGGAAATAGAAGAAGGACAGCACCCTTTTTCAATGACACAAAAGCTTTGGACTGAGAGTTTTTATGCAGAACAGATGGCCCAGTGGTAACCAACAGGGGCTCAGAGTGTATTTTGACAAAAGTTCAAACCCCAGCTAGGGAAATTCGATTTTTATAATTTTTTCTATTTTTTTTCTATTTTACCCAAATGAAAGATGCCCTATTGTAAATCACCCCTAGCAGTGTCTGTGAGATTTGTGGCCTTTTTAGTGAAGCCAGGGCATGTCAGACATTTGTGACATGCTGTGGCATGTGGAAGGGGGGGCAAGGCTTGCTATTAAAGAAATCCCTTATTTTTTGGAATGAGACTTTGGGAATGGTTGTATAAGAAAATAAAATGCATGGGGCAAGTCCTAAAGTGAAAGAAAAGAAGGGCTATTTATTTATAAAGCTTGAAAATTAAGTGTGGATTCGTAGAATGTAAAAGCAAAACAGAATGGAAACAGAAGAAGGACCAGCACTCTCTGTCTATGACAAAAAGCTGTGCACCCCATCATGTTAGAATACAACAGATGGTACAGGGGCTAGTATCAGGGACTTGCGTCAATTATGACAAGGGTTCAAACCCCCACTCTGTAAAATTCCTTTTTATATTGTTTTTCTTTATTTATTTATTTTAGCCGAGTGAAAGATAGTCCTTTGTAAATCACCAACTGGCATTATCTGCAGTTACTCATGAAAGAGCATGTCAGAAATCTATGACGTGCTGTGACACATGTCAAATAAGCTGTGGCATATGCCACATGACAGAGTGACACGTGTCACATGCCAGGAATGGGCACCAACCCTTACTGTGCTTCTGCGCCTCGTGAATTCTGTTTTGAGCATTCCAGGCAGCCTGCAAGAGGATTTCAGGAGCTTCCTGCTAGCTTGTGAGAAGCAGAAACGCCACAGGATGATGGTGTGCAGTAACTCCATCTGCGATACCAACGGAACAACAAGACTGTTTGGGTAAGTAGTCTTGTCTCTCCACTCTTCTCCTCACTCTATTTACTCTTTCCCTCCCGTCCTCTCTTGCTTGTCCTTACTTTTCTTTCTCGCACTCACACACTGTCCTTCTCCTGTTGATCTGTTCTCATTTTCCTTTCCCGCTATTTCCTTTCCCTGTATTTCTCTTTAGCAGCAACAGCAGCCAGAAAGAAATTAGCACTAGAGAGTTAAAGTAAAGACTGCAGGACTGCAGCAGGAAAAAAAGGCACTTGCCGAGCCTTTGGCAACATAACCATTTTAAACTGTGCCAGGCTGAAAAACAAAAAATAAACAATGCTTCTGAAATTCATATATCCTCAACTTTTGCGTTCTGTGTCTATAAAGTAAGTTACCTAATTACATAAAATTAGGCAACTTGCTTTCTAAACACAAAAGGGTACATGCTGGATAAATGACCACTTTTAAGAAACATCGGTCTTGGTTGCTTCGCAGTCCGGCAGAATCTAGAATGCTTCCTCCTCACATGACCCGTGCTCCAATTAAACATATTCCCCCTTAGCACTTCAGTTGCAGAAATAGAGCAACATACACAGTTCTCGCTATATCGCCAGTGCAGTGGGATGTATTTCTGTACAACTAAGGGGCATATTATCAAGAACGGCGTTAAAATTATCGCCGCTTTAGCGGCAGAAAACTGCCGCTAAAGCAGCGATAATGGGCTTGATAATATGCCCTTGAGAATTCCAATAGAAGCCCATGTTGACACCAGGACATGGGCTTCTATTGGAATTCTCAAGGGCATATTATCAAGCCCATTATCGCCGCTTTAGCGGCAGTTTTCTGCCTCTAAAGCGGCGATAATTTTAACGCCGTTTCTTGATAATATGCCCCTAAATTCCTTCTGCTTTACCTTGTGGTGGGAATAAAAATCTGTGTAAAAAACTTGGGAATTAAAGGCTTCATCTTCTAATATTCTTATGCCTAGGAACGGAAGATATAAAGAAATGTTTGATAAGCTTAACAGATTTTGACCCACTGACAGGCACTGCGAAAAACGTGCACTGCCTGCAGCGCAGCCTGTACTCCAGAACTCTCAATCGTGACCCACCATGTACAGTGGAAGTTACTCATTCGAAAGCCGAGGTGGGCGACCCAACAAATTTACAGGGTGTGCCAAGCCAATCGTTTAGTTTAGCTGTTAGAGCCCATGCACAAGCCAAGTCCTTAAAGTGTTTGCTGTGTGAATCATAAAAAAAAGTAACATAAATTATTAAGTGTTTCTACAAACTTCAAAAAGTGTATTTGTTTAACATATGGAAGCTTTGACATTAATATGTCACATTATAGCACTGCACTGAGAAGTACTCTTTAAAAGTTATAGTTTTTAAACATGAACCATGCGTGAAGTCATGCAAACTCTGTACTTGCTCAGATTATTATAGAGGAACATTTTAGTCTGAATAAAAAAAATGATGAAAATTGCTCCAAAATGCAAAATGTATTCAAGAAAACCCTCCCACCCCCCCGAATCTCCTCAAAATGTCAGGCATGCTTGCTTCTCTTACATGCACTATACTTCATTCATTCCTCTTACGCCTCACCACTTTCAAATTCCAACAGTGGCCACTGATAGACTCACACATATATACACTGTCAACACACATAGTAAATACATGCAAAGACAGTAAAGAGGTCAGCTCCACTATTCACATCAAGCACTGCAATCCCTGTATGTTATTACATGCATTGCACATTCCAATAACTAAAAAACACACATTTGTCCTATTGCGCCAAAAAAACTGACGCATGAGCCTAAAGCATGATTTTTGCAGCCACCGTGTAAGCCGAAAATAAAGCTTTGCAGCTGACGCGTCAAAACAACTGCATGCTGCCTTGTCAGGCCTTGTGTGAAATCGACGCATTGACTGATAGCGTAATAAGAAAACTGACGCATCAGCTGAACACGTGACACTTCCGCCCAGGAAGTGATGTCAAGGATCCTGCATGCTGCAAGCCAGGAACTGTGAAGTTACTTTCATTTTCACTTTTAGTCACAGTTTTACTGACTGAGCTTGGGAGCGGTTGTGTTTTCGCCTTCCTGGAGAGTATTTTGGTGTGTTTAGAGCTGGTTTGTCGTGTCTACCGTCCCTGTTGTGTCCCTCAAGTCCTTTTTGTGCTGTTGTCTATTGTTGTGTATTGTCCTGTGTGCTGCTGGGTGTTTGTCTTCTGGGGTATTTTTGTCATAGGAGTAGTAGTGGGTTTTTGGGGTGTTAAGTTTTGTTTGGGTTTCATATTTGGGTGGGATCATGCCTGGGAAGAATAGGGCTCACCCCATGAGTGACCAGAAGTTTGGCAGCTTCCCCTGGCTAGTCATCCATTACCTGCCTGCCATGGTAGCCAGTGGGGGACGTGTGCTCCAGGGCTACTCCGTGAAGGTGCAAAAGCAACGATGGGAGAGGTTACACCTCCAGATGCTGAGGCTGTTTGGAGTGGACTGCAACATCCATCAGTTGAAACATCGCAGGGCCGATAAGGTTGACAGGGAGTCTGAACTCCTCAACTATGCTGGCATCGAAGTTGGTGGACCAGTTGATAAGTAGACACCACTTGTGTGCTTTCCTATGTGTCTCATGTACCCATTGATGATTTGTGGTAAAATTAAGTATGGCTCACATGAATTTTGGCTCAAAATAGCCATGCCCCCATGCAAAAGAGGGAAATGTTTTGGCAATAGCGTTGGCACGATTGTATTGTATTGTATTAAGCACTTGTAAAGCACACTGTCGCCCAAAGGGTATCCTGGCGCTGTCAAACATGTGCTCAAATCAGCCGTAGATGGATATATGGCCGTGAGCAGATTGATCGAGGCAGGCTGATTATGGGATGGTTCAGTCCCTGGGAAAGAGCCAGGTTTTGACTCCTTTCCTAAACTGCATCAGATCTTCTGACTGTCTGATATTAGTAGGGAGTTTGTTCCAAAGCCTTGCTGCCGCAATGCTGAAAGCTCTCCCACCTGATTTTACCTTTCTATGTGTGTACCAGTGCTTTCTGTGACACTGAGTGGGCCACACAAGTGTTAGTGTCCCTGTAGGTGATACAAATGAGTCCCAGGGAAGCATTGAGCTGATGTACATGCCCACAACCCATCCAGACAACTCATATGATGACGGACCAGGTAGTACAGATCAGCTCCAGAAGTGCTTATTTCATAACAATCATTTGTCAGGTACAGTTGTGATGGGCCATTACAGAACATACGTTCCACATAAAGGGGCTTATCTACAAGCTGCTTGTACTGCTGGGATGTAAATAAGCCCCATAGTGATGTGCGGATGATCCACCTTAGTGTACCTCCCCTGGGAAGTCAGGCATTAATCAGGCCTGCCATGGCTTACACTGCTTAGCAAACCTGTGAATGGGGCAAAACACATATCACTGGTCTTGGACAGCATTTCCTGTGTAAAAGGCATGGCTTCTTGATGTCCACTATGGATACGCTGTGCTTGGCACTGGCTTGCCTGACTACATACCTCTGAAGGCATAGCAAATCCCTCATTCTGCCTTTGCATGGCCTTATGGAGGTGTCTTTGAGGCCAGAGCCACTGAAGCTGTCCTTACATATGAAACTCCTATTGTACATGCCTCACTCTTGTATGAGAGGCCCAATGATTGTCAGAGGGGCGCACACTCACATGGTACATGGTACTGTATCCAAGGGTATGCAAGCCTGAATATAACACATCTCAACATTTCCTACACATGTTATTGTTCAATTTTGTAATTAAAAACTTAGGGATGCATGTAACACATCTGAACAATATCTGGTACACTAAAGCACTGACAGGTACAGAACTCACCTAACTTAAGGAACAAGAACGCATGACGTGTGATGTACTTAGCGTACTCATTTTCTGGTGTCAAAATTTAAGAGGGCCTGGGTATTGCAATACCTTGGTGAGTAAGGTATGTGAGTTATGTAGGTGCAGAGAATCATCAAAGTCAGCTACCTTAGTGAAATAAGTGATGAGGTTCATAAACTGGTTCTGCAAATTAGCCAACAGGTGCATGTTTAGGCTCATCATACATATGTACACTTCAGCCTGCCTTACCGATGTGTATCATTCAGGCCAGTCAACTGTGTTATATGATTACTTACAACCTGAAGGGTTACATAGCCAATAGCTATGCATATGTACTGTGCTTCTGCTGCATATAATACGTGTTCCAAGTTTACTGATGTGCTTTACATGTTATGTGTTGTATCTGGACCCCCTACACTTGGTAAGGTGGATAACTTCAAGGACTCCAACTTCACTGGTGAGTGCCTTCATCAATGCTAATTGTGTAGTGCAAGGATTGAGTGTGATGTCAGTTTCAGTGTGACTTGCCTGATTCAATGTGCATCCCTATCACAAATAAACTTTTGTATGATGATTAATAGGTCAGGAAAAGGGGATGTTGAGTGTTGCATGTCTATCAGCCTCTTACTACTGTCAAGGAGAATACATTGCCAATGTGGGATGGACCACATAATAGAGGCTTGACAGGGGAGCCATGATCACAGTGGCAGACTATGCGAAAATGTGTGGTAGTGGATACACATTTGAACATAGCTGTGGTTGTGAAGAATTTGAAATGCATGTCAGTTGCACATGCTATGATATTGGGAGCATGTAATGACCAGTTCCATCAGTCGTGCTGCTCCCGCAAAGCAGTAGTGGGGCGAGGAGGTGTGTAAGGGTGGGAGGGAGAAAAAAAAAAAAAAAAAAATGATCACTTACCTGTCGGCCAGCCGGCTGGCCAGCCGCTGCCTCTCCTTTGTCCTCTTCCTTCTGTGACAACAGGAAGCAGAAAGCACCCAGGCTCCCCTAAGCCAATCACAACGGTGACACCGTCTCTCATTTTAATAGTTGTTGGATTGCTTTTTAGACAATTGTATATTGACTATTGGATCATTTTTAACCTTTGAACATTATTGTGGTTATGAATTGTGTTTTATATGATTATAATTATAACTTTTAATAAATGTTTACTGATACATACTTAAATTTATTTTTAATTGTCTTCTTGGGTCCTGTTTTTATAATTTGATGTGGATATTTGAACATTACATAAATGAATGAGTGTATGATGAGATCAAGGATATAAAGTCATTCAAGAGAAATTGTTTTTGAATACATTAAAAGGACTCCTAGGTACTACATGACAATGGCACTCTGATCATACATTGACTCCCATGTGCCTAAGACACCTACATTATGCTTGGCCATATCCAATGGACTGACATGGCAGGCTGTTATAAAATGATATGTGTCAGGCAGCACCTCACATGGTAGTAGTGCTGGGAATGATGACATGTACCCACCGAGGGGCATATTAACATAGAGATGGCACAACACAAGCAATTTAGCAGCACTGCGCTGTGTCATTTAAAAAATACAGGGATGCGCTGTATTTGCAAAATATGGTGCATCCCTGTGTTTTCCCTTGCACTGGCACTGAAAAAACTGCAAAGCACCAACACAGACACCCTAGCGCCATGCCATGACAGCTGCATCCAATCTAGTTTAATCTCGGCTACTATGGATGCGGCTCTTGAAATGTGTAGGTACTACCGATGGCCCACATGTCCCCCACTCCTCAGGTGTGTTGTTTCTCCTCTGAGAAACCAATTTTTGGTATGGATTTACAGGCTAGATTAATGAGCATCAATCAATCAATAAATCACGGCATTTATAGAGCGCGCTACTCACCCGGGAGGGTCTCAAGGCGCTGGGGGAGGGGGTAAGTTACTGCTCGAACAGCCAGGTCTTGAGCTGCTTCCTGAAGGAGAGATGGTCCTGGGTTCGCCGAAGGTGAGTGGGGAGGGAGTTCCAGGTCTTGGCTGCCAGGTAGGAGAAGGATCTTCCTCCGGCGGTGGCTCTGCGGATGCGTGGTACGGTGGCGAGGGCGTGGCTGGTTGATCGTAGCTGGCGGGTGGGCGTGTAGAAGGTCATGCGGTCGTTGAGGTACTTGGGGCCCAGGTCGTGGAGGGCCTTGTGTGCGTGGGTGAGGAGTCTGAACGTGATTCTCTTGCTGACGGGGAGCCAGTGCAGGTCTTTCAGGTGTCCGGTGATGTGGCTGTGTCGGGGGATGTCCAGGATGAGTCGTGCGGAGGCGTTCTGGATGCGCTGGAGTCTTTTTTGAAGTTTGGCTGTGGTTCCGGCGTAGAGGGTGTCCCCATAGTCCAGTCGGCTGGTGACGAGTGCCTGGGTGACGGTCTTCCTGGTTTCAGTGGGGATCCATCTGAAGATCTTGAGGAGCATGCGCAGGGTGTTGAAGCACGAAGATGAGACGGCGTTGACTTGTCTGGTCATCGACAGGGAGGAGTCCAGGATGAAGCCCAGGTTGCGTGTGTGGTCCGTTGGCTTGGGCGCGGTGCCCAGGGCCGGGGGCCACCAAGAGTCGTCCCAGGCGGAGGGTGATGAGCCCAGGATGAGGACTTCCGTCTTGTCTGAGTTCAGTTTAAGGTGGCTGTTCCTCATCCAGTCGGCGACGTCTCTCATCCCGTCGTGTAGGTTGGCTCTGGCGGTGGTGGGGTCGTTGGTGAGGGAGAGGATCAGCTGGGTGTCGTCGGCGTAGGAGATGATGTTGAGGTTGTGTTGGCGTGCGATGGCTGCGAGGGGGCTCATGTAGACGTTGAAGAGGGTTGGACTGAGTGAAGATCCTTGTGGAACGCCGCAGATGACTTCGGTGGCCTCGGATCTGAACGGGGGAGGCGGACTCTCTGGGTTCTTCCGGCGAGGAACGAGATGATCCATTCCAGTGCTTTCTCTCGGATTCCGATGTTGCTGAGGCGCTTCACTAGGGTGCGGTGGCAGACGGTGTCGAACGCCGCGGAGAGGTCCAAGAGGATGAGGGCTGCTGTTTCCCCGTTGTCGGTTAGGGTTCTGATGTCGTCGGTGGCTGCGATAAGGGCGGTCTCGGTGCTGTGGTTGGCCCGAAACCCGGACTGCGAGGGGTCGAGGGATCCATTCGTCTCGAGGAAGGCGGCAAGCTGTCTGTTGACGGTCTTCTCGATGACTTTGGCCGGAAACGGAAGGAGCGAGATGGGACGGTAGTTCTTGAGGTCGGTGGGGTCCGCCGTTGGTTTCTTCAGGAGGGCGGTAAGCTCGGCGTGCTTCCAGCTCTCCGGGAAGGTGGCGGTGTGGAAGGAGGAGTTGATGATGTCCCGGAGATGGGGTGCGATGGTGGCGTCGGCTTTGTTGAAGACGTGGTGTGGGCAGGGGTCGGTTGGTGATCCGGAGTGGATGGAGTTCATCGTGCGGGTGGTGTCTTCGGTGCTGATCGGGGTCCAGTTGCAGAGGGTGGTGGTGGCGGGCGTTGGTTCGGCGGTAGGGTGCGTGGTCTGTGCGTCGAAGCTGTTATGTATGTCGGTGATCTTGCGGTGGAAGAACGCGGCGAGTGAGTTGCAGAGGTCTTGCGAGGGGGTGATGTCGTTGCTTCCGGCGCTGGGGTTGGAGAACTCTTTGACGATGCTGAAAAGTTCCTTGCTGTCGTGGGCGTTGTTGTCCAGTCGTTCTTTGAGTGCCGACTTCTTGGTGGCACGGATCAGCTGGTGGTGTTTGCGGGTTGCGTGCTTGAGGGCGGTCCTGTTGTCTGTGGTCTGGTCGAGTCGCCAGGCTTTCTCGAGAGTGCGGCAGTTCTTCTTGGATTCCTTGAGTTCGTTGGTGAACCAAGGGGTTTTCTTGCTTCCGGGTCTGCTGGGAGGGTTTTTTAGTGGTGCGAGGTCATCGGCGCAGGCGGTCAGCCACTTGGCGAGGTTGCTGGCTGCTTCGTTTGGGTCCGTTGTGTTGGTGGGTGTGTTCTGGCTGAGGGAGGCGGTGAGCTGCTCGGCGGTGATCTTGCTCCAGCTCCGGCGGGGAGCCTGTTGCGGGTGGTGGTGGGTCGCAGTCTTTCTGAAGCTGAAGTGGACGCAGCTGTGGTCGGTCCAGTGGAGTCCGGTGGCGTGGCTGAAGGAGATGTGCTTGCTGGAAGAGAAGACGGGGTCAAGCGTGTGGCCGGCGTAGTGGGTGGGCGTGTTCACCAGTTGCTTGAGTCCGAGGTTGGCGAGGTTGTCCAGCAGGGCGGTGGTGTTTCTGTCGTTGTTGTTCTCCAGGTGGAAGTTGAGGTCCCCTAGGAGGATGTAGTCGGCGGAGGGCATGGCGTGCGGGCTGATGAAGTCTGCGATGTCTTCGCTGAATAGTGTGCGTGGTCCCGGGGTCTGTAGATGAGGGTGCCTCGGAGGGTGGTCTTGGGGTCAGTGTGTATCTGGAAGTGTAGGTGTTCGGCGGCGGTGAAGGTCTCGTCGGAGTTAGTCGAGATGCGGATGGTGTTCTTGTGTACGATGGCGATGCCTCCTCCCGTCTGGTTGACGCGGTCCTTCCGGGTGATCTTGTATCCGTCCGGGATGGCTATGGCGATGTCGGGCGCTGAGGAGGCGTTCATCCAGGTTTCGGTGAGGAAGGCGACGTCCGGTGCTGTTGCGTCGAGCAGGTCCCAGAGTTCCACGGCGTGCCTGTGGACGGAGCGGGTGTTCAACAGGATGCATTTCAGGTGGTTGCTGCTGGTGCTCGACTTGGCGGAGGTGGTGCACGTCCGGGGGCAGGTGAATCGGCAGGCTTGGCAGGTGAAGGGTCCGTGGGTGCGTCTCGGTGAGGCTCGGTAGCAGGCAGGGTTCCGGCCGGCATTGAGTGCGGTGAGGGTGGCGGCGTCGTAGGTCCGTCGAGTAGTGTTGCATCGGTGGGATCCAGGGGTCCTGGCGCTGGGCGCGGGCCAGGCGCGGACGGGCGCAGACGGGCTTACCTTCGGCGCTCCGTCGGTGCTCCCGCTGCGCGCGGCCGCTGCGCGGTCGCTCAGGGGGCGTCATAAGTAAGGAGCCTGGAGGGAGGAGCAGCTGGGTGGCGGGAGCGGGGCGGCGAATGGAATCACGGGGGGCGGGGCCGCAGGGAGGCAGTGGCGGGAAGTCCCAGGAGCAGCGGGCAGCGGGAAAGTCCCAGGAGCAGCGGGAAAGTCCCTGGAGCAGCGGGCAGCGGGAAAGTCCCAGGAGCAGCGGGCAGCGGGAAAGTCCCAGGAGCAGCGGGCAGCGAGCGAAGGAATCTCCAGGCAGGAGGCGGCAAGGCAGGCAGGAGCAGCAGCAGTGAGTGGGGCGACCAAGCCCTGTGGAGGGCTGAGCGGTCACACTCTGTGGTCCCCCACGGTCCCCTTAAGTAAGGAGCCGGGAGGGAGGAGCAGCTGGGTGGCGGGAGCGGGGCGGCGAATGGAATCACGGGGGCGGGGCCGCAGGGAGGCAGTGGCGGGAAGTCCCAGGAGCAGCGGGCAGCGGGAAAGTCCCAGGAGCAGCGGGAAAGTCCCAGGAGCAGCGGGCAGCGGGAAAGTCCCAGGAGCAGCGGGCAGCGGGAAAGTCCCAGGAGCAGCGGGCAGCGGGAAAGTCCCAGGAGCAGCGGGAAAGTCCCAGGAGCAGCGGGCAGCGGGAAAGTCCCAGGAGCAGCGGGCAGCGGGAAAGTCCCAGGAGCAGCGGGCAGCGAGCGAAGGAATCTCCAGGCAGGAGGCGGCAAGGCAGGCAGGAGCGGCAGCAGTGAGTGGGGCGACCAAGCCCTGTGGAGGCCTGGGCCCAGGTGAGACAAAGCGGCATATTTCATAGACATGTGGTGCAGTGCAGCGCCACACGCTATCTTGCAGCACCAAGCTGTGCAATTAGGAAAGTGCAGGGTTGAACTGTGTTTAAAACAATACAACGCATCCCTGTGCTTTCTTCTCTGCTGGTGCACAATCAGCTGGCTAGCAGCAATGCAGGTACCCTTGCAACATGGTGCAAAGGTGCCTGCTTTGGTGGACATCTGATGTTTGTGTGCCAGCGCTGGCAGAAAGGACAGAAATGTGCCTTATCTTGTAGATATGGCACATTCCTGCCCTTTTATTTTGACATAGTGTAGCACAGCTAGAAGGCTTGCAGCACTGCCCTATGCCAACATATTATCAAAATGTCCTTGGGCCTTCCATTGACATAATGTTTAACAATAGATAAGCCAGCATCCTACTCTTTGGGCTGCAGACAGTGCCACAGAGCTCTGGGACATAGCTGCCTGCACTGCACGAAATTACGTAGTTACCCACATTGCCCCTTGTTGCAACTTACCCTGTTGGTGTTGTAGTTTATCATAGACAGCACTGTCCTGTCCCACAACTCCAGCCACCGACTCCTCAGAGATGACAGGGGACACCTGTTGCACCAAGGGATCCAACTCTTCCTGGGATGCTGGACTAAGCCCTCTTTTGTCCTCCACTTGCAATCATGCCAGCATTTTTTACAGTCACTCACTGTCCTCTTGACTTCGACAACACTGTTCACCTTGTCCACTATGGTCTGCCATATGGCCTTTTTCCTCCCCAATGACATTTTGGAGCTGACGAAGAAGTGGTATTGGTGCTCCATCACCTTAGTGATCAATATCTGATTCTCATTCTCAGTGAACTTACACTTCCTCTTCCTCTTCCTCTTCCCCTGGGACTCTTGTTGGTCATTAAGGCTGGTACTTGGGTTGCTGGGGTTGTTGTCCTGAGCTGTGCTCAGTCCTGGCTGCTCCATTGCTGCTTTCAGGTAAGTGTAACTTATTATTTCACACGTAGATGTGTTTTTGTCATTTTGTTTCCCACTAGGTGCTCAAAAAGGATGCTAGTACGACTAACGTCTATTTTCTAGATGCTTATTGGCCGAGTGTCACTTTTGCAGCATTAGTTTTAGATTTGTTAACGTCATGGCGCACACAACAGTGTCATTTTTTGTGATGTCGGCCTTTTCCTAATGCCATGGAGCGCCATATTGTAAATATGACACTAGCATGGCATTAAAATCTGTCATACCTTGGTGGTAATTTTTTGGGCGCACCGCTACGGCAAACCAGTGGTGCATCCGTTCTTGTATATATACTCCTCAATCTCTTATCTGCTTTTTGTTCAACTTGATTGACTAGATGTGATAAATGAAATAGTACATTGAGAAAAACATTTGCGTAACAGTTGACACCTGAAGTATTTTCCATCTGGTAACCTACAATATCTCCAACATTTTGTAGTTTTCTCTTCTGAACAATTTCTAGTTTCTCCTTGTGTCCTTTCCTTTCTTCACTATCATTACACTCTTTTGTACTCTTCCGTTTTGGACAGATTATCTGTTTCTCATAAAAAGGGCATTGGCCTAAATGAGGAGCATATACACTTCTTAACCGATTGTACTCTTACACAATTTGCATCAATACTAACTTTCTTATCATCAAAATCAATTAAAAACAAACCAGACAATGTTCTAACTCGCGACAATGCTACATATGACATTCCTTCTTTAAATACTGTACTTCCAATATTAACAAAAGCTGCAGCCACACTTAAACCTTGTGCACAGTTACAGCAAATGCTTGACAGATTGGAAATTGCTGGTGCCACACATATAAGTCTTTCACTAGCAAGAAACGTACAAAACAACGGCCAATCTGCTTCACACCATCCATTTGATCAAATATTATGGTGAAGTATTCAACCTCATCTCTATTCGGGAAAGTAATAAAATCAATTACTTTACACAGTGCACCATTTACTAACCCTTCCTCTACATTTAAATTGCAGCTCAAAATTACTCGACAGTTTTGGCTGAAGCGTAAATGATTTTCTAATCCTGCAGTTTTTGAGACAGACTTTTTCAAAGTATCCAATTTAGCTTGCAGTTTATCTGTGTGTAGTATTGTGACTCCCTGGTGTTCCACTTTATCAATAGCTCTATTTTCCAAAATATCTTTTTTCTCCAGTTGTAGTAATTTTTCATTAAACTTGGAGTACTCTTCAAGTGTTGGCATTAAACAAACTATAGACTTCTGTGCTTCAATGAAATTGTCCAGTAGTTCAGCTGCTGTAATATTAGATGGAATTAGTTTTTTCATAAGTCGACTTTCCAATGCATGTTTCCTCTCTTTTATTAGAACTATTCTAATGTCCTTCAGTATTTCTGCATAAGTTACATCAGATGCTTGACGCATATTTTTCACTAGTTCATTGTATTCAAAGTTTAACCAAATATTTACATTGCCAATGCTCCTCAGAGAATTTCTTGTTTCAATATGTACAAGTGTTTTAAAAAGAGGTTGTCATTTTATGAGGGTGAGTTGCAGTAGGTCACCAAATACAATAAAATTATTTCCTCCAAACAGCACATCCTAGTTTGTCCTTGAAAAACTGCTGCATTCTTAAGTGTATGAATGCAAGCATTAAGTTGGATATCATGCTGACCTCATCAATGATTAAAAGCTTCACTTTCTTCAACACTCTTGACACCTCATGGCAAGCTTTACCAGCTTGTTTCTGGTATTCCAGTTTATTGTCATGTTCAACTGACATCATTAGTAGGCGATGTACAGTAATCCATTTAATGTTATGTGCAGCTAATCCAGTTGGTGCTGTTATAACACCTGACAAATTTGATTCTGTAGTCTTCTGCAGATAACCAGTGAGAACTTTTATTGGAAAGATGTTTCCAGTGCTAGCTTGACCACCGATATATAGTAATATTGGTTTGTATGAAGAACAATCACACTGTTTCCTCTTATGGAGAAATCCATGCTCTATTTTATCTATAACTTTGTTGCAAATTTATTTTTGTTCATTATTCAGTTGTATTACTAAGTGTTCAAAATCTACAGCATCCTCTCTTGCTTGCTGCATTGCAGTCTACACCATATATATAGCTATAGCTGCTTCATTTTGAACAATTGGTTCTCCAACAGTATTCTTGACTCGCCGGTGTAGAACTTTGGCTGCTTTGTGAACTCTTTTTGCTATCTCAGTAGCAATGGTTTCTTCCTGTTCAATCTCATCTTTCAACATTTGCCAGTAGGTTGGAAACACTGAGCACTCAATTCTGTCCTGCACAGCATTGAAAGAGTGTTCGTAACAGTTATACTGTCCAAGTAATTCTGATTCAGCACTCCATGGCTTGAACAACTGCAAAAGTGCCAAGTAGAAAAACTCTCTTCTATCTAGGGTTTGGCAACTAAGCTTTTTGTGATTATTTAGATTCCCTTTTTTGTGTACCACCAAACAACCATCACATCCAAGTACTTCATATCTTCCTTCTTCTATATTTTCAGTTACATTACTTCGACATCTGTAATGCTGAAGTACTGCATAGAGACACTTGTTTTGAAGATGAGGACTCCTTCTTGGGTAGTATGTATCCAGCATGTTAGGTTTCAGAATATCTCTACTTTCTGGATCGAATTCTGTGAGATACTGTATTTCTGGGAAAGACTTTAGTACTCTATTATGACAGGTTGCAAGGCCTAGGCTTACCCACACAGTTCCTCTTGCCTTGGAGAACAAACTAGCCCAGCTCATCCTGTCCGAGCATTCATAAGAACCTATTTCTCTGTGGGAAAGCATTTTCAAGCTGAAACTATTCAATTTCTTGGTAAGACTCTTTTCTGTAGAAATCTCCTCCCACATCTCTTTCATCTCTGTCTTCTTTGATTTTATTATATATGAAGTCACGTAGTGAGCAACAGCAAAGGAGTTGTCTGCAACAAATTGCAGATCCATATTTACATTCCACATCTTCAGAATCACAGGGTTGTAGTCATTGATATACTTGGAAGCGTCTGTTCTTCTCCAGGCTGTATGTATATTTTGGTGATTTCCATGTCAGAGTATGTATGACTGCAGGCAAAAAGCTGTTGACTCTTCCTTCTTTGATGACAGGTCGTGGGAATCCAAAACAACATTGTGTGTAAAATGTTCCTTTTCATCTGTATTTTTGTCTACAGTACTTCCCACATCTATGTATTTGAAACCGTAGAACTTGTTGTCTCAAGCCCTTGTCTGCACTGTCTTTTGGGATGATGCATGTCACATACTGTTTGTTTAAAAGACAAGACAGACGCATTGCTGTCTGTTCCAAAGTTCTGGGCATCTTTTACCCATAAAAGCATGTGAATATGCGGAGCACCTTTAGCTTGGTACTCTTTGCATCAAAAGAAATCAGTTACTTGGCCAAGAGGAGGATTACTTGTGATACAGATTAAAGTCATCATCGCTTGAAACCTGTGGTTAAAATATTAGCAGGGTCCTGCTGTCTTTAGATTGATATCTTTTATGTTTGAGTTTGCTTCTCACAGGAATTCAAGGAGGTCATCCCATGCATACTCAGCGCAACTGAGTGTTAGAAACCAAGTAGGTGCCCCAAGGTTTCTCAACATGCTTTCTGCTTACAGTGATGACAATACCAATATTCATTGGTGCCACGCCATTAAATTAATCAAGTTGTATTTCAGGTTTTCATCTTTTCCTTGAACTTTGCCAATGAAGTCCCTTGCTGCGTTATTTTGCAGATTTATTCCTGTCTTGAGAATGGGGTTTACTGCATAAGATAGGCCTGACAAATCACTCTCAAATAAAAGGTAAAATATATAGGGAATACACTGGTGAAATCTAGGATCCTCTGGTATAGTCTAGATGATCTATACTCAGCTACTGGTATCTGAACATGCCGGTCATCATTCCTACCACCCATTCCTGTGTGAAAAAGATGCGGAAAGCATCGAGCTTCTAAACTTTTCTCCCAAACACTCAAGGGAGCTCCTCTTGCTTCTTTCATTCAAAAGAGATCGATTGCATCACCAATAATCTCTTTAGAATGTGGAGGGTGGATAAGGTTCTTCTGATAGGGATTGATCCACCTTTTTAATCAGACTTCTTGATTATGATGACTCACCCTCCATATGCGTTATGTCATGAAGGGCATCTACATTTTTATAATACATTTTGTTTTGTACCAGATATATTGTTGCTTTCTTTACTTTACTACCATCAACTAGCTCCTGCCATATGTTTTTACTATTGGTAGGGACAACATTCACTAGAAAAATAAGTATTTCTTCCTAATCTCTCTGCTCCCCTATCATTTCAATATTCTGCTTGAAATCTAATGGCAAGTACACAACTCTACCTTTAAGACCTTTCTGTAACTCTGTTGGAGGTAACTTTCCTGTCTTTGGCTCTATACAAACTATAGCTTGGAATTGATGTATACACTGTATTCCAATTGTGTCATAAACATTTAAATCTTGTAGTTCCTGAGGGATTGGAACTAATTCTAACTTGTTGTGCACTGCTCTAGCTGGCATTGTATAGTCCTCCAATTTATTATAACAGAACTTACACATAATGTGTTGTGTGGAACAATCAAAGCATTCCTCTACAATTAAATAAGATGTAAATTCCCACCACCTTACTGTGTTGTCTTCTTCAGTTATTGAAGACGCAGCAACATAGCAAGTTTGAGTTTTGTAGGGAGTGGGTCGACATCATATTCAAACAGAGCCTGGTTTCTCTGAACAGACTGTGTTAAACTTTCTAATTTCTTCTTGAAAGTTGTCAACACTTGTACCTGTGTCCAGTTCTGCCACACCTGGAGATGCCCAGTCCTCATTTTCTCTACACTCCCCTAAGGACCAAGGAAACAAAACTTAACATCATCACAAACTTTTTGTACCTCTGCTACTGTGCTATTCATTTCTCCTAATCATAGGGCAGGAGTTTTAACAGTAACACCTCCTAACTAGTTTTCGTATTTCAGAGTGGTGAACAGCTGACATTCTTAAGTGATGAAAGGTGCTTCTGCACACTTTCTTCGATAGACATGCCAGTGAATGTCCCTGTAAATTTGTATACTTCCTGACTTTGCATGGATCTAATCCTTGAAAAATCCAATTTTCTGTTTCAGACTTTTGCATACAAACTGACGTAAGAAAGATCTCAGTATATCAATTGATTCGTGCCAAACACTACAAACACTGCTACAGTTCCATGTATATACAGGGGCCTGTCTACGCCTTCCCTGTACCTCTTCAGCTATGACTTCCTCTAAATTTCTAGGTACCATCACCACTTTTGGAATAGGAGAACCGTCTTTCATCTCATAACATCGTCCAGATTGGTCAACTGCATACACTAATATGTTCTCTTGGAAGTAGCTTGCTTCATTAAATAAAGGCTCAGTACTAGATGCATTTGTCACCCCGAGTGGGACGGGTATGCCCAGACGTGGGTCCCGTGCTCTCCATGCCACTGGAATCAAGCTATCCTGGCTGAAGAGGGGTGAAACCCCGAAACCGGTCCTAGGATGCTTGTTTCCAGTACAGGGAGGACCTGGCTTGGCAGTTCGGGCTGGACTGTTCCCATGAGGCACAGGGTCAAGACTGATTTGCATATGGCTGGGTTCAAACTGGAATGGCATGGTGAGCAAAAACGATGGATTTAGGCCCAGATCTCTGTACTGGGGTGAATGTATGACATTGTTCTGCATTCTGTCCATCAACTGTTGTTTTTGCATTTGTCACCCCGAATGGGATGGGTATGCCCAGACGTGGGTCCCGTGCTCTCCATGCCACTGGAATCAAGCTATCCTGGCTGAAGAGGGGTGAAACCGGTCCTAGGATGCTTGTTTCCAGTACAGGGAGGACCTGGCTTGGCAGTTCGGGCTGGACTGTTCCCATGAGGCACAGGGTCAAGACTGATTTGCATATGGCTGGGTTCAAACTGGAATGGCATGGTGAGCAAAAAACGATGGATTTAGGCCCAGATCTCTGTACTGGGGTGAATGTATGACATTGTTCTGCATTCTGTCCATCAACTGTTGTTTTTGTATTTGTCACCCCGAGTGGGACGGGTATGCCCAGACGTGGGTCCCGTGCTCTCCATGCCACTGGAATCAAGCTATCCTGGCTGAAGAGGGGTGAAACCCCGAAACCGGTCCTAGGATGCTTGTTTTCAGTACAGGGAGGACCTGGCTTGGCAGTTCGGGCTGGACTGTTCCCATGAGGCACAGGGTCAAGACTGATTTGCATATGACTGGGTTCAAACTGGAATGGCATGGTGAGCAAAAAACAATGGATTTAGGCCCAGATCTCTGTACTGGGGTGAATGTATGACATTGTTCTGCATTCTGTCCATCAACTGTTGTTTTTGCAGTACTAGATGTATGGCACCGCTGATAACTTTGCAAAAGTTAGTTCTATTGACAAATCTTTTCTTTTGGCTTCTTTTCCTCATCAACAACACTATTTTACACAGTGTCTTCATTCTGTTTACAATCAAAATAAATAGTTTCCTCTTGAGAGCAAAGGCCTTATCAACTACAATCTCAACATGTTCCTTTTGTCTGACTGCATCTCTTCTTCTTTTATACATCTTCGTACTTGTTATTAGATTCTTAATTACTCTGCTACAGCACATTCTAACTCTGATTTCCTTAAACTGTCTCTGCCTTCTGGTAATACTCTTTGCTTTTTTGTACAATTTTTCATCTTCTTATCAATGACCTTTTCTCCTTTTTAGTCGGTCTTAAACTTTGTTTTTATTTACTTGATTTTGCTCCCTTTCCAGTTGTGCAGATACAATTTTAAGAAATGTCTTTGTCCTCTTATCAGCAGCTCTTTTCTCTTTCACCACTTTTTCCACATTTTGCCACTTTTGTTTCTCAGTTGTGAGCGCATAGTATTCTTGTCCCAGTCTCTTTCTTTTCTCACTTTTGGATGGCATTGTAACTGTCTGTAGTTATGTATAAATTGATATCTGAAAAGAAAAAATAGCTATATTTAGCTTTTCTTTTTGTAGTATCAGATACTGAAGCACCAATATACAGAGTCATATTATGTTAATACCGCTAACATTACTCTATTAATTTTCATGTGTATGTCTCTATGTCTCTCTCTGTAAGGTATCTATTAGTCTCTTACTGGGTATCTTATCATATCCACTACTGTGTTCCTGTGTGTCTATCCATATTTAAATAAATAGTTCTCCTCATACATGACTAGAGTGTCTCAGTACTTTGTTACTTGTCAGTGTCTCTATGAGAGATTTTGTAACAGTGCCATAAGAGGTATACATAAAAGTGTGTATATAAGTGGCTGAACAAATTCCTCAGTACCTGTGTTGGGGTTACAGGATTATGCAGGTGTCTGTCCAACTACCTTTCATACTGCTAGATACATAAATGTTTTCTGAGTATGTGAGTGAATGTAGAACTGTGTCTTTCATTCTGAGAGTAGGTGAGAGAGAGGGTCTATAGTTTGTCTGCATGTATTTCAGTTCCTTTATGGGTGATATACTTTATGTACTTCTAGGCATAGGGTTCTGGAAATATATGAGTAAGTTACTAAAACTCAAAATAATATCTCCCACTTTTTAAGCACAAAACACTGTGCTTTATAACATATCTACTGCATATCTCATAGGTGTGTTATGTGTACTATAACGTGGGTTTGACAGTTGAGAAACAGCCATTACATGCCAAGTGAAGCTTGCAGTGAGAGTGCACAGACAGGGTCTGCACTTGTTGGCATCACTCATATTTCAAACACAATTAGTCTGGATAGGTGACAAGGTTGTCTCAGTACTTCCCTTCATATCTGAATGAGTGAAGGACTACACTTGGAGCAGTGTCATGAGATGTTTGAGTCAATGTGCCTGTATGTGACTGTTTTAGTACCTCTGTGCTTCTCTAAATGTGTGAGTAAGTGGCTGAACAAATAGCTCAGTGCCTGTGCTAGGGAATAAAGGGCTATGTAGGTGTGACTGCAGCTACTTGTAAGTCTGCTGCATGTATACGTAGTATGTGGTAAGTGACTGAATGTACATGTGCTTCTGTAGTTGTCTGACTAGGTGAGAGAGAGACTCTATAGTTTTGTAAACATGCATGTCAGTTGCTTTAACTGTGGAGTGGCATACTGTATGTAGTACTTGGGATAGGGGTGGGGTGATATACTGTATTTAGTACTTGGAATAGGGGCCTGCAACTGCACAAATAACTTGTTGAACTCAAAAGAACATCTCTCATCTTTTAAACACAAAGCAACATGCTTTATGTCATACCTACAGCATATCTCAGAGGTGTGTTATGTGTACTATAACATGGGTTTAACACTTGTGAAACAGCTATTATAGGCCAAGTGAATCTTGCAGTGACACTGCACAAAGTATGCATTTGTACGTATCACCCATGTTTGAAGGACTATTTCTTCACAAGGATGAGAAGGTTGTGTCAGCACTTGCCTTCATACCTGAGTGAGTAAAGAAGTACACTTGTATCAGTGCCATGAGATGTTAAAGTAAATGTGCTGGTATATGAGCACTTCCCTTCATATGAGCATCTGCTTTAGTACCCTTATGGCTCTCTAAATGTATTTGTTAGTGGATGAACAAATGCTTCAGTGCCTGTGTTAGGAAATAGAGGGCTGTGTACGTGTGACTGCAACTACCTTTGAGTTTGCTGCATGCATAAGTAGTTTCTGCTAACTGACTGAATTTATATGTGATTCTGTAGCTGTCTGATCAGGTAAAAGACAGACTCTAGGGTTTTGTGAACATGTATTCCAGTTGGTTTAGGGGTGACATACTGTATATTGAACTTGGGATAGGGGCCTGCAAGTGCACAAATAAATTAATGAACTCAAAAGAATATCTCCCACCTTTTAAACACAAAGCACCATGCTTTTGGCATATCTACAGAATAGCTCAAAGATGTGTTATGTGTACTCAAACGTGGGTTTGACACTTGAGAACCAGCTATTACATGCCAAGTGAAGCTTGCAGTGAGACTGCACAGACTGGGTCTGCACCAATTAATATCACCCATGTCTGAAGGACTATGTTTGAGCATGGATGAGAGGTTGTGTCAGCACTTACCTACATATCTGAGTGACTGTAGGAGTACACCTCTAGCAGTGCCATGTGATGTTTAAATAAGTTTGCCGATATGTGACTGTCTGCTTTATTACCTCTGTAGATCTCTAAATGTATATGTAAGTGGCTGAACAAATACATCAGTGCCTCTGTTAGGGAATACAGGGCTATGTAGGTGTGAGTGCAACTACCTTTGAGTCAGCTGCACGCATAAGTAGTATCTGCTAAGTGACTGAATGTATATGCGGTTCTGTAGCTGTCTGACTAGCCAAGGGAAGACTCTATTCCTTTGTGAACATGTATGTCAGTTGATTTTGGGGTGGCATACTGTATATAGCATCTCTCATCTGTTAAATACAAAGCAAAATGGTTCATGGCATACCTACAGCATATCTCAGTGGTGTGTTATGTGTACTAAAATGTGAGTTTCACATCTGAAAAAAAAGCTATTACATGCCAAGTGAAGATTGCATTGACACTGCACAGACTCTGCACCAGTATGTATCACCCACTATCTGAAGGACTATTCCTGAGCATAGATGAGAAGCTCATGTCAGCACTTTCCTTCATATCTGAGTGAGTGTGGGAGTACACTTCCAACAGTGCCATAAGATGTTAAAGCAAATGAGCTTCTATATGAGTATCTGCTTTAGTACCTTTATGGCTCTCTAAATGTATATGTAAGTGGCTGAGCAAATACCTCAGTGCCTGTCTTAGGGAATACAGGGCTATATAGGTGGGTCTGCACTAGTAGGTATCACCCATGTCTGAAAAACTATGGGGCATATTTACAAGCCCATATCACCACCACAACGTCACTTTTACTGATGTTGTGGTGGCGATAGGGGCTTCACCTTATTTACAAGGCAGCGTTAAGCCACTTAACGTGGCTTAACATGCCTTGTAAAAAGCCACCCTTGCATGCTGTACTTTGCGTGAAAGGGGAGGGCAATGGATGTGGCCGTGGGCGTTCCACCGCAACACCCATTGACTTTGATGCTGTCCCCTATTTACAAGGGTGGCGTAAATAGGAGGCAACACCAAAATTAAGACCAGGGAAAACCTGGTCTTACCCTGGCAAAACGAGCAGAAATGCTTTATTTCTCCTCGTTTTTGCTGTTTTCATGTGTGCTGCCTTGTGCAGCACATATAGAAACAGCAAACTGCCATTAATTGTTTATGTGCAGGAAGGTGACCCTATCTGCACATAAACAACAAAAAAATTACGTTTTGCAACTTCTATGTGTGCTGCATTAAGCAGCACACGTAGAAGTTTCAAAATGCCATGACTGATTGTTTATGTGCAGGAAGGTAGACCTTCCTGCACATAAACAATCATTTCGGCCTACACAGGCACCCTTGCACTTTGGTGCAAGGGGGCCTGCGTTGGCGCTAGGCAGCTGAACTCAGCGCAAGTGCTAGGGGAAATGCAGGGGTGCGCACCATTCTTGTGAATACAGCACATCTCTGCATTTTCAGATTGGAGAAGCGTGGCATTAGCAATGTTTGCTTAACGCCTCGCTTCTCCATTCTGTTGTAAATATGCCCCTATGTCTCTACATTGATGAGAAGGTTGTGTCAGCACTTGCCTACATATTTGAGTTAGTGTAGGAGTAGACTTGTACCTTACCAATCATTTTTTTTCTCCAAATTAAATGGAATTCACATACCTGAAATTTGAGTTCATTGATCAAATACTTTTTCCTCTTATCAGATACATACATACTATACTTAAAAAGTAAGCATAAGAATGCGACACCACTCTCATACATAGCAACCATTAATGGCCACCTTTTCAACTTTGTACTCTCTGATAGTGTGGAAGGCTCCAAATAAAATAAAATCTATCTTTTTTAACTTTTGTAAATCCACTTCTGAATGGTTATATGTGTTAACCCTTTCATACACTTTTTTAAAGAAGCAGAATATGGTAGGGTTTTGTGCATAATCGCAACTTCATCGCGATTGTCCAAAAACATATTTAGCTTGGTAGTTTTTTGCTTTTAACCCCTTGGATGCTGGGAACAGAACGGTCCAATCCTCAGCCAAGGTGGTGGTGTGTTGAGGATGGAACCGTTCCATCATCTGCACACAACCCAGAAATCCCTCTGTGAGACATCATTTTACTCTGGAGACTAATGGTAATGCTGGGTGGTAGGAAATTTGTGGCAGCGTGGTGATCCCACACAGAAATGTGAGAACATTTTGATTTTTTAGCTAAATTTGGGGTTTGCAGGGGATTCTGGGAAAGAAAACATAGGGGGATCCATGCAAGTTACACATCCTTGGACTCCCCTAGGTGCCTAGGTTTCAGAAATGTCTGGGTTTGGTAGGTTTCCATAGATGGCCGCCGAGCCTGAGACCAATAACACAAGTGTCCCCCTTGCAAAACCAGGTAGTTTTGTGATAGAAAATGTTGATGTCTCCACAATGGGTTTTGGGCTCTTGTCTGTCGCAGGCACTTTGTCTACCCACTCAAGTGAGGTACCTTTTTTATCGGGGGTCCTAGGAGAATGCTGGGTGGTAGGAAATTTGTGTCGGTCTGGTGATCCCATAATTTTCCCACACAGAAATGTGAGGAAAATGTGATTAAGCAAAATTTGAGGTTTGCAGGGGATTCTGGGTAAGAAAACTTTTGGGGATCCCGACAAGCCACACACCTCACTAGACTCCCCCGGGTGTATAGTTTTCAGAAATGGGTTAGGTAGGTTTGGTAGGTTTTCCTAGATGGCTGCTGAGCCCGAGATCAAAAATGCAGGTTACTCCCTTGTAAAACCAGGTCGTTTTGTGATCGATAATTTTGATGTCCCCACTGTACGTTTTGGACCATTTCCTGTTGAAGACACTAGGCCTACCCACACAAGTGTGGTACCATTTTTATCGGGAGACTTTAGAACCAGAACTTTCCATCAGAGAAATGTGAGGAAAGTGTGTTTTGTTTCACAAAGTTTGAGGTTTGCAAGGGATTCTGGGTAACGGAACCTGGTGAGAGGCATACAAGTCAATCCATCCTGGATTTCCCTGGGTGTCTAGCTTCCAAAAATGTACAGGTTTGCTAGGTTTCCCTAGCTGCCAGCTGAGCTAGGGCCCAAAATCCACAGCTAGGCACATTGCGAAAAAGGGGTCAGTTTTCACTGGAAAAATGTAATATTTTCACTTTGTGTTTTGGGCTGTTTCCTGTCGTGAGCACTAGGCCTACCCACACAAGTGAGGTATCATTTTTATCAGGAGACTTGGGGAAATGCTGGGTGGGTGGAAGTGTGTGGCTCTCCACAGATTCCAAAATATTTCATCACAGAAACGTGGGGAAAATGCATTTTTCTTTTCACAAAGTTTGAAGTTTGCAAGGGATTCTGAGTAACATAACCTGGTGAGAGTCACACAAGTCACCCCATGCTGGATTTCCCTGATTGTATCCTTTTAAAAATGGACAGGTTTGCTAGGTTTCTCTAGGTTCTGGCAGAGCTATGGCCCAAAATCCACCGCTAAGCACATTGCAAAAAAAGGGTCAGTTTTCAGGGGAAAATTGTGATGTGTTCACGTTGTGTTTTGGGCCATTTCCGGTTAGGGACACTAAGCCTACCCACACAAGTGAGGTTGCATTTTTATTGGGAGACATGGGGGAATGCTGGGTGGGAGTGCATGCCTCCTCACTGATTCCTGAACTTTCCATCACAGAAATGTGAAGTAAATGTGTTTTTTTTTTCAAAGTTTGAGGTTTGCAGGGGATTCTGGCTAACAGAACCTGGTGAGAGCCACACAAGTCACCCCATTCCAGATTCCCCTGCATGTCTAGTTTTAAAAAATGGACAGGTTTTCTAGGTTACCCTAGGAGCTGGCAGAGCTAGGGCCCAAAATCCACAGCTAGGCACATTGCAAAAAAACGTGTTCGTTTTCAGTTGAAAAATGTGATGTGTCCACGTTGTGTTTTGGGACTTTTCTTGTTGCTGCCTCTAGGCCTACCAACACAAGTGAGGTGCAATTTTTATCAGGAGATTTGGGGAACATGCTGGGTGGGTGCACATGTGTGGCTCCCTACAGATTCCCGAACTTTATTTTTTTTTACAAAGTTTGAGGTTTGTACTGGATTCCCTTGGGTGTCTAGCTTCCAAAAATTTGCTTTTTCAAAGTTTTCCTAGGTGCTGGCAGAGCTAGGGCCCAAAATTCATACCTGGGCACATTGCAAAAAAGGGTCAGTTTTCAGTGGAAAAATATGATTTGTCCACGTTGTGTTTTGGGACGTTTCCTGTCGCAGGCACTAGGTGTACCCACACACGTGAGGTGCAATTTTTATCAGGAGACTTGGGGAAATGCTGGGTGAATGTAAGTGTGTGGCTTTCCACACAGAAATGTGAGGAAAATGTGTTTTTCTTTTTACAAAAATTGAGGTTTGCAAGGGATTCTGGATAAATGTAAGTAAAAAAAATGTAAGTCAGTTTTTATATAGCGCAGCTACTCACCCTTACGGGTCTCAAGGTGCTGGGGGCCGTAGTGGAAATTAAGTGAGCTATTGCCCAGAGTCACATGGTGCTGAGCTGAGCTGCCGCCGGAGCCGGGGATCGAAGCGTGAACCCTGTGCTCCGAAGTCAGCTGCCCTGGCCGCTGCACCACACCTCTCCAGATAACAGAACCTGGTGAGAGCCACATGAGCCACCCGATCCTGGATTTTCCTGGGTGTCTAGTTTTAAAACATTTATAGGTTTTCTAGGTTTCCCTAGGTGCCAGCTGAGCTAGGGTCCAAAATACACAGCAAGGCACATTGTAAAAAAGGGTCAGTTTTCACTGTAAAAATGTGATGTGTCCACGTTGCTTTTTGGGCTGTTTCCTGTCACGGGCACTAGGCCTACCCACACAAGTGAGGTACAATTTTTTATTGGGAGACTTATGGAAACGCTGGATAGTGGAACAAGTGTTATTACCAATTGGCTTTATCTGCATTTCTGCCTTCCATATGTAAGACAGTGTGTAAAAATAAGTCATTTTTAAAAATGCTCTCTGATTCACATGCTAGTATGGTATCCTCAAATTCAGAGATGTGCAAATAACCACTCCTTCTAAACTCCATATGTAGTTCCCATTTCTGAAATACATAGGTTTCCTTGATACCTATTTTTCACTCTCTATATTTTACCAAATGAATTGCTGTACACAATAAGAAACCATTGCAAGGTGCAGCTCACTTATTGGCTCTGGTAGCGCGCGTTCTTACTTAGTGAACCTACAAGTCTTATATATCCCCACAACTGGAAGGGTCCAGCGGATGTAACGGTATATTGCTTTTTTAAAAATCAGCTAAACTTAGGAGAAGTTACAGGTGAAAATATAGGCACAGATGGCTGTTTTTTTCAACTCAATTTCAATATTTCTTTTGTTCAACTGTTACTTTCTATAGGAAAACCATTGAATGATCTACACAAATTACCTCTTGCTTAATTCAGAATGTTGTCTTCTTTTCAGAAATGTATAACTTTCCAGGATCCAGTATTGTTTTTGCATCCATTTCTACCACTAACTGGAATGAGGTTAAAAGCACAAAAAAATAGGAAAACTAGGCTATTTCCCAGTGAAATGCCAAAACTGTGTAGAAAATTCTGTTTTTCTGGCAAAAGTCGGCCTATTCATGAAAGCTGGAAAGTTGGTGATATTAGTACTGCAAATCCTCCATTGATACCATTTGCAGGGAAAAAACAGATGCTTTTTTCTGCAGCACTTTTTTCCCAAAAACCCAAAAATGTAGCTGTATTTTTGCTAATTCCTCGGTCCCCTCCAGGGGAAGCCACAAACCCTGAGTACCTTTAGAATTCTCAGGAGCTTGGAAAAAAACGACGCAGATGAATACCTTATGTGGACAAAAGGTTACAGGGGCCTAAGCGAGAACAACCCCAAATAGCCAACAATAGTGTCGGAACTGTGGTTGCTTTGGGAGCCGGATTGGGAGAGGTCCAGGATTTGGTTCCCTTCGATGAACTTGGAGAGTTGGGCGTTGATGGCTTTCTTGATGACTTTGACTGCGAAAGGGAGCACAGAGAGATTGGTCTTAAGTTCTTGAGGTCCTTTGGCAGGGGGTTTCTTCAGCAAGGGGTTGATCTCTGCGTGTTTCCAGTCCGAGATTGTGGCAGAGTTGATGGAGCAGTTGATGGTGCTGCAGAGTTCAGAGGCGATGGAGGTGCCTGCTCTGTTGAAGATGTGATGTGGGAAGGGTCTGGGGGTGCTCCGCAGTCTATGCTCTTCATGATCTTCAGGGTGTCATCAGCGGTGAGGGGAGTCCAGCTGAGCAGGGTCTGCTTGGGTCTGGTGTCATTGGGTGCAGTAGTTGCGAGTGGGGTGAGAGGGTCTTGGGTATTGGGGCTGTTGAAGCCGTTGTAGATCTCCTAAATCTTGTGGTGGAAGAAGGTGCTGAGGTTGTTGCAGAGGTCTTGGAAGGGTAGGGTGTCTGCTGTCTCTGTGCTGGGTATGGCAAATTCTTTGACCAGGGCGAACAGTTCTTTGTATTGAGTGCGTTGGCGTTGATCCTTTCTTATAGGGCTGCTTTTTTGTTGTTCTAATGAGGTGGTGATGTGCGGTGACAACGGTTTTGAAGGCTGAGTGGTCTTACGGGGTCTTGATGTTCCTCCATCTCTTCTAGAGCCTTTTACAGGTGCGTCTGGGCTCATGAAGGGCAGGCTTTCTTGAGGGGAGCCAGTGTGCCGCCGCAGTTGGAGATCCATTAGTGGAGGTTGCGTGATGAGGTATTAGCTTTCAAGGAAGTCAGAGGTGGGGTTTTGCTGAGAGAGGTGGTGAGCTCTTCTTCGGTGACCTTGTTCCAACCTATGCGAGGGTAGCGGTGGGAGTGGTGGTGTACGGTGGGTTTGGTAAAGGAGAAGTTGGCGCATCGGTGGTCAGTCCAAAGCAGCTCGGAGGTGTGGCTGAAGGTGATGTTATTGCTGGCAGAGAAGATGGGGCCGAGCGTGTGTCCTGCTGAGTGGGTTGGGGAGGTGACCCGTGGGAAACATCCGGAACAACAAGGCCAGAGCCATGAGTTCCGGAAGCCCGCAAGCCGAACAACGACTTGCCCGAACAACGACTTTGCCCTAACAACACATGTGCGTGGTTAAGGCAAAGTCGGTCTAGTGTTCACTCTGATTCACATGCTAGTATGGTATCCTCAAATTCAGAGATGTGCAAATAACCACTGCTTCTAAACTCCATATGTAGTTCCCATTTCTGAAATACATAGGTTTCCTTGATACCTATTTTTCACTCTCTTATAATTTACCAAATGAATTGCTGTACACAATAAGAAACCATTGCAAGGTGCAGCTCACTTATTGGCTCTGGTACCTGCGTTCTTGGTGAACCTACTAGTCTTATAAATCCCCACAACTGGAAGGGTCCAGCAGACGTAACGGTATATTGCTTTTAAAAATCAGCTAAACTTAGGAGAAGTTACAGGTGAAAATTTAGGCACATACGGCTGTTTTTTTCAACTCAATTTCAATATTTCTTTTGTTCAACTGTTACTTTCTATGGGAAAACCTTGAATGATCTACACAAGTTACCTCTTGCTTAATTCAGAATGTTGTCTTCTTTTCAGAAATGTATAGCTTCCAGGATCCAGTATTGTCTTTGCATCCATTTCTACCACTAACTGAAATGAGGTTAAAAGCACAAAAAAATAGGAAAACTAGGCTATTTCCCAGTAAAATGCCAAAACTGTGTAGAAAATTCTGTTTTTCTGGCAAAAGTCGGCCTATTCCTGAAAGCTGGAAAGTTGGTGATATTAGTACTGCAAATCCTCCATTGATACCATTTGCAGGGAAAAAACAAATGCTTTTTTCTGCAGTACTTTTTTCCCAAAAACCCAAAAATGTAGCTGTATTTTTGCTAATTCCTCGGTCCCCTCCAGGGGAAGCCACAAACCCTGAGTACCTTTAGAATTCTCAGGATGTTGGAAAAAAACGACACAGATGAATACCTTATGTGGACAAAAGGTTACAGGGGCCTAAGCGAGAACAACCCCAAATAGCCAATAATGTAATGTAAATTGGTACTTATAGAGCGCACAGCTACTCAACAGAGTGTCCTGGCGCTGAAAGACCTCAAGACAAAAACTGACAGTATATCTGCAAGGATCAAGGGCTTATTGGCTATTGCTGGAATAGCCAGGTTTTCAGCTGCTTCCTGAAGGTGAGTAGATCCTGCACCCGTCTGAGTGACAATGGCAGGCAGTTCCATAGACGGGAGGCCTGCACTTGGAAGGAACAACCACCCATGCAGGCGCGGGAAAACTTGGGGATAATCGCCTGCTGCTGCGATGAGGACCTCAGAGCTCTACGCGATATGTAGTGCGGAACTCTTTTTCTAATATAGAAGGCACCAGTGTCATGTAGAGCTTTAAAAGCCAAAACCAGAGCTTTGAACCGAATTCTGTTACGGACCGGCAGCCAGTGCAGGGTTTTCAAATGGGTGGCGACCCGCGCTCTGGGTCCTAGCATGAGAATCGCTCTGGCTGCCGCATTCTGGACTACCTGAAGACGATTTAATAAATATTCTGGAAGGCCCAGGTACAAGACATTAACGTAGTATAGCCTTGAAACGATCAGAGCCTGGACCACAGTCTTCCTATGACTAACCGTAAGTAAGGGAAGAAAGTTCTTTAGCATTTTTAACAAGCCAAAACAGGAACCAGCTACTGTTTGGATCTGAGCTTTCATGGATAAATTATCATCTAATTTGACCCCTAAGTTCTTGACTGTACTTACTGAGGTTGCAGGGGGGGACATGTCGAAAGGCCACCATTGGCGCCACACATCACTGGGTGCAGGACCAAAGAAAATGATCTCCGATTTCTCCGGATTGCACTTTAATTGGTTCAATCTTAGTCAGGAGAACACCTCCGTCAAACAGATGTTGATCTCGTCCCCACTAAAATCAGCGCCCTTGTCACATGCAAACAACAATTGAGTATCATCTGCGTATGATACTATCGTAGCGCCATGTAACTCAGCTAAGTGAGCGAGGGGGGCCATATATAAATTGAAAAGTGTCGGGCTCAGGATCGAGCCCTGAGGGACCCCTACCTTCATGGGGGGATGGTGGCAGCAAAGGGAGGAGACCAAATCGTTTGCTGTTGGTCTTTCAGAAAGCAAGAAAAACACTTGAGCACCGTGCCACCAAGGCCGCACTCCTGAAGTCTCTGCAGGAGCCGGTCGTGGGGCATGGTATCAAAGGCCGCGGAGAGGTCCAGCAGAATCAACAACGCATTGCCTCTTTTATCTAATGTCTCCTTAATGCCCTCAGAGACTTCTAGTAGGGCTGTTTCTGTGCTAAAATTTGCTCTAAAACCAGACTGGCTATGATGGAGCACATGGTTAACTTCCACATATTCTGTGATGACTAGATTCACATATTTCTCCAACGCTTTTGAGAAAAAGGGAAGTAATGATATTGGCCTATAATTGGAGGCCACCAAGGGGTCGGCTGAAGGCTTTTTTAGTAAAGGGAGAATTTTAGCCATTTTCCATCTGTCTGGCACCTGCGCATTTTGCAGCGAGGCATTGAGGATCAAATTGGCAGCTGGATTGATAATCCCTGCTATAGATGCCAGCACTTTAGCTGGGCATGGGTCAGAGGGTGAGCCTGACTTGAGGGCTTTCATTATCTCCAAAGATTTTTCCAAGGACATTGGAGGAAACTGGGTGAGTGGTGGACCTGTCCCAGGGTTGACAGGGGGGGAGGTCCTATGATCACTCCGTTGACCAGGGACGGGTCCTCGAAGGAGTCCTGAATGATTTTGATTTTATCATGAAAATAAGAAGCAAGGTGGCTAATCCATTCACAGGTGGGATAAAAGGACTGTCAACAGCACTCGGGGACGAAAAATCTCTCACTATTTTAAAGATTTCTTTACTTTTGTTCCCTGCTGACTCAATTTTAGACGAGAAGAAGTATTTCTTTCCCTCAAGAATCCTATTGTAATGGACCTTAAGGGCCTGTTTGTAGATTAATTTATCCTCGTGATTGATATTTTTCAGCCAAGCCCTCTCCAGACGTTTACAGGCACTTTTGCTCTTTCTGAGGGCTTCTGTAAACCAGGGGGCAGAGGCTTGGGCGGATTTTGCTGCGCGAGAGGTGGGGAGGGCAAGCTCCCTGGAGAGAAGCTGTAGCCAATTCTCTAGGCAGAATACATCACTCTCGAGGTTGCCACTGAAGGGAATCGGATGATGACTAAGTGCATCACTCAGGGCTTCCGGGGTAATCTTATGGAACGGTCTAAAACTACTGGGACGGGACTTCCCATAAAATTGAGGGCAATTCGGTTCCTTACAGATTCTAAAACTTAGGAGATAGTGATCTGACCACACTAGAGGGAGAGGTGCGTCTGTTTCTATCTTCACATTTGAGAAAATCTGATCCGGAGTATGTCCCTTCTCGTGGGTAAGGAGATGTACATAAGGGAACATATTGAAAATGTCTAAAGATTCCCGCAGCCTAATGGACTCCTGCTTGGCTGGCTTGTCCATATGAATGTTAAAATCGCCTAGCACCAGGCAATGCTTAAATTTAGCAACCAGGGGTGAAATTACGTCACTAATAGACTCAATTAACTTTCCGGCAGGGCCCTGGGGCCCATAGATTAGTACCCCAGCAAAGGACTGATGTGCAGATACTACGAAATGAAAACCGAGGCCTTCGGCCGCATCTACCTCTTCTGTGGGTGCTATAGAGCAGGAAAAAGATTTTTTTTAAATTATAGCAACGCCTCCGCCTATACCCACTACCTGATCCTTCCTTATGATCTGGTAGCCGGGAGGAATAGCGCTCGCAATAGTGGGATTAGAGCCTTCATTCAGCCATGTTCCAGTTAGAAACATTATATCAGGGTTTGTTTCCAGCAGCAGATCATAAATATATATTGTATTGAGGAGCAGGGCCTTTAGCTGACCGTCCTCCAAATGATGTGGACCTGGTTGGGACCCGGGGTGCACTTAACCTCCCTCCCCGCTTTTGTCTCACTGTTGGGGGTAGAGGCCGCCCAGTTGCAATGCATACAAGCGAGGATATTGGCATCAGGGTTTAAAGCTGAGTGAGAGCGGCAGCTCACACACTTACCGATGTCCAGTAACCTTGCTCCACTGTAGCCCAGGTGTTTCCCTTGATTGAGAGGCAAACTGGCAGCATGGCCGGCTCCGACCGCCTCCGGGACGCTGACGGGCACAGACGGGCTTGCCTTAGGCGCGCCTTCGGCAGAGAGTTGGGCGTTGATGGCTTTCTTGATGACTTTGACTGGGAAGGGGAGCACAGAGAGATGGGTCTGAAATTCTTACGGTCCTTTGGCAGGGGGTTTCTTCAGCAAGGGATTGATCTCTGCGTGTTTCCAGTCCAAGAATGTGGCAGAGTTGATGGAGTAGTTGATGGTGCGGCAGAGTTCAGAGGCGTTGGAGGAGCCTGCTCTGTTGAAGATGTGATGAGGGAAGGGTCTGAGGGTGCTCCGCAGTCTATGCTCTTCATGATCTTCAGGATGTCATCAGCAGCGAGGGGAGTCCAGCTGAGCAGGGTCTGCTTGGGTCTGGTGTCATTGGGTGCAGAAGTTGCGAGTGGGATCAGAGGGTCTTGGGTATCGGGCTGTTGAAGCTGTTGTAGATCTCCTAAATCTTGTGGTGGAAGAAGGTGCTGAGGTTGTTGCACAAGTCTTGGAAGGGTAGGGTGTCTGCTGTCTCTGTGCTGGGTGCCGCAAATTCTTTGACCACGGCGAACAGTTCTTTGTATTGAGTGCGTTGGCGTTGATCCTTTCTTGTAGGGCTGCTTTTTTGTTGTTCTAATGAGGTGGTGATGTGCGGTGACAACGGTTTTGAAGGCTGAGTGGTCTTACGGGGTCTTGATGTTCCTCCATCTCTTCTAGAGCCTTTTCATGAAGGGCAGGATTTCTTAAGGGGAGCCAGTGTGTCGGCGCAGTTGGAGATCCATTAGTGGAGGTTGCGTGATGAGGCATTAGCATTTACAGAAGTCAGAGGTGGGGTTTTGCTGAGAGAGGTGGTGAGCTCTTCTTCGGTGCCCTTGTTCCAATCTCTGCATGGGTAGCGGTGGGAATGGTGGTGTACGGTGGGTTTGGTAAAGGAGAAGTTGGCGCATCGGTGGTCAGTCCAAAGCAGCTCGGAGGTGTGGCTGAAGGTGATGTTATTGCTGGCAGAGAAGATGGGGCCGAGCGTTTGTACTGCTGAGTGGGTTGGGGAGGTGACCCGTGGGAAACATCCGGAACAACAAGGCCAGAGCCACGAGTTCCGGAAGCCCGCAAGCCGAACAACGACTTGCCCGAACAGCGACTTTGCCTTAACAACGCATGTGCCTGGTTAAGGCAAAGTCGGTCTAGTGTTCGGGATGGGCGGGGAGAGAGGAGCATTGTTAAGTGAAGAGGACAGGTAAGAGGGGTTCAGAGTAGTGTTTTGGGGTGGTGGGTACAGGGTAGTTTTTAGGGGTGGAGGGGTTCGGGGGTAGATTTTAGGGGGTGGGTGTTCAGGGTAGTTTTTAGTGGGTGTGGGGTTCGGGGTAGATTTTAGGGGGTGGAGGTTCATGGTAGTTTTTAGGGGGTAGGAGGGTTTGGGGTAGTTTTTAGGGGGTGGGGGTTTCAGGGCAGTTTTTAGGGGATGGGGTTTGGGGTAGTTTTTAGGAGGTTGGGGGTGTATTTAGGGCGTTTACCATGCATGCCTTTACCACGGAAATTCGTGGTAAAGGAATGCGTGGTAAAGCAATTTGTGGTTAAGACGAGGTCGTTGTAGATACCACGTTGTAAAGGTAGGCGAGGTAGAGGAAGACGTTGTTGCGCCATACAGCCGTGACCCATTGTTTGTCTGGCGGTGGTGAGGTTTTCCAGCAGGGACGATGTGTTATTGTCATTGGGGTTGTCCTGGTGAAAGTTGAGGTCACCAAAGAGGATGTAGTCTGAGGAGGCGAGAGAATGGGGTGCAATGAAGTCTATGAAGGAATCGCTGAAGAGTGGACAGGGTCCGGGAATCTGTAGAAGAGGGTGACGTGGAGGGTGGTGTTCGGATTGGTCTGAACCTAGAAGTGGAGGTGCTCCATGTTGGTCATGTGGTTATCCGAGGGGGTGGTGAGGCGGAGGGTGCTTTTTTGTTTGATGGCGATGCCTCCACCCGGTTTGATGTGGTTCTTGTGGATGATCTTGTAGCCATCCGGGATGGCAGTGGCAATGTCCGTGGCAGAGGTGGAGTTCATTCAGGTTTCCGTGAGGAAGGAGATGTCGGGATAGATGGCGTCAAGTAGGTCCCACATCTCCACAATGTGTTTGCGGAGGGAGCGTGTGTTGAGCAGGATACAGCTGAGGCAGTCAGGTCCGGTATTCGTCGATCGTGCGGTGGGTGGGGCTGGTGTGCGGTGGCAGGAAAAAGGAGCCTGAGTGTCATTCGGCGATGGCGGGCAGCAGGCAGTGTGGTGTTGGCTGTTGAGGGCATGGCGGGTGTTGTCATCGTAGCGGTGGATGTTCTCTGGACCAGGGTCCGTGACGCTGGATGTAGTCCAGGCACCTTCGGTGCACTAGCAACGTGCCCGCTACTCGCAGCCACACTGCGGCAAAATCACTGACACCATTTCCTTTAAAAAGATGTTTGCTTCCGGGGAGCCTCGTAACACTGATGCAGGCATCCGCCGAAACGCGCTTGTTGCGCTTGTTGAGTTGCTAAATAAATTGAAAAGCAACTATCCCCGCGAGTGCTGTTTTCTCTTTTCAATTGGGAGGAAAAGGAGCCGGATATATATATATATATATATATATATATATATATATATATATATATATATATATATATATATATATATATATCACTGAAAAACCATAGGTTTCAGGGACGTTATAGTTACAAATTAGCATTTAAAAAACCTTTGAAATTCACTGAAAAACCATAGGTTTTAGGGACAGTTATAGTTAGTTGGACATTGCACTCGTACAAAACCCGTGAAATTCCCCCGTTATAGTTAGTCCAGCTAACTATAACTCGCGCCCTCGCAATGCACTGCTGATGACGTCACATATTACATCACTCATGACATGGTCAGTGACATCACTGATGACATCTCAAATGACATCACTGATGACATCACTGATGACATCATCCAGTGACTGTGTGTTTCTGTAAAGTTTAAATATTTTTAATATATATAGGAAAAGACGTATTGAAGAATGAGTGGGTGTGTAAGTGTCTGTATGGATGATTTAGTAGGTGCGTGACTGACTCTATAAGTGAGTGATTTAACGTATCTTACTGAATGCATGGGTTAGTGACTAAACTGGGTGAATGTCTGTATCCGTCTGTCTGTTGCTGTGTAAGTGGCTGCATGTGTTTGTGAATAGCTACATGAGTGTCTATATGAGTTATTGAATGCTTGTCTGAGTATCTGTATGGGTGCCTGAGTGTTTGTGTGGGAGGGGTGTGTGCAACTCTGTGCATAGATGTGTGAGTGGGTGATTCACTGGGTGGATGGTTTCAAGAGTGCAACTGTGATAGACTGTATGGGTGGGTAAGTGTGTGTAAGAGTGTGTTAGTGAGTGAATGTATGTCCCAGTGGTACATGTGTGAGTAACTACATATGTGAAAGGCAGTATATATGTGTGTTGGAGTATATAAATAGCTATAAGCGAGAGTGAGTGATTGTGATAGTGGCTGTATGGATGAGTGTGTGCTTGTATCAGTGATTGTATAAGAGCGTAAGAATGTGCTACTATTTGTATGAGTAAGTGAGCTGGTGTGTGTATAACTGTATAGGTGAGTAAATGGTAGTGTGTTTAATTATTTGCATGACTGACTAGGTGTGTGAGTACCTCTATGGATGAGTGGCGGTGTTTGAGTGTCTATATAGGAGTATGAGTGCATATGATAGTCCTGTACTGAGTGACCGTAAGTATGAGTGACTGTACGGGTGAGTGAGTGGATGTGTGCGTAGACCTAAGAATCAGTGAGTGGGTATGTAGTTATTGGTGTTGGAGTGTCTATGGTTTTGCGAATGGCAGTCTGTAATTTAGAGTGGGTGTATCAAAGGTTATATTAGAGTGTGAGGAGGTGCATCAGATTATCACGTGGATGATGTCATCAGTGATGTCATTTGAGATGTCATCAGTGATGTCATCAGTGATGTCACTGACCATGTCATGAGTGATGTAATATGTGACGTCATCAGCAGTGCATTGCGGGGCGCGAGTTATAGTTAGCTGGACTAACTATAACGGGGAATTTCACGGGTTTTGTACGAGTGCAATGTCCAACTAACTATAACTGTCCCTAAAACCTATGGTTTTTTCAGTGAATTTCAAAGGTTTTTTAAATGCTAATTTGTAACTATAACGTCCCTGAAACCTATGGTTTTTTCAGTGAATTTCAAAGGTTTTTTAAATGCTAATTTGTAACTATAACATGTCTGAAACCTACAGTTTTTTCAGTGAATTTCAAAGGTTTTGTAAATGACAATTTTTAAATGTATTAATTGTTATATAAATTTTTTTCATACTGATTTCCAAATTTTTTAGAAACAATTTTTTTTACATATTTTATTTTTTAAATTACATAGTAATTACATTATACATTACATTACAAAAAATACTTTCTCAGAATGAATTACTTTAGTTTAATTACTTTGCACATAGGCAATAGACTTTTAAGTACAGTAGTTACAGTTGTTGCAATGGGCAACACATTTTCAAACACAATGCAACATTCAGCTCAATGTGAATTTCTAGTTAAATGCAATTAGTTACTTTATGGATTACTTTTCTAACCACATTACTGGATCCTAGATTCAGTCCTGGGACATCTCCTGTAAACAGTTGAGTAAAAGCGTTTTGGTTACAGTCGTGATTTTTAAGGAATATTATTGTACTTTAAAAGTTCACACTTAGAAACTTTTCTCATAGAATCACCAATGTTATCCTATGGAAGGAAATTCACTTAGAAGTTAAAAACTGTTATCGTTACTTTTTCTTACTCAGTGTTGGATCCTGGATCCAGCACTGGTGCATCTCCTGTAAACAGTTGAAAGAATGCGTTTAAGTCATACAGGCGAGTTTTTAGGAATATTTGTAGTTTGTGAAAATCGACACTTTGAAACTTTTCTGCTGAAAACCAGACAATGGATTCCTATGGAAGGAAATTCAAGTTACTGGTAAGTACGGTTAAAATTACTTTTGAGGATCAGTACTGGGCTGAAAGATGCAGCACTGAGGTCTCTCCTGATAACAGGTGAGTAAATCGGAATTCGTATTTCGGCTGATTTTAGAGGACTATTTTAAAGTTCCAAAACTCCACACTTAGAAGAATTTCCAAGTGAAACCAGTCAATGTTAGCCTATGGAAGAAAATTCAAGTTACTGGTAAGTACGGTTAAAATTACTTTTCAGGACCAGTACTGGGCTGAAAGATGCAGCACTGAAGTCTCTCCTGATAACAGGTGAGTAAATCAGAATTCGGATTTCGGCTGATTTTAGAGAAATATTTGTATGTTTCAAAAATCAACACTTAGAAACTTTTTCAGCAAAAAGCAGGCAATGATATCCTATGGAAGGAAATTCAAGTTACTGGTAAGTACGGTTAAAATTACTTTTGAGGATCAGTACTGGGCTAAAAGATGCAGCACTGGGTTCTCTCCTGATAACAGGTGAGTAAATCGGAATTCGTATTTCGGCTGATTTTAGAGGAATATTTTAAAGTTCCAAAACTCCACACTTAGAAGAATTTCCAAGTGAAACCAGTCAATGTTAGCCTATGAAAGAAATTCAAGTTACCGGTAAGTACGGTTAAAATTACTTTTGAGGATCAGTACTGGGCTGAAAGATGCAGCACTGAGGTCTCTCCTGATAACAGGTGAGTAAATCGGAATTCGTATTTTGGCTGATTTTAGAGGAATATTTTAAAGTTCCAAAACTCCACACTTAGAAGAATTTCCAAGTGAAACTAGTCAATGTTAGCCTATGAAGGAAATTCAAGTTACCGGTAAGTACGGTTAAAATTACTTTTGAGGATCAGTACTGGGCTGAAAGATGCAGCACTGAGGTCTCTCCTGATAACAGGTGAGTAAATCGGAATTCGTATTTCGGCTGATTTTAGAGGAATATTTGCACAATGGTGAAGGGAGGGGGCGGGGCCTGAGGTGACATCTGTGCAAACACGCCCCATGGCGCGTTTTAAGTTGGGGGATTAAGTCCCCTTGAATCATGAGGGTCCCTACGGGCCAACTAGCCCACCAGGAACCTCCAGTATGCGCCAGGGGGCTGCGTTGCAGAGACATGTACAGAGGCCACACCCCTTTTTACACCTCTGCAACACAGCTCTGTGGCGCTTTCTGGACGTACCTGTTGGGCTAGTTGGCCCCCAGGGACCCTCAGGATTGAAGAGATTTAATTCCCCATCTTAAAACGCGCCACGGGGCCTGTTTGCACACATGTCACCTGAAGCCCCGCCCCCTCCCTTCACCACTGTGCAAACGCGCCCCGTGGCGCGTTTTAAGTCGGGGATTAACTCCCTTGAATCCTGAGGGTCCCTGGAGTCCAACTAGCCCACCATGTTCCTCCAAAAGCGCCACAGAGCTGCGTTGCAGAGAGGTGTAAAAGGGGCGTGGCCTCTGTACACCTCTCTGCAAGGCAGCCCCTGGCGCATACTGGAGGTTCCTGGTGGGCTAGTTGGCCCCAGGGACCCCCAGTATTCAAGGGGAATTCGTTCCCCTCTGCAAACGCGCCAGGGGCGCGTTTGCAGAGTGGTGAAGGAAGGGGCGGGGCCTGCGGGCCCGATCGTTTTTTGTTTTTTTGTTTTTTTCCCTGAAGAGGGGCCGTGTGGCCCCCTTCCTTTTTCCTATTTTTATGCCCTGGGGACCCCATCCCCCAGGGCCTTACCCCTTTTTTAAATTAAAATTAAAAAAAACGGGAAGGGTGCCGCGTGGCCCCCTTCCCTGGGCCTGTATTGGCCCCGGGGACCCCATCCCCGGGGCATGGCCTCTTTGTTTTTATTTGGAGGGGGCTGCGTGGCCCCCTCCTCAGGCCATTTAAGGCCCCGGGACCCCATCCCCGGGGCCGGCCTTGCACTTTTTTTTTTTTTTACTTTTTGTTACTTTGGGGAGGGGGCTGCGTGGCCCCCTCCGTGCCACTTATGGCCCCGGGGACCCCATCCCCGGGGCCTGGCCTCTGTTGGGGACTGTGGGGGTCCCCAATCCCCCACAGTCCCGCCGGCTCCCGTGTCCTACGGGAGCCGGCATTGCTTTACACATGGGGAGCTGCTAAGATGCAGCTCCCCATGTGGAAATGTCGGCTTTGGATATTGGAAGAGAGAGCAGGTTTCCTGCTCTCTCTTCCAATATCCAAAGCAAGTTTGCAATGACAGGACGGGAGCCGCGAGGCTCCGTCCTGTCATTGCAAACAGCAGTGTCCCGGGGTAGGCACCCCGGGACACTGCAGGAGCCGGCCCTGGGGGTGGGGGTCCCCAGGGCCACCACAGGCTCCAGGAGGGGGCCGCGCTGCCCCCCTCCCTACATCGAGAAAGCCCCGGGGAGGTGGTGGTCCCCGGGGCTTGGGGTCCAAAACGGACCCCCATTTTCATTTTTCTTAGTGCCCCGGGAGGTGGTGGTCCCGGGGTGTGTGGGGGCTGGAGCCCCCACACAGGTTTTTCAAATATAAAAAGAAGCCCGGGAGGTGGTGGTCCTCGGGGCTGCGGGAGGGCTCAGAGCCCTCCCGCACCATTATCCATAAAGCCCCGGGGGTGGTGGTCCCCGGGCTTGGGGGCCCTAGAGGCCCCCACACATAAATGAACCCCCCCCAGCATGCCCCCGGGACTTGGCCCACCCGGGGGCCAATTAGCATTGAAGCGCGGAGACCGCACTTCGATTTTTTTCGGCAGGGTTCGCGCTCCCTGAGCGCATCCTGCCGATTTAAAAAAAAAAAAAATTTTGCCCAGGGGGTCCTTGTGGGACCCCTGAGCAGACCTAGGGGTCAGGGTGTTTCTACCCTGCCCCCTTTGTGCGCTTTGCGCACTTGTTTCTGTCCCTCGGTTCTACCGAGGGACAAAATGGCTGCCAACACTTCCTGATTTGGAGTGTTGACAGCCAATTAACATAAAGCTCGTGCTCGGGAGGATCCGCGGCCCTAGATATACCTATCTTTTTTTCTTTTGATTTTCTCAGCAACTACTGAACGGATTTACACCATTTAACAAAAGGGTTCTTTCTGAACCAAGAACTACCTCTTTGCCAAATTTGGTGTAATTCCGTTCAGCAGTTCGGGCTGTAGCCGTGTCTAAAGTTTCCTATGGAAAATTGCATGGGGAAAACGCGTTTTGGGACCCCCCTTTTTCTCGGCCCCCGCTTGACGAATCCCCCGAGACTTTCAGGGTAGGAGCGGACCGGAGCGGGCCACAAAGTTTGAAAATTTTGCGAAGATACGTCAACCGGCAAGAGAGTTATTTCAAATAGAATGTCGCGGATTTCCTATGGATAATAGGTTGTAACTATAACTATCTACTGGCGACCGCCAGTAGATAATATATATATATATATATATATATATATATATATATATATATATATATATTCACGGAAATCCATGTGGAGCCGGGACCCAAGAGCGGCATCGTTGCACGTCGGGGTAGAGGGTGCTCCTGAAATGAGAATCACTTCCGGTGTTTTCATGCAAATGCCAAAAAAGCCAAAGCGTTTCGGATTAGAACACACCTTGTTCACAGGTGGGATAGGCTTGTTACCTGTCACAGTTTTGAGTTGAAATACATTGACATAAATGACGGACATTACCGCAGTCTGCATATTATGGCTGAAAAAGTGTCAGCTATTTTAAAATGTCTAAATCAATGTATGTGACCATATTGGAGATACATTTTATATACATTTCACATAGCAATGGGCATGGTGGTGTGAAAAAATACTCATGTGCCTGATAAATGCAAAATGAACATTTGATGGATAGAATGCTGATCAATGTCAAACATTCACCCCAGTAGAGAGATCTGGGCCTAAATCCATCATTTTTTTGCTCCCCGTGCCATTCCAATATAAACCCAGCCATATGCAAATCAGTCTTGACCCTGTTCCCCATGGGAACAGTCCAGCACGAACTGCCAGGCCAGGTCCCACCTGGACCAAAACAAGCATCCTGGGACTGGTTTTGGGGTTTCACCCCTCAACAGCCAGGCTAGCTTGACTCCAGTGGCATGGAGAGCACGGGACCCACTTCTGGGCATACCTGTCCCACTTGGGGTGACAAATGCAAAAAGAACAGCTGATGGACAGAATGCTGATTAATGTCAAACATTCATCCCGGTACAGAGATCTGGGCCTAAATCCATCGTTTTTTTGCTCCCCATGCCATTCCAGTTTAAACCCAGTCATGTGAATGATAAAGCCATAACATTGCCATAAAGTTACAAATATTCAATTCCTGGCCACAATGCCACATAAAATCTCATGGTCTCCTTACGCACATTGATGTAACACAAATGGTAGTGACAAACTAATAATAATAATTATGTTCTCAAGTAGGGCAAACTTATAAAGATGCATTGAGATCATAAGCAGTGCATTACGGGGATGTAAGTTATAGTTAACTCAGGTGCCTATAGCTGCTGAGTTTCTATGGTTTTGTATGAGTGAAATCTGAGCCTAACTATAACGTCTCTGTAACGTTTGGTTTTTTCAGGGAATTTTTAAGGTTTGTTTAATACTATTTCCTAGCTATAACGTCCATGTAACCTTTGGTTTTTTAAGTGAATTTCTAAGGTTTTTTAAATTATATTTCCTAACTAATTCTCCCTGTAACATTTGGTTATTTAGGTGAATTTCTATGTTTTTTTAACTACTAGGCGCGTTTGCAGAGTGGTGGAGAAAGGGTGTGGGGCCTCTGATCTGGCCTCAGCAATCCCGCTGTGTGGGACTTACTGGAGGTAACAGGAGGGGTTCTTAGCCCCTAAGGAAACTCAGCATCCAAGGGGAATTTGTCAACCAACCAGTAATGCACCAGGAGGTGCATTCGCAGAATGGTGGAGATAGGGTGCAGGGATTCTGACCACCTCTCAGCAATCCCGCTGTGTGGGACTTACTGGAGGTAAAAGGAGGGGTTGTTGACCCCCAAGGGCCCTCACCAGACTTAATACCCCAACAAGTTCTGCACCGTGAAGCCCCTTTGCAGAGTGGTTAAGAAATAAGGCGGTGCCTCCGGCGACTTTCACCAGGGGCTGATGTTTTTTGTTTTCTTATTAGGGCAGAGGGGCCCCCCTCCCCAGGCCGATTGTGGCCCTAGAAGACCCATCCCCGGGGCCCAGCCTTTTTAAAAAAATATATTTTTATTAGAGGAGGGGGCTCCATAGCCCCCCTCCATGGGCCAATTTCGGCCATGCCTACCCAGTGTGGTACAGGACTGCAGGGGAAGCCTGAAGGCCCCCATGGTCCCTGCAGGCTGCCCATTAGAGGCAGAATAAAATTTAAAGCACTGTGCATTGCGTATGAAGCCACTCACAATATATGACCTGATTTCCTGAAGAAATCATTAAAGTTCTACATCCCTAACAGATCACTGTGCTCTGCCGGCGCAAATCTGTTGGCAGCTCCCAAAACCTTTAGAACCAACTGGGGTGATAGAAGCTTTGTGGTGGCTACTGCTAAGCTCTGGAATTCTCTTCCCTGTCAGATTAGAGCCTTCCCTACTTATGTTCAGGAAAAAATTAAAAACCTGGCACGAGGAGTTACCTTTCAAAAGAAAAATATCAAACAAAACAATGTGATGGTCCGACCAGACTAATGGAAGGACCTCCTTGATAGCAATATATTCATTGTTAGTAAAGAGGCCGTCTAAGGTATGACCTGCAGAATGGGTGGGAGAGTCAACTTTCTGCAAAAGGCCCACTGATTCTAGCTCTGTAATGAGGCAATCTGAGTCTTTGTCATCATAGACCTCTAGATGAAAATTAAAATCCCCCATTATGGTGAAACTCGACTCACAAGCGGCAATTTCTAGTAGGTTTCCAAATGTAGCTAAAAAACCTCCCCTGGGGCCAGGAGGCGGTAAAGAGGCATCCCTTTAAAAGATTGGTGCTCCGAAACTGAAATATTGAAGCTAAAAGCTTCACAGCCTGTACATGGGACCAACCCTCCTTTAACTGAGATGGTATCATGATAAGTGAGTGCTAAACCTCTCCCTCTTTTTATGGGCCTATCTTGCCTAAAACCTGAGAAGCCCGTGGGAATAGCTGTACAAAAATCTGGACCTGACGAAGGATCTGCCCATGTCTCCGTGATAAATAGAAGATCAAGATGGTGGCTGTCTATTAACTCGGCAAATTAGAGCTTGTCTTTGGGAAGAGAGCGAACATTTATCAGGGCCGCCTGCATCTTAGCGCGGCTATTATTCCTGGGATTGGGGGTATCTCTAGCAGCGGGGTGAGAAAAATCTTGCAATGCTATGGGTTGGACCTTCAGAGAGAGGCCGCAGGTGGCGCAAGTAAGTTTGGACTCTGTAAAGAGATCTGTTGGGTAGAAACAAGCGCAGGCAGGCTGAGGCATTTTACTTAGAGTATTTAAAACATGCAATTCCTTGCTAGAGTATGCAAACAAGATTGGCGTTTTACCTGGAGCGAACAGAGCAGGGGTTCTGGTGCTAGGCGCGATCCGGCCACGGACGGGCGCAGACAGGCTTGCCCGCCCCACTGCAAGCGGACGTCCTGTGATATTCATTAAATAGCCCTCCAAAGTAGGGGGCGTGGCCCAAAACGGCACCAGAGCATGAGGGAAAACGAGTGGAGAAATGAAAAAGGACTTGAAACTGGGGTCCAGCAACCCCTGCAATGATCGCAGGCTCCCCCTGCGATCACTACTTACTGGTAAAGAAAAGGTAAGAAAATTAATAGTGACAAAGCTGAAAACATAAAAGCATTAAAAATGGAAGATTAGCTTCTTCTAATATGGCGCCTGTGAAGGGAGCCAGGCACCTCCCAAACAACATACAAGGAAATAAAATTGCAGGCAAGCGTCGGGGCTCAGGTGGAGCTGCGCGGACGCGCTGTGATATTCATTAAATAGCCCTCCAGAGTAGGGGGCGTGGCCCAAAACGGCCCGAGCGTGAGGGAAAACAAATGGAGAAATGAAAAGGGACTTGAAACCGGGGTCCATCAACCCCTGTAATGATCGCAGGCTCCCCTGCAATGACCGCAGGCTCCCCTGCGATCACTACTTAGTGGTAAAGAAAAGGTAAGAAAATCAATAGTGACAAAGCTGAAAACATAAAAGCATTAAAAATGGAAGATTAGCTTCCTCCAATATGGCACCTGTGAAGGGAGCCAGGCACTTCCCAAACAACATACAGGGAAATAAAATTGCAGGCAACCGTCTGGGCTCAGAAGGAGCTGCGCGGACGTGCTTTGATATTCATTAAATAGCCCTCCAGAGTAGGGGGCGTGGCCCAAAACGGTGCCAGAACGTGAGGGAAAACGAGTGGAGAAATGAAAAGGGACTTGAAACTGGGGTCCAGTAACCCCTGCAATGATCGCAGGCTTCCCTGCAATAAGTACTTACTGGTAGAAAAGGGAAGAAAATCAATAGTGACAAAGCTGAAAACAGAAAAGCATTAAAAATGAAAGATTAGCTTCCTCCAATATGCCACCTGTGAAGGGAGCCAGGCAACTCCAAACAACATACAAGGAATTAAGAATTGCAGGCAAGCATTCGGGCTCAAGAGGAGGGATACCCCTCTTTTTTCTCGGCCCCCACTTGACGGATCACCACAGAACTTTCATGACAGCAATTGAAGTGAGTGCTGTATTAGTTTTGAAAATTGTGTTAGGATTCGTCAAACGACGCCAACATTATTGGAAAATGAAAAGTAAAAAAAAGCTCTTTCTATGCAAACTAGGTCCTAACTATGACTATCTACTGGTGACCGCTATATATATATGTTAATTTTTCTTCTGGGGGGGGTGTCTCAGCTATACTTCCCTGTGTTGTAAAGGCATCTCTGTGGTAAAGCCATATGCACAGTAATGGTGTAAGTTGTAAAAAGTGCTCGGTAAAGCTGTGCGTTGTATTTCCCTGCAATGTAATCACATACATCCGGTTCAGGGGTACTATCAAAACTAATAGGGGAACACTATGTGTGCGCCTAGTTGAAAAAATGGTCAGTAAGAGTGTTCTCTAATTGGAGCAAGATCCCTCACCCACCTAAAGGCGAGGCATGCTTCATCATCCGGCAGCTACTTGTTGGGACGGCTCTGCAATGCCCAACAGGCCCCTAAAATGGGGCTCTTTGCCAGAGATCCTTTTCTCAATTTGCTTTGAATGAAGCTATATGTAGGTTCAGAGCTTAATGGAAGTGTAAACTGGTGAAAAATGAAAATAAAATTAACTAAGGTATCCCGGTAGGAGTACTTTATTCTATTAATGAATACAAACAACATGCGATATACCAGGACATATTGTTCCTTTGTATCCTCTACAATTAATCAACATGTCTCTGTCCCTCTTTAGCCTTTGAAGATCTATGGCAATTCATGAGGACCATAACAACCTAATCTACATATAGTGGGACCCTAATTCAATTCGAAGTATGTACTCACAATACTAATCCACCTACTGTGTGTTCACAAAATTTACTATCTCTTTACAGAGACCAGTGTATCGAAATGGGGTGTAACTCGTATGAGAAAATCAAATCTGCAAGTTCCACAAAGATATCTATACATCTTCTGGATCATCCAGAATTGTCATATTTCTCTGCTCCAGCTCAGGATCAGAGCCCAGGCCGTTTGTCACCCTGCTTTGTCAGGTTAATTAAATTTCTCTCCAGTCACAGGAACAAAGACCTCCCCACACAAAGGGTGCAATTAACAGTGCTTCACCCAGCTCCTGAGGAGGCAGGGAGTAGGGCTGAAGGATTTCCATGAATAAATCAGCTGTTGCACTGTGCCAGGGATGGGCTTGCCCCCGCCCACTAAACAAAGGAACCTAGACATCTGGAGCCAAAAGGGGAGGGGGCCCCCTTTAAAGATCTGATGAGAAAGGTCCTCGCAGTGATGTCAGTGAAGGGCGGGGCTGAGGCCTCTATAGGAGATGTGACCAGTGACTCCTGGATGACACCATTTTGAACTGTACCAGCATGCTGTGTAGAAGAGGTGGAACTGGATGGAGAGGTGATGTGGCACTCTAGGATTGGCCAGGGGTGCCTGGCTTCTGGACTCTTTCACTCCCCTTTAAAAACTCTTGCACAGAGAGAGACTCTCTCTTGGTTGGTAATTTTCTGCTCTGTCCTGCTGGACCCTGGGCTGCCATGGACACGTGGAAGGAGGAACACCCTGATGCCCAACAAAGGACTAAGGACTCTGCCTCAGTTGACCCCAGGACCAGTGAGTCACCCCAAAGGCTAGTGAGGTTGGCCCCCTCATACCCCTTGAGGACCAGTTGAGAGAAAGCCCTGGACTTCTGAATCCAGAGACAAAGTCCAGGAGAAGGGCTGGTGCAGCAAGTCAGAAGAACCAGCTCTCCTGTGGATTACAACGCTTTGGAGGTGAGGAAATCTGCTGTAACTGCTCCTGATGGCTAAAGCTCGCAACCATGAGTAAAATGAGCCAGGATCGTCCAGATCGGCCCAATGGGGCCCGAGGTATGGAGTCTTGAAGACTGACGACCTTTGACCTTTTTCACAGAGGAGCACTAGGGGCTCTGATACCATTTCTCGAGTTACCCCCAGTTGGGCCAGGGGTCAGCACAGGATATTTTTAATTTCTCTTCCATGAAGGGGGCATGTGTAGGTCCTTCTCCCCAGATTTTTCCTTGGCTCGGTGGACCCCATCCCCAGGCCTTATAATCCGTAAAGGGGACCGAGACCACATCCCTAACCCCCAAATGCCAAAAAGAAGGGGGGAGTGCCATCGTACCCCCCAGTAACGGCAGGAGTGGGCAGGAAAAGAAAAGCTGTCAGCTCCCTTGGCTACACATGGAGGTGCAGGCCGCAGAGGAAATGATGGGACAGCAAAGGTTGGGTTCCCTCGATTGCCAGCAATGATTGGAGGCATGGGGGTACTCAGGTGGTACTGGGCAACCCCAAAGAAAAAAAAAAGAAGAAGGAGAAGCAGTGTGGCACAAGACTGCTCATAAAGTATGCACTGTCCTGGCTGGAGGGCCCCATAATGCCCTGTGGAGCTTATCAATGTGCACATCCTTCTTTACTTGTGGTGTCCCCAAGAAGGCAGCGGCACCACTAAAGAGCTAAAGGGAGTGTGGGGGCTGCAGGAGTACAGCAGCTCCCCCTTAAAGAATTTGTATAAAGGACTGGCCCTATGTTTGCGGGGCCATAGGAAGCAAGTCCTCTCTGGAATTTCTACTACTGTTTAAAATTACTCCCAAGGCTGGAGCTTTTGTTCTACAGCTGGGAGTGCAAGACCCTCTAAAGGCTAAGTCTATGGTTGCATGCCATGTGATCAAAAGCGTGATTCCCTGTAGGGGCTGTTTTTATGATTGCATTTTCATGGTGAAAAGTTTATAAAAACACAGACACATTTTACTCACTTTAAAAGCTTTATTCATATTGTAATGTTGACAATGATTATTGATCGAAGTGCATATGCTTTATTCACATTAATAAGTACATTTAATATTTAGATTTGCATTTACATATTAATATTATTAGTATTGGTTGTTGATTTGGAACCTTTGACCAAGCCAGTACACTTACTTTATATGTTTGTGTCACCCTTTAGGGAGTCAAAGGTGTGATGTCATCTGCGGTATTTTCCATCTACCAATTTACATATTTGTAAATTACCACGTAGTATTTAGCAGTGTGTGTAATAAATGTAAATTACCTTTTTTAAAGAAAATGCGCTGACTGGACAATCATTTATTTGGTGTTATTATTGCGTGCCAGTGAATGGTGATTACTAGCCCACACCACCTCCCCTGAGTAGGCCTTGTACTGCTCTGCTTCGCTACCCTGTGAGAGTCAAGTGCTACAATGGGGTGCTTGTTTCCCAGGAAGGAGAATTGTGTACTTATAACTTGTGCAGGCCACACAACTAATAACCCAATTTTCTACATGGGAGAATAGTTGATAACATAAAATGGTCAGGGCAGCTGACGTGTTTCATGCTGTTGGATTTTATCAAGGAACTGTACAAAATTAAATATTTCATCTGCCAAGCGGGATGGTATGTTGGAGGTAGCAGAAGCTGAAAGGAGTATGAGTGAAAGCACTCCAGTTCTAAGGCAGTTAACTCAGAAAGTAGCTGATGTTCAATACAGTGTCAGTCCATGATAAGCCATCCGAATATTTGGTGTCTTTGTGAACAAGATGGACCTCTCCTGAACCACAAACACATTCTACTTCAGTGAAGTGGAATTTGATTGTGATTGGGTGAAGTGACTTCACCCAGATTGATATTGTGTGAGCGCACAGAACAAATATTGGGGCATATTCTCAAGAACGTGTGATAACCATCGCAAAAGTAACTTAACGCAACCTTCAACATCGCAGTCTATCGCGGGAAATTAACGCCTTGTTAACCAAGTATTCACAACACGGCGGTACCATGCGATAGTCCCCAGATAACGCGTCAACTGACCGTGTTAAAATCAACGCCATGCTGCAAAAATGCGAAACACTAACGCAAAAAAAGCTGCAATGAGGCCAATCGCGATACGAAAATCAGCGAAACCCAGCTACAGGCCTGCAATCCACACGCGTCAGGGGGGAACAATCACCATAAACAAATGCCAAACAACAGCGAAGCACAATGGACGTTGCCGGAGCAAGTACGGAGGAGAACCAGAACCCCACAAGCCCCCCGGAGGACCATCCTGGGACTTCGGGGTCAGGGAAGGGCAAGGACAAGAAGAAGAGGAAGACGAAGTTCAGTCCGCAGGAAAACAGGATCCTGATAACGGAGGTGACAGAACACCATCAACAACTGTTCGTCACCTCCACTGTGTCATTGGCCACAAAAAATACAATATGGCAGTCCATCGTGGACAAGGTGAATGCAGTCGGAGTGCTGAAGAGGACAATGGACGAGGTCAAGAGGCGCTGGAATGATGTCAAGCGCAAAACCAAGCTGAAACTCGCCAACAACCTGAAGGCAGCAATGCAGACTGGAGGTGGGAGCCCAGCGCCACAGGAGGAGCGGGACGACATGGAGGAAATGGTGTCCACAGTCATCAGTGGGGAGACGGTGGCAGGAGTTGGGGGCCCGGACACTGCTCAACAGGACCCGACACAACAGCAACAGGGTGAGTAACGACCAGGGCCTGGGCGGACGGGGGAGATGGGCACAATGGCACACATGCACAATTAAGTTGAGCACATCTGCGGACAAACCATGCCCCAGACCACCAACTCCCACCAAGAAAGCAACGTACCCAAGTATGCAACATGTCAACACTGTACAAGCACTTAAGTCAAAGGCACACCTCATGAAAGTGATAAGGGGCAGCAAAATCTGAGCTGCAGGGGCGACTCCCCCAAAATGCAGCACACACATCACATGCAGAGCACATCTACATTGACAACGATGTGACACAATCCGCAAAACACCTACAACAGAACACAGGACACAACTTGTGCCGCTTGGGTGCAGACACTGACCAATCACAATTGGCATTGCAGGGAAATGTGCGTTGATAATGTACAAGTGCAAACACACACACGTCTGTTGTCGAAATGTCCACTGTCCCCCATCAAATAGACAGCTCCTCCCAAACAGCCACAATGTACCCAGTCATGCTGTCTGTATGTAAACATGTACAATGCGACAACATACATGTGGACACATTGTTAAACTGCATCTCCCCTTCACAGGAGAAGTGTGGCTCAATGGTTAGAGCGGCAGACCCTGATGCAGAGATCTTGCCCGGGACCAGGGTTCAATTCCCGCCTCGGCGGGTCTTGGGCTCAATTTCCTCGGACCTGATAATTCTCGCCTTGGTGCCTATTCTAATCATGGGTCCCACTCTGCAACTCTGGGCAATAGCTTGCTTAATCTCCACAACGGCCCCAACAGCACTGGGATGCCTGGCTTCACCCTGGGGGTGCCCAGGAGTGGACATTTCACAGGGAAAAGCCAGGAAGGGTTCCACAGCGGTATGCGTACAGCGCCTGGACACCCCTTTGGGGGTATGGGTGCGCTTTACAAGTACAAATTTCATTGCAGAGGGAGAATCAACACCTCCTGCAGAGCAGCCCAACCCTCTCTTCTCTGGAGACGAAGAGGACAACCACGGCTTCGACTCTGACGCCCTCCAACTGCTCGTGGACAGCCTACGCAGCCCACTTCCAGAAGCTGGGCAGCCCAGCGGCTACGAGGAGACCCCACCCCCTGCACAGACCAGGCAGCACCCACCACCACTGCTGCCTCCCAGGACCCCCACGGAGAACACATGGCCTTCCAACGCCGTGTTTTGGGGTGCCAGGAGAATCTGGCTGAACAGGTGCGGGTGGGCTTCGACCGCATGGCAGACAAACTAGATGCCGTACGTGGGTGTCTAAGTCCCATCAGGGACCACTCACGGTCCCTAATGGACACCCACAGTCCGCTCCATGCTCTCCAATGGACCATACCTGACATCGCTGGAGCCCTGACTCAGAGAATAGAACAACTGTCCAGTCAGAGTGGCTCTAGCGATGTCACACAGGAGTTGGGAAACATGCGGAGGTTAATGGAGACCATGGAGCGGGCGAATGCGGAACGAGCGGCTGCCACGGCTGCACACCAGCAAGAGGTAGCTGGGTTCCTCAATGACCTCAGGACCATCCTCATGGCATTGCTGCCACAAGGCCTGTCGCGGATGCATGCTGCTGCCACCACTCCATCCACATCTCCGCCCCCTGAAGTGTCACTGGCACACAGTGCTGGAGACAGAACACCACCACCCACACGTGAGGCACATGAAACAGCAGAGGACGAAGATGCGGATGATTCTGCCCTCGTGGTAAGAAGGACGCAGCACCATGCATCTCAGCCATAGGTCCGGCTTCAGCTTGGTACTGCCCTCTGCATCATCACCTTCCACTGTCCCCCGATGCACTCTGCGACACTCACCTTGGACCTCGACATGGACTGCCATATGCTGTTTGATCGCCATTGATACAGCAATCAGACTGCGGACTGAACTCTTCCTCTTCCTTTGGACTTGTCATTCCCTGAAGGACCCTGGCTGGCCCTCCATGGGACAACATCGTCATGTGGGGTTTGCATGGCCCTGTACTGCTCCAGATGCAACACTCCACTGAATGTGCATTAAACATTCATATTCACACAGATGTGTCATGTCTATGGTCTTTCAAGTGTGGAAGTATGGATGAATGTAGGCTCACTGGACTCCTCTTACGTCCATGTGGCTCATGTCGTAGAACAGGGGTCACAGGGTGACACATTTCCGAATGCGGTCCGGGTGGCGCTGACACAACAACAGGGACACACGCATGAGTTACTTCCTTGTCCAGCCCAGTACGGAAGCACGCCCAGGGCCCCGGGGTCATTTACACACCCTTACGCTGGACTGGCATACGCCAGGCCAGCCCACTCTGCTTACGCTCACAGGGGGGGACAGCAACGCTACATGTCCCATGTCTTTCCTGTAGTGATCTGCTGCTCATAGGTCTAGTTGTCAGCATGCCACAGCCACTCCCTCACGGCTGGCTTACACCCACACCACACCCATCTAGCACACGCGTCACAGGACATGTGACCCTGCCAATAAAAAGGGCCGGGCACATGTGCTCGACGCCATTTCCACTCTCTATCTGGGTGCATCCGTATGGTGTCAATGTAGGCATGAGGGCCTCGGGCCCTGCAACATCACATTCCCCAGGACCGGAGGTGACATGATGGCGTCCGCAAGACGATGCTCAATCATACAGGTCCATGACTTTGGGACACAGACTTGGTGGCACCGGATACATTGCGGCTGGCACAGGCACACCGCCACGGGACGGTGACTTTGGTTGCACTGAGGTAGGGGCACCTTAAGTGCTGAGCGTGTGTGCAGCCTGCGATAATGCCCCGTCCCGGCGGTCCGGACTGCTCAGGATTTGTGTGCCCTGCTGGACCACAGTGTAGGCCAGAGCCAGCGGGCAGCGTGTGCCTACCGCCAGGTGGCATCGCATCCCGGATCACAGAGTTAGTGGCACCTCAAGGAGTGAGCGGGTGTGCAGCCTGCGATGATGCCGGGTGCACTGATATGTCCTCTGCCATGGCGAAATCAAGACCCAGAATCATATGTGAGACCTGGTGGCCTGCGGAGCGGGGCTGCATGATGTGGAGGGTGCCATGTCCGCGGCCCCGGGCATGTGGCTTGCAGCGGCACGTGGTGGGCCCTCATTGCTACACGCCAAGGGCGGAAGGTGAGCAGTGAGGCCTGGGTGCGCAGGGGCGGGCATGCACCGCTGGGCGGCGGGAGGGGCTGGGGTGCATCTGCCTGGGTGCGCAGGGGCGGGCATGCACCGCTGGGTGGCAGGAGGGGCTGGGGTGCATCTGTCTGGTGCGCAGGGGCGGACAGGCGATGATGTCTTGTGCAATTGTATGTACTTTGCCATTCATGTATCTGGACTCTGTTTCAGATGATGGATCTGTTTCAGATGTGTGACCTGGTGAACTGCACTACATACCGGCACGTGGTTGGAGACACACCGGTGGCAGCAGGTGAGCAGTGTGGCCTGGGTGCGTATTGTCGGCACTCTCTCTCCCTGTCCATCTCTTCTGTTATCTGTGTCTCGCTCCCCCTCTCTGTCCGTCTTTCTCTGGCTCCCCCTCTCTGTCCGTCTTTCTCTGGCTCCCCTCTCTGTCCGTCTTTCTCTCGCTCCCCTCTCTGTCCGTCTTTCTCTGGCTTCCCTCTCTGTCCGTCTTTCTCTCGCTCCCTCTCTGTCCGTCTTTCTCTCGCTCCCTCTCTTTCTCTCTCTCTCCTTCGCTCTCTCTCTGTCCTTTGATGTGCGCAAGACACACCTTCTCATCATGATTTTTGTCTTGCAGGCTGTGACCTACGGATTGTCCCGAGGGGAGCCGCCATGTGTCTTCATTTCTGTTCTTTGTTTCTTTGAATACATTTTCATTTGTTACAACGAAGGTGGATGTGTGATGCTCATTTTTGTGACGACACATGCGTGCCACCAAATGTGATTGTGCGACATCCGGCGGATTATTTGGTACATGATTCCGTGTAGTTGATGTGGCAGGTCTTTGGCCGAGGGGGTGGGGCCCGGAGGGGGGGGGTCCTGGGGGTGGTGGCGGTGGGTGTTGTGGCCCTTTTGGGGCTCCGAGCTGCATGATCAGTGGCTCCATGGCATCTGTTGCCCTTCAGGTGTGGCTCTGAGCTGGGCTCCATTTTGTGGTGCAGGCTGTGGTCCGACTTTGCACCAGGTCAGAGCAGGTGTTAGTTTCCTGCTGCTAACGCACCTTATCGCCTGTTTTGTGGTCTTATCGCCGATCTGGCTGGTCGTTGAGAATGTTGCGGAGTGGTGTTTTCGCGGCTTTTTGCATGGGTACGCCTACTCTGCATCTCATTAGCGATAGTTGCGGGGGTCATCTGTGGTGATGTTTTTTGCGGCTGCTATCGCGGGTAAAATGGTGTTATGGGCTGTTAACACCAGCTTGTGAATTGTGCGATAAATTTATCGCCACTTTGGCTGCGATAAAGTGCCGCTAACCAGGCGATGAGTCCTTGAGAATATGCCCCATTGTTCGATCAGTTTGATCACTCATTAAGTCTGACAACAAGACAGAGTATGGTAAATACTGGCTCTATATCCTTCTGATTCGAAAGAATGCAATAACTCCATCCAAAATGGAGAAATTAATTTAGAGCCCGGTTCTAACATCAGGTAGACCGTATATTTTCACTACTTCTTTCATCAAACCTAGGCCAGCATCGAAGCAAAAAGAAATGTAGATAAGGGTATGAAGTGGGCAATTACTTTGGTTTTTGTTGTAATCTCTGACTTGAACAGAGGTGCATATTCTGTGTTTGGTTTGGAGGCAGGCTTTGACTTGGTCATGGGCGGCCGGTGTTGCATTGAGCTCTCAGAACAAGAGTTTCTCCTGTCCCTTTGAAAGGAATGTCCACAGCCCTCAACTTCACTTGCCCGCATCTGGGATACTGATGTGTTGAGCTTTGTACAAATATAAAACTGTAGCACTTTGCTGGCGCACAACTCTGTCATTATACCCCAACCCTGACTTCCAGCAGACAATGCACCTCCAGCGTGGCCTAAACTGCAGTGCAATTCCGAATCCCAGAGAATTGCCTCATTTTGGTGCTGTGTATAATAGGTATTTGTTGTCACAACAAAATAGTACACAATTGTTCAATCTCGGAAAAATAAAAGTCCGAGTTAGTCATTCCTGGATTCGAACTCATATGGTTCATACACACCTGAGCTGTATTAAACTCACTGTGCCATCTCTGCTACTAAATGGCACTTTCACCTCTGTCAGTGCACTTCAAGCCTGACTTGAAGCACAGTCACATAGTAGGATCACATTTATTTCAATATACCTAGTCTATGTCCTAAGGTACTTTCAGCTTCTCAGTGCTGTGACGACCTCACACATCTCTGCCATTGCATCTCTATTGTTCTCCAGGACTGATTGCAGATGCAAAGTCAGTAACCTAGAAAAACTCCTTGTACCTCAATTTCGGCCCCAGCACTGTTAATGTTTATTTCCACGCGGAGCTAGCTTCCAGTATTTCAGTTCTGTTCCAGTACTGAAACCTCATGGTGACCAGTACAACTCAATGTGAACTGCAGTACTATCGGTTCTACTAATGTGGACGCAGCATTCACAGCTCAGCCAATGGTTACCAGACGCATAGTTAGTGTTCCAGTACTTGAAGTACCAGACAGACCTGTACCTCACCTATGACCCTAATCGCAGCAAACCATCCCAGCACTCTACACCACTCTACACTACTCCTGGTGTACTCCCAATGCATGAGCCCAGACGTGCACTGGCAGAGACCTTTTACAGCAGCTCTTTCAAAGGTACACATTGGGGTAAGACTGTAAACCTAAATCAACACCACACTGCAGCAGGCAGCTACTAGAATGGGGCCTATGGGGTTTTACTGGTTGGGTCAAGCAGCCCATCCAGCAAATAAATCAGCCCCCACCTTGAAGCCTGTTAGAAAAAAATGTCAGGATAGCTGAAAGGCCAGCTATGCTTGCGGCACTAATGACCAAACACTAGATGGGTCTCCAACCTTTTCTGTACTGAGAGCTTCTTATGTTCAATGAAACGCACTGAGAGCTACTAATATTATTAGTGTTGTATAATCTCCATTTTGTTATATGTATGTTAATTCAACCAAGCAAAAGATTTCTAATTTAATAAACTGGGATGCACACAGGTGAGCTACTCAGAGGCAGCTGGAGAGCTACAGTAGCTCATGAGCTACTGGTTGGAGACCCCTGCGACTAGAAAGTAAACACTTCGAGCGAACAAGCATTGACAAATTGAGACCTAATGATTTTGCCAGTGCTTGTTTCAGATAGACATGTAAGTTCAAATGGTGTACATCTCACTGAAAAGAATGTTTGCGGTGAAACTGGGGCACATAGGTTGAATGGTGGATGCCTAAACTGAAACGTAAATAATACTTTTCAGTGTCTACCCAGACAAGGACATGTCACTGCTATGTTTATCAAGGTATTGTGATAATGTTGAAGCCGGTTTATAGGCCCTTATGCTCTCAAAGCATAAATCCCATATACTTCTCAGCTTCAAAGCACTCTCCCATGAGATACCCCCATCACTGAACGCTTTTGTGCGAAGTACTTTGATCAGGATTGCAACATTTGTATTACTTTTTTTTAATTTTTTATTAGTGCATGATTACAATATTACAATATAGCGCTGTGAATTTCCAACATTTCAATTTACATAGAAAGAAAGAGACATATATACATTAAATGAACAGATGCTATTTACCCAAACCAGCGAAACTGGTACAATATTTAAAAGAGCACCTTTCATATTAAATCAGCAGCATTTCCTCATGCGTTAACTCGTGCACACTTTTTTTTTTTTTTTTTTTTTTAAACCCCGGCTCCCTCCCCACCCCAGGGTTGGACACGAAGAAGAAAAGACATTTTTTTTAAATGTGATTCACATCGAGTAAAATTCAAGCCGAAGAGTTATCTCTCAAGCCATCTGGTCAGAGGTTCCCAGATCTTTAAGCCTTTCAAGCGGGATCGCGACCCTCTTTTTTCATAGATGGCTTTTTCAAAATTATAGTTTGACACTAGTCGTGTTAACCATTGCTGATATCCTGGTGGAAATGGATCCAGCCAGGCGGAGGCCAGGCAAAGCCTGTATATCGCCATACCTATGAAAACAAGTTCCTCTCCCGGTTTCCCTCGAATCTCTTCATCCACACCGAGGCAGATCAGGGAAGAAGAGAGATGGATATCTCTCCCTAACACTTCTTTTATAAAGTTTGCGATCTCTAATTTCAAGTTACTTAGTGTGTCACAGGAGGCAAACATATGGTTGAGATCTGCCTGGTACAAAGAACATCGGGGGCAAAAAGTCCCTCTACCTGTCCCCCATTTCGCAATCTTTTTAGGGGTGTAGTAACGAGAAAAGCAAGATTTATAATATTGGGCTTGAAGCCGCGCCGGAATTAACAGACTTTGTGCAAGCTCAATTGAATGGAGAAATAAGTCTTCAGAGATATCTATTTCCTCTTCCCACTTCCTAGCCCGTATTGCCAAATCATCCGACATTAGTGAATTAAGAGAATCATACACGAAGCCAATAGTTAAATATTTCGTTCTAAGATTGTCTATAATTGAGTTGCTTATAAAGCCAGACGGGCCACCACATTTTTTCCGTAAAAAATCACGAACTTGCAGATACTTATAAAAATCTCTCCAATCCAAATCATATCTTTCTTTAAGAATTCCAAATGAAACTATCTTGGATAGAGAATAAAAATCCCCAAGTTTCATCAAGCCTTTATTTTGCCATCTTTTAATTGTTAAATCTTTAAAAATTTCTGGCAAGTTAGGATTATTGTAAATTGGAGTGTAGTAATTCAGACGGCCCAAACCCAACATTTTACTGAACCGATTTCATAGTTTTGAACCCAGCGATCAGCGTCTTGAAACGAACCTTCTTATAATGAGAATCATTCAAAAATCTCCAGATCCATCCCCTTGCATCTCTACCCATTATAAGTTCTATTGGGGTAGGTATACTTCCCAGTGGACTATCAGTTGACTCATCAGAAAAAAAGGTGAAATTATACAGAAGAGTAGTTGCCCAATAATAAAGTTTAATATTAGGAAGAGCCAGGCCGCCTCTTTCCCTGGGTAGAGAAAGAAACTTATAAGCTCTCCGGTGTTTTTCATAAGCCCATATAAAACGAGAAAACAAGTCTTCGATCTTTTTCAAGCAAATAGCACTAAATTCCAGTGGGATAGCTCTTATTAAATACAAAAACTTCGGAAAAAAAAGCATTTTGATCAAATTGCACCTGCCAATTATTGAAAGATGCAAATTATGTAGTCGAGTTAATTTAGATTTTGTTCTATTAATCAGGGGGTCAATATTACAATCCACGATCCCTTCAACACTAACCATAATATCCACTCCAAGATACATAGCCTTTTCGACCTGTCGAGTGTCATTGCCCATACTAACATTCTTGCAAATGATCTGCGTTTTAGATCTGTTAAGGGAGTATCCGGAAAAACGACCGAATCTTTCGGCCTCTTTTTCAACCTCGGCCATAGATATGCCGGGATCTGCGGTTATCAAGGCAATGTCATCGGCATAGGCCAAGACTTTCGTTTCCCAGCCATGAAAAGTAATAGGGCTAATCTTTTGGTTGGTTTCCAGAAGTCGTAAAAAAGGATCTATGTATAAAGCAAACAAAAGTGGTGAGCTGGGACATCCTTGGCGTGTACCTCTAGTTATTTTAAACGTATCAGTTAGTGAACCATTTAAAAATAATTTCGCAGTTGACTGAAAGTACAGCATTTTGAATGCCTGTATAAATCCCTGGCCTATCCCGACTCTTGACAGGGTCTCCCATAAAAAAAAGTCAGGAAACCCTGTCAAATGCCTTCTCGGCGTCGAGTAACATAAGTGCAATTGGATCTTTAGAGATATGGGCAGCGTCGAGCAGTGAGATAACTCTCCTGATGTGATCGACGGTACCACGTCCAGGGATAAATCCATGTTGCCAAGGTGATATTACTTTATGTATTACCCCAGCTAATCGAACCGCTAATATTTTAGAATAAATTTTGCTATCCACGTTTATCAACGTTCTTGGGCGATAAGAGGCTGGTTCCAGAGCAGATTTGTGCTTTTTCAAAAAAATAATAATTTTGGCTTGCGACCAAGATTCAGGTGGTCTCCCCCCCTTAAACACATGCACAAGTAAAAGAAGCATGGAGAATTTCTTATAAAATGTAGCTGGAATATTATCTAGCCCGGTGGCTTTAACATTGGGAAGGCTGTTAATACAAAGTAGGGCGTCTATCCATTGAGGAGACTCATCAAGTTTGACCTGGTCGTCTTGAGCTAATTGCACCGCTGGAATTGAATTAAGATAGGCGGTGATATCATTTACATGTGTCGTGTTAGTTTCATAATTTAAAGCTTGATAGTAGGTGAGAAACACTTTGCCAATACCCTCCGGATCTGAAATTATTGCTTGAGTGGGATCTTTAATAGCTGGGATAATGTTCCTTGTGGTTTTTTGCCTTGCTCTAATCGCAAGGTGATGCCCAACATTCTCGCTGCATTCATATGCATCCTGCCTCCAAATTGCTAATCTATCTGCCGCTTTTTTGGCTATTAGCTCCATAACAGATGATTTTGCAGACAATATTTTGGCAAGTGCATCCGCGGGGTCTTTACCATCCCGAAGAACAGTGATTAAGTTTCCCTCTGCGACAGCTAATCGGGTTTGTAAATTATCCAGGAGTTGACGCTTTTTCCTATTTAAAAAGGATGAGAAGCTCATTGTTTCTCCTCTTATTGCTGCATTTAACGCATCCCAAACCATTGCAACCCCTGTGCTATCTAAATTGTCCTTAATAAATTGTGGAATCCAAAGCCTCATGTGATTGCAATATTCATCATTTAATAGCAGGGATCGATCGAAGGTCCAGTTGACCATTCCTCTAGTGACCCCGGTTACCCCTTTTATTTCCATAACTAGGGGATTATGGTCCGAGACTATGCGTGGGGTCCTTTCTATTGAACATAGATGAAGAATTGAGTGGGATGCAAACATAAAATCTAGCCTCACCAGTTTATTATGTGGAAAAGAGTAAAAGGTTTGGCCGGAATCGGTTGGGTATTGTAAATGCCAGATATCAGTGAGTGCCTGCTCGCGACATAAAGTTCTCATAGCTTTGAACACCTTTGGTTTCCGGCCACAATAAACCCAATTTTTATCTAAAGCTATATTCTTGTTAGCGGGTAAATTTATATCAAAATCACCACAGATGATTAAAGGTAACGGCCATTTAGCCAGTTCATTATTCATGACGTCAAAAATTGCTGGATCATCTGCAGTGCTGCCATATAACGTACATATCGTAAGTGAGTCCCCATTTTCCCTGCGACATTCAGTGATAACCCACCTCCCATATTGGTCAGCTAGTGTTCGTATAAATTGAATTGAGCATTTTGCGGATAGTACTGCCACCCCACGTGTCCTAGCCTCTTGTGTTGTGGCCCCTACTACTGTATAGCCGAGCGAGTCTAACAGGTGGATCTGAGTTCTTTCGATATGGGTTTCCTGCAAACACAAAATGTCGGCTTTAAGTAGCCGAAGAACAATCGCAGTATTACGTCGTTTCTTGGGATCATTAAGGCCACAAACATTGATTGTGGCTATACGTAGTTTACTCATTTGAAGTAGAAAAATTCAACCAATAAAAAGAACCAATACCAGAAACCATATATCGGATAAGAAAAACATTCAAGTCATCCAACTTAGTGCCAACCCCAACCCCCACCCGGCCCTGCCCGCAACCCCGAGGGGCCCCCCAACCCCCCACCCACCACCACCCACTGAGGCAACCTGGCTCCTGGAGAGCCAGGATGATGATAACTGAGCAATCAGGGTCCCGTGCCCCCCCCGGTCCGCACCCCTACCTTAAACTATCCACTCTATCTGTGCCAAAGTATATTGCAATATCACCAATTTTACAACACTAAGCCCGTGCTTAAGTCCATGATTATTTAAACTTTGGTTTTGTCTCTTCTAGCCACCATGATCTCTTGCAAATAGGCTTGGGCTTGTACTTCAGGTATAAAGCTGCGGGTAACCCCATTGAAAATAATTTTTAAGCGTGCAGGATTTTGTAGATATACAGTTGCCCCAATTTGTTGAAAAGGGGCAAATAGTTGCTGCAGCCTTCATCTACGCTCCACCGTGGCATGAGCGAAGTCTGGCCTGCTAAAAAAGATAACGCCATTAAATTCCTTCTTGCTTGTGGGTCTGGCTAGATCAAAAAGTGCCTGGCGTAAAAGAAAGTTGCCAAAATAAACTAGCATGGCACGGGGGTATTGCGCAGTAGATAAGGGCCGTTTAGAAAGTGTTAAAGGGAATCGGTGAGCCCGCTGTATCTCCTTGTCCCAATCCCAGGATTGCAGTTCAGGAAATGCTCCTTTGAAAAGCGAGATGATATAGGCCCTTGAATCGCTCCCTTCCACACCTTCCTGGACCCCAAGAATGCGAAGATTGTTGCGTTGTGATCTGTTCTCTTGCTCCTCCATCTTCATCATTAAGTCTTTGACGATAGCATCCTGCGCATCCCCCTGTACTTTTAATGCAGAAACATCTTTCTCGAAGTTCTCGGTACGCACTTCGACAGACGACATTCTCTCAACGATTTCAGTGCAGGTTCGGCCCACTTTCCTGATAGCGCCTTGCAATTTCTGTGTGGCTTGTCGGTTTTTTCGGGTATCCTGCTTGACCTCTTCTTGGAAGCCCTTGATTGAATGTAGGACTTCGGCAAGGGTAGGTTCTTCCTTGCTACAGGGAGTTCTCAGGTGTCCACTCCCCACTTCTCCCACTTCTCCCATTACCGAGAAGTTGGCCCCTGAGCGTACCGTACAATCTGAAGGGGTCGCAAATTGAGATGACGAATAATCCCATCTGAGATCAGCATTGCTTCCTTGGTCGGAAGTTTTATGTCCACTTTGTCGTTTTTTCCCCTTTTTCTTTTTCTGCTTTTTGTTTTGTGCTACATTTTGCCATGTAGTCGCTGAGTCCATACTGCTTCCCCACTCATGCTTCGCACCACTGTCATCACTATCGTTGCCATCGCTAGATGTGGATATGCCAGTCTCGTATGGCTCTGATTCATCAGTCGCTAGGCAGGGATTTTCTATGATAGCGAGGGCTTCCAAGTAGCCAGAGGTTTCTGGCTGATTGTTCATTGGGTTTATTAAATTTGTTGATTTCCCTGGGTTTAGCGGATTCTCTTGTGGTGTAGCCCCAGTATCTACACAGATTTGATCCTCGTTGATGCTGGAATCAATCCCACGGTCTCGCAAATCCAAGGACAGAAGAGCATCTAAGGGCGCATTCTTTGTTGGCAAGTTACATGGAAAACTACCTGGAATGATGCCTGGCCCCACGACTGCTCCTGTGTTGGCTGACGGTTCGGTGCAAATTGAGGCCAATATTCTGGGGGCCCCTACTAAAGATGCCACAGGGTCTGAATGGGCCTCCCTGGCATCCACTAAAGGTACCAAAGAAGTGGTTACGACCAGCTGATCCTCCAGTGTGCCGCCTGCCACCGATTCAATTCTTGCCATCTCTAATGGGCCAAACATATTTGAGATTAATAGTTGAGAATTAGGGTTTTGGACAGTATCCACAATCTTAGTGTTTTTAGCTTGTGTCCTTTTGGTTTGCTTAATCACTCGCTCTGCCTTATCTTCTAAGTTTACTCGGTCGGCTTACTCTTTATTTCTCAGACCCCGTGTCTTCGGGCGTCTCTGTAAGCTCTCTGGGCTGTTTGGCTGTGCAGCTACAGTTATCCCTTCAGTTATCACATGGGCTGACGGCAACATTTGTATTACTGGTGTGACATTGACTCAATAAGCTCTGTAAATCCTCTCAAAATTAATATAGAACATTTTGTCAAAACTTTGCATAATTAGTAGTTTCTGTGTCGTTGACAATTCTCGTGTCCAGTAGTTTGTGTGCCTTAGAAGCACTTCGTGGAACAGTTCTATTTTTTTTTAAATATAGTATCCACTGAAGGCCAGGTTGTGTTCTCGCATTTCTCCGCAATCAGAAATATTTGCCATCATATGAGTATAGCATGGCCTGGGGATAGTGCAAGTATTTTCACTCAGTACTGATAGTTCCCATCAGAATTACTCAATGTGTTCGTCTTCTCTACAGACATCTTTCTTTGCAATTTTCTTTCTCTGTATGCAATGGTTAATACAAAATCCCTAAAGTTTTTTGTTTCCTGGTGATTGGGTGTTTTCGTTTTCAGATTGGCTGCTTAAGCCCTCAGCATGACACTCGGTTTAATCTATTGTTACTGTGCTGAACAACATCCAGTGCGTTAGTATACATGGTACACTATCTTGTTCAATAAATCATGATTATTGTTCTAATGCACCGAACTGTACATGAAATATTAAGATCACTTAATGCATTTCACTTAAATGGACGCCTGAGTTTAGCCAGAATCCTTTGTGTGCTTTGTTTTATGATATTTCAGGTTGAGTCCGGAGCATACTAATAGCTTCTCTTTAATTTTTAACAAGTTCATTGTTATAAGTAAAGCCTGCGTATTATAGTTTATTGAAGGAAAGTAAAGAAGATGCTGGGAGGAGGGTCTTAGGCTCCCGGTGAAGCTCACGTCAGACTAGGATTCGATGCATGAGTGGCTGGACAACATTGGAACCTCTTCTCTACCTTTGTTCTGACCTCCAAAGCACTGTAATATTCTAATAAATGACATTTTCACTTAATTTGTTTAAGGGATACAGCTAATGCTCTTTATCTGGACAGGCATGTTTGCAGAAGCATGGTTGGCTGATGCAAGGCCAGCAAATCAGAGAGCCAAGATGCAAACACGATTTGGAATCTGTCCTGGTGCTAGCGTCGATTCCACTGGGCTCAGAAGACTCAGTGCTGATGTAACAAGCAGTGTTGGTGATTTACAATGTGCCAGGAGGCCGACCATTCACCAAGGTGGCAGAGGACAATGTGCCCACCACTCTGACAGAGTACTGCCCGCCACATTTAGAGGTCATCACCGGTGCAGCAGTGATTCCTTGGTCTTCAGAGGAGCTGCTGTCAGTGTGGTCCCTCTGAAGGTACTGCAAGTTTAGTGTGTGGCCACCATCATTCAGCCGGTCTTGTACCAGAAAATCAAAGAACTAATAGCCCCTACAACCACTGAGTTTTCTCCCAGGGTGTGCAAGTCATTTTGTAGCTTCTATGGTTCTGCCAGGTCTTTCCTTGTGGTGCCAGACAAAAAAAATAAAAATCAGACGGTCTGCTCTCAATAGGGAAGCAAGTCTGATCTCCTTATCCTGAGGGGCCCTACTCTGTCGACCTGTAGAGTAAGCATTCTAGTGGTAGAGCCAACTATCTACTGCCATCAGAAGGAGGACAGTCCTCCCAACTGATAATGGACGAGGGTTTGGCGGACAGTGAACTCCATCACAAACGTGGCAGAGTTTGTGAGAGTATCTTGTCTGCCAAACTATAATTTGGGGCCTAAATCTGGCTTAAAGTCAATCATTTTTGTTTTTCCTAAAAAAAATCTTTAAAAATACATAATAAATATATGCATAGAGGGCCTTTCAGTCAGCCCGCTCCATCCGTTGGTTTGTTGTAGAGGAATTCACATTTTGCTTCCAGACACCATAGCTTACAGCAAGGGCCAATGGGCCACCCCACTTCAGCCATTGCGTATCCTCACTTTGAGTAACAGCATTTTGTCTATTTACAATGTGCACATGTGAGAGAAAAGCAGCAGCCCCCCTGAGTGCCATAGACCAGTGGATCAGTGTGCCATTCTTCTTAAAACACTTTTTTTCCTTTGTGACAGGCGGGCAGCCCACTGAACTGTTAACAGGCACTGTTGCCATTTATTTAATTTGCCAAGCGCCTCTCTCCTACGGCTGTCAATAAGCGTGTGTGCTGTGTCACACTGGGTAGGATGCTGCATTGAAGCTCTGATTGCAGTCTTTTGAGGCCACTGGGTGCTGCCAGCAGCCGAACGGCAAATCATTATTTTTAGAGGGAGCATTCCGGACAACAGCACACTCTGACAGAATGAGTGGGTTGCATCAGAGGAGGCTGGGATTTGGGTAATTCTTTCTGTAAAAGTGAGCATTGTCATTGGTCAAATGTTTGACATCGAGCTTTGTTTCCCTTCAATTATGTTTGACAAAGTGAATCCTGTCGTTTTTCGGTGATTACTTAGAAGCAGTATATCCTGAATTGGTTGAAACCATTAGAAAGAACATTGTTTATCGGGTTTGTGTAGTTTTCTTTTCTCACTTCAAATGGGGTGCCCACTTCAATCTCCAAATCATTCACTCAGAGGTGGCCACACCTTATTTTCCATCTTTCATTCACCTCAGAGATGTATTCACATTTCACCCCATTTCTTTTACACGCCCTTCAGAACGATCTGCAGTTATTGATGTTTTTTTCCACTTCATGGGTCTGCAATGTAATACCTTTCTTTTACTCCATTGAGGGTTGCATGTCAAAATCTATTCCTTACATCCTAGTCCATCTACGTGTTAAAACCCTGCATTTCAAAATCCTCTTTTCTTCCCCAAGTAGTGGCTGTTTCCAAATCACACCTGTCTTCTGCCCGAACGCTGCCTACATGTACCAATAGATTTTCCTCCACTTCGAAGCCCCCTCCTTCTTTCACCCCAAGAGAACTTTTACTCAAGTGCGGGCTGCATGCTTCACTCCCTTTATTTCTCCTACCGTAGATGTGACAGCGTGCCCCAAGCCCTATTTCTCACTGCACTGGTGGCTACATGTTTCACTTCAATAGTTTTACGCCCAGTGGACTCTGCATTTTCAACTTTCACTATTTCTGCCTCTTTCTTTCAGTCCTCTCTTCTGCGCACCACATAGATAGTAGCATGTATAGTTCTCTCCCTTTGCTTCCACCCCAGGGCTGGCTGCGTGTTCTACCTCGTGTCTTCCTTCCATCCATGGCTGGCTGAAGGCTCCTGTAAGAAGTTTTTTGCTGAAGGGGGTGGAATCCCCACGCAGGAAACAACCATAAGCCTTCTCACAGTGAACAACAAAACTCACTAAATTTTCTGGTGCTTAACGTTCTGGTAGCTTGCCGCAAAGCAGTCAAGCTTAACTTAGAGGCAATGTGTAAAGTATTTATGCAGTACACAAACAGTAATGAAGAGAAATCGCAACACAAGAAAAATCCCAAACTAATTTATAAAAATAGAGTACATTTTAATAAATAAAATGATAACAAAACACTAAAAATCCAATTGGGTGAAAATAGCACCTAAAAGCACAAAGTGCCACTGGCAATGATCTGGTCATGCTAGACCAAGGGAAAGTCAAAAGTTCAGGCCGACCACGATGGAGCATGGGTTGGATAGGGACCAGGCTAATCCAGCTAAAAAGTTACCTTCAAAGTCTGGCTGGAAGATCTCAGTTCAAGAGTTGCTGACAGCCGTTACTGTAGTTTCACATTGGTGGTCGCCATGTAGTACCATTTACTAGGGACTTACAAGTAAATTAATGTACCAAATAGTTATATGCCAATTATACCATGTTTTTAGGGTGAGAGTACAAGAACTTTACCACTAGTTAGTAGGGAAAATGTGCACAGAGTTCTAATGCCAAGAAAAATGGGTTCACCAACAGAGGGAAAATCTCTGGAGGTGACCCTGCAAAAAGGGTCAGGTTCAACAGTTCTGATGCTTCTTTCATTCCACCCACAGGTGGCTAATTACTCGAGATGTGGGCAGTGGACCAAAAACTACATGCAGCACCCAATCGTTAATCACCCATGTCATTTATGACCAAAGAGAATGTCCCTGTGTGCAAACCTCCACATGCAACCCCTGCCCAGCGGTGCCTCCCTTCAACAGGGAGTATAGAACAATAATACACAGTTGGAGCTGCACCACATACAGACATACAAATTAACTGAGACAATGTCAAAATAAAACAGTGTGATATGACACTTCCTTGTGAATAACAGTGTCTATACAGTCCATAAGTTGTTGTTTCTTCCATTATTTAATTGTGTTCAATTCATAAAAAACCATCAGCCAACGCGTTTCGTCCATTTAAAATTGGACTTCTTCAGGGCTGTAAGTTAAAATAAAATACATATATAGTTTAAGACAAACTGTATAGTGTTGACAATACATACATATATACACATATATTTCACAAATACATACATATATACATGTATATTGCACAAAGAATCTCTGACACTTACAAACAATATCTACATCTATATATAACCAAATTCCTTAATATTTCAAAGCCAATATCGACATGTTTTAGTCAAACCAGAGACATCCCATGTCTATGTAAAAAAATGCATGTAATTATTAAATAACCCCCCAGGCATGTCTGCCCAAAGATCTCATAGCTTGGCAACCATAACCAAAAAATACTAAGCATAGTACAAAGACAAACAGAGTCCAAATTATGTGAATACAATAAAAACAATGAAAAACGTGAGGGATAGGTGGAAACCAATGATATCCGGACTTGGTCATGCAGATATCCCAAGTGTTTATAGGCAAAAAGATGAGCAGAGCAATACTATCTTGCGTATATGAGAAAATGGACAGGCCCTTCACCATGTGGGCAAATTTGGAGAATAACACAGGTCATGTAATGATCTGTGACCTAGAAAAAGACAGAGAGGACCACAAAATGCACCCAGTGCATCAAGGTAGGTTACATGTATGAAGAGACGTACCAACTAAAACGTCAAACGCCTATGTCAATTCAAAAGGTATGCACCAAAGTTCAGGGCGCAATTCCAAATTTAGTGCCGAAATGTGGCTTCTACAGAGAGAGAAGACAGTGGATCTATGAATTACAATCCATACATGATAGATTGCGATTATGCCAAAAATTTCTGAATAAAACATAAAGTATGCTGTCCCTACATGCACAGGACTGTTTCAGTTGGCAGTCCTAATCATGAAGAATAAGTATAGACGAGTTCCCAAACGACGATGAAGTGAAATAAGACATAAAGACGTTGTTGACAGATTGAAGCAAATGGCATCGGTATGCAAAACACAATAAGAGATGCACCACATAGTGGAGATTATCCACCCTTCCGTATGCACCTAGAAAAAGTATATATAGTGCTTAAAAAATCACGATAAGGTAGACCCGGCATATTCTCAAACCAAGTCTTGGTACATAAAAGGGGACTAACCCCATGCCTGACTCCTGCAGATGGCTAGAGATAGCACTCACACTGAGTAGTGACCACATTAATCATATGTACATTGAAACCCCCCAATGCGCACAATATATATCCCACAGTAGGCTAGGAATTGTGTTGTTAGAAAAAAAAAGGATAAAAACGGCATGTGGGGCATCAGGTATAAAAGAAATCCTCCACTACGTGCCAACAACATTTGCATCATCCAAGCCCATACATACATGAGCCAAGAGCCTTAATGTTTCTTTACCGCCACAGACCCTGAATCACTATAAATATGATATATAAATGGTAATAAATGTAAAAAAGAAAAAAGGTGCAACCGCGTAAGCACTCTGACAATATCTACATGATTATTGGATCTTACGACTCCCAAACATTTCTAACTCCCAGTGCATGTTTATCATGGTGGTACCAGGATTACAGAAAATAAATATAGTAAAAGCAGAAAGCCACAGGCAAAGGGTTAATCGCAATGTCCTACATTTGAATAAAGTCTCGGTACAGCAAAGCTCAAACTTTATCAATGAGGGTAGTAGATGCAAACAAAGTAACCAAAAACACCGCGTTTAAGCGAAAGCATAGAGAACCAGGGTATAATGCAGATAGATTAAGCGGGCGTAATTGGCTTACTGCAATGTCAGTGCGTCCCGTTGCAATAGCAGCTCTCCGGTCAAAAGATTGAACCGAGCCTCCGAACGTTGCATCCATTTATATGATCGGTAATACAAAGACAATCACTTGATCAAGTCACATGATCATTCGTGAGCCAGGCAATACTATAGGAGAAATGGCGCCATCTTAAAACGGCATGATTCTAATGACTATACGTCAATGAGGCGAGGCACTACCCATCCTAAGCGGGCCAAGTTTTAAAAGAATTACACTGAGAAGTAACTGAGAAAAACCCAGAAATGATCATATGGTCAAGTGCTTGATCGGTTGAGAGCCAGGTATTGCAATAGGAAAGATGGGCGCCATCTTGGAATGGCATGATTCCAAGAGCTATGTTTCATCTTGTAGTGGCTTGATTCCAATCGCTATACGTCAATAAGGCACCGCACACGCCATCCTAAACGGACCAAGTTTAATTACAATGAGAAACAACTAAGAAAACCACAGAAACGATCACATGATCAAGTCACATGATCGTTTGAGAGCCAGGCATTTCTATGGAAAAGGTGGGCCCCATCTTGTAAAGGCATGATTCCAAGAGCTATTTTAAATAGGGCACCGCACCAGCCAATTTAAAGCGGGCCAAATTCAAAATGTTAACATTATAAAACAGCTAGATAAAAAAAAAGAAAATTTGACAAAACAGATAAAGGTGAGTCCTCTACACCCAGTTATACTATGCCACACATGTCTTGCCACAAGGCCACTGATGTCTTATTGTGCCCAAGACAAAGGTGACACAAGTGATCATATGACCAGATCAAATGGTCATTGCAAAGCCAGGCAAGATTACAGAAAAAGAAGGGACAATATATTTTAACGGCACAATACCAAAAAAAAAACCAAATAAAACAAATCAAATTAAACAAATGGGAAAGAATCCTCTCCATCCGTTAATGGTCCACCACATATATTAAGTTTTGGGACCATTAGAGTGTCATTGTACATAAGTAATAGAAACCCAAGTGAAACAGCCGTCATCTTGAAAAGTCGCAAATCCAAACAGGGCAGTTTTCAACAGCCCGTATTCTATATCTTCCGAATATTCGTAAAGATTTTTTAAACGTAAGTTCTAAATAACTGATGCTAATATAGACTCTTGGAATATTCCAAAGGCCCCACAAGGGAGAACCCATGGAACCAGTTGTGTATGCCACAAATGGTCCTCCAAGGTCATCAAGAAAAGTATAATAAAAATCTAGAGGCAAAGATGGGCAGGAAATTATAAGTCAATATGGATAATCCATGGGATTGGCCCGACACCTTGATACGTCATCCGCGTTGGAGGAACCCGATGAAACAGTGTATCGGGTAAAGGCGGACAAAGTTCCAACCGGAATTACCAGTCTCTCAAGAAACAATACATTAATCTCAGCTGCCACCTAGAGATAATGACGGGGAATCGGTGTGATAGAAAAGGCCAACATGGTGATCTAAAATATAAGGCAATGTGACAGTTAAGAATGCCATTTCATAGGAAATAATGCAATTCCTCATCCGTGTTGTGTCCCATTTCCGTGCATCGCAATCGGCATATCCAAGTTGCCTCTCTACATCGGAGTGCCAGTTCCCGACTTCCACCCCGTGGATTTTGGGGGGTGTGGTCAATACCATGGAACCAGATTTTGCATTCCCCCCCATGATGTTCCCCCATGTGGAAAGTTATTGGGTATTGTTAGAACTGGGGGTCTCTAGTTGGCAATGGTTTGCACCTTTGTCCAAATAGGGACCCTTGCTTCTAGTCAGGGAAAGGGGGATACACTCCTAAAATATCCCCTGCTCACCCCCTGGTAGCTTGGCACGAGCAGACAGGCTTATCTCAGAGGCAGTGTGTAAAGCATTTGTGAACACATACAGTAATACAGTGAAAACACTACAGATGGTCACCACACAGGTTGTATGTAAAAATAAGTAATCTTTATATATACTTAACACAAGACCCAATACCAAAAAACCACAATTCTGTAATCCAAAAATAGACTTAAAATGATAGAGAAAGTTCACATTATCTTCAAAAATAGGATAGTCAATCAAATAAAGCTTGTAGCAACAAATAACTCCACTTGGAGTTATCACGACGTCGTGACCGGTGGAAATCCCAAAGTACGGCGCCGACGGCGAGGTGCGCGGCGTCGGGCTCGGAGTCGAGCAGACCCACAAAGAACAGTACCTGGAATTCGATGAAAACAAAGACGGTGCACGGAGTCAGGGAGGTGATGCTTCGTTGGCGCCGTCGGCGTCGGTTCCGTACGACCCCAGGGGAGGTGATGTCTCGGTTCCTTACTGCAGCGCAGGGGAGGTGAGGCGTTGGTTCCTTACTGTGTCGGGGAGGTGACGTCACGGATGGCGGCGAGGCGTCGGTTCCTTACGATGGTGCAGTGTCGATGAATTCGGGGGTCACCCACGTCGAGGATCGGCTCTGCGGTGATGAAGCCCTGGCGTCGGTGAAGTCGGGGCTGCGGTGTGAGTCGGGACGGTGCGTCGTGAGCGTCACGAGCGGTGTCCTCAGCTCCGGTGCAGGCAGCGGCCTCAGTGACGGCTTCGGAGTCGATGTCGCACGGCGTCGGAAGGCGTCGGGCCTACGGTGCAAGTCGGGGCGGTGCGTTGTGCTCTTCACGAGCAGTGCCCACGGCTTCGGTGCAGGTTACGGAATCGCTCGCCAGCGTCGGTGTTGCAATTTCCTTCTGTTAGCAGCTAAAACAGCAGTTCTAGATGCAGGCAAACAGAAGGGGTGAAGTCGTTGTGTCCCTGTGACTTCAGGCAGGAGGCAAGCTCAGTTCAAGCCCTTGGAGATTCTCTTCTTCAAGATGATAAAGCACAGCAAAGTCTTTTCTCCTGTCCTTGGCAGAAAGCAACCACTGCAGGCCAACCCCAATCAGCAAAACAGCACGGGGGCAGTACTCCTCCTTCAGCTTCTCTGGTTCTTCTCCTTGGCAACAGGTTTCTTGATTTCCCAAAAGTGATCTAAAGTTCTGGGGTCTGGGTCCCCTCTTTTATACACCAAAATCCTTTGTCTCTGAAGGCAGAGAGGCCTTTGCCTAGTCCAAACCAGTTCTGGTCAGTCCTGGAGCACTTTGTTGACAAGACTCCTTCTTTCCTTTCACAGTGTAGGCCAGGGACATCAGACGCACCACAGGAGGTGGAGCCAGCATTTTGGAGGGAAGGCACAGCCCTATTCAGGTCCCAGGTGCAACTCCTCCCACCCATCTCCATGCAGATCTCCCTATTCAGCCCTGTGCTGACTCACCCTGCCTCCTGGAATCCCCAGCCCCTGTCACTCACAAACCAGACATGGAATACACAACCTAGCACAGGCAGGCTTGGATAGTTAGGCAAGAAAATACCTACTTCCTAACAGTGGTATTTTCAAACACAGAATGTTAAAACCAACTTCACTAAAACATGTATTTTATCATTCTGAGTTCAGGCATACTAAATTCGTTTTTCTACCATGTTCCCTGGGTCAGTTAGGATTATAAGATGTTATAATCAAACTGCCCACTCTGGCCTATGGGGAACAGGTAGCCTTGCAATAGTGAAAAACGAAAATGGCTGTAATTCACTATTAGGACATACCACACACACCAGGGCATGTCCTACCTTATACTTGCAATGCACCCTGCCCTTGGGCCTACCTTAGGGGTGTCTGATATGAAGATAAGGGAAGGTTTAGGGACTGGCAAGTGGGTGCACTTGCCAAGTCGACATGGCAGTCCCAGACTGCACACAGGCTCTGCAATGGCAGGCCTGAGACACACTTTACAAGCTGCTCCTGTGGGTGGCACAACCAGTGCTGCAAGCCCACCAGCAGCATTTGAGTCACAAGCCCCGGGCACAACCAGTGCACTGTACTAGGGTCTGACAGTGAATCAAATAGGCCAAACATGGAGTCACTAATCCATACATTAATTTACAGTAGGGAGCACTTGCACTGTGGCACTGAACAGCAGTGGCACAGTGCCCAAAAGCATCTAAAACCAGCAAAAACATGAGGCAACAGCAAAAAAAATGGAAGGGAGACCCACGCCAATGGTGCCAAGTCTAACAGGTATCTTAGATCATTGTTCTTGATGGCACGGACATGTTCTTGTATATGTTGTTTTAGTGGTCGTACAGTACTCCCCACATATATTTTGTCACATTCACAACCTAGCACATAAATTACATATTTGGTTTTGCAATTTATATAATGTCGTATCATATAGTCCTTTTTTCGTATTGTACTTAAATTCCTTGATCTTATTTTTCCCAAAAGAGCAAACATTACATGACTGGCATGTAAAGAAACCATTTGAAGCAGAAGGTAACCACGTTCTATTGGTGGTACTCATTGTGTAGCTAGGACAAAGCATATTTCTAAGGGTTTTCCCTCTACGGTAAGTAACCTTAGGGGTGAGCGTAATATGATCCTTTAGACTGGGTACCTCAATTAATAGATTCCAGTGTTTTTTCAAAATTCTATATAATTTGTCACTATTGACGGTATATTGTGTGACAAAAGCTAAGTTGCGTAACCCTGGGCCCAAGGACCCCATTGTAGCCCCAGGCTTGTCAAAATGGAGGAGTATATCCCAGCTGACTGCCCAAACAGGGCAGTCAGCTTACCTTGCTCCCCCATGCCATCCCCAATACTAGAGGGAATAGGTATTCATCCATCATTGTCCTCATTAGGCGCATGAGGGCCCTAGTACTCAGCTCTCTTTGCTGGCTCTCCCAAGCTGTGACCTCCTAGTCAGCTCGTTACTTAGCGAACCTAGATGTGTTTAGGTTTCCCCCTCAGTTACTTCTAGAGACATTTGCTCCCCTCCTAAGCCTTTAAAAACCCAATGACCCAGTATTTTCTGCACTGGAGGGTTCTGTCTCCCTTTCAACTCGTGCCTTTTCCCCTGTATTTTGCTTGTTTCATAGCACAACTCTTAACCTTGTAGGGTGACAGAGCCCTTCACCTCACATATCCCTTTCAGAATTCCAACCATTTGAGCCACAAGTAACTCGAAGCAGATCTTACAAACTACTGCAAATCACCAGAAATGGCAAGGCTCCAACCATCATGACCCATAGTCTGTCCAGTCTCTCCAGTTGCATAGCTGCCAGGCTAGCAGATTGCTTTTGTGTGATATTTCACCCACTTCAATTTCACTTATGAGAAGCATTAAATCATCAAGTTACTGACATTTAGGGGCATATTCTCAAGGAGCTATCGCCGAGTTAACGGCACTTTATCGCAGCCAAATTTGCGATAAATACAGCGCCCCATTCACAAGCTGGTGTTAACAGCCCATAACACTAGTTAACCCGCGATAGCAGCCGCCAAAAACATCGCCACAGATGACACCGGCAACTATCGCTAATGAGATGCAGAGTAGGCGTTTCCGTGCAAAAAGTCGCATCAACACCACACCGCAACATTCACAACGACCAGCCAGATCGGCGATAAGTCCACAAAACATGCGATATGGCGCGTTAGCAGCAGGAAACTAACACCTGCTCTGACCTGGTGTAAAGTCAGATGGCAGCCGGCACCAGAAAAGGGAGCCCAGCCCACAGCCACACCTGAAGGACAACAGGCCATGGAGCTACTCATCATGCAGCTCGGAGCCCCAAGAGGGCCACAACACCCACCGCCACCACCCCCCGTCCCGCCACCACCCCCCGGACCCCTCTGCACCACCCCCCAGACCACCACAGAGGCAGCGCAGACACAGACCGCAGACCTTCAGAAAACGCACCAGCCTCACAGACATGACACCAGAGTATGTCATTGCCCACTACAGGCTCAAAAGGACAACCATCCTCCGCATCCTGAACATCATTGCCCACAGGCTGATTGTACCAACACAGCGGACAACCAACATCCCTCCGCAGACAAAGCTGCTGGCTGTGCTGCACCTGTTGGCCTCTGGGACATTTCAACCAACAACCGCCAGAGTCGGAGGAGTCTCACAGCCAGCCCTATCAAAGTTCCTCACACCTGTCTTGGATGCCATCATCAGCTTGGTACCACAGTACCTATACTTCCCCCACACTGTGCAGGAACAGCTGGAGACCAAGCAAGGATTCTACGTCATAGCCGGATTCCCGCACGTGTTGGGGGCAATAGACTGCACACATGTCCTACTTGTGCCCCCTGCCGACACTGCACACAATTACCGCAACAGAAAGCACACGCATTCCATCAATGTGCAGGCAATAGTGGACCACCGGGGACTCTTCACCAATGTCGTCGCCAACTACCCAGGCAGTGTGCATGATTCATACATCTTCCGACAGTCCATCATCAACCGGCGCTTCCAGGATGGCACCTACGGAAATGCAGTGCTCGTTGGTAAGTACCAAATGAACACACCACACACCTCAACTCCACAATCATACAACTCACAACACTGGGAATGCACACGTCACAACCCACATACAACATGCCAAACAACATGCCCACCCACCATACACGACAGCACAACTCACCGTGGGAACCTGGCCTAGCCATGTACATGAGCCATCAATGGCATGGCACCTCACCACACATTAGCAGAATGTGGGAAGAGGAGGGAACCAGGCATGTGCGAAGGAGGCAATGTGACTGATGAATGGGGCTGCACACAATGCCAAGTGTGGCGTGGATGTGTTGGACAGACTGCAGTATGCAGACCACACACATATCCATGTCCACATACACCGCTGGTGTTTGGTGTAGTGGACAGTGGACGCAACCATGTCACCCCAGCCAGTGGGGGAGATCAAGGAAATGTAGCTTGTTACGTCCCCCCCTGTAAGCGTGAGAGGAGTGGGCTGCCCCGGCGTACGCCAGGTCAGCGTATGGGTGTGAATAAAAAGCACGTAGCCCTGGGCGTGGTCCTCTTCCGGAATGCCCAACGTCCCTGCCAGGGCGGCGCCTCTCACCCCACCACGAGGCTTACGCCATGAGCGGTGTTGCCTGGGATCCTGTGCGCCTGCTGCACCATGGGCCGCTGGTCCCCGAAGCCGTCATGGCCGCCCCTGCGCATCCAGGCATCACTGCTCACCTGCCGACACCGGCGTGTGTCAAAGAGGGTCCACCACGTGCCGGTGCAAGCTCCAAGCCCGAGGCCCCCGACCTTGGCAGACTCCTCGGACCATCACGGCCTCCGCGACACATGCCCGCGGAACTCCTTTCTCCTTGACGTACTCCACCGGCATGCACAGCGGACAAGTAGGTCACACATTTGGAACTGAGTCTTGATTACACCATGACAGAGTACATGATTGAAGGCTGAGTTCATGTCACTATACTCCCTCCGATGTGGTGCCACCAAGTCTGTGCATAGGACTCCCACCAAACGTGTCTGTGGGCCCTTGCTGACTCTGGCCTTGGGCCTGCACTGCGGTCCTGCAGGCCTCACACCAATCCAATGTAATCCGTCACAGGCAGGATACGGCCTCCTCGCCGGCTGCACACCCACTCAGCTCTGGTGCCACTACCTATGTCAGCCACAAAACTAATACAAATGCCATTCCAACATCGTGTGTGAGAGATCCAGGAGGAGATGGCTGGACAGCGGTTGGCCCGCGCTGACCGCTGCCTCCGGCCAACACTGCGACCAACTAGGTCGCACTTTTGGAACTGAGTCTTGCTTTCTTCATGGCAGTGTTCATGTCACAGTACGCAAGGAGAGGAGTAAGAGGAAGACGCGCTTCAGTCCGGAGGAGAAAAGGCTCACCTTTACTGAGGTGATGGGACACTACCAACAACTGCACTGGTGCCACTGACTCTGTGCTGCGCATGCCTACCACACGTGGCTGTGGGTCCCTGCTGGCCGCTGCCTCCGGCACACACTGCGGTGGAGTAGGTCACACGATTTGAACTGAGTCTTGCTCTCTACATAGCAGAGTCCATGTCATTGTACAGGCCTCATCGCAGACTGCATCCCCTTCCAGCTCTGGCGCCACTGAGTGTGTGCCCTGAAATCCATGGGCAATCTCTGTTTGGACGTCGTGGAGTCTGAGCCCATGGGCTGCAGGCTGTCTTCATCTACATGTAGCTGATACTGACAAGGTGGAAAAGTGGGGTCTGTAGCATTCAACTCCGCCATCTGCCTGTTCCTGCTTGCTTCTGCCCTCTGCATCATGCCCTGGAAGGACACCTTCCACGGTCCTCCGCAACCCTCCGCGAAAGTCCCCTTGGACATCGACGAGTACACGCTCAGCTCGCGTGGCACTACCTCAGTGCACCGCAAGTCACCGTCCCGTGGCGGTGTGCGTGTGCCGGCCGCTGTGCATCCGGGGCCACAAACTCTGTGCTGCTCCAGTCAGGGACCCATGATGTACATACCTTGTACTGCTGATTGTCTGCTCACTGTTGTGGTCTTTGCCAGCACCAACCAACCCCTGAGTGGTGGCTTACACTACCCAACACCCATCCAGCACAGGCGTCACTGGAGATGTGAGCCTGGCAATAAAAGGGGCCGGGAGCACGTGCCTGTGGCCAGTCCCACGAACTCACTCAGTGTGTTCGTGTGGTTATTATGTATGCATGAGGGACCTGGGTCATTCCACATAATATTGTGCTCTGTACAGCATGCGCATCCATGTCACCGCAGGCAGTGGTGTAGACCTGGGACATGAAACCGCGTCGTACCTCCCTGTGAGCGTAAGTGGGGTGGACAGGCGTACGTTGGTACTGCGTAGGGGTGTGGCTACTCCACACGTGGATCTGGGTGTGGTGCAGTGTAGGCCTTGCCAAGGATGTGGCTGATGCGTGTGTCTCTGTTGTAGTGTCTGCGACACCCGTCCCGCAATCGGCAATGTTGCCATGTGGTATGCCCCCGGTGTGCGTGCTCGGCCGAAGGGGTACATGGGGGAGTGCATGCCCGCTTGGGGTCAGGGATCACACATGCCAACTGTTGTGTGTGTCGCTATTATCGCTGCATGAGCCAAAGATGTACCCTCAACTGCATGTCGGGTTCAGCCAGGCAGGTGCTCTACATCTGTGTCAGCCCTGTCCTTGCAATGGGCCGACACACACGTGGCCGGCCACATTCTGTGCAGCATCATCACTGTGTCGTAGTCAGGCTTGTGGACATGCGCAGACAGGCATGACAATGGTGTGCCGTAGGGGTGCATGTGACGCAATCGTGCTGCGCACAATAGTGAATGTGCTCGGGGGTGAGGTGCAGCAGTGAGGCTACGTAATACACAGTGATGCCGCTCATTAGCAACACGCAGTACATGTCATACGGGAATCACTAAGTCACACATATCACAGACCAATGAACCAGTGAGCCTGCCAACACATCATGCAGTACGTAGTCTTGACTCATGACTCTGCACTGTCACAGGTGACCAAGGATATGTACTCTGCGCTTGGATGATGACACCCCTCCGAGCCCCGAACACACAGCCCCAGAGGCAGTACAATTTGGCCCACAGACGCACCAGGGGCATCGTGGAGCGCACATTTGGCGTGTTGAAGTCATGTTTCAGGTGCCTGGACGTCACAGGTGGAAGGCTCCTGTACAGCCCAGGCCTCGTGTGCAAGATGATCGTTGCATGTTGTGTGTTGCACAACATATGTGTACACAGCAGAGCACCATGGATACGAGTGCCAAATGCACCGGACGATGATGATGAAGATGAGGCAGGTGGACCACACACCACTGCAGCCGCAGCAGGAATTGCCCGTAGGGACTACATCATTGACAATTTCTTCTCTGGTTGACGTCACATTGTGAGGGTCCTTAGCAGTAATGGCACAGTACGTTGACTGACCACAGGCACAGCATGTGCTAATAAATGCATTCCGAAACACATTCCCTGCGTGCATGTCACTCATCTGTACAGGCACTTCACTCAGACAAGTGTGGGTGCGACATGTTGTGCTGACAATTTAGGAATTTGTTAATGGATGGTGGGTGTGTCACCTCTGTGCAGTGGGGCTGTTTAGGATGTCACATATTCGAAATGCCAGTTCTGTGTGTCACAGTTGTTACGGTATCCCACTCTTCGGCGTTTCACATGTGTCCCAATTCATTCCATTTTGGCTGCCATTTGTGGCCTTCAAGTGACAAGAGGGCTTCTTTTGGGCTCTGATATGTGCCGCCATGATGCAGGGATGCACCCTGTGACTCAAGTCCCGTGACATGGGTGACATGTACGTGGGGGGAGTCACTGCCCCTACATTGGTCCATGCTTTCATTATTGTTTGCGATACCAAAGGGGATGATGGACAGAGCGTTAGAGCAAATCAAACACTCACCCCCAGTCAAATGATCTGGGTTTAATCCATCATCATTCTTTAGCTCACTCCACCACCCCAGTTCAGACATGGCCATATGCAAATCAGTCTGACCCTGTGCCTCATGGGAACAGTCCAGCCCGAACTGCCAAGCCATGTCTTCCCTGGACCGGAAACAAGCATCCTGGGACCGGTTTCGGGTTCAAAACCCTCATCAGCCAGGCTAGCTTGAATCCAGTGGCAAAGTGAGCAAGGGACCCACGTCTGGGCATACCCTGCCAACTTAGGGCGAACAAAGCGATACCAAAGGGGATGATGGACGGAGCGTTAGAGCAAATCAAACACTCACCCCGAGTCAAATGATCTGGGTTTAATCCATCATCATTCTTTAGCTCACTCCACCACCCCAGTTCAGACATGGCCATATGCAAATCAGTCTGACCCTGTGCCTCATGGGAACAGTCCAGCCCGAACTGCCAAGCCATGTCTTCCCTGGACCAGAAACAAGCATCCTGGGACCGGTTTCGGATTCAAAACCCTCATCAGCCAGGCTATCTTGAATCCAGTGGCAAAGTGAGCAAGGGACCCACGTCTGGGCATACCCTGCCAACTTAGGGCGAACAAAGCGATACCAAAGGGGATGATGGACGGAGCGTTAGAGCAAATCAAACACTCACCCCCAGTCAAATGATCTGGGTTTAATCCATCATCATTCTTTAGCTCACTCCACCACCCCAGTTCAGACATGGCCATATGCAAATCAGTCTGACCCTGTGCCTCATGGGAACAGTCCAGCCCGAACTGCCAAGCCATGTCTTCCCTGGACCAGAAACAAGCATCCTGGGACCGGTTTCGGGTTCAAAACCCTCATCAGCCAGGCTATCTTGAATCCAGTGGCAAAGTGAGCAAGGGACCCACGTCTGGGCATACCCTGCCAAATTAGGGCGAACAAAGCGATACCAAAGGGGATGATGGACTGATTTGCATATGGCCATGTCTGAACTGGGGTGGTGGAGTGAGCTAAAGAATGATGATGGATTAAACCCAGATCAGTTGACTGGGGGTGAGTGTTTGATTTGCTCTAACGCTCCGTCCATCATCCCCTTTGGTATCGCTTTGTTCGCCCTAAGTTGGCAGGGTATCCCCAGACGTGGGTCCCTTGCTCACTTTGCCACTGGATTCAAGATAGCCTGGCTGATGAGGGTTTTGAACCCGAAACCGTTCCCAGGATACTTGTTTCCGGTCCAGGGAAGACATGGCTTGGCAGTTCGGGCTGGACTGTTCCCATGAGGCACAGGGTCAGACTGATTTGCATATGGCCATGTCTGAACTGGGGTGGTGGAGTGAGCTAAAGAATGATGATGGATTAAACCCAGATCAGTTGACTGGGGGTGAGTGTTTGATTTGCTCTAACGCTCCGTCCATCATCCCCTTTGGTATCGCTTTGTTTGCCCTAAGTTGGAAGGGTATGCCCAGAAGTGTGTCCCTTGCTCACTTTGCCACTGGATTCAAGATAGCCTAGCTGATGAGGGTTTTGAACCCGAAACCGGTCCCAGGATGCTTGTTTCCGGACCAGAGAAGACATGGCTTGGCAGTTCGGGCTGGACTGTTCCCATGAGGCACAGGGTCAGACTGATTTGCATATGGCCATGTCTGAACTGGGGTGGTGGAGTGAGCTAAAGAATGATGATGGATTGAACCCAGATCAGTTGACTGGGGGTGAGTGTTTGATTTGCTCTAACGCTCTGTCCATCATCCCCTTTGGTATCGCTTCATTATTGTTTGGTCATGGACATGGCACGTCGGTGTGCAGGGGGTGTTGTTTGTCCCTCTGCAATGTGAAGAGGAGATGCGGTTTCACAGTGTGTTCCATGTTTGTTTCCGCATTGGCTCAGGTTACCTACTGAATGCATGTCAATGTACATTGTGGCTGTTTGTGGGGAACTGCCTATCTGATTTGGACAATGGTCATTTGTTCTGCATCACAGCTGTGGGGTTGTGCTCGTACGTTGTCATCTCACCCTTTGTTTGGTCTGCTTTTATGGTGATTGTTCCCGCCTGACGCGTGTGAATTGCAGGCCTGTAGCTGGTTTTCGCTGCTTTTTGTATCGCGCTTGGCCTCATCGCAGCTTTTTTTGCGTTCGTGTTTCGCATTTTTGCAGCGTGGCGTTGATTTTAACGCGGTCAGTTGACGGGTTATCTGGGGACTATCGCATGGTACCGCCGTGTTGTGAATACTTGGTTAACACGGCGTAAATTTCCCGCGATAGACTGCGATGTTGAAGGTTGTGTTAAGTAACTTTTGCGATGGTTATCACACGTTCTTGAGAATATGCCCCTTAGAGTGCTACTCTTCCACTAGCAATCCGAAATCACACTCTTGAGCAAGACACCATAGCTACTGTAAAACCCCTGTATTTGGGGTTGACACATGTTCTATCATGAACATGAAATATCCGCACCCTTTACCCCAGCCTAGGTTGCACTGTATGTAATACCGTTTTAACCTAATGTGCCTACTTGATAATGCTCTCCGTCACAGGTTGTGACCTCATGCCGTTATTAACCAAAGTTGCTATTCTCCATGCCACTGACTTTCTTCAGTCTGCCGCCCAGCAGGTAGTCCTCCTCCATGCTTCATGACCCCAAGCTGCCTTTTGCTAGCTTTGAATACCACCTTACTCCGTGACACTCGTCTAGTTACCAGTACTGGCACAACTAACTATTGAGGCCTTGAGATATGCCCATACCACATTCTCCGCCCAACCATAGCGTAATTACTCTTAGATCAACTACCGGCTTGCCCCAAGCCCCGATCTACCCCGCAGCGGCAGTGTCAGGGGAAAAGCAATTTTGAAGGAGGCTGCTGCTCTGCTTCCACATGGGGGGGGGGGCCCCCTTCAAAGGATCTGCCCGTCATTTGGCCATAAATGTGCCACCTTCCCCATTCTCGTAGCGTTTCAACGTCTCCTTGGACAACTCAGAAGCTGCTTGGAATTGACGAGTCATGGTATACTTCTGAATATTCGTCATCAGTCAGAATACGAGCCATTGACTACCCATATGATCATTTGTGTTAACTAGATGCCTCATATTAGTAAACCACAAACCATCACCTGCTCCTAAGATTAGCCAGAGGACTGCTGTGGCCAGTTGCACAAGCCCAATCTCAGCTTTAGATTTGAGACTGCATCGATTGGGCTCATATTATTGAGAGTACTGTGTGCTGAATGAAATCTCAAGATATTGCACCTTTCATTTTTATTGAGCATATCAGGCGCTCCGGCAGCTGAATTCTATAAATGGCAGCAAAATGGTTATTATGGTGCTCCACGCAGAGGTGTCCTGGGATGCTATTAATTAACCCCGGGAATGGCGTAGATGCGAAGCGTTTGTCTATTGTTTTTTTTTTTTGTGACATAGGAGCTGCAACACAACAATCGACAGCCCCATGCGACTTGGCATGAATTAGATCACCTGCCCTACACGGAATTTTATACGTTCTTCACGAATTAGCAATCATGGGGATACTATTACCTTTAATAAGTCCTCAGAGCCTCACTGCGAGACCCAAATTCTTTGTGGTCTGTTAAATATATTTTCCTCTCACGTCCCTTTTAATATGCTTGATCCCTTAACTGGATGCGAACCTGGGCCTGCAAGCGAACGCTCTCTCTGTAGATCTATTAATGGCCTCCCAGTTAGTTAATTATCTCGCCCTGAGAGCAATGTACACTTTTTGAAGGAGGAGGGGCTGACTGAGAAATAGTACAACCAGTCACTGCCTTTGATGTAGCCGCAAGAGACTCGTTTTTGAGTTTTACGCAGCGCAAGCTTGGAGCGCTGTATATGAGCACCAGTTACATTTCACCAGGGCATATTCATTTTTTTTTTTTTTTAAACCACCGGAGGTCAGGCCCGAACCTGTTTTCTCAGCTCGAAGGTCGGTTATTATTTTTGCAGCTTTCTATTGCACCAGCTTGACCAGGGAGTATAGGAGCCCTTAACTTTAGGGGTCGGGATTAAGTGATTTGCCCAGAGTCACAGGCTGTTGAACCCCTGGGGGCCTGGCCCAGGCATATGGGAAAGGACCAGCATGGCTACCTCTCTGTGAGCCCACCGGTCTTGGAGATCACCTTACACCTGATCACCAGTCCGTGGCCACGGAGGTGGTTCGGTCACTCAAACCTTTTTTCTTCCTCTTCCTTTCTGGTGGCAGCTGCCCCGCCACACACACACTCTTTCCCCCGACAGATTGGAAACCCCAACAAGGCAGGACATGCCACCTTCACACCACAGCGAGCGTCCGTCCCGCAGGCTCTCACCACTCCACTCTTGCCTGATCCAAGCCTCGCATAACAAAACCTACTCTGCATCAGTTCGCCCCCTCCGTCGCATCCTCCATATGGTCTGGTACTTGCCTAAAACCCCCTCCCCCTAATAAACCAAAGACCCTTGGGAATGGGGACCCTCCCAGCTCCCGTGGAGGCTCGCCGCCCTGCTTTCCTCCAAGGCAAAGAATACAAACACCACAACTGTTTGGATTAGGGGTCGTTGTAACCCCGGCCGTATTTTATTACATAAAAATAATCAAAACATTGAAATTCTTATTTGCATTATGTACAATATGCAGAAAGTCCAATACGTTGATAGGTACAAGATGTCAATTGGCTAACCTTAACATGCCTCTAGTACATAGCCATTCCTATCGTAATCTAAGCGATGAAAATATTCTCTTTCTGCGTATCCCTGTTAGAGCCTACGGCAAGGTCAATGACTGGCGGCCCCAGATCCCGATCAAGCTAGGTCCCAACTCCTGACCGGAGTGACCTTGTGCAGGGGGTCCAGCTTACCGGATGGATACCTCCCCCGGGCCCCCCCTGCGCCCTCAGCATTAAACTCCATAAAGGGGCGCTGCAGTTAATGCATCCTTGCGCCCTTGAGCTCATGCGCGTGCGAGTATTGGCCAACCAGCCTACTGGAAGCGAGACTTCCCCTACCCCCCGCACCCCTCCAGCCTACTGGTTGTAACTGCCCCTGGAGTTCCATGAGAGACCCTCTGTCTCCCCCTCGGGCGTCCCCATTTGACAATGGTGATGCCCGCTAAGGACTGAAAACTATGCTCACCAATCATGACCTTACCGCCACAGGCCAGTATAGTTGACCGACTATCTGGCCTCCCCCTTCCGCCTCCTAGAAAGGTCATGCTTTGTTTATTGCCCCATTTAACCATGCCAGTAGGCTTTCCAAAAAAGACTCATTATCCAGTCTAGTTGACCGACTATCTGGCCTCTTCCGCCTTCTAGAAAGGTCATGCTTTGCTCCTTGCCCTATTGAAACATGCCAATAGATTTTCCAGAAATACTTCATTACCCAGTCTAGAGCGGTGTATGTATCTAATCACGCCATTGGAAAAAGCATTCCTAGGCGTTCCCCACAGGACCTTAGACCTTATCGTCACAACGATGCCAGGCCCAGTGAGACTTAACTATGCACTTTCTGTGCCGACTTGCTTTATGCGGAAATAGTCAACCTTATCACTGGCAGGAAGGCTTGCCCGAATTTACTTGGTATAAACTTGACCAACCCGCTGTTTCGGGGTTGCATGGCATGCGCAACCCAAGACGCTTCTGGCAAACAGGTCGCCCTGCGCAAACTTCTAACACAGCGAGGTCCGTTGATACTTGAAAGTACACTGGCGCTGGTGTCGAGGGAAGACCCGAGCCTGAAATGGCTGAATTAGAAAAATTGCTGCCCCGTAAGCATTGCAGAATACGTCGGAGCCACTGTACTTACTTCCCCAACTCGCTGGTACCTAATCTTGCCTGGCCCATGCCACCCTCCCCCTACGCAGAATAACCCCGTTATACCTGACGTGCGCCGTGCCCAAGGCGGTCCATCGCTGGAAACATCCCCCAAAAGGCATGATATCTTCTCGCACCTCACCCACGGTGGATGATGCTCCCATAACAACTATGTTCCGGAACCTGCTCAGGGTGCCTCTATCTAATACTAGTTACAGGCCAACTGCCTGTCTCCTGGCAGGGCAGGCTACCTTAAGGGACTTCTGTACCAGCTGTGCACCCATCCCCTTAAACTTGGGCTCAGTAAAAAAGGAGATTAACATACTATCTGGGGCCAATAAATGGCCTCAATTGATAGAGACACGTTGCGGCAGACAGACATGTTGCGCCAGACATGAGACACATTGCTAGTGTAACTGCACCCACCTCCACAGGGTTGGTGCCATACCGAAATAGCCGGCTAATCCCGGAAAATTGAAAAAATGGGGAGACTAGACAGGGGGTGGCCCACAAGCCCCCAAGATCCCCCATAAACCTAGCCAAGAAATGTGAAAAGACAGGCGCCTGGCCACTAGGTTGTGGGATGGGCTCCGAATGAAACTCTTCCCCTAATAACTACCTGTCTGTTCCTTGCTTCCCGGTCCCTACAACGGGAAAAAACACCATACTACGGAGCATCCCCATGCTGCGCAGTACCTGCTAAGATGGCACTTGCGTGTACAAGCGCCATAAGATATTGCTTAATAGCAGAATACCATTTCAAAAACGGGGGGGGGGTGCTGAGGTGCTGCAGCTGTTCGTTACCCCTGAGTTTGGTCATGCTGGCAAGACATGTACACTTGTATCGCAGCGGACTGCTAAATACCCCCACTGACGGCAAATTCTGATTGTCTGTATCTATACCCCACAAAAGACAGTGTATGGGACGCAGTATCTCAACCCATGCATGCAGGCACCCCTGAGCCCTTTTCCTGATCGCTCATCACACTTGATGCCTCCGCTGGCAACACCAGTTCCGGATCTTCCGGTCCCACTTCCTGTAAACATCCTGCCGTCATTGCAGTGTGGATCACTCCCCTGGTCTCTTCCCGTCATTGTGGTGTGGATCACGTCCCAGGTATCACAGCCATGGATCCAGCCATACATAAAGGAACACAAAACACAGATGATTAGTGCTCTTAACTTTTGGATAAGAGATAGAGTTCACATGCCAGCCCCATTGTCTACATCATGAGACTGTACTCCCCTTACAACCCACACCCACAGCAACTCAAGCCCTATCCTCACAAAGAAAGCTAATCAACAGTGAAAGGGAGGCGATACTCATATCCGGTGGAGTAGCCCCAAGAGCTAGCGACAGTGTGAGAAACAGCTATAACGAAGGTAACTGGAGGCTAGGACATTACCCTGCAGTTCATGTGTTATGTTGCGTCTTCTTTATAGCAGCCCTTCTGATATGCGCAAATCCAGGTAGCAGGCCCCTTCCATCTAACTGCCCACCCATCTGCGAAAGCGTGAGGCGGGACCGGCCCAGGTATTTGTGACCAACAGCGACCCCAGCAGGCCATCAGGTGATACGTTGTCCCGCCCCCACAGACACTGTGAGCACCTAGCCCGCACCCCCCATGTTAGGGGCAGTGTATGGTTTGATGGACCCCTCAGAGTGAAACCTCTAGCAAACTCATAGTGCACCCGAACGGTTATAAGCTGACCCCTACTGCGGCCATGCCGATCCCCGCAGCACCCCTTTAGTATTGCGTAACCTGGCCATATAGCTGTAAAGTTTTGCAAAAACCGAAAATCAACGTATTTTAAAAGGAAGGCTAGCCAATAGTTAAGGAAAAACGGTACTCCTAACGCGTGGTTCAGCACCTAGAGGTGTAGGGAGGTGCGAGAACAAGGGGAGAGTGGTGGCTTGAATTTTTAAACTGGAGATTGTTCTGCAGGTCTCATGTTAAGTTGTGGTTTCACTATATATGCCTTTAAATTATGCTGGTTACAGCAGTGGGCCCAGCTAATTGATTGTTCACCTTTTTAGCGGGCAAAAAGGACACGTGATAGGCCCAGTTTATCTGTGACCTTAAAATTGCTGGATGTTGACTTGTAATGACCAATCAAATCAATGTTGGAAGACCCATGTTCACTCATTTGTGAACGAGTCCTCATGGAACGTTAACACTTGGCCCCCTAGATATGCCAGTGCTTGCCATTTTGCATGAATTAGTCGCAAACCGCTAAGAGAGTGCCCTGAAATGAGCCGACACACTCTTACGCTAATCGTAATGCCGAGAGTAACTAATAACAAAAACATGGAAATGAGAATTTCAGCCAGCTAGACGGCTGTTATAATTCACTGATGATAATGCATAGCAAACTAAGGTTCCGATATATGGGATGCCATTCCGTGACAAAATTGTCTGATTGTGATTTTAATGAGGATATGTTTGCAGGTCAAACAATAAGAGTAAACTGTAGCAGTCAGAATACACACTGTGCGATTCTGCGCAGATCCTGTGATCCGGCCCTTGTTTACATTAAGCACGAATGGACTTCAGCCTGCGATGGCTGGCTGACCCGAAGCCGAGGTACTCGGAGCTTTTAAAATTAGCATAGTTGAAATAAGACATTATGTTGAGAGCGCTTAACATAGTACCAATTGCATTACATGAGGACACATTCATATTCGTTAGGCACGGGGAGATAAAGTGATCTCCTGCCTTACTCCTGCATATCATGCAATGTAGTCGTGATAAGACGGACATGATAATACGTGGTAACGACCCCACGGTAACACACACGCAGTAACACCCCCACTGTAACACGTGGTAACACCCATGCGGTAACACCTACGTGGCAATACCCAATAACGCCCATGTGGTAACATCCATGCAGCCACATCCATGCGGTAACAGCCACTTGATAACACACAGTAACACTCACACAGTAACAACCACTTGTTAACACCTATGTGGTAACACTCACACGGTAACAACCACTTGTTAACACCTACGTGGTAACACACGGTAACAGTCACGCTGTAAGGTTCACGCGGTAACACCCACGTGGTAAAAACCAACGCGGTAAACACCAACGGGGTAACAGATGTTATGTTATCACTGGTGGGGTTGGATCCTAGATACTCGAGTGTAGATGCCTGCATTGCTGAAGAGAGGGGCACCACGTGGGTGTTACCGCGTGGGTGTTACCGCGTGACTGTTACACCCATGCGGTAACACCCACGTGGTACCTCTCTCTTCAGCAATGCAGGCATCTACACTCGAGTATCTAGGATCCAACCCCACCAGTGATAACATAACATCTTTAGTGTATAAAGATGAGATGACAGAAACGTGTTAAAAAACGTTCAGAGCATAAAACAGGCTGTTTTCACCTTCACTAGTGCTAGAACACTTCATCTCGAGTGTGAGTCATGACACCCGGGCCTCAGAAGCTGACTCGAAAAACCCCACCTCTGTACTGGACGAGAGGCCATGTGATTCGACATATAATCCCACTGGGAACCATACAATAGGTAATAATAACAACGGTTACTCACAGTGCTTAGAAATAGCCAATACTATGGTATGAAGAGCTACATACAACAATTTATCATTACTTATGGATGGGGAAGATAGTGCACAAGTTATTCACGGAAAGACCCGGGAGCAGTGTCTTATCACTGAACAGTGAAATCACGTGTTCCTATCACGGTGCACGCATGCAGGGACTTATGAGGCCAGCATGTCAAAATGCAGTGCTTGCTTACTCCCGCTGGACGGTAATAATAACAAACCACAGCCGCCGCCCCTGCAGGCCCGGCCAACCATCCACCCACAATTGACCATCAAGCGCCATTCGAAGTCGGATCACGGCAACTGGCTCCTCCACTCAGCCCCGCTTGAATACAAATAAACCGAGAAAAGGCAAACACTGACCAGGCATTTTTGCTCATACAATAAACCTTTACGCTTTTGCTCCCACTCCTGTGGTTTGTTCTCATTGCCCGCTGCGTAATGCGCGCAAAGACAGCACGAAAATACACTCTGCTCTCCGATTACATTCTCAGTATGAAAAACTTGCACTCGGAAACACCATAAACAACCTAACGAAACAAATGCACATAGTGTTCACACAATGTAGTCAAAGTTACGCCTAGGTCCATGACAGAGCAACAAGCAGTGTGGGAACACTGCTGAACAGAAACCACAGAGAGCAGGTGGGTGGATACTCCGTAGGCGAGTTTGGCTGCTTTCCTGAGTCAAGGCAGTCACGGTTCTTTTAACACAGCAACTTTCGGCGGAAGAAGCAGGCACATCCTGGGCCAAATCTGAGGAACTGCAGTGGAATCACTACTACTGAAAGCCTGCCACCGAAAAGAGCTACCCGTAGCAGGCTGCACCTGTCTAGTGTGAGTTTCCAGACATCACTTGGAGCACCGATCTTCTACGCTCGACCTACACTTTCCAGCACATAAAATATTATCCAAACTAATCTGAAAGCGCGCCACCCAACGGATGTTTTCTAGCCTACTATTGAGTGAGCTGGACTCATACACACCCGTTTCAAAGACAACAATACAATGTATGCAGCCAAACTACATGTGGCCCGTCCTATGTGGCATCTGACACGGCGGTTCGTGGCACATCTGGTGCCACGGGCCAGTGGACATGGTTGCAAGCAGATGCTATGCAAAGCTGTGATTTGGGCCCGGGGATTTAGTTTGCTTGTTTTCTGGCTGCAGACGGTTGGATTAGTGACGGCAGATTGTAGAGAGGCTGCACAGGATGTACGGTAACGATGAGGCGCACAGGGCTCGTTGCGACCTCTGTGGTTAAAACTTATAACGGTGGTGTTTGTTATCACAGGCTGATGGCCAGTTGGACGGTGTTTTGTTTGTTTCACGTATGAGGCGGCTCAAGCGGTGACGTATGAGGCGGCTCAAGCGGTGGTAGTGTGGCGCTTGGATTGGCAAGTGCTGGTTCGACCCCGGTGCGGGTCAGGTCGTGCTGCAAGACTGGTTGGGTTGGATGTTGTTTTCAAAGGCCTAGGGGTTCCTTAGTTGAGAGCAGTATGAAGTTGTTAATGTGTCTCTTGCCAACTGATAGTTGAACCGATTTATTCGTGTTGTGCCGACCGAGTGGTGACATCTGTTCTCCCACGCCGATGGGCTGCCTGGGGTACCTGTTCCATGTGGTTGCGGTGGCTGCGGCCACCGGTGTGCCGCCGGTTTTACCGCTGGTGGGCTAGAGAGTTGTTTGTTGGGGCCCGCCAGTTTTTGAGTCCTGGCTTACGGTGCACAAGGGTCAGGGGTCTGGTTGTGATGTGATGACGTTTGCCAGCACGGCAGCAGCAATGTGGTTTTCTACCAATTAAGCACTCAACGTGTGAAATCTGCGGGGTCCTTGGGCCAGCTGGGCCGCCGTCTCGTCAGGATAACTGGGCATGTCTTTCCATGCTCAGGCGTCGTTTACATCCATGATAAGTATCGTTTAGATCAAAACAGGACCTCAAAAGGAGAATGGGTGGGGTGTCACAGATATTATTTGCAGTAATATTAGTGAGCTGCTGCTGTATTTCAAGGTTGAAAAACACAAGTCACTATCCCTGAATATTGAGGCAAACACAATTCGAACTTGGCTGGAGTGCTCGTGCAGTACCAGCAACCTGGCTAAAGATGGCACTTTGGATAGCAGCGCAAGATAATTACTCCTTAAGGCACACAGGGGCCGGCATTCTTCTGCAGTGAGAATCACCTATCTTGCCTGCTTGCCGGGCTCCAAGTAGTGGCAGATTAGACGCCTACCAGGTTCTAATTGGAAATAACAGCACTCTGCAGTTTTGAACTAATGGGAATAGTAGGCATAGTGGAAGGAGCACTCGGTGCATTGTGCTGGGGTAATTCTATACAGCATAACCTACCATACAGTGGGGCTTACTGAACAGTGTGGTGTAGTGCTCCGTTTGTAATAAATATAGGGGTGCAATGACATGGCGGCTAAATACCAGGCAAGGGCAAGGAACTGCCTTCCTCAGCACGCGTGGGGGCTCTGACGCGTAAAAAACACGGCATCCTGAAGGTTGAGGTCAGGAGTGCATTTACTGGTAATCAACAGCACATGCTGGAGTACTATCAGTTGCTCTGGGCCAAATTATTGGGGGCACCTGTTTGGAACAGCCTTAATGGACACAGCTCAATTCCTTCATGCCCACTGTGAGGAAGGTTACTGACAGTGCACTTAATTGGCACCAATGCTTTAGACCTCTATTCCGTCCCACGAGTCCTAGTAGTGCTCCCACCAAGTCGGACGCTATAGAGAAGTTGGAAACATGGCGACTAGCATTGGCACGATCGCTGAACCTCACGTGCGCCTTACAAATCCAGTTTCAGCATCATAGGTACTAGTGGAGAAATCCCGGCATATGGGATTTGGTTGACCACAAAGGAGAGAACTGGTTGACATGTTGCTTATGTCATTGAATTAGGCGATATCCACACAGCAACAGGTGGATAGGGCATGGGTGCATGCGGCACATTTGTTAATGGTGCAGGATAATTATTGTTTTACTCTAGGAAACTGGGATCTCGTGCCCAGGTTCTGTCTTTTTTGGCCGTCGGTTACCAGCCCAATGGTGGGAACGTACAATTTTACATTTACTCAGTGCTGTGTTATGCTAAGTGCAGTTCCTACCGGCAGCTACGGGGTTGTGCTAACTGAGCTGTAGGACGGTGGCCCGATTGACCTAGTGAGTTATGTAATCCCTGTAATGTCATGATGAGGTTTGGTAGCACAGGGTAATAGGGGCAGATGGAACTAAGTTTCTCTTGTATGGATGATACAAAGGGTAATTAAAACAACCTGATATGGAGTCTCTTCTGTAATGTGCCACTGTGGGAGTGCGGTTGGCACATTAAATTTACACTGCCTCTGGGCTAAGCCAAAGTCTCTGCCTAGCCACCTAGGGGGTGGGCAGGTATCAGCTTAAGTGTGTACTCCCTTCTCCAGACTAGAGAGGTGGGTTCGGACACGCTTAGGTGCATACCCTAGCCAACCAGAAACTCTATTTACAACATTGGTAGAAAATGCCTAGGAGTTGTTTGCAGTCCATTCGCAACCGCCCCACAGGGCGAATGTTTTAGGGCACAAGGTTTGTGGAGGGCTCTTGTGGGGGAGCCTGGTGAAGAGCTAAGGTCAGGCTAGGATGTCTCGTGCTTTCGCCGCACGGTTGAGTCCCAGTCACGAGCGGATTGTATCAGGGTGAGCTGGCTGTGGGTCAGGAAGCGCCAAGGCATCTGTAGCACTGAGAGGCTTTTAGCCAGATGCGGTATCCGATGCAAGGGGCATCTGTTAGATTAGAGCCCTGCTCAGAGGTACCGCCTTAAGTGCTTGGAGGTCTGTGGCACCGCCTTTCAATGGAAGCCATTGTCTAGCCGGCTGCTCTGAGCAGAGCATTTGCAGGCGTAAGTAACAGTATCAGCTACCAGTTCAAACGTGCATCTTTCACTAATTTACTCAGATATCTGGGACAGGAAGTAAGGTGGGCTGGATAACTTTCTTCTACCTGCATGGGCACATCTTGTCAGGAGTGATTGTCAAAGAGATTGCACTTCAGCCAGGTAATGTTCGCACCCATCCACACCAAGCCGATTGTTTAAGGTCACTTTGGACCGCATTTACACAGCCCAGTATTAGGCCCCTTGTGGTTGTCAGTGCCATGAATTACTAAATGGAAGTGAACAGGAGGCGTGACCGTGGGTTACACCAGCAGAAGTTTGGGGAGAGCCAGACTCCACCCATGGTCAAGGTGTAGGTTTAAGTAGTTGGAGTTGGCACTCTTATTTGACCAGGGGTTCGGTGCAACATGAGGGCATCGCCGCGTTGCGGCCAGAGCACGGGCATTGTGTTTCCCAGAGGGCAGCAAGTGAAGGCAAGGCTCTTTCCAAATCTGGCACCAGAACAAAAGGTAGTCAGGGCCAACTTGTCTGTTGGGTGACTTGAGTAGGCACCTGTGTAGTTGTCACTCCACAAAGGGGTGAGTTGTCTCCAATAGTGGGCACCATACATATATTGTTTCAAACCAGATTTGACACCATTAATGTGTTCACCAGGGTCTAGCAAGCAAAGAGGTCTGCGGAATTGTCTGGTCAACCGTGCGAAGTAAGTGCACTCTAGAACTGAGGTTAGGTGACACAGGAGGATGGAGGGTGATTCAAGGGACACAGGTGGTGTGACGGCAACGCAAGACTGTCAGCTTATGCTGAGTAGGAGGTTCCGTATTACCAACCGGAAGGGTGCCATGTGGCAAAACCAGTAAATATGTTTAAGAATGATATAGATGCTGGTCAGGAAAGGTTTGTCAAAGGTATTACACTTATTGCCAGGCATTGTAACAACCCATCCACACTAAGCCTATTGCTTAGGTTCCTGGGCAGCATACACACAGCCCGGTATTAGGCACCTGTGGTTGTCAGCGCCATGAGTTACTAAATGACAACTGTACAGTGGCGTACTTGCTGCCGGGCAGTATTGCTACGGCCTCCAAGGGCCGATTAGTCAGACACCAGTAGCAGTGAGTGTGGCTTGCCCTCTGCGAATTTGGTAGGAGAATTTAAATTCCATGTACAGGTTATACTGGACTGGCTACCAGCGTGGCTCGTGTGTGAGCGGGTTAACTGCTTTGAAAAAGGCATAAAAGGAGTATGGCATAACACAGACTACTAGGAATTAAATCAGGGACCAGCTACCCTTACACATGGATTTCGGTGGAGGGCAATTAAGTCCGGGGGTAACCAAGTGTATCGGGTCTAGTGCTTTGCATCTTGGGTCAAAGCGGGTTGGCACACAGGGGGTGTCTAGAATCGTCCAGGCACACTCTGCAGTGTAGAATGCAAAAGAACTGCACGTTGCCACTATTTTGAGTGGCAGATGCAACAATTTGATCCCTGCCAAAGCAAACCAAGGTTCTTATGGTTAGATGCACAACATACAACCGTTCACTCCAACTTCACTGAAGGTAGCCTGTTAGCAGAGGTATAGAACAGGACGTCTTGGGCCCGGGTGCGGACATTGCCCGGGCGACACAGCAGATAGTCTGCTGTCAGACGAGGGTGCTTGCGGGCTAGGAGGCCAGGCTACGTAGCAGAACCAATTCTAAGGACCTCTCTCCCCCACCGGACTGCCCGAGAATGTGAGTGCAGTGGGATTTGCAATGTTACAGGTATTTTCCCGCCCATACAGGGGCAGAAGGGTACATTGCAGGTATCTGCATAAATAGAGTGGGGGCAAGACCTATAGACGATGTGCACCGGTAACCGCAAGAGGGTGGTGTTAAGATCAAAATCTCACAGCGGCAAGTTAGCCAGGTGGCATGAGTCAGTTGGTTAGGCCAGAATGTGTGCCGTGGCTCCAAGAGCAGCTTGAAATGTGTCTGGAGCACCATCGCTGACAATTCCAGAGCACACACTGCACCTCGGCCCAGTAGGTGAAGGCCATATGCTCAGGTGCGGCTTGATCTTGTGGAAGGCAATATTCCCTGCAATAACAAAGTACTAGGTCATTAGCTGGGTTGAGCATCAAGGGTCACAGCTGGTTAGCAGGTATGTGTGTATCTGTGATCGAGCTTTAGTTAAGCAAGCCTGGTAGGTGGCGTAAGTTGTCACTCCAAATGGTTGCTGTGACTGCAATGGTGTGCGCTATGCGAACAGTCTTGTTCGCCAGGGTTTATTAATCGCAAATGTCTGTGCACATGTCTGGTCAACTGCAACAAAGTAGGTGCACGCTGCTCCCAGGGCAGGTTACGGGTTGCTTCAGTGATGCATGAAATGCCCCGTCCGCATAGCCAGAGTATATAGGCTAGTTGTGGAAGCGGTCTGCTAAGCAAGTATGCTGCTGTTCCATAAATTGGGGAAACGGGTGTTAGGGAGCACAAAATGCTAGAAGGACTGCAACTACAGGTTGCAGGAGGTGGGAGCCACATCAGCTTGAAGGGTAATATAGCGATGTTTAAAAGTAGAGCTCCCTTCTGGGAGGCCATCACATTCTTGCAGGTCATGCGAGGCACTGGTACATTCCCAGAGAAGGATAAACCGCTCCATGCGCAAGTTCGCAGAGCAAGGGGCTTTGGCTTCATCAGGCATGGGCTATGCCGGGCGAACACCAAAGGTTATTTTGACAAAGTTGGGTGCACTTGGCACAGGTGGGCTTGGATCTGTTCCTACTGGACATGAATGAGGCCCGGGAAATTGCAGGTTGCAGTGAGAAAGGAACTGTTTTGGTGGGGGGCTCTTTAGGCGACGGGGGCCGCCTCCAGAGCTTTGGCGGAGTTACAGGGCGATCTGGAAGCAGATGGGTACAGAAGGGTACCTCTGCGTGGGCACAATAGGGGTGCCAGAGCCAAATCCCAGGAGCCTCATGGGAGGGTCCTGGAACAATTATGTCGGCGCCCCGTTAGTCCTTCGGGCGGTTGTGGGCCTGAACAACCGGGGGCTTGCCTTGCTACGCTCCGCCCTGAAAGGGGCGTGAGTAATAAGGGACCAATGTGTCACGTGATCCAGTAAGGGGATCACCCCCATAAGGGTAGCGCTGATTGGATTCTCCACAGTGCTTGGCTCATCAGGCGGGCAGGGCAGCATAGAGTGGTACAGCTGCCTGCCCTTGGATCGCCTGTAAGATAACCCACCATATTTGCATACTTTTGTATGGAATAAACCTGCAGCAATATTTTTCCCAAACAAAAGTTGTGTTGTGTATTTATTTATGCATGCATACTCTGTTGTGGTGTGGGTGGGGTGTGTTGCCAATAATGGGACTAAGGGTTTTAATTCTACAGCCGTCTTCACCGCTACAACATATTGTGTGAACTTGGTCAAAGCAACTCATCTCTGTGCAGCTAATTCACACTTGCAGAAGATTTCCTCTTAGGCTGGAAGAAAGACCAGGCACTGCCTCAACTGCCGACGAAAATTGCCAGACACCCCCCACCTTACCTCCGCAGCCCTCATGTGACCCCCGAGGCGCCACCGAATTCCCCCGGATCAGGGGACAAATGAAAACATGCATTCGGCAACGTGCAGCTCCCGGGGGCATCATCACGAGAAATCAGAGAGCTGCGGCTGCAGAGTGCCGTTCCTGAATGCAGGATCGCTCCGTCATGGAGCCGGCTTCGTGTCATCAGCTGTGGGGCGGCAAAGGAAAGAAAAAGAATCGTTGGGGCCTCCGACTGAGGCCCTGACCCATCACGCGACCAACAGCCTGGGGAGCGGCGAAAAAGAGATAGGCCGCTCTGCTCCACAGCCTTTTAAATGCAGGGTCAGGCAAGCCGGTTATGACCGGCTTGGCCGACGTTGGCCGGACGCGTGAACCGGAAACACTTGCAAGTGTTTCCGGTTCACCCACGGTCAGTCGCGTGTGGGGCTCAGGGGAGGTCAGGGCGCCACGTCACTCTTGTGCGCGGTGCGCCCTGCCTCACCCGGGTGCGGGGGCTCGGCGCGACCGCCATACTGGCGGCGTGCCCAAGTCCGTGCCCGCCTTCCAAATCTACAGTGCTATATTGTGCGTCAACCCGAAGCACTCCACGTGAGCAGCAGTTACTTAACTCTGGTAGACACTGGAGCCTGCCTCCGGCTACCAGGTTGGCAGCCTCAGCACTACGCCATCGCCTCTCCCAACCCCAGGTAGGGTCTCCACTCACATAAGCCACTCCTAGGCTTGAAGCCACAGCGCGCTCTGCTAACCCACTTGAGTATGGCGCACCTACCGTTTAGTGGGCACAGGGTCATCGTCGGGCTCATGGTGACGTGATTCTTCATTCCGCGGTGATGCTGGGCTCCTCACGTCCCTGGGGTGGCTCCGTTCACTCGATTGCAGTGAACAATTCCTTGAAATGCCGACGGGGCAGCGCAGCGAGTAGTGCAGCAGGCTAAGCAGCTCAGATTCCTCGGAAAGCTGCTCTTGAAAGTTGATCTGCTCACTGCCCCCCAGCTTCCAAAAGTACCTGTGCTGGGGCAGCACTGTGTTTATAATCCCCATTGTCCCCTCCTGGCATTTGCCGACGTCCCCCCCATTGGGGGGGGTTCAACACTTCACCTGGCCACCTAATGGCCAGGTCTTTTCGTGCCACCTTTGGCGCACCTTCTTGACTGGGGGAGGGGAGACTCCCCCCTTGTTGTTGGGCATGCTGAGGCAACCCAAACTGGCTTTTTCTGGGTGCCCAGCAGTCGTTATGGCCCGGCCCGTGAGGCCCCCTTCCGGGTCGGCCTCTGCTAAAGCCCTCTTTTATCCTAGAACTGGCTGTATCTTCCACCTAAACAGGGGCTGCATACCCCATCAGTCTTTCTTTTAAGTCAGTGGTAGCTGCGTTGTTTTAATACTTCTGCGAGGGTTGCAAAGATAATATATAGTAAGAGTTGCAAAGCTAGATCAATAGGTTGGGTTGCAAAGCTAGATAGACAGATGGTTGCAAAGATAGATAGATAGATAGATAGATAGATAGATAGATCCCAAAATTTAAATAAATGCCATAGATTCAATTAGTAATATATTAGTTTAATGCCTCCATAAGCATGACATCAAGAGCTCCAGAAGTGGCAAAATGACTTAAGCAAGTACTTTCAATCCCTTTTTCATAAAGCTTGATGGGCTTTGACTCACATTGCACTTCTGCATCACACCTTTGTGCCTTGTCACAAATCCTTTGAAGAGTACATATTGACAAGGAGAAGAACCTGGTGGTTTCCATTGATGCTGAAAAGGCTTTTGACAGGGTTGAATAGGGTTACCTGTTCCAGGTCCTGAGGTGTGTAAGGCTAGTACCGTGTTCTTGGCCTGAATATAGAGACCCGACACCCAACAGCAAGTGTCACATGCAACGGCCACACCTCCTTACCCTCTAACATACACAGAGGCATCAGGCAGGAGTATCCCCTATCCCTTTGCTTTTGATCCTTGCACTGGAACCCATAGTGGTATCAATATGAGACTCAAAAGATATCCACAGCATATCAGTACCAGGGGACATGCATAAAATATCACTGTATGCCAATGAAATACCTACGAAAGTAGCCTCGTCCCTGAAGGTCCTCATAGTATTGATCTCCCATTTCTACATCCTGTCACATTACAAGGTAAATTGGGACAAGTTTGAGGCACTACCACTAACTGACTTCACCACACTAGTGGTATTAGATGACCTACTGTTCAGATGGTTGACCACCAACTTGACATATTTAGGGATAGAGGTCTCTCTAGGTTTGAGAAACATGGTAGATCTTAACATCCAACCACTGCACACAAAAATCAATTGAGATTGGCATCAATGGTCCCAACTCTACATCTTGATTTGGTGAAAAATGCAATTGATTTAAAAAAATTAAGGTATTGCCCAGACTAAATTACCTGATCATCATGGTCTCCTTGTGAATTCCCAAACGCATAATGGCGGCAATAGGCAACTCCCTCCAAACATTCCTCTGGAGCTGACAAAAGCCCCAGCTGAATCTGGTGCTAAACGCTGCAACTGAGAGAAGATGACTGAGTGCCTCATTTGTCCTCATGCTGGTTGGCATCACAGTTTGCACACATCATATACACTTTAGAATTCGTGGCTGCATGCCCGGGCTCCCCTCTGGTGAAACGCATCACTGTTCAAGGTTCATCACATAAAGAAATGGTGTTTAGCTACCATGTTTCAGGATGTAAATATATGACCAGACTTTTTAATTTGTGTCAGTGAGAGAGTTGCCTATTGACCCCTCTTGTGTAAAGTCCCACTGTTACGTTGGATGCAGAACCTTCTGCAGATGTCCCATGTGTATGTTGAGAGTTGTGTGTGTGTTTTGTGTGTGTGTATGAGTGTGTATGGGCGCACGTGTGTGGAGAAAGGGCTACCTTTAGAAATTCCATGAAGACTTTGTTAACAAGGGGCTACCAATTAGTTCTTCCTGACGCTAGCTATTTAGTAGATTTGAGAGATGAAGGAGAGGACTGCAATATCTGTTGTTCAAGGTGAAGAACTTTTTAGGCCAGGCCTTGCCATTTGTCTGTTCCTGTTACTGCTTCAGAAAGGCTGACGACAGACAGTTGCAGAAAAACTCAAACTTCATTGTGCCCATGTTGTGATTGCTCCTGCTTGGACACGGCCCCAGTGCTACCTGCTGTGACTCTCATGCATACAGATGTGTCAATCATCCTTCCTGGTGCACATAATCTTCAATGGGAATCTCTCATCTTTGGCTATCCTCTTTATTTCATGAATTTCAAATCAGGTGTTTTTCACGAATATATGTCGTTTTCCCGCAAGTCATCACCCCGCATACCATCACCCCGCATTTTTTACAACGCAAGTGATGTTACAACGCGATACAATCACCCCGCAACTTTCACTCCTTTACCACGCATGCCATTACAACGCAAAGGCATGCGTGGTGAAGGCATAAACTCTGTAAAAGTGGTTAAGCTAAATATATATATGTATATATATATACATATATCCAAACCAAGCGTTGTCAAAGAAATATGAAAAAGACAACACACCAGGGCCACCAAACTTACTTCAGAGTGATTTATTAGGCAAAGTCACTCAACGCGTTTCGAAGCGTCCGCTTCATGCTCACGAGTGTCGTGCATTGCAAATCAAACGTTTTTTAAACAAATCATGTCACATTTTTGAGTATAAAAAGTGAAAACAGACTTCATTACGTCTTCAAACAAATATCATTGGAAAAAACTGCATGAGCTTTTAAAGACACTAATGGTATCTTAGTCATCACGTTGAAGTTCATACCCCAGTGGCTCTAACCTCAACAAAAACGGGACCCTGCATTTAATTTGAGGAACTGAGTCCTAATGACAATATGTCGTATAGACGAGTAGTTGGTCCCGCAATCTTATTTACTATGCTACGAGCACGAGGTATTGAGTGTTTTTTTCGATAGTGCGATCCTGGTATAAGTCACATTGCCCACTGGGGCATGATGTTTTTTGACCTAGTATTGGGTCCTACAGACTTCATAGTTAAAAGCGTTTTATGGATTACCCACTGGGGTTAATAACGCGTTAGGTCCCGTTTTTGTTGAGGTTAGAGCCACTGGGGTATGAACTTCAACGTGATGACTAAGATACCATTAGTGTGTGATCGCACTTTGTCTCAATAAAGTTTGTTATAACGTGCTCGATAAAGCCTTTTTTAGTGATTTATGGGATATGTAGTCTGAATTTGACTCGAAGTCAGTGATAGGCAATTCCTAATGTTTAAACATTTGAATGAAATCGGGTTACACTTGCTCTAATAATTGTAAATACATGTATCACAATATCTATTGAATTTTGGTAAATGGAATGCCATCTTTTGTAACATTATTTGGTCTTTAAAAGCTCATGCAGTTTTTTCCAATGATATTTGTTTTGTGTTGTCTTTTTCATATCGCTTTGACAATGCTTGGATTGTTTATTAAGGGTTTGCGACCCTTCCACGGCCCGCCGTTGCAAGTGGCTCGGGTGCTGCGCTACTAAAACTGTTGGATTATTATATATATATATATATATATATATATATATATATATATATATATATATATATATATATTCACTGAAAAAACCGTAGGTTTCAGACATGTTATAGTTACAAATTAGCATTTAAAAACCTTTGAAATTCACTGAAAAAACCATAGGTTTCAGGGACGTTATAGTTACAAATTAGCATTTAAAAAACCTTTGAAATTCACTGAAAAAACCATAGATTTTTTTTTTTCGGCAGGATTCGCGCACCCTGAGCGCATCCTGCCGATTTTTAAAAAAAATTTTTTTTTTTTTTTTTTGCCCAGGGGGTCCTTGTGGGACCCCCTGAGCAAACCTAGGGGGTCAGGGTGTTTCTACCCTGCCCCCTTTGTGCGCTTTGCGCACTTGTTTCTGTCCCTCGGTTCTACCGAGGACAAAATGGCTGCCAACATTTCCTGAATCGGAATGTTGACAGCCAGCTGACAGCCAATTAACATGCAGCTCGTGATCGGGAGGGTACGCGGACCCTACTCGGCCATAGATATCACTATCTTTTTACTTTTGATTTTCTCAGCAACTACTGAACGGATTTACACCATTTAACAAAAAGGGTTCTTTCTGAACCAAGAACTACCTCTTTGCCAAATTTGGTGTAATTCCGTTCAGCAGTTCGGGCTGTAGCCGTGTCTAAAGTTTCCTATGGAAAATTGCATGGGGAAAACGCGTTTTGGGACCCCCTTTTTTCTCGGCCCCCGCTTGACGAATCCCCCGAGACTTTCAGGGTAGGAGCGGACCGGAGCGGGCCACAAAGTTTGAAAATTTTGCGAAGATACGTCAACTGGCAAGAGAGTTATTTCAAATAGAATGTCGCGGATTTCCTATGGATAATAGGTTGTAACTATACCTATCTACTGGCGACCGCCAGTAGATAATATATATATATATATGTATGTATATTTTTTTTTATATATTTATAAATATATATATCTTATTTTTTTAAATAAAATTTTTATATATATACATATATACATATATTTAATTATTTAAAAAAAAAAACCTAAAACCCATAAATGTCCATTTGTATCCCAATGACTAAACTCCCCCCAAATTGTTAAATTACCCATACCACCCCAATACCCATACCCACTAAAATCTTTAATTACCCTTGGCACCCCAAAACCACCCTGTACCCTAAAATTAGCCCTGCACCCCAAAACCCTAACCCACCCTGATCCCTAAAAATACCCCTGCACCCCAAAATCCTAACCCACCCTGACCCCTAAAAATACCCCTGCACCCCAAATCCCAAACAAACCCTGAACCCTAAAAATACCCCTGCACCCCAAAACCTAAACCCACCCTGAACCCTCCAATTCCCCCCTGCACCCCAAAACCCAAACCCACCCTAAACCCTACAATTCCCCCCTGCACCCCAAAACCCTAACCCACCCTGACCCCTAAAAATACCCCAGCACTCCAAAACCTAAAGCCACCCTGAACCCTAAAAATACCCCAGCACCCCAAAACCTAAACCCACCCTGAACCCTCAAATTACCCTGTGCACCCCAAAACCCTAACCCACCCTGAACCCTAAAAATACCCTGTTTACCCCAAAACCCAAACCCACCCTGAACCCTAAAAATACCCCAGCACCCCAAAACCCAAACATACCCTTAACCCTAAAATTACCCCTGAACCCCAAAACATATACCCCACCCTGACCCCTAAAAATACCCCAGCACCCCAAAACCTAAACCCACCCTGAACCCTAAAAATACCCCAGCACCCCAAAAACTAATCCCACCCTGAACCCTAAAAATGCCCCAGTACCCCAAAACCTAAATACCCCAGCACCCCAAAACCTAAACCCACTCTGAACCCTAAAAATACCCCCTGCACCCCAAAACCCTAACAAACCCTGACCCCTAAAAATACCCCAGCACCCCAAAACCCAAACCCACCCTAAACTCTAAAAATACCCCAACACCCCAAAGCCCAAACATACCCTTAACCCTAAAATTACCCCTGAACCCCAAAACATATACCCCTACACCCCAAAACCAAAACCCTATACTTACCTTATACTTACATATAAAAAACATATGCTTTTACCATTGATGCATTTACAACGAATTTCGTTGTAAAAGCATGCGTGGTAAAAGCATATAAAATGTAATGCCATGCGTTGTAATGGCATTGCGGAGTAATGGTTGTTGCATTGTGATGGTATGCAGGGTGATGGTAGTCGTGGTAAAAGATTCGTTGTAATGGGTGTTTACCGTTTTTCACCTCTATAAACACCCTTCTCACTTTGTCACTTGTGTACCATGTTATCATTTTTGGAGCAACTATTTCAGTGATTTCACAGTTTTATGTGCATGGGACAAAAAGACTTGATTCACAAACTGCACTTTGCAGTATGTAAACTAGGACTACAGTAGAACTACTTACTTACTAAAAAATGCAGTTCATAAATCTACAAGTGTAAATCTCTATCCCCAACTCTCCTATCTGTTCTATGGGGATATCCTCACACATGTAAGTTTATTCCTTAATAGCAAATGTTGGAGGGCCTGAGGGAGTGGCTGGCAAAAGGCAACACTTAGTACTAAATGGAACGGGTTTATAGAGGGCTAAGGAGGGGTTAAGGGAGATACAGACTCCCATCCACAAAAGATTAAGCCAATTGCTAGTCACAAACTGCACTTCTTTGAAGTTACTACATTCAAAACTGATCCAAAACAGTAGTAAATGTACTCCAGGTCAGACCTCCCCATAGAAAGCAATTGAGAAAGGGACTTAACATAGAACCTCATCAGAAATAATATTAAAATAAATTAATTTAGTTTATTTTCTAAAAAAGAATTTGTTAATTTAAATAATTTCACACCTTTTTGTAATTTATAATACATAGTAGGCAGATATAAACATTTTACTTTAGCTGGGATTTATTTAATAATTTTAATTTAGTTTATTATATTTAATTTAATTACATATTTAGTAAGCTAATAATGTTGTAACATGTATTATATTGTTCTGCAATTAAAATAAATATGTAAAATTAATGAACATGAATATTTATCACATAAATATTGTTACCATTTTTTCAAGTGTAATAATTCTTTTAATTTTCCCATAGGAGATCCTCTCCTGGTGGTATCAAACTTCATCTACGTGTAAAATGTTTTTAATAGTAACTTTACAGTATTAACTGAAATATTTAAATATATTGTATTAATTTAAATTACAATCATTGTTTATAATTTATTAAAGAAAGCTTAGTCAAATGTTTGTATTTACTTGTTATGTATGAAAGTTTACCAAACGTGTAGACTTTTTAAATAAATAACATTTTCTATTAAAATATGGTATAAAATTATATTTATGTTTTTATTTATATATACATGTTTTAACATTAAATTATATAAATATATATATTTGCAAATATGTATGAATATATATGTATATCTCTCTCTCTATATATATATATATCTATATAGAGAGAGAGATATAAAACATATATTTATCATATATTTACAATTTTTAAACGTACATACATATATGTGTACACCTAAAAAGTCCAAAAAATAATAATTTAACAAATTGAGAATTTTCTACTCTTTGTAGTACATTTACTACAAAGTGTAAGAGTAAACTTACATGTGTAGGTTTGCTCAAGATTAAATTAACCTTTGTGACTAGGCCCCAAAGAGTTTCCCTTTGCACTACTCTCAAACATGTTTCTTGAGACTGTAGCTGGACTTACTGGTTACTGGTTTAAGTAGTAATCTTGTGCTTAATCAAATGGCTGATTAATAGGTCCCTCATGAGCCACTGTTCTTGTTAGTGCTGTAATTACCCAAGGTTCCTTGGTGGCGTTTTGGGTAGCCCTTGTGATATGTAAGCTGCTGTGAGCTTTAAAAGGCTAAGTCAGGAGAGCAGCCAGAAAAGGACACTTGAAAGAGAACCACCTCAAACCAGTTGTCTAATCTGAGACAGTAGTTTCACATCACCCATTTGGAAAATGTGTATAAAATGTGATCCAAACAACCCTACTTAGTTACAGTCCCAATCCCAGTTTCTTCTTGACCAAGGAAGGGAGTGTTTCATAAAGCACTTGCAGAGCTGCTGTGCGACCAGGGCTGATGTCTGCCTGACAGTCTCCCAGAGGTGAGGGGACATCACCTAAGGTCATCACTTTATGCTGGAGAAAGTGAGGTTCTGCCTGAGCAGACCTAGAAGCCTACCTTCTGCTGTGAGGGGAAAGGAGTGTGCCTAGCTCTGCTGGAGTAGAGACTGTCGAGGAAGCAGACTCACATCATGTTCCCAGAATGAAGGGCATCCCGGGAAGCTGACAAACTCAAGAGAGAGATCCAGGAGCCACCCATGCTCAAAAGGGCCCCTGATCTCTCTGTGCAGTGTTTGCAAAGCTGCTACTATAGCTGTATCAGAGCATGTGAAACTTAGTTGACCCCGTAGTCTGCTATGGGGGAGAGTGACTGGCGCTGCCACCACCAACACGTCAATCAGATCCTGTCCCAATATCTAGAGGAGAATTGGCTACTGCATAACACTCAAATGGGCTTCCTACCCCAACACAGTACAGAGTCAGCCCTGTTGGTGGCAACAGAGGAACTGAAGGGAATCCTAGACCAGGGAGGCAAAGCAGCTATTCTGCTCCTGGATCTCAGCGCCGCCTTTGATACGGTGGATCATAAGACCATGATCCGCAGGCTAAAGGAAGCAGGTATCACAGGCTCTGCACTAAAGTGGATAACCTCATTTCTAGAAAATAGATCCTTCCAATTAATGGAAGGTGAGCATCTATCTGATACCCTCCAAATTTCATGCGGAGTCCCACAGGGCTCTGCACTAAGCCCGACACTATTCAACCTGTATATGCAACCACTGGCAGAAATAGTGCAACAATTTGGACTGTCTATAGTGTCATACATGGACGATACCCAGTTGATACTATCAGTGACGGAGGGCCCCCAAACCATGCACAAAAACTTGGCACCATGCATGGTGCAAGTAGCAGAATGGATGAATAATGGTTGCCTACAGCTGAACGGAGGAAAAACAGAGCTCATGTTCCTGGGTAACAAGGTGGTCCCAAGAAACATGATTAGCTGGCCTCCAGAATTGGGAGAACCCCCGGTCCCAAAGACAGAGGTAAAAAATCTGGGAATTTGGCTGGACTAAAGTCTGTCCATGGAGACTCAAGCTAGAAAAATATCAGGAACATGCTTTGGAGCACTGCGAATGCTACGGAAGATCCTACCGCTCGTTCCTGAAAACACTCGCAGAACCGTGGTACAGGCCCTAGTGTTGTCGCAGCTGGACTATGGCAACTCCTTGTATCTTGGCGCACCCAAATACGTTATAAACAGACTACAAGTGGTTCAAAATGCCGCAGATAGGATACTGCTGCGCATTCCCAGACAACAGTCAGCCAGAGCAGCCTTGAAGACACTACACTGGCTCCCTATAAAGGCCAGGATAGAGTTCAAGTCACTATGCATCGCCCATAGAGCTATGAATGACAAAGGCCCGGCCTTAATTAAAAAGCTTGTCACACACTACATCCCAGGCAGACACCTAAGATCCTCTGCAGATCTACTTATGAAACAGACCAGGATAAAGAGAGCCAGATGGGGAGGCAGATCCTTCTCGCATCTGATTCTTGGCCTATGGAACTCCCTGCCTAGGGAAATGCGTATGCTAACTGACAAATTAGTATGCAGGAAAAAGCTCAAAACTTGACTCTTCCCTTAATCTCCCATGCACCCTCTGCCATTTTCTCCTAGCGCTGGGAAGCCCTCGGGCAGCTATCTGCTTTATAAATCCATAAACATAAACATAAACATAAAGGCTGAAGTGCTGCTGAGCAGGAAGTCCCAAACTTCCCTGTTAGTTGCAACTGCCCAAGACCCAAAGAGAACTTGGACTTGGGGCTGCAACAACCACGAGCCAAACTGCCAGTTTGCAGATTACCCTGAAAGGCTACTGCTGCAGAGGACTGTTGGTGCTGTTGTGAGAGCCTGCCTGAGTCTGTCACAGAGATCTTCCTACATGCAGCAGTCACCACTATAAACAGCTCCAGGAGGAGTCCACCTTCTAAGGGTGGGAATACACCCCACTTAGTCTGGAAGACGACTGATCCACAACAGGCAACCGTGGGACCTAGCACCGCATGGGGACGAGAGAGACTGAGAAACACCGGTGAAGCTGCCACACTCACTTGAGACTGCAGTCAAAAAATCCTTTTAAGACTTTGAAGTGAGTTGTATGTTGAATTTTAAAGAACTATGAATTAGTATAGTAGGGGTGGCAGTTGTGGGATCCCAAATTCAGTGAGATGGAAGACAGTTAGGAGGAGGGTGCAATACCTCATGATTAAGTGAACTGTGTAGTATTTAGTTTTGCTGTGAGATTAGAAATACTTTGTTTTTCCAAAATATAAGCACTGGACTGGACACTATTTTATTGTGTCTGTTGTTTTTCTGTTGATTTCTGAGCCCTCCCCCCCTCACCACAGACTCTCCCTGGAAGGCCTGTGACTGCTCAGCATCACTACCCCGAGAATTATGTGTTATACTTGGCCCAGTTTATAGAGCCATACTAGGATCGGCCCCCTGACAGAAATGGCAAAAAACCTCAATTTCAACGGTTAGGACCCAGTAGCCCCTGCCTGGACTATGACAACAAACACATATACACACACATATGCACACAGAGACACATGCACACACCCAGTCATTTGTGGGCCTGAATGTGCTCATATTTGTTAGGGCATTCAATGTATTATGTAGTGTCTTTGAGTGTGTGAAGAGCAGGATGCATTTCAGAAGATTAATTAATTTAAATTAAATACATTTACAATTTACATATTTGAAACATTCTATTTATGTACATCTACTATGCTTCCAATTTTTTATGTGATTTCTGTAAGTGTATGCAATGTTTGCAGTTATATGACTGTTTAAAAAAGTATGTTTATATAATAACTGTAGGTGTCTGCACTTTTTAAAGCTGTATTACTATCTTGTACATGTTTCATATTGACTATAGGTATTATTACATTTAAATTCTGTGCAGCATTATATATATGAGTACATGCAATGTCAAAATGTATATGACTGCTTTTTAGTACTGGTTTCAGTTTCTGCGGGACCTATTGTTAACAATTCTTTTACATATACATAGAATAGGCTTTGTCTCCACACCACATGAGTATTACCCTCTCACTACATGCTATTGACAGTTTGCTGTAATTCATTCTCCTATGGAGTGCATAGATTGCAATACATGTCTAACTATTTGCTTACATTATTTTATTTTTATTTATTTATTCACTTTTGTACAGTGTGGTACACATGGATGCCTGCAACTTCTAAAGTAAGATACCTAGTTTATATTTTATTTATTTGTGTTTAGCTTTAGGTGCTGGGCTTTGTGCTCATAGTCTAGTGTTATCCCGGCCTCCAATGATTTTCAATAAATTCACCTGCAGTACCTGTGAGTGGCCATCTGTGGCTGGCGGTTTACTCCAAGGCATGGGTGGAGCGGATTTTAGCCTATTTGTGCATGTGGTACTACTGCAATAGATATGGACCAAAGTTTCGTGACTTGAAATGGACATACCCTTTGTAACAGTCCTGCCTTATTCCTGGAATTCAGGAATACTACAGGTGGAAATCTTTGTGAATCTGTCCCTTTATGAATTGGGACAAACGTATAGGATGGGTGTGAGCAGAAACACTCCCCTGCCCCTTAGTGAATTGTATTTAGTAATGCAAGAAGTATTCTTAAATGCCTTTGTGAATTGGCCAAAATCTAACCTCCACTTTTGCGTTAAAGTTCCTATGCGTAACACACAAGTAAAAAGAATACCTTGATCGTTCTTTTCCTCAAGCCAATCATGTAGAGATTCTGCCTCATCATTTGCAGGATTCAAGTTCAAATGCCAGGTCACAGAATCAGAATGGGAGATTAATATTTCTTTTATCCCCAGTAAATGGAGTACCTTCTACCAGAGATTAAAAAAAAAAGTATATCCAGGTCAGTAATACTCAAAGAAGTGTTTTACTCATTCCTAAGCCCAACCTGAAATTCCAGAGGACCAAGAGAATGGGGGCCGACCACTGAATCCATGCTTTGTATCTCTAAATCTTTCTTTGCTGTAATGCACAAGGCAGTCACATTAGAAATGTGAGTCCTATTTCAGGACATACGTTAAGATGGATCTGCTGGTGAATAAATATTTTAAGCCAAAGACATAAATAGTATGCACCTCTGTGAACTGCATTTACCTTGTTGAGATGTAATTGCTTATTATGAGCATTGAAACGCATCTACATTAATTTGCAATATTTTTGAAAGCTTGCAGTTACACATACTTTACAAATAAATTTTTAAATGGAGGAATGGATTTTGTGAAATATTTGCGTACCTTTCAAACTCTGATATACTTTTACCTAATATGGGGGCTCATTACGATACCCGGCGTAAAAAAATCCGCCTGGCATGGAAGCGGCAAAAATCCGCCCGCACACACCGCCTGAACACCGACCACGCCATTATGAGTACACAAACCGAAAACCGCCATCGGCGGAAAAATCACACAAAATACCGCCCGCCATCGTCCGAGTCGGAGTCAAACCGCCCGCCACGGACGGAAACACGCACGACAACACAAAACCGCCCGCCCACACGGCCGACACACCGCACGTGAAATTACGATCGCACCGCCATGAGCGCGGAAAAACAACAAATATACCGCCCGCCAGCGCAAACAACGCCGATGAGAATCGACACGGCAGAAGCCATGGCGCCCACGTACCTGCACAGAAACCATCCGCACACAAAACCAATAGCACACAACATGGCCAACAAGTCCACACAGCAAGGCACACACAAATACACAAGCACAGTACACATCCCGAAAACACCCCCCGGACAAACAAAAAATACAAAGGCCAGAACCCCAGACACAACACACCTGAAAACAACAGACCATGAGGACACACCCACATAGGTGAGTACAGAAGCAGCACTCCCACAGACCACAACCCCTTGCTACATTGCAAACCAGAGAGGAGAGGAGAGGACACAGTGACACAGCAAGGACAGCAGCACACCACAGAAACGCACACATCACAACCACCACCACCACCACCAAACACCGGCACCACAAACCCCCTGCACATTACACAACACACACCGCACCAGCACCACAAACACCATGGCACCACAAAGGATGCCCAAGTTCACGCCCATGGAGCTGACGGTCATGGTCGACGAGATCATCAAGGTGTACCCACAAATCTATGGGAACATGGTCCAGCACACACCACTAGCCACCAGAAACAGAATGTGGACCCGGATCGTAGACCAGGTCAATGCAGTCGGGACCCTGCCCAGGAACAGAACCGAGATAAACAAACGTTGGAATGACGTAAAGAGCCTGGTCAAGAAGAAGGAGGGCAAAAACAGAGAGCTGGCTGCCGTCACTGGCGGAGGGAATCCCGCGCTCTTTAAGACCTTCAAAGCGTGGGAGGAGAAGGTGCGAGTCGTAATCCATCCGGAGATCCTCGCCGGATTAGCAGGGGGAGTGGAGGCTGGTAAGTACAAACTAATGTATACCAGCACACCGCTATGTACTCACATGCGCAACTACCATGCCACAGCTCCCAGGGACAAACACCCCCATGTCCAGCACACAATACACAACACATCACACACACATGCAACAGACACTACCACACACAGCCCAAACCGAACAACTGTAAGATGCGTGGGGACATGTGTACACTAAGCCAGCCACGTAACACCAACAGGTCCCCAAATATGCCAGAAGCGCCACAACGAGCACCCACCACACCCATGTGTCCACCACAGCTGCACTAACCGACAAGTAACAGGTAAGTGGCAGGAACACAAAGTGCAGTGGGTGGGACGGTGGACAGCCCAAGTACAACACACACCAGGCCCCAGTCCCACAGGACAGCAAGGAGGAGCATCCCCACACCCCACAGCCACGTGTCAGCCACCGCAGTGCACAACGACAGCCGAAAGGCAGACATCACGGTCCACAGCAATCGGTGTCAGTGGGTGTACAGCCACCCCCACGACCCACTACACCCCCACCCCCACAGACCTGCAACATGGAGCACCCCCCGCTTAGAGCCATGTGGCATCCAGTACAGTGCACGCACGAACAACTTGCAGGTGGGAAACTGGACAGGGCTGGATTACTGGAGGCATGAGGACCATAACACCACCAACACATGGGACATGTCACGTAGCACACGGACACGCAGCACCGCCCACCATCACGAACAAGTGAACAATGTGCACACGGACATGAACAGCAGACTCACACCCCACATGACCCATCACAGACATAGCAACACCCAAGGAGCCACGTCTGCATGCACAAGCCACACTGAATATAGTCCCACACGGCAGCCACTGTGCAACTCATCACACACAACCGAAACACCATTGAAGTCCTGTCCATGTAGCCCCCACTGCCTGTCAACCCCACACCCCACAACTACGCCTATGTAAGACAAACAACACTAGACGCAACAGAGCGGAACAACAGAAATGCACACGAACACCACTGAACCCATCAAACTCACAGACACACCATGCACATACAACATACCATCCATCCCATCCGTCAGCCCCAGTCACATGAAAGGCATGTCATCCGCACAGCTGCCACACATACAGCAGTCACGCTAAGACACATGCCCATGACCAACCATGTGCCAGAAGTCAATTAAGCGCACGACACACTGTGAGCAACAACACACAACATGGGCCACACCCCCCGAGCACTGCAGTGATGCACATGGCACATGGCAGCACGCACACCAAGGAGATGGGACAACTGCAATACGTTGGCTGGCACACAACTATCACTCACTCATAACGATGCGTCCAATGCCATGTCCAGTAACCACAACAGACAGCAAATATGCAGGGCATGTCAGGCATGCACACACCTCAGACCATGCACTGTCATGCTGCCACAACACATGTCACGTTCGGCACCCATGGCTCACAGCATGTACCCCAAAAGCATATCCCCTCCCAAATGCAAATCTGGGGCATGGCCCCCATGTTGCCATATGCGTTCCTAAGCGTTCCATTTGAACCCCAAAAGCATATCCCCTCCCAAATGCGAATCTGGGGCATGGCCCCCATGTTGCCATATGCGTTCCTAAGCGTTCCATTTGAACCCCAAAAGCATATCCCCTCCCAAATGCGAATCTGGGGCATGGCCCCCATGTTGCCATATGCGTTCCTAAGCGTTCCATTTGAACCCCAAAAGCATATTCCATCCCAAATGCGAATCTGGGGCATGGCCCCCATGTTGCCATATGCGTTCCTAAGCGTTCCATTTGAACCCCAAAAGCATATTCCATCCCAAATGCGAATCTGGGGCATGGCCCCCATGTTGCCATATGCGTTCCTAAGCGTTCCATTTGAACTCCAAAAGCAAAGTACAAACCAGACCCAGGATGGGCCAGGAGCCCGCATACACCAGAGTCACAATGAGTAGGGGCAAAGCAACACACCCATCGGCATGGCCAATCCGTCCCATGCCACATGTGCACAGCACACAGTCCCATTGCCTAGCACACACAACTACAGATGCCACAGCCACACACTCGCCTCCGGGAAACCCATGTACGAGATTGCACGAACTGCCAATGTCAGACGACTAATACATACTTCGCCAGGTGCAACACAATAACAAATCTCATTCTCTCCACAGGTGACGAACTGCTGGACGCTGGGGATGGAGACAGCAGCCAGCACAGCCAGCCTACAAGCCCCCAACGAGGACACACGGATCTGGAGGATCTGTCCACCTCTTCGGACACGGACCACCAAGCTGGCCCATCTGGCGTGGCAGGGCCCAGCCGCTCCCCAGGACCCCTCCTACCCACCAACCCATCATCCAGGGATGCTGAACAGTCCCAGTCCCCTGCTGCCACTGTCGTTGCGGCCACACCCACGGTCATTGCGGCCACTACCACTGCCGCAACCGCCACCATCGCCGCACCGACCACCACCGCCTCCACCACCACCACGTCTTCGCTGGCACCAGCCCCAGCGCAGGTGGTGGCCCGGCCGACTGGATCCACCCTGGGAGCCACAGCGAGGACCGTGGTGAGCAATGTGGCTAGTGGGCAGGCCGGTGGCAGCAGGACTGGTAGGAGGAGCAGGGTCAGGGAAACGCCAGCCTCCCTGGGAGCCATGCCCTGCCTCAAATGGCCAGAGTCCTTGGGGCCTATGAAGAGGCCCAAGGACAATGGGCCAGGTCTGCTACTGACACGCGGGAGGTGCTGGGGGTGCTGAGGTCCATGGACGCCCATATGGGCCAATTCGTGTCCCGTATGGACCAACTCGTGGACCTCATGGGCCAGCTGGTGGTGGCGGTGGGGTCACAGGCAAGGCCAGCAACACCACCTCCGCCACCACCTGCTAGGGCGCAGGGTCGGCCAGCAGTGTCCACTTCCCCGGCGTCCACAGCCAGTGAGCACACCTCACCCACCACCAGCAGGTCGCCACCACACACCCCCCCTCCCAAACTTGGAAGGGGCCGTCCGAAGAGGAAACAGATCTCCCGGGAGGACTTCGCACGCTCCAGTCGCAAGTGAGGCAGCCAGCCAGCCTTCCGCCAGCCTTCCTTGACCAGCCACTGCATTGACTTGCTCTACGATCCCACTCCACACAGCCAGCTGGATGGCATGTGTGTGTTGGACTATGGACATAGAACCAGTGGGTACACCCTGATCATCACGCAGCCATGACCGACAGCTCATTGTCACTGCACGCACCACTTTTGTCATCACCTTACACACAATCACATGTCACAGTTTGTAATAAATGCACCTTTTTCACTAACTGCTGTTTGTGCCCTGTGTTTTATTTGTACGGAATACAACGGCCACCTTGGGCGGAAGGGCACCTGATGCGTGGCATGGCAATGGAATCCGGAGGGCCTGTAGGGACCTAGGGGTGGGAGACAGAACAGGAGCACATTCAATGAGTGTGTCACACACCCATCACACAGTACATGTCAACAACTACAAGCAATGTACACACATCGCACAGAGCAATAGGGCACAATGCCACAGTCACCAACAGTGGCATACTACCCTGGCCATGGAGCGTTGACACACTGCACGCAGTGAACATACGGCCACCCTGACACAGCACACACACACCTGCATAGATACAGACACATCATCCGTCGTACATGGACACTCACCGTCAAGTGAAGTAGCGGGCGATGAGCTGCTGGCGCACATTCCCAGCTTCCTCCTCTCCGCTGTCCACCTCACTCGAGCTGTCCTGGTCTGCGGGCTGGGGCCCTGGTTGATCTCCGTCATCCACAATGAGGGGGATCTGCTTCCGAATGGCCAGATTGTGCAGCATGCAGCACGCCACCACTATCTGGCACACCTTCTGTGGGGAGTACGCCAGTGCACCCCGGTGCGGTCCAGGCACCTGAACCTGGACTTGAGGAGGCCAAAGGTACGCTCGACCACACGTCTGGTCCTCCCATGTGCCTCATTGTATCGATCGTCTGCTGGGGTGCGAGGATTCCTCAATGGACTGAGCAGCCATGCCCCATTCGGATACGCAGAGTCACCTGGGTGTGAGGGACACAGAGAACCGTTGCTATTCCAACTGGACAGGGGACAGCATCGCACAACCAGCACGCTACACCACTCCACATACTCACCGACAATACAGCCACGATCCTGTTGCAGATTGGCCATCAGTCGTGGCAAGATGCTGTTGCGCATTATGTGTGCGTCATGTGCCGAGCCTGGAAACTTGGCACACACGTGGGTGATCACCATGTCCGCAAGGCACACCACTTGCACATTCAGGGAGTGCGTGTGCTTCCTGTTGCGGTACAGGTGCTCAGTGGCCTGTGGTGGAACAAGGCCAACATGAGTGCAGTCAATGGCTCCCACGACGTGTGGGATTCTGCCAAGGGCATAGAATGCACCCTTCACTGCCGCCAATTCACGAGCCCTGGGGAATCTGATGTACCTGTTCCGGTACAGCATCATGGCTGCCAGTACATCCCTCAGCACCTTGCTGAACATGGGCTGGGACATCCCTCCTCCACTGCCCACTGTGTGCTGGAATGACCCAGTGGCGAAGAAATGCATGGCGGCCATCACCTTAGCCGTGGGGGTGACAGCAGTCGGATACACCCTGCGGGGACGGAGATGGGGCTCTAACATGGCACACAGTCGATGCAGAGTTGGCCTGTCCAGCCGAAACTTCCTGATTACCTCTGTATCGTCCATGTCCGCCAGCAATTGGTATGGGCGGTCAATGTTCGGTCTCCGCCTGGGTTAAATGGCAGAGGACACATGTCAAAGCAACACGGCACATAGCAATTTCGCATACACATCACTGACATGACTGAGCAAGCACATGAGCCACAGCCCAGCTGTCAAGCTGGGACGGCACGGCCACAATACACTTACACAGGTCTCCCAACAATGGCAATGGCAAGTGAGACATACCACTGCCATGTGCATGCACATGGGGATCTAGGCCCCAATGACTTGCGGGCGTGCTGATGGGGACTGACTGCATATTCGTCAAGCGGCAACGCCACGGCAACATGAGTGTCTGCTGAGCATGGAACTGCTTCCGAGGCTGGATGAGTATGGCACACGACGACGACGATGTGGGCACGGGCTGAGCGGCCACTACAAGTGGGACCTGTGGCACGAGGGGATATGAGACAGTAGTAGGTGTCAGCACTGCACCCTATGTACAGCACTGTACGGATCACAGCTCCCGAAACATTGACTGGTGTCCACATTGACAGCCCCATGCCAAGACGGCTGTGTGCTTGCAGTCACACGTCACAGGTGAGAGGTTACATTGCACGTGCCAGGTGGCAGACGTACATAGTGGGAGCTGGCATGTGTGTGCATGTGTCTCCTGTTCAGGATCCACCAGATGGGCGCTGACTCTGTACTGACCATTGGACACAGCATGTTCCGTGGAAGGCTTGTGTGTGTGGGATGGTGGCACTGGATGTGCCTCCGTTGGGTGGGGGCCATGCACAGGGCGGGTACGTCGATGATTGCGCATTGTTGGTCACGGTGGGTGCACCAACTAAGATGTGTTGCCCTGTGTTCGATTCCTATGTCCGCATGATGATGGACTGTGGATGTGGGCAGACTACACATTGGTCGATGTGCTGTCTATATGCATGTGCCTTCACACCAGGCACAGCTGCCCCTGCACATGTGACCCCTGCTGGACTCGCTGCTGGGTCTGTGGAGCTGATGCACCTTCTGCGCGTGGGGCGGACAGCTCTCCTCACTTCCCTCATTGCGCATGTCATGTCTTTGCCGCAGGTGACATGGATCATGGAGGGCCCACATGTACGCGTGGGTAGGCTACACATGATTGTTCACTGGTCGCCACCCCCAGTCAGTGTTTCGAATGGGAAGGTTGTCGTGCTGGTGGTATGTTCGATGTGGCGGATGGGCGGGCCTAGGTGCGGGCTTACATTCCGGACATGGGGGGTAGTTGGATTGGTGACTAGTTGCAGTACACACGGGACACGTCTCTTCCTTTCCACATCTGGGTCATCCCTTGTACTAACTGACAGTGATACAGTCATCTTCGCCCCAGCCCTCATGTCCTCCCCTCGCCCCCCAATATGCATGCTCACCTGCGAGGCTAGCGCTTGCACAGGCAGCCCCAAGCTCGCACCAGAGAGGGCAAGGAGTGTATGTGTGGGTCCAGTTGCACGAGTGGGCTGTCTCAGGGTATGATGTGTGGCGGGACGCCGTCCACCTGCGTGGTGCCCCAAATGGAGACCCGGCCTGCATGGACTATGCATCACAGTCTTCGCCTTCCGGATCCGCCACCTGCGACACCCAGTGGCTGTGGCTGCCCTTGCGGCCAGGCCGCGTCCGTCTGTGGCTGATGGCCCACACATTCACTCTTTGGCCTCTCTGGGGAGGGCTCGGGGGTGGTGGCGCACGCGCTTGCACTTAGTCGCAATGGCATGTGGCGTGGTTGGTATGATGGGCAATGGATGGGATGGTGCGAGCCACCTCCCGTGACGTCAGTGCTGCTCGTGCTGTGGTGCGTCCCCCTACACTTCCATTTGACTTGTGCCATGCTAGACGTTGAGGTTCTATTGCCTGCGTGATATGACCAGGAGGAGCGCGAGGAGACCTCTCACACACCATGCTCCACTGCCATCCCGTGCCCTGTATCGCCTGTGCGGATTGACTATGTTGGGGTTACACCTGGTCGACTGGGGCTGTGTGTGCCTTGTCAAGGGGCATGGCGGGCGCACAACAGGATCCAGCTTGTCCACAGAGGGTGGGCTGAGGTGCGCCTGGTACCGCTTTGTACGTGTGCCCGGCTGCTGTGCACACACGTGTTCACTCCCCCGACAGGTGTCCTCTCACAATGCCCAGGGAAGCGGTGGTGTACTGTTCATGACCCCTCCCAACACGGCGTGCTCCAACTTGGCATGTGCGCATCTACCCGTCGCACCCACCCACCTGAGCACTGCGTCCATACGACTTCACACGACACATGTGTGTCTTCCACAGTAGTGCTACTCATTTGCGTTGACATCCAATACCAGTGGACTACATGGTCATGTCACGACTGCCGTGTACTTCACATACTCTCATCCTCTCTCATTCGTACTTGTGAAATGAGTCAGCGGAGACAGTTCTGGTTTCAAACATTATATTGAGTCTTCTGTCCTCTGTGATGCAGTATAGTGGACACTACTGGCAGCGGAATACATGTGGAGGATATACTGAGCATGATAACAAATGGGATAGGGTGTGGGGTTACATCTACTTGGCCAAGGCTGTGCTAATGTACATTTACGTATAGCTGCGGAGCTGCGGACTTTGACACAGACGGTATACATGTAGCCTACCAGACCGCTTGGCATCATGGGCACAGTCCATCTCAGTTCCATGTGACAGGTTTGCTGCGGTTGTTCCTCATGCACGCGTGCATGTGTGATGACATCAGGGCATGGGCTTGCGTGCATGCAGCGGCGTGCCACTTGTTGTTGCACTGTGGTGGTTACTGGACATGTCACAGTCACTGGGGTCGTGTTGTTGTTGTATGCACTTGTCGTCCATGCAAAGGTCCTGGTATGGGATTCCCGGGGCGGGGGTGGGAGGGTGCAGCACCCACAGACTCCAGGCGACCTATTCATGTCCACTGAGCGGTGTGTGTGTCCATGTGCGCTGGATCCATGTCGTGTCCTGGTTGTTCGTGCAGTTCCGTCCATGTGGGTGCGATGCACAGAGCCCATGCCACTGCCTCCCACGATGCATGCGGTGTTCCTGGATGTGATGGGGAACAGTGTGCATGTCCCGGTCATATCCGATGTCATGGCGATGTCGTTGATGGTGTGGTTAATCAATCAATCACGGCATTTATAGAGCGCGCTACTCACCCGGGAGGGTCTCAAGGCGCTGGGGGAGGGGGTAAGTTACTGCTCGAACAGCCAGGTCTTGAGCTGCTTCCTGAAGGAGAGATGGTCCTGGGTTCGCCGAAGGTGAGTGGGAGGGAGTTCCAGGTCTTGGCTGCCAGGTAGGAGAAGGATCTTCCTCCGGCGGTGGTTCTGCGGATGCGAGGTACGGTGGCGAGGGCGTGGCTGGTTGATCGTAGCTGGCGTGTGGGCGTGTAGAAGGTCACGCGGTCGTTGAGGTACTTTGGGCCCAGGTCGTGGAGGGCCTTGTGTGCGTGGGTGAGGAGTCTGAACGTGATTCTCTTGCTGACGGGGAGCCAGTGCAGGTCTTTCAGGTGTCCGGTGATGTGGCTGTGTCGGGGGATGTCCAGGATGAGTCGTGCGGAGGCGTTCTGGATGCGCTGGAGTCTTTTTGAAGTTTGGCTGTGGTTCCGGCGTAGAGGGTGTTCCCATAGTCCAGTCGGCTGGTGACGAGTGCCTGGGTGACGGTCTTCCTGGTTTCAGTGGGGATCCATCTGAAGATCTTGCGGAGCATGCGCAGGGTGTTGAAGCATGAAGATGAGACGGCGTTGACTTGTCTGGTCATCGACAGGGAGGAGTCCAGGATGAAGCCCAGGTTGCGTGCGTGGTCCGTTGGCTTGGGCGCGGTGCCCAGGGCCGGGGGCCACCAGGAGTCGTCCCAGGCGGAGGGTGATGATCCCAGGATGAGGACTTCCGTCTTGTCTGAGTTCAGTTTAAGGCGGCTGTTCCTCATCCAGTCGGCGACATCTCTCATCCCGTCGTGTAGGTTGGCTCTGGCGGTGGTGGGGTCGTTGGTGAGGGAGAGGATCAGCTGGGTGTCGTCGGCGTAGGAGATGATGTTGAGGTTGTGTTGGCGTGCGATGGCTGCGAGGGGGCTCATGTAGACGTTGAAGAGGGTTGGGCTGAGTGAAGATCCTTGTGGAACGCCGCAGATGACTTCGGTGGCTTCGGATCTGAACGGGGGAGGCGGACTCTCTGGGTTCTACCGGCGAGGAACGAGATGATCCATTCCAGTGCTTTCTCTCGGATTCCGATGTTGCTGAGGCGCTTCACTAGGGTGCGGTGGCAGACGGTGTCGAACGCCGCGGAGAGGTCCAAGAGGATGAGGGCAGCTGTTTCCCCGTTGTCGGTTAGGGTTCTGATGTCGTCAGTGGCTGCGATAAGGGCGGTCTCGGTGCTGTGGTTGGCCCGAAACCCGGACTGCGAGGGGTCGAGGATCCATTCGTCTCGAGGAAGGCGGCAAGCTGTCTGTTGGCGGTCTTCTCGATGACTTTGGCCGGAAACGGAAGGAGCGAGATGGGACGGTAGTTCTTGAGGTCGGTGGGGTCCGCCGTTGGTTTCTTCAGGAGGGCGGTAAGCTCGGCGTGCTTCCAGCTCTCCGGGAAGGTGGCGGTGTGGAAGGAGGAGTTGATGATGTCCCGGAGATGGGGTGCGATGGTGGCGTCGGCTTTGTTGAAGACGTGGTGTGGGCAGGGGTCGGTTGGTGATCCGGAGTGGTTACAGTTGCCGGTCGTTTGGTATGGCTGTTGTGGTGGTGACTGGCCAGTCCGTGCGGAAGCTGAGCATGGGTGCGGGGTTGGACTTCATAGGTCACTCGGGGAACCTGCGTTGTGGTCCGACGTATTTACAGGTTGTCAGGTATGCGATGCCGTCCAGCAGGGCTTCCATGTCATTGGTGGTGTACATGTTTGCCAGCCAATGAAGCGGATGGTGGCTGTCAAGGTGTTGTTCGTAGGTTGTCCCTTGGAGGACCATGATGGGGCATGCTGGGTGACATTCGATGTAGCTGTTCTCGATGATCCGTCGTGTGGAGGCACAGTGGTTCCATTTCAGTGCGCGTGCGATGTTGGCCACATACGCCATGCCCCCATAGGCAGAGCAGGCCCTGTCGTGTGCGTCCAGAGGGAGGAGTAGTGGTAGCAGGTCCGCCTTCAGACATGCCGGGTTGGAGAGGCATATCTCGACGGGATGCTGGTAGGGACACCTCCGACAGTAGAAGACGGGCATGACGCAGCTGAACAATGTGATGCGGTAAGTCAGTCGGTAACTTACGTTCAGCAGGGACAGGAGATCGCATCCCAATGTATGTATCGTGTTGGTTTGGTACAGCTTGAGCTCTTCGGCGTAGTTGGGTAGGTGTGTTGCGGTTGCCATTTCGCAGCGGTTCGTAGAGGTGGCGTGCTCCGGCTGTGTGTGCAGTCTGCAATGTGCACGCTCCGGGGTTGCTGTGAGCTCTGTGTAGTCGTGGGGAGACAGGACTTGTGTTCTGTTGGCTTGTTTGGAGGACACGGGCCCTCTTCCCACATGCTTCTCAGACAGTTCAAGGTCGGTGCTGTGTGACTCCTTCCAATTAACTTGCATGTGGCCGACATGGGGGAGTGTTTTCTTCTTTCTTCCCCGTCCGTTGTGTGCTTCTGTGATATGCGCTATCTGCCCTGTGGTCGGTCTCCTCGGCATGCCTGTGTTGGTCTATTCTTGGACAATGGCTGTATTCACCGGCTTCTGTCGTAGGGCTGTGGTTTCGGTGTTGGAATGGAAGGTCATTCAGTGCTGTCTGCTCTCCCTTGTGTGGGCGGCAGGCTGCCTTTCCGCTCTGCGTTGGGCCTTGTGTGTGGATGTAATTCTTGGGCCACCTGTTGTCGGTCACCGGGCTCTTTGGTGTTCCGTTTCATGTGTCTTGTTCATATGTGCAGGGTGGTATGGGTTTTTCAGTGTGGTACTGGCGTTCCTCTTCCCGAAGGGGCCCTGCTTCTCCTAGTTGGTGTTGCCGCCGCTGTGTGCTTCGCCATGTTTGTTACACTGGGGTGTGTCCTGCTGTTGCGTGACTTCACTGACATGTGTGCGTCGGTTGTGTGGCGTTGGGTGTTGTCCGTGAATTGGGCGTTGGGGACATGTCTGTGGCCGGCCTGTCACGTGTCATGTGCGTTCGGGGTGGGGCTGGTGTGTGTGCTGCTTGGTTGTGTCCCTGTGTCTGTGTGCGACGCATGCATGGCGCTGCGGTTGGCCTCTGCGTTGTGCGCATGTGTGGCGGCGTCATCGGCGCTTTGGGGCCGTGACGGGGTGGTTGGTTCCTAGTCCCAGGTGGTGTGTACACATGTGTTCTGCGATGTTAGGATTTGGCCTGTGTGTCATATGTGGATGCAATGGTGGATGTGTAGTGTGCACGCGCTGGTGGGGGTTGTCCGCTTTTTCCGCCCTTGCACTGTGTGCGCTGTTTGCGTGCACTTGTTGTGTGTGTGCCTACCTGCGTCTCCGCGGTACGTTGCGTCCTTGGTGGTGCATCAGCAGAAGCATGGGAAGGGCCTGCAGTGCTGGATTCATGCCCGGGGTGCCGCTTCTTCGTTGTCCGTGCTCTGCGTCCGTGTTTCCGCCTCTCTTTCACGTGCGGTGTCTCTTGGCCGTGGGAGCCGTTTGTTTGCGGCATCGTAATTTATGCGCCGGGCGGGACGTGTTTCGTCGGACGGTGTGTGTCAGTTGGGCTGCGCCGCTACGTGTGCGGGCGCACTTTGATGGCGGACGGTGTTGCTGGCTTGCCGGCGGTGTTTGGCCTGCTTTTCGCATCGTAATTGGGCGGGCGTGTGGACTGCTGCGTGCCGGCGGTAACTGGTGGTTTTTGCATCCGCCAGCACGGCGGTTGTGCTTCCGCCCGCCATCGTAATGGGCCCCATGATCATTAATTTGACTATGAGCAGCTCATTGTTCTTATAACCACTGATAAAAACTGGAAGTTTGTCTACACTCAACTTTAAACTAAAATGTCGTTTGTGCCTTTTCTAGTGCATGTTAATTTTAATGTTAACCTGACATCCTTGGTGTGATATCCCCTCAGATGTTTTGCTTTCACTCCCCTATTTTTGCTGAACTGTTTTTTGTTAGTATTAGGACTCTGTGAACGTTACCTCTGCTAACCAGTGGTAAAGTGCAGGACCTTTCTCCCTAAGATATGGTCAAATTGCTATACACATTTTTGGCACATTTAATTTACCTGTATGTTCATAGTAAATGGTACTACTTTTACTCAGGGTCTGAAAATTAAATGCTACTAGTGGGCAGCAGTACTCCTTGTGCCACCTGTAGTGAGCCACCCTGCCACTGTATGGGCTTACCTATGCCTGGGATGCCATGCACAATGCCCTCTTGGTGGGCACGGCCGGAGGCTATAAATAAAAGGGTTTGAAAACACACGTGGTCTTTCGCCCGTACTCTATGCACTCTGTGGGTGTGCTTACTTGGTCTATCACCGGGCTGTGAAAATAGCCCTAGGATGGCTGGCCTGCACGGCACACCATCCACTAAAGTAGTCCTGTAAAACACTTCCATGGCCTGTGACTACATCCTGCAGTACAGTTTTAAACTGCCATTTGCCTAATCCTTCCTTTTTAATACTTAGAAGGCCCCATAGGTAGGCCTTAAATGCTCGTAGGGTAGGGTGCATGGTATTTAAAAAGTAGGACATGTGTACTTAAATTGTACATGTTGTGACAGTGAAAACCACCTAAACTAAACGCCTAAAGTCGTTTTTCACTGTAACAAGGCCATCTCTCCCATTGACAACTAGGGTTACCTTATTACACTCATTAACTTCCGTTTGCAAACAGATAGAGAAATGGCTCTTCCACTCACTTGAATTGTAATTTGCAATCTTCTTTAATGCTAAAGTCGAATTTTAAGTTACTATTATGAAAATGCCACTTTTAGGAAGTTAGCATTTTATTGTCAAAACCAAATGTGCCATTATTGCCAGTGTCCAGGGTCACATGTCTTTGAATGGCTCTCCTGTGGTGTGGTGTGTATTTCTTTCAGTCGCGAGTGGTTGGGCTGCTTCTTGAGTAGATTTTCTACTTGAGAAGCAGTTAAATCAACTCCAAAATACCTTTTCAAGTGAATATTCTGCTCAAATTTATGGTTCAGGTAGTTTTTAGTGCGAAAAGCATTTTTTTTATTTTACTTTTATTTTCAACCGGAAGGAAGTGCCATAGAGACACCAACATACTCTTCCTGTACAGAAGCCTTCTCTCAGTGCCTTATCCAACTCCTGGTCAATTTTCATTTGGATTTTGAGGTGAAAGGATCACTCTTTTCTCTGCAATTCCTCCTACATATGGATCTAAGGACTTTGTTGTTGTGACATCACAACAAGTAAGTTACAAAACTTTGGATAAGAGTGTTGTTTGATAGATGGCATGCGATAGTATGTATTTGTACATTTTATAAATTTTTTAAATTTGATTGTGGTTGGGGTGGGTGGCCTGTAGTTGCAGTAGGGGCCTATTTTTTGCCTCCAATTTTTTAGCTTGGAAAGGGAATAAGGTTGCACTGTTAAGTACATTTTCTCCATGTTTCTGAAATTTGCACTTTTCATTTATTTTACCATGTGGCCTAGTCTGCCCACGGGTCATCCAGCCAGTTCCAGGCATTGGGTACATAAACCAACTGTTTCTGTGGTATATGATGTTTTAAAACATCTATGATTTAGGCCAGGGATGGCTTTGGATTGAATGCAAAATGTGTTTTTTTGTTCACTCTTTTTTGTGCAAAATGTGTATTTTGGTGGGGCAATAATACTTTGATGCCTTGGGAAGATGTGTGTTGCTGGAAAAATGTTATAGCTGGCTTAATTTTCGTTTTTGGCATTGCTCAATTAATGGTAGTGTTTTCTCCTTTGTTTACCATGCCTACTTTGTTTGCTGGCCAAGTGGCCATTTTTTTGTCTGGCCAGTCTGTGTGTGTGTGTGTGTGCGTGTGTGTGTGTGTGTGTGTGTGTGTGTGTGTTTGCCATAGGCTACCATTTTGTCTTTGTTCTCCATGCCATGTGGCCAGCGCCCATTTTGTATGGTCAGAGTCCATAGGCCTGCATGTGTTCTTTGATGTCCATGCCTCCTTGCTTGCTGTTGTTTGAACTTGTGGCTGGTGACCATTTTGAGTAGATGCCAGTGTACTTTTGCCATAGGCCTTCATGTGTTCTTTGTTGTCTATGCCTTCTTGCTTGTTGTTGTCTGAACATGTGGGTGACAGCCATTTTGTGTAGCCAGCTATGTTCCCTTTAAGGTGCGTGCCTGTGCAGCCATGCAGCTCCACTTTCACTCCCGTGCACTTCATTATGAGGAGCGCGCACTCTCCTAAAATACTATCAGGCCTGAGTGAAAGGCATATGAAACACATGAACTGCCTGCGCAATCCATCCTAGCCATGGCACTGCCTAGGACTCTTCTTCTCCCTTCACCACTGCCACATCTAACTTGTGAAGGGTGGGAGGGGTCGGCAGGTGGGGCTTCAATAATGTTGTGGAATAGAGGGACTGAATAGGGCTAATAGAGTGCCCAGAAGGATGCCCCATTCTTCACCTTTCACAGTCTGAAGATGATCTGTGTGGAAAGGCCTCGGAGCAGACACCATTGCTTACAAGGTGCATCATGAGAAGATGTTACAGCACAGAAGGTGTCTTGCTCAATGGCAGCTTTAGAAACTTGTTTTCAACTTTGAGAGGCTAAAAAATAGGGATTCCATCCTTTGCCGAGAAGATACCCTGAACTATGAGTGGATCAAAAAATGCAAGAGGGCCATCATTGCCCCCTACAGAAATAGGTGATATTTATAGTCAGATGTTCTCAGTGTTTAGGAAGAAGAGAGAAAATGACAAACTAAAGCATTTGTCAACCTTTCCTTTCTAAGATCACACAATATGTCCTTCAAGTAGGAACATTAAGGTTTCTAAATGAAGGCCACATCCATAATTCAATGCTGCTTCTATTTAACACCCAAATGCAGTGCTAACATTCATCTGCAGTTTGACATCTGCAAAGCAGCCTCAGAAATCCACTGATCCTCCCTTTTGTAAATCCTGGTGCATGGGGCATGCGCTTTTCCGGAATGATACTGCACATTTGGGAGTTTACAGTACTCTTAAATCTAGTAGCCAGAAGGATGGCCCAGTGAGCTAAATAATTGGTGCAGCCATATACAGTGTTTCTGGAGATTCAATCCTGCATTTCATTCTTCTGAGGTCAGTATATTGAGAACTATTAATTGGCACATAGTAATACCCATATTTACAGTGCTTTGAAATGGCAGAAATAATGCCATTCAGATCTATGTAAAAATACATTAACCCTTTCGATGCACATTAAAGAATGTTTTCGTCATGCGCCACAGTGCTCGTGTGCTCATGACGGAACATTTCTGTCATTTGCACACGAACACTAATTCCCTCTGCTGTAAACAGTTAGAGTGATTTCCTTTTTTTTTGCCTTGGAGGTGGGGAAGAGCTTCCCCAACTTCCTGAGGCATTTTTTTCTCAATGTAATGACGATCGCGCGCATGGCGCGCAGATGTCATTACATTATAACTGAAACTGAAATTAGCCGATCGGCTTGTTTCAGTTTCACTGTTTCATAGCTATCTCAGCCCCTCGAGCACCGAAACACACAGGAGAGGTATCATTGGAAAGGGGAGAATCTACCCTTGCCAATGGTACCACTCCCTAGTGGATCACTGCTTGGAGATCACCACAGGAGGGCGATCCCCAAGCAGGGATCCACCCACTAAGCACCAGGAGGAGGTAGCGGCCCCTTGGGCAAGGGCTTTTGCTCCTCCCCAATGTTTTTGCATACAGTCAGTCTTTCTGCCCCCTCAGGGGGGAGGTAGAAAGCACACTAGGCACCAGGGACGTATTTTATGTGTGTATATAGGGGTTGAGGTGCCCAAAACGGGCATGCCAATGCCCCCAACCCCCCAACAACCTCCACAGTCTTTATGCCCCGCTGGGGGGCAAATGGGGTTATTTCCCCTGATCTGCCCCCCAGGGGGGCAGAAAGCCCACTAGACACCAGGGATTTGTTTGTTTTTTAAAAGAGAGGTGGGGGCTGCCCACAATGGCCTCCCACCCAAATATATTTGGAAACAGTCTTTCTGCCCCTCCCCGATAGCCCCAGATCTGCCCCCAGGGGCGCAGAAAGCACATTAGCCACCAGGGATTTTTATTTATGCACATTTAGGGGTGGGGACTGTCTAAAATGGGCATGCCAATGCCCCCACTCCCCTAAAAAAAACTGCCACAGTATTTCTACCCCCCGGGAGGCAGATGGGGTCAATAGCCCCTGATCTGCCCCCCCCTGGGGGGCAGAGAGCCCACTAAACACCAGGGATTATGGTTTTTTTTATACGCAGGGGTGGGGGTACTGGTATGCCCATTTTGGGCAGCCCCCACCCCTACTAATTGGACAGTTTTTCTGCCCCCCTTGCGGGCATAGGGGGGCAATAGCCCCTGATCTGTCTCCACAGTACGTTTTGGGGCGTTTCCTGTTAGGGGGCACTAGACCTACCCACACAAGTGTGATATCGTTTTTATTGAGGGACTTGGGGGAATTCTGGGTGGATGGAAGTTTGTGGCTCCCCACAGATTTCAGAACTTTCAATCACAGAAATGTGAGGAAAATGTGTTTTTGTTTTTTAGATTTTGAGGTTTGCAAGGGATTCTAGGTAACAGAACCTGGGGAGAGCCTCACAAGTCACCCCATCCTGAATTCTCCTGGGTGTCTATTTTTCAAAATTGTTCAGGTTTCCCTAGGTGCCAGCTGAGCTAGGATCCAAAATCCACAGCTAGGCGCATTGCTTAAAAAGGGTCAATTTTCAGTGGAAAAATGTGATGTGCCCACGTTGTGTCTTTGGCCGTTTCCTGTCACGGGCACTAGGCCTATCCACACAAGTGAGGTACCATTTTTATCGGGAGGCTTGGGGAAATGCTGGGATTTATGACCAGATCTCACCACCTATGGTGAAAAGTCTGTATGTGAGATTTAGATTTGGTTGTTTACCCTTAAGGTCATTTATCGTAGGGGAAATGAATACAGATACAACTGCATGCCCAGCTTGCGGTTATGCACTGGAGACAGTGGAACACATCTTTTTTTTTGCAAGGAATATCACTTTCATCACAAAAAACTGGATTCGCCCATCTGTTGTAGACTGGGAATCAGAAATTCTAGGGTGGCATTGAGAGTACTAAAGTCTGATACCACAGCACTTATTGTATTTGTCGTAAGCAGATTTCTCTTGAGTGTCTGGTTTAGGCACCAGAAGTTCATGTCCCAGGTTGTTCATGAGGTTTCAGCCTTAACTGAATTGCAAGTATAGCCAGGACTTAAATGAATGCCAACTTAGTAACTCCTACACAGGAATGTTGGTGCTCTGAGACACACAGCACTTTATGGTGATGAGCTAAATTTGTATCTAGATAAATTGATTACTACTATAATAACATCTGGTAGCATGGATTGACGACTATTGAGGTATCTAGTATTTTATAGGGTTTGATGATTTAATACTGATATACTCTTATCCATGGATTTTTTTTTACTGTTTTACGATTGTATAAAATGGGAGATTTTTGACATCATTGTATAGCAGACATGTATGTTGTAAACTAACTGAAAGAAATTAAATAACATTGTACCAGTCAACTTCTGATGTACTCTGATTGCGTAGATCTGAGATGTGAAGATGCAAGTTACCTTGCGCACACTGGCTTTTAAGGGGACATTGTTCATTACAAACTTATTTTATTATTGTGCATATCAATGATGTTTTAATATGGCTATCAAATTTTTACTGTCTGAATGTATTTATTATTGAGCACTTTAATGGTCGTATGACCGAATAAAGTTGAATTGAAAAATTGCTGGGTGGGTGGAGGTTTGTGGCTGTCCACAGATTCCACGACTTTCCATCACAGAAATGTGAGGAAAATTTGTTTTTTCAGAAAGAATGAGGTTTGCAAGAGATTCTGGGTAAAAGAACCTGGAGAGACCCACACAAGCCACCACATCCTAGATTCCCCTGGCTGTTTAGTTTTCAAAAATGTACAGGTTTGCAAAGCTTCTCTAGGTGCCAGCTGACCTAGGGTCCGAATTCCACAGCTAGGCATATTGCGAAAAAAGGGTCAGTTTTCACTGGAAATGTGGTGTGTCCACATTGCGTTTTGGGCCGTTTCCTGTCGTGGGCTCTAGGCCTACCCACACAAGTGAGGTACTATTTTTTTCGGAAGACTTAGGGAAATGCTGTGTGGGTGGAAGTGTGTGGCTCCCCACAGATTCCAGAACTTTCTATCACAGAAATATGTGGAAAATGTGTTTTTTGACAAAGTTTGAGGTTTGCAAGGGATTTTGGGTAAGAGAACCTGGTGAGAGCCACACAAGTCACCCCATCCTGGATTTCCCTGAGAGTCTAGTTTTCAGAAATGTACAGGTTTCGCTAGGTGCCGGCTGAGCTAGGGTCCAAAATCCACAGCTAGGCACACTGCGATAAAAGGGTCTGTTTTTACTGGAAAAATGTAATGTGACCATGTTGCGTTTTGGGCCGTTTCCTGTCACGGACACTAGGTTTACCCACTCAACTGAGGTACCCTTTTTATTGGGAGACTTGGGGGAATTCTGGGTGGGTGCAAGTTTGTGGCTCCCCTCTGATTCCAGAACTTTCCATCACAGAAATGTGAGGAAAACATTTTTGTTTACAAAGTTTGAGGTTTGCAGGGGATTTCTCAGAACCTGGTGACAGCCACACATGTCAACCTATCCTGGATTCCCCTGTGTGTCTAGTTTTAAAAAATGTACAGGTTTGGTAGGTTTCCCTAGGTGCCTACTGAGCTAGTGTCCAAAACCCACAGCTAGGCACATTGCGAAAAAAGGGTCAGTTTTCACTGGAAAAATGTGATGCGCCCAAGTAGATTTTTGGCCGTTTCCTGTCACGGGCAATAGACATACCAACACAAGTGATGTACCATTTTTATTGGGACACTTGGTGGAATGCTGTGTGCATGGAAGTTTGTGGCTTTCTGCAGATTGCAGAACTTTCCATCACATAAATGTGAGGAAAATGTGCTTTTTTGACAAAGTTTGAGTTTTGCAAGGGATTCTGGGTAACAGAACCTGGTGAGAACCACACAAGTCACCCCATCCTGGATTGCACTGGGTGTCTAGTTATCAAAAATGTACAGGTTTCTAGGTTTCCCTAGGTGCCGGCTGAGCTAGTGTCCAAAATCTACAGCTAGGCACATAGCGAAAAAAGGGTCAGTTTTCACTGTAAAAATATGATATGTCCATGTTGCGCTTTGGGCCATTTCCTGTTGTGGGCACTAGTCCTACCCACACAAGTGAGGTACCATTTTTATGGAGAGACTTGGTGGAACACGGAATAGTAGAACAAGTGTTACTGGTGTGTTATCATATGTAGGCTTCCCATATGACCGACTATATGGGAAGCCTACATTTGATAACACACCAGTGAACAACTTCTAGATTAAATCATACCACATGATTGGGTGTATGTCATTCAAAATAATAGGTCTCCTTACGATCATGTACATTTCTCTGTGCGTGAGTGTGTTGCGTGTATGAGAAGGTTATGACTGGTTAGTATGATTGATGGATGGTTGTGAGTGGGGTCATAGGTAATGCATTTTATGATGTTGTTTATTGTAATGTAATTGTCATTTTGTCCTTGTTTGTTTGTGACTCATGACATGTTGTTTATTGTGCACTAAGAGCAAGGAGTAATTGTATATTCTTGTTTAAATTGAATTGATATGAACCAAAAAAAGTTATTTATACATAAAAAATATCTTTAAAAATATTTTGTACACTTAAGACAATAAAATGTATATATTTTTCGAATAATCGGTTTGTTAGAGTGCTGTGTTGTGTACCTGCCTTGAGTATGAGCCCATTGGAGGCCATTTCGTAAAGCAATATAGGTCAGACAAGAGTTTTTTTATGATAGTTGTTATTTCCCCCTTGCTCTTGGACCTCATAGTTTACTTAGGGGGTACCTTTTTCTTATATAGACCTGTATGGCCTTTGATTGCTGTGTAAAACATTAACATTAATGTAAAGGAGTTAGCCCAAATCCACAACATCTTAATTGGTGAGTTAATCTCTAGTCACTTCACGACAGGCATGAAGCTCAAACCCCTTTAATCTATCATGAGCCCTAGAGCAAACCAGCCTAGAATTCCGTTCACTATATGGCCCATTTAAATATTCTCTGTTATTGTTGCTGTGTTTTTTTTATTTTCAGCATTTATTGTATTTCTGTGACTTGGAGCAAGCCATATTGGGAAATTGATCTTTTTGGAAACAGAGCTATGTGGATAAACGTTTATTAGGCAGGAAGCTCAAAAACAGTTTGCCATTTGGAAGGAAGTGTTCTTCTTTTATGATGTGTCATGTTATTTGTGTACAATAAAATCTGTTTTGGTAAACATGTTGCTAAAAGTCCCTTAAAATAGTACCATGTTTCATGAAAAATAAAACTGGACCACTCCTGGCTTGCTCTCAACCCTACAGCTAGCTCACCCAGAATATTTGCACCAGGCCAGGGGAAGTATGCACATAGAGAGATTCTTGCTGCACATAGAAAAATTAAATTAGAGGGCACATTGGTAGCCAGCCAGTGTGCTTTTTTGCCATAAGCCTGCGTGTGTTCTTTCTTGTACATAAAATGCAAAATAGCAGAGCACTTCTCATGTATGAATACCCACTGTCCTAATAGTCCAAGTCAGTTTGCATATTAATTAATACATCATAGTACATACAACATATAAATTGTCACTAAACAACTGTATTTGTAGCTGAGTGATGGGCAAACTACTGAATTGGAATTGAAGTTATGATGTGCAATTTTCTTGTGATACAGATTTCAAGTAAAACAAGAAATATCACTTACCTGAATGTCTGAAGTTGATTTGTGAGACATTGTCCCTCTACTACTCAAATTTTGTGTATACTATGATGTATTAATGAATATAAAAACTGACTTGGACTATTAGGACAGTAGGTATTCATACATGATGGTTGCTCCACTATTTTGTATTTTCTGTCAAAAACTGGTCTGGGAAGTTTTCTATAGGTTCAGTTTCACACATCATGGCAACAGGTGTGTTATAGTGGCAGAGCACCACTGTTGGTTTCATATTACAGTGCTCCATTAGAGGGATGTGCAACTAAGTTATCACTGCTGATCTTCTTTTTTCTGTTTCTTTGTTGTCAATGCCTTCTTGTTTGTTATTGTTTGAACATGTGGCCAGTGGCCATTTTGTGTAGCCATCAAATGTGCTTTTGCCATAGATCTGCATGTGTTCTTTGTTGTCCATGCAATCTTGCTTGTTGTTGTTTAAACGTGGCTGGAGGCCTTTTTGTGTAGCCAGCCAGTGTGTTTGTTTTCCCATACATATGCATGTGTTCTTTATTGTCCATGCCTTCATCCTTGTTGTAGTTTAAACATATGGCCAGAGGCCATTTTGTGTAGCCAGCCAGTGTGCTTTTTTGCCACATGCCTGCATGTGTTCTTTTTGTCCATGCCTTCTTGCTTGCTGTTGTTATAGCATGTGGCCGGCGGACATTTTTTGAGTAGCCAGCGAGTGGGCTTTTGTGCTATAGGCCTGCATGTGTTCTTTGCAGTCCATGCCCTCTTACTTGTTGTTGTTTGAACATGTTGCTGGCAGATATTTTGTGTAGCCAGCCAGTGTGCTTTTTTGCCATAGGCCTGCATGTGTTGTTTTTAGTCCATGCCCTCTTGCTTGTTGTTGTTTAAACATGTGGCTGGTAGCCATTTTGTGTAGCCAGCCAGTGTGCTTTTTTGCCTTAGGCCTGCATATGCTTTTTGTTTTTCAAGCCTTGTTGCTTGTTGTTGTTTGAACATGAGGCTGGCGGCCATTTGGTGCAGCCAGGCAGTGTGCTTTTTTAGCCATAGGCCTGCATGTGTTCTTTGTTGTCCATGCGGTCAGCCATCTTGAGTAGCCAGCCAGTGTGCCTTTGCATTTGTTCTTTGTTGTCCATGCCTTCTTGCTTGTTATTGTTTGAACATGTGGCTGGCAGCCAGTTTGAGTAGCCAGCCAGTGTGCTTTTGCAGTAGGCCAGCATGTGTTCTTTGTTGTCCATGCCTTCTTGCTTGTTATTGTTTGAACATGTTGCGTGGAGCATTTTGTGTAGAGAGCCAGTGTGTTAAATCCTTTTTTGTTTCAGTTTTCAAATCCATTTTCTAGGGACATTGGTAGAAAAGGGTTATGCCTTTTTGTTTTTTGTTCATTTTTTTTCTTTTTTCCCCTATATCAGTTTAATGTGCTAGAGGATGTTTGTAGTATTTATGTATAGTGTTTATATAATATTATATGCATTTTATTCATTTTTCCCTGCATCTCCTTGCCTCCCAAAGGATTTCTCATAGTCCCTAGTAGGACAGCAGCAAATCAATTTTTTTACATCATTTGATTTTCCCTGCACTCCCTGCCTGCCATAGGTCTCTTACGCATTAGGCGCACACCAGCATTAACTTTTTTAAGGATTATTTCATTTTCCCCTGCAACCTTTGCCTGTCGTAGGTCTCTTAGGCCACAGGTGACACCAGCACTAATATTTTAAGGATTATTATTCAATTGTTTTCTGCATCCTCTGCCTTCCATAGGTCGGTGGGCGGAATTTGCGTAGTCGCGTTACGCAAAGTTCCGCGAAACGGTAAAAAATCTCCGCGAGCTACGCAGAATTCCGCGATCACACGGAATTGCTTGTTCCGCCCATTCGCAAAGCGTTTTTCCTGTTCGTGGACGCTGTTTGCGTGCTCGGGCGGAAATATCTCGCAAACTTGCCCATGCGGTCACCAATTGGCACGGCCATCTTGTTTCACTTGTCCCGCCCGCTCACGATGCGTGTTTCCTGTTCGCAAACGCGGATGTCCGGTGGCGCGTCCGAATGACGTGTTCGCGATCGCACACTCTTGCGGGATCGCGCGGCCGGCTACCAAAATCTCGTGGCGCACGCGAACGGATAGGAAAACTCGTCGGCGAACGCAGAGATCCTGGTAAGTCGCTCCCGCGCGCGCGAACATGCATTTTGAAAGCGCGAACAAGGAAAAAATTCCGCTACGCCACAGATCGCGGAATTTTCAGCAATTCCGCGTTCTCCGCGGAATTGCCAAAACTCCGCAAATTCCGCGAGCGGAGCGGAATTTACCGCCCAGGCCTATCTTTTAGACCATAGGTACACACTAGCATTAATTTTTTTTAAGCACTTTATTCAATTTTCCCCTTTACCCCTTGCCCGCCATAGGTCTCTTAGGCCAAAGGCACCCAAAAGCATTAATGTTTTAAAGATTATTACATTTTTCCCTGCACTCCCTGCCGGTCATAGGTCTCTTAGGCTATAGGTGCACACAAACATTCATTTTTTTAAGGAATCTTCACTTTCCTCCTGTACCCCTTGCCTGCCATAGGTCTTTTAGGCCATAGGTGACACAAGCATTAATTTTTTAAGGATTATGTAATTTTCCCCTGCATCCCCTTCCTGCCATAGGCGCATACCAGCATAAATGTTTTTAAGGATTATTCAATTTTTCCCTGCACCCCCCGGCCTGCCACAGGTGTCTCACCTTAGAGGCACATAAAGCAAACTTTTAAATCTGTATATTGCTATCCTAATTGAGATATTATGTTATGGGTTGGATTGGAATGGATAAACTATTGTTAATTTTTTGGGGATAACCTCACTAAATTTTATGGTCTGTATAAATAATCCAACCTGCAAAAATGTCATGCTTCACTGAATGTTTTTCTTCTTTGTTTGCTTTTTAGGTGCACAAAAAATGAGACATCACCCACAGTACTGCCACACAGAAGGCTGGTACAAAGTGACACAACACCACACCAACTGAGTCCAACTGACTAAGCTTGAAGATGGCCACAAAGAAATGTGTCCTTGCCAAGAAAGTGGAAAGTGAGGAGAAGAAGAAGCAGATTGCCACCACCGGCATGCCTCCCTCCACCTTTTTCAGGCTTTTTCACGCCAGTTGTATTATGATGTGTTTTCAATGTTTTAACTGTTGTGGTACTTCTAAATTTCTAAATGCTTTAAACATTTTCTTAAGTGTGGCTTCTCTGGGCCATAGCTACCATGGGTTGAGCTCAGGTTTAAATTACTGATACCTCTACTGGACCTAATAAGAACAGTGTGGACTATCATCCTGCCCAAATAACAATCCACTATCTTACACCAAAGTAGTTGACAGTGGGTGGGGTCCTCATTTTAGTGTTATTGACCCTTAAAGCAACACACACCACAACTGAATTGCTCTATAACAAATGTACCTAAAAGCTTACTTGTTGAGCTCTCATACCTGCAATGTGTTTCAAAAAAGGAGAATGATGCAGGCTTGTAGCCAGACAGATCCATTCGAATTAGGCTGCAGAGAAGGACCAAATTATATGTCAAAGAAGGACCAAGTGATACAGCTAGGAAATTAAATTATGCTGCAAGTGTAAATCATTCAGTTGATTATGTGATTAATCAAAATAATGCAACACATTTTGTTTCACTAGTAATTTAATGACTATTATGACAATTTAACACACAGATGTAAAAGAGATATCAGTGCTATAAGAAATTGGGCTATTAGTTGTGAATGATGCAAATCCTTCAAAAGTAATAGGTCTCCAATTAGCTTTTCAATGGGTGCCAAGTACCCCATTGTAGCACTTGATTCTCTCACGGTAGTGAAGCAGAGCAGTCTAAGGCCTACTCAGGGGAGGTGATATGGGCTAGTAACCCCAGTTCGCTGGTATGCAACAGCACTGTATAAATCATTTTCCAGTCAGTGCTTCTTCTCTTAAATGCGAAAAGTATACCCGCACATGCACACACACACTACTAAATACTATGCATTAAATTACAAATATGTACATCAGGTAGATGGAAATATATTTAGTGACACCCTCATATTACATTACACCACTAGTAGGTCCTCAGCGTGATGGTTTAACACCTTGTTTGGATAAAGTATATCAAAAATACTCGATTTCCTCGACCCAAAATACGTATTTCTCTTTTTTTTAAATTAGACCTGCCATGTTAAGCCTGTCCAACACACACTTCAATGTGCTGTTATGGTTTTCCACAGTGTCACCAAATACTAGGATATCATCCTGGAAATAAATGCTGTTGCCTATGCCTTCAAATATGTCCCCCATCATTCCTTGGAAAAAACCCTGCAGCGGAGGCAAGACCAAAAGGCATCCATGCAAATTGAAAAATGCCTTCCATTGTGACAAAAGCAGTGAGTGCCTTGGAGTCCTTGTGTAACTTAATCTGATGGTAAGCACTCTGAAGATCTAATTTAGCAAAGTACTTGCCACCTTTTAGTAACAAAACGAGTTCATTTATTTTGGGTACTGGATAATTATCTATCACAATATTCTGGTTGACTGTGCGGAGGTCAACTCAGAATCTCAAGCTCCCATCTAATTTTTCAGTGATCACTCCTGGAGAGATCCAACTAGATGTTTCAATCGTTTCAATTACACCTTCCTCCAACATATTCCAAATCATCTTATCAACCTCCTCCTGTGCAAAAATGGGTATCTTCCTCAGCTTGTGCTGAACTTGAACTGTGTTATGTTTGACCATAATTGTAGCATGCTCCACATTTGAATTCTCAAATGCGGTGCATACCAAGAATTCTACATAAGTAAGTTACAACAGGTTTCTATTGCCCTGGGGACAAAAGGTCTATCTCTGGCCCCATAGAGCTGATTTGTATTATCTTTTGCTTGTTTTAATCCTGGTGGCAAACCATAGCCACAAGGAGCATTTTCTTCAAGCTACCTGACCTCTAAAAGGCAGCACTTTGACCATAATTTTATGTATGTAACCCTTGAGCTATCCCAGTTTGCTACTGATACTCCTTATTCGCATCCAAAAAAACGTGTAAGATCTTCAACAACAGTGATCTGATTTTGTGCTCTCTGATCTACCCTAACATGCAAATCATATGGGTGATGCCAACCCAAATTGGGTGGAACGCTCACTGCTATGTCCACTGTTCCTTCCACCTGCTTTTCCTGAAATTCAATCTTTACTAACATATGACCAATTATGTCTATTTTCTCCCTCTGATATCCGCCTGGATTAATATCTTTTGGTAGAAGGCGCACACATTGCCATTCTCATGAAAACATCTCTTGGGGTACAATTGTGTAAAGTGACCCTGAGTCTACCTGTAACTGGATGATCCTCCCCCTTACTCTGAAGTTTGCTGTTGGCCTGGGTGGTCGATCACATTCACTGATGCTATTGTCAACACACAAGACCATATCTATCCCTTCCTCACACTCAAGATGTTTTTCATGTACAATTCCTATCCTTGACTTAGGTCCAGTTTTGCACATGCATGCTAAATGCCACTTCCTTCCACATATTTTACCCTCCTTCCCCAAAGCAAAACAAGATTTTGAATCCACACAACGAAATACACCCCCACATCTGGTACATACTTTATTGTTGGACTTATTATTGTATGTATTTTTGGTAGGCTTATATAACCTTTTAGCACCCGCCAGGACTTATTGTCACATTTGTTAAGACAACTAACATCACTGTTGCTCCCGTTACCCTTTTTCTCCGTTTCTGTCATACAATATTCAGATTGTTCCACCACTTTCGCAATCTCAATAGCATCTTTAAACGATGGGTACTTCGCTGCCCAGAGTCTTTCATGCATCTTTTTGCTCCGACATCAGACAATCAATTGGTCATGTATCAATTTATCTGTCATTGTTCCAAACTGGCACTTGATGGACAATTCACGTAGTCTGGAAACAAATTCATCTATACTCTCGCCTATATTTTGTGGCTGGTTATAAAATTTAAACCTTGACATGACAATGCTGGTGTCTTTTGCAAACCTTTTTTCCAGTCTCTTCCTCGCTTCCTTGTATACGTCTTCTATCTATTCTCCATTCTGTTCCAATATAGCAGGTAAGTACTTAAAAACTCGCTGACCTTCTTGGCCTAATGTGCTGAGAAGGATGTCTTTCTTTGTAGAAGGTCCCAACTCCTGTCAATCAAGTGCCTCTAAATAATTTTCAAACATGTCCACCCACTCCTCCCATGGAACATGTGGATTACATGCTTGTGTTAGGAAAAATGGTGGGGGTATAACTCCTTGGCTATTATTTACGCTCATAGTATAAATTTATTGGGTTGCAATATTTATCAAGGTTTATCAGTAATCAAGTATTGTGAAATTCAGGTAATGCAATCCTTCTTTGTTTCCCCACTTGTTTTGTTAGTCTTTATCAGATCGATCCAGGATAGTCCGTTCTTTGTTTCCCCACCTGTTTTACTGACTATGGTCCTTCATCTCCTTTTGACTTCCATATGTAAGCGTGGCCACGTGTGAGGTAAACATGTTGAAGGCAGTGGCGGTGAGAATGCAGACTAAGCGTGTTGAAAACAGTGGTGAAATGTGGCAAGGTGTAATTATTGTGAGCGTTCCTTTATGTGGCCCTTTTAAACTTTTTAACATTGCTCCATTAATATTTTAATGATTGAAGCAGCGGTCGTTCATAGCGTGATGGTGGCGCGAGCCTAGGTGGTGAGGCTGCTTCAGAAGCACACGGCCGTAGACTCGCGTGCTAACGTTCCGTGCAACTAGTTAAAGTTGTTTAAAGCGAATATGCAGCGCATCTTTTGCCTTACCGGCAGTAATTGCTTTTAAGTAGTCTATGAAGGGGCCACTCCTCCACTCCTGCAACAGCTTTGAACAGTTTTTAATTGTTTAGCTGTCAGAAATTCATAAATCGAGTGCTGGTGATCGTCACCAATATTGTAAAGATGATTCTGCACAAAGCAGTGGGAAAGAGTGTGTTTATTAATAGATAAGAACACAGCTTAATAATGGAGCTCCCACATCAGCCTCAAGATAACTGCCAAGTGCTGAACCCTCACGGCTGGCAGCACGCTCCACATTTGAATTCTCGAATGCGGAGCATACCAAGAATTCTACATAAGTAAGTTACAACAGGTTTCTATTGCCCTGGGGACAAAAGGTCTACCTCTGGCCCCATAGGGCCTATTTTTATTATCTTTTGCTTGTTTTACTCCTGGTGGCAAACCATAGCGACAAGGAGCATTTTCTTCAAGCTACCTGACCTCTAAAAGGCTGCATTTTGTGGGGAACTGGTTCCCTGTGCCAGGCCTCTCCTCTGCTTGGCTCCTGGTTCTTTTCTCCTACTAGTGGGTGCATATTGCACAGCCCCTCTGAAGCCAGTCAGCAAAACACACTCCCTGCCACACTCTTAAGCCCCCTAAGCATCCTGGCTTCTTGAAGGACAGAGGTGGATCAGAGAAACCCAAGACCAGTCCACAGAAGTCCTTCTGTAACCACCCAGGGCCCCCCAGCAGGTCCATTACACCAACTGTTCTTCAGGGGTTTGAGAGGCCAGACCCATATAGTTTAGGTCCTCCAAACGCTTTTTGTGTCATACAGAAGCAACAAGTTGCCAATTCAAATTAAATGTGTAATCATATAAGCGGATATTTGTACCTGGCTCCATAGCAAATCAGTGTGCAGTATTAGAGGGTTATTTCAATTTGAATTGGGAAATTGTGACTTCTGCATGGCCAAATAAGTTTGAAGGAGCTTAAACTACAGAAAGTATACTCTTTACCTAATGCCCTGAAGATGTTCATTTAAAGGAAGTGTGTTGACTGCATGGGTTGCAAATTGGAACTATATAAAGAAGATTGTTGTACTATATCAAGACTGTTTCCTTTCGTACAATGAACCTGATGGATTTGATGGAGTTTGTACTGTAAATAGAGTGCTCTCTGATTGACTCTTTAAGGTGTGATATTACTATCAATTTTTTCCATGAAGTGTTTCCCCAACCCATTCTCAGTGGATAGAATGATCTAAAAGCATCATAGCTCTCCTGCCTCGGGCTATAATGGTTGTTAAAAGCCATGTCCATTGTTATAGGCCATGGCCAGCGGCTCCATCCTGTAACGCAGGAAGAGGACCTTTAATAACCATTGTATCACTCAGAGGTGAGCTATATAGTATTTACATTGTAGTATATTTACATTGTAGTATTATATCATCACATAACATGTTCTACCGCAAGCTAACACAATGGCATGTCATGCGTGGCCGCAAATAGCGAATTAGTTCCTTGTGCACAATTGACAAATGCAATTTTGCAAGGAACTTTTCTCTTGTCGACAACGGTCACTTTATTGTCTTCACATCTGCTTGAGCTAAAATTCCCCTCATTGGTCGAAGAGGCTCGACACTTTTCTGAGCAGCATTCAATATGGCAGCTCGTCAGATTGTAAGAGAAGAGGAAATACAAACTCAGCAGAGAAAAATGTCCAGGCAATTGGGTGTACAGGCTGGAAATCAGCTACTGACATTTTGTTAATAACCACTTTGGTCCCTGGGGTATTCAGCGGAGGGTAAAAAAATGCCTCACAGTGACCTTGATGTGGTGGGTCATGCTGCGAACATCTTCGAATCCATACTCTAGTCTGTAAATATGCAATCACATAGCAACCCGGTCTCTCTTCTGTTTAAGCTTTTGTGGGAAATATTTGACTTGCACATTATGGGCCATATTATCAAGAACGGCGCAAACATTATCGCCGCTTTAGCGGCAGGAAACTGCCGTTAAAGCGGCGATAAGGGGCTTGATAATATGCCCTATAGGATTCCAATAGAAGCCCAGGTTTGATGTCCTTGACACCAGAACCTGGGCTTCTATTGGAATTCTATAGGGCATATTATCAAGCCCCTTATCGCCGCTTTAGCGGCAATTTCCTGCCTCTAAAGCGGCGATAATGTTTGCGCCGTTTTTGGTAATATGGCCCTACGTGTTATATTGCATGTGATACGCTGGCATCGCTTCAGCAGAATAAAAAACAGCTCTGCAACTCGTATTGGATTCGGGAGGGTTATTCCAGCTAAGCCTGACTGCTGTGTTGTTGTTTTTTACGTAAATATTTCCTTCGCAGTTGGTCGTGAATGTAAAACAGCAACCAAAACGCGTCAAAAAAGTAATTTAGTAACTGTAATGTAGCCAAGTCTGCAAAGTCGGTGCCGGTCAAAAGATTATATACTAGAAATCAAACAACAGTGTCCATTTTCGTAGTGAAATAAGTAAATGTCCTGGGGCATATTCTCAAGGACTTATCGCCGAGTTAGCGGCACTTTATCGCAGCCAAAGTGGCGATAGATTCATCGCCCTATTCACAAGCTGTTGCTAACAGCCGATATCGCCAGTTTTCCTGCGATAGCAGCCGCAAAAAACATCGCCACAGATTACACCGGAAACTAACGCTAATGAGATGCAGAGTAGGCATTCCTGTGCAAAAAGCCACGAAAACACCACTTCGCAATATTCTCTACGACCAGCCAGATTAGCGATAAGATCCCAAAACAGGCGATAAGGCGCGTTAGCAGCAGGGACTTAACACCTGCTCCTACCTGGTGTTAAGTCGGACGACAACCTGCACCACAAATGGGAGCCCAGACCAGAGCCACACCTGAAGAACAACAGATGCCATGGAGCTACGATCATGCAGCTCGGCGCCCCAAGAGGGCCACAACACCCACTGCCACCACACCCAGGCCCGCCACCCCCCGCACCCCCTGGACTACCACAGAGGCAGCGCAGACAAAGACAGCGGACCTTCAGAAAATGCACCAGCCTCACAGACTTAACACCAGAGGATGTCATTGCCCACTACAGGCTCAAAAGGACAACCATCCTCCGCATCCTGACCATCATTGCCCACAGGCTGACGGTACCAACACAGCGGACAAACAACATCCCTCCGCAGACAAAGCTGCTGGCTGTGCTGCACCTGTTGGCCTCTGGTACCTTCCAACCAACAACTGCCAGAGTAGGAGGAGCCTCACAGCCAGCCCTATCCAAGTTCCTCACACCTGTCTTGGATGCCATCATCAGCTTGGTACCCCAGCACCTTCACTTCCCACACACTGCGCCAGAACAGCTGGAGACCAAGCAAGGCTTCTACGCCATAGCTGGCTTCCCGCACGTGTTGGGGACAATCGACTGCACACATGTACTCCTCGTGCCCCCTGCCGCCACTGCACACAATTACTGCAACAGGAAGCACACGCATTCCATCAATGTGCAAGCAATAGTGGACCACCTGGGACTCTTCACCAATGTTGTCGCCAACTACCCAGGCAGTGTGCATGATTCCTTCATCTTCCGACAGTCCATCATCAACCAGCACTTTCAGGATGGCACCTATGGGAATGCATTGCTCATTGGTAAGTACCAAATGAACACACCACACACCTCAACTCCATAGTCATGCAACTCACGACTCTGGGAATGCACACGTTACAAACTCACATAAAACATGCCAAACAACATGCCCACCTACCAGACACGACAGCACAACTTACTGTGGTAACCTGGGCTAGCCATGTACACAAGCCATCAACCGCATGGCACCTCAGCCACACAATAGCAGAATGTGGGGAGAGGTGGGAACCAGGCATGTGCGAAGGAGGCAAGTGACCCATGAATGAGAATGTACACAATGCCAAGTGTGGCGTGGATGTGCTGGCCAGACTGCAGTATGCAGACCACAGACATGTCCATGTCGACATATACTGCTGGTGTTTGGAGTGTAGTGGACAGTGGACGCAACCATGTCACCCCAGGCAGTGGGGAAGATAGCGGAAATGTAGCTTGTTATGTCCCCCCCTGTAAGCGTGAGCAGAGTGGGCTGGCCCGGCGTACGCCAGGCCAGCGTAGGGGTGTGAATAAAAAGCCTGTTGCTCTGGGCGTGGTTCTCTTCTGAAATGGCCAACGTGTCTGCCAGGGCGGCGCCTCTCAGCCCGCCACGAGGCCGACGCCGTGAGCGGCGGTGCCTGCGATACTGTACGCCTGCTGCACCCCAGGCCGCTGGTCCCCAGACCCGTCTTGGCCGCCCCTGCGCAACCAGGCCTCACTGCTCACCTGCCGACACCGGCGTGTGTCAAAGAGGGCCCACCACGTGCCGGTGCAAGCTCCAAGCCCGAGGCCCGCGACCTTGGCAGCCTCCTCAGACCATCACAGCCTCCGCGACACAGGCCCCCAGCACTCCTTTCTCGTTGATGTACTCCACCGCTGCCTCTGGCCTACACTGCGGTCCAGTAGGTCACACATTTGGAACTGAGTCTTGATTTTTCAATGGCCGAGTTCATATCATTGCACGCAAGGAGAGGAGTAAGAGGAAGACGCGGTTCAGTCCGGAGGAAAAAAGGATCATCGTTATGGAGGTGATCGAACACTACCAACAACTGCTCTGGTGCCACTAACTCTGTGCATCGCAAGCCAACGACACGTGGCTGTGGGCCCCTGCTGACCGCTGCCTCCGGCCTACACTGCGGTCAAGTAGGTCACACATTTGGAACTGAATCTTTATTTATTTATGGCAGAGTTTATACCATTGTACAGGCCTCATCGCAGCCTGCATCCCCTTTCAGCCCTGGTAACACTAACTCTGTGCCCCGAAAGTCATGGACACTCTCTGGTTGAACTTTGGTGGCATCTGAGTCTATGGCCTGGGGGTTGTCTTCATCATCATGTAGCTGATACTGACTTGGTGTTAAAAATGAGTCTGAAGCATTCATCTCCTCCATATTGCCTGTTTCTGCTTGGTTCTGCCCTCTGCCTCATGCCCTGGAAGAACACCTTCCACTGTCCCCCGAAACACTCTGCGACATCCACCTTCGACATCGACGAGGACCCGCTCAGCTCTCGTGGCCCTACCTCAGTGCACCACAAGTCACCGTCCCGTGGCGGTGTGCCTGTGCCGGCCGCAGTGCATCCGGGGCCACTAACTCTGTGCAGCTCAAGTCGTGGACCCTTGCTGTTTGAACTTTGAACTTCTGATTGTCTGATCACTGTTGTTGTTGTTGCCAGCACCAACCACTCCCTGAGGGCTGGCTTACACTCACCCCACACTCATCCAGCACAGGCGTCACTGGACATGTGACCCTGGCAATAAAAGGGGCCGGGCGCATGTGCCCGTTGCCAGTTCCACAAACTATCTAAGTGTGTCCGTGTGGTCATTGTGCATGCATGAGTGCCCCGGGCCCTACCACATTACATTGTGCTGTGTACAGCGGACGCAACCATGTCACCTCAGGCAGTGTGGAAGACCTGGGACATGTAGCTGTGTCGTACCCCCCTGTAAGCGTAAGTGGAGTGGGCTGGAGTACGACAGTCCAGCGTAGGGGTGTGGTTGATCAGCCTGGGGCTCTGGGCGTTGCTATGTGTTGGCCTTGCCAAGGAAGTAACTAATGCGTGTGTCTCTGTTGTAGTGTCGGCGCCACCTGTCCCGCAATGGACAATGTTGCGATGTAGCATGCCCCCGGAGTGTGGGCTCGGCCAAAGGGATAAATGAAGGAGCGCAAGCCCGCTCGGAGTCCGGGATCATACATGCCAACTGTTGTGTGTGTCGCTATTACCGCAGCATAGGCCATAGGACTACCCTCAACCGCATCGCGAGTTCAGCCAGCCATGAACTCTACATCTGTGTCCGCCCTATCCTTACCATAGGCCTACACACACATGGCCGCCCACCTTCAGCGCACAACATCACAGTGTCATTGTCAGGCTTGTGGACATGCGCAGACAGGCATGACAATGGTGTGCCGTAGGAGTGCAAGTGATGCAATCGCGCTGCGCACACTAGTGAATAGGCTCGGGGGAGGGAGGAGCAGCAGTGAGGCTACGTAATACACATTGATGCCGCTCATTTGCTACAAGCAGTACCTGTCAAACAGGAATCACTAAGTCACACATATCACACACCAATGAACTAGTGAGCCTGCCAACACATCATGCAGAACCAACTTTTGACTCATGTCTCTCTGCACTGTCACAGGTGATCAAGGATATGCACTCTGCCCTTGGATGATGACACTCCTCCTTGCCCCGAACACACAGGCCCAGAGGCAGTACAATGCGGCCCACAAACGGACCAGGGGCATCGTGGAACGCACATTTGGCGTGTTGAAGTCACGGTTCAGGTGCCTGGACATCACAGGTGGAAGGCTCCTGTACAGCCCAGGCATCGTGTGCAAGATGATCATTGCATGTTGTGTGTTGCACAACATATGTGTTCGCACCAATGCCCCATGGCTACAAGTGCCAGATGCACCGGACGATGATGAGGAAGATGAGGCAGGTGGACCACACCCCACTGCAGCAGCAGCAGGAATAGCCCGTAGGTACACCATCATTGACAATTTCTTCACATGAGCACGTCACATTGTCACAGTCCTTAGCAATCATGGGACAGTACAAAATGACCACAGGCACAGCATGTGCAAATAAATTCATTACAACACACATTCCCTGTGAGCATGTTACTCCTCTGTACAAGCACATCACTCTGACAAGTGTAAGTGCAACATGTAGTGCTAACAATCTCATAAATTGGAAATAGATGGTGGGTGTGTCACCTCTGTACAGAGAGGCTGTTTAGGGTGTCACGTATTCGAAATGACATTTCTGTGTGTCAAAGATAGTACGGAATCCCACTCATCAGCGTTTCACATGTGTCCCAAATCATTACATGTAGGCTGTCATTTGTGACCTACAATTGACAACAGGGCTTCTTTTGGGGTCAAATATGTACCACCATGATGCAGGGATGCACCCTGTGACTCAAGTCCCACAACAGGAACTACATGTTCATAAGGGGGAATCACTGCCCCTACATTCGTCCATGCTTTCATACTTGATTAATCATAGACATAACACATCTGTGTGTATTAGAATGTATTATTCACATTCAGTGGAGTGTTTAAGCTGTCTTAGTACTGGGCCATGCAGACAACAATTTACAATGTTGCCGCGTGGAGGGCAAGCCAGAGTCCTTTAGGGATTGGCAAGTTACTCGGAAGGGGAAGAGTCCAGTCCGCAGGCTGATTGCTGTGTCATTGTTGAGCATGCAAAGTATGGCAGTCCATGTCGAGGTCCAAGGTTAGTGTCGCAGAGTGTGTCGGGGGACAGTGGAAGGTGTTATTCCAGGGCATGATGCAGAGGGCAGACCCAAGCAGAAACAAGCCATATGGCGGAGATGAATGCTACTGCTTCCTCCTTACCACTAAGGCAGATTCATCCTCATCTTCGTCCTCTGACGTTTCATGTGCCTCACATGTGGATGGTGGTGTTTGGTTTGCAGCACTGTGTGACACTGACACATCAGGGGCCGGAGATGTGGATGTAGAAGTAGCAGCAGCATTCATCTGCGCAATGTCTTGTGGCATCACACCCATGATGAGGATCTGCAGGGCATGGAAGAACCCATCTACAGCTTTCTCGTGTGCAGCCGTGGTAGCCATTCTTTGCGCCTGCATCCACTCCATGTTCTCCATGACCCTCCTTATGTTTCCCAAATCACGGATGACATCGCTGTAGCCACTCTGACTAGACAGTTGTTGTTGTCTCCGAGTCATGACTCCAGCGACACCAGCCATGGATTGTTGGAGGGCATGGGGCGGACTGTGGGTGTCCGTTAGGGAGTGTAAGTGGTCCCTGATGGGACTTAGACACCCACGTATGGCATCTAGTTTGGCTGCCATGAGGTCGAAGCCCACCCGCACCTGTTCAGCCAGCTCCTTCTGGCAGTCTAACACACGGCGTTGGTGCGCCATGTGTTCTTCGGTGAGGTGCTGGGAGCCAGACGTGGTGGTGGGTGCTTCCTGCTGTGTGGTCTGTGCAGGGGGTGGGATCACCTCGATGGTCCTGGGCTGCCCTGCTACTGGAGGTGGGGTGCGGAGGTTGTCCATGAACCGTTCATCGTAGTCGATGTCCTGGAGGTCGTCTCCATCATCGCTGACGTGATGTCGGGTCTGCTCTGCAGGAGGTGTTGATTTTCCCTCTGCAATGTAAAGGGGAGATGCAGTTTCACAGTGTGTTCCATGTATGTTGACGCATTGGCGGAGTTTACATACAGACTGCATGACAATGTACATTGTGACTGTTTGTGAGGAGATGCCTATTTGATGCAGGACAGTGGACATTTGTACTACATCACGGATGTGAGGTTGTACTCGTACATTGTCATCTCACAGTTACCTGCTATGCCAGATGTGATTGGCCATTTTGTACACACATGCGGCACCAGTTGTGTCCTGTGTTCTGTTGTGAAAGTGTTGCAGTTTGTACCACATTATTGTCAATGTTGAGGTGCTCTTATTCTTATGTGTGTGTGCTGCATTGTGGGTGAGTCGCCCCTGCAGCTCAGATTTGGCTGCCCCTTATCCCTTTCAGGCGGTGTGCCTTTGACTTCTGTGCTTCTACAGTGCTGAGATGTTGTGGACTTGGGTGAATTGGGCTCTTGGTCGAGTTGTGCCTCTTGGGCATGGTTTGTCCGCTGATGTGTTGTTGACATCAGGGGTTGTTTGTGCACGTGGATGTGTCAGAGTGTGACCTGCTCCTTTCCGGATGTGGTCCACACTCAGTCACCTCAGTGTTGTGGCGTGCACCATGTCATGATAATTGGACTGCAGCCATGCTAATGCTCCTGCAGTGTCACTTGCATTATCAGTGTGGCACACAGACCCGCAGCTTTGCTGGGTTCAGCACATGTGTATGGGTTTGTTGTGAGATTAGTGATGTGTGGGGAGGGCCCCCTCCGGGCACATTGTCGACGGGGACCTGCTTGCTGTTTCTATGTGTGCTGCAGTATGCCAAGGAGATCAGGGACATGATCCAGAGTCATTGTGGGTGTGCAGTGTGCTCTACTTAATTGTGCATGTGTGCTATTGTGCCCATCTCCCCCCGTCCCCCCAGTCCCTGGTCGGTACTCACCCTGTTGATGTTGTGTCAGGTCATGTTGAGCAGTGTCCGGATCCACTACTCCTGGCACCGTATCCCGACTGATGACTGGCCACCATTTTCTCCATGTCATCCAGCTCCTGCTGTGCCGCTGGACCCTCACCTCCAATCTGCGTTGCTGCTTTCATGTTGGCATCGAGTTTCTTCTTGGTTTTGCCCTTCACAGCCTTCCAGCGCCTCTTGACCTCTTCCATTGTCCTCCTCAACTCTGCAACTGCATTCACATGGTCCAAGATAGTCTGCCATGTTTGCGTCTTTGTTGCCAATGACTCGTTGGAGGTGATGAGCAGTTGTTGGTAGTGTTCTATCACCTCCGTAACGATGATCCTGTTTTCCTGCGAACTGAACCGCGTCTTCCTCTTCTCCTTGGCCTTCCCCGACCCCGAGGTTCCTTGCTGGTCGTCTGTGGGGCTTGTGGGGTTCGCGTTGTCCTCTGCACTCGGTCCAGGTGCATCCATGGTGCTACGCAGTTTAACTTTTTTTTTTTCTGCTTTTATGTTGCATTTTCCCGCATGACGCGTGGGAATTGCAGGCCTGTCGCTGGTTATCGCAGATTTTTGTATCGCGATTTGGGGCATCGCAACTTTTTTCGCGTTCGTGTTTCGCATTTTTTCTGCGTTGCGTCGATTTTAACGTGGTCATTTGGCGCGTTGTCGTGAGACTATCGCATGGTGCCGCCGGGTTGAGAATACAACGTTAACACAGTGTTATTTTCCCATGATGGACTGCGATGTGCAAAGTTGCGTTAAGATAATTTTGCGATAATTATCACACGTTCTTGAGAATATCCCCCTATGTTTATTAAGATACGTACATTTTGACTGTGTGGTAAATAAATAGGTGTTTTTGGGGTGTGTTGTGCGACCGTGTGCAGAGGTATCTGTGCCAATGTACATGTCTGTATACGTGCACAAGTGCAGCCCTGTGCACGTGTACAAAGCACAAGGTTGGGAGAACACAGATATTAAACTGCAGAAATGACTTCACTTGCAACTGCGTGGAAAACCTTATCAATTTTTTTCACTACTGTACGAGCTGGACACAGAATATCTCTATTAATCTTCATAGCCCAAAGGTTTTATAGCGAGCTCCGATGCAGAAAGGGAGAAAAGGTAGTGTTTCCAAGATGGAAGCAGATGATAAAATTTATAAATCATTTCCAAAGAGTTATGATAATGGATTATTGATTAATAGTGGATAGGACGAAAAACGTATGATGTGCCTGGGAGTCATAAATCCAGCAAATTAGTTAACCCTTTCCCGCCCTAAATAATTGCATTCTAGCAAATCTGTATACTGAAGCAGTGGGGTCTAGACAGTATTCTTGAATTCGATCTGCTCGACTGACAGGGAAAGTGTTCGCGTAGCCAAGCTTGCTTAGCTGAAGTGACAGCCTAGGTGTAATCAAGCCTAGAAAGAGCTTGTTTCTTTCTTAGCTTATTATGTCTTTAACGATGGTTGAGCATAGCTAATAAAATCGATGCTAATGTTCTAAGCAATTTACCACTGGATTAATATATTTAGGGCAAGTGCGAGCAGGGAATCATTAGCAGATCATTATGTTAAGACTATTGTAGATAGTGGTTTGCAATACTTAACTTGTTTTACTTTATATTACGTTTAGAATCACTAATTTAAGCATCTACAACTCGAGGGTGGGTAAAAATAGGTATGCACAGTTTTGTATTCGGAGAAATATACAATTTGTTTTTTAATCTGCATAAGATGAAACATCAGAAATCTGGTAGACAAAAATATAGTGATGTTAGACTTTGTGTGCTAGGACCCTTGCAGTTCTGAGCGGACTCAACACAGGAAGTACTTAACTTGCTCGGAGGTGTTCAGGTGTGGTTATCAACCCTTATGACATAATCAGAGAACAGAGTGAGATTGTATGCTGAGGAATAAAGACATAAAATCTAGACCTCCGTGTGTGCTGTATTTATTTGCATGCTCCCAGGCTGGGGAGGACTCGACAACTGGCGAAGAGTGCACGATGTGTGCCCTGAAGAAAATGAGACTGCTCATCATGGAAGTTTGCAACGCTACTGCAAATTCCTTGTGTGTAACATGTGAGCCTACTTTGATGAGAAGCAGTTCGAAATTAGCGTGGGTGTAATCGAAGCCCCGCTCCAGCCCATTTACGGCTCTTGAAGACGTTGAAGTTCCTGCAAAGGAGCACAGTTGGAAGCCCTCCAGAAACCCAATGGTACGGCCGAAAGAAGAGGTACTGCACCACAGCCTAACACAGTCATCATCCATGCAAAACAAATGCTAAAGGCAGTGGCAACCAGGTATGAAAGTACAAACGCACTTACTAGCACGAGCGAGGGAAGAGCCACACAAACTCAAATTGGGCGTGACGACCAAGACTGGTTGATCTGCCGATGTGTGCAAAGTGGCAAGTGCAATCCAGTGCACCAAAAAGGCCTTTAGAATAGTGAAATTTTTTTATGGCTGCTGAAAGAAGCGCAAAGTACGCTGCAGTCGCATTTCTGAAACCACCCCCACCATTTGACACCCTCAAGAAGCAGAATATTGGTGCCAGATGGACTGCATGGATCGAGGCATTCGATGATTTTATAGATGCCCTAGAAGAGGTAGGTGACAAAAAAATAATAAAGTACCTAAAGAACCTTGCCGGTGATGGAGAAAAAGAAGTGCTAAAGAAAGTATCACAAGCTGACAAAGTATCATATAGCCAAATCAAGGGAACGTTGGAATCCAAATTCAATCTGATCCTGAACGTCATGTATGAAAGATACATTTTCAATCAAGCACAACAGAAAGCTGGTGAAACAATGGATGAGTTTGCTGAAAGAGTTGGTATGCTTATCAAACACTGCAACTTTAGTGAATTTAATGATGAAGAAGTCATACTTCTCTGAGTTATTGATGGCTCTTTCAGACTCCTTCAGAACACGCATGCTGAGAGAGATGCTCGGCTTAGAGAAAGTACTAATGGCCACCAGGACCAAAGAAAGAGCTGACTGACAAGCCACTTGTAGCATCCTACCTAGCCTGGGTACTTGCCAATGACTATGCCACACACGGAGAGTAGTTATACACGACTTTATTCATCAGTGTGTAAGCAAAAGCTCAACATTCTAAACCTGCATTCACTTCATTATCCTCCAACGCTTACGTCACAGGCCTATAGAGTCCACCAGGAACCAAAAGAGTCCCATCATTCTTTATTTACACAACACTACATCACCCCCTTAGTTAAATAAAATGTTACAACTTTTTACAATAAATAAAATAATGAACAAATTAGTGCATAAATAATTACAAATACATATGTACTTATAACTCTTAAAGAGCCATTGTGGTGCTTAAATCACATGCCCTGATCGGATCATCGGAAACCAGGAGCTGGCAGTCGAAGTGCCAGTGATCTGCATAGGTGAGGTGGTAACAACAGAAGTTGCAGAATCATTAACTGTCTGTCTGGACCCAGTCGCTACGGTGACATCAATGTTTAGTGAGTGATGAGCCACATGTCTGAAGTGAGAGGAATATCTTGTAAGGGACTTCCCAGGATGTTGAACAGTCACCATGTGTCTTTTGGTGGTAGTGACACTAAGAAGCATCAGATTTTTGTTTTCTGGATTTTCAAACTAGGACTTAATCTCCTCTATTGAAAGTGATATCTTTCACATGGCGTCGCTTCTCAACATAGATTTTCATTTGTGACCAGAATCTCCTCTGCAAATGTTTTTCTCAGTTTTTGATCTGAGGTCCATAGAGGTAACTTGGTCACCATTGCTCTTCCAAACATTAAGGTTGCAAGGCTTTTCCCTGTGATCAAGTGAGGGATCGATCGGTAAGCTTGAAGAGCGGTATTCACAACAACCTTGAGGTCGAGCTTCTCTAAAGCAGCACACTGCACAGCTTTCTTTAGAATACTCATGAATCGTTATACCAGACCATTGGCCTGGGGCCAAAGAGAAGTATTTTTCTGATGCTTTATGTTGAGATAGCTGAGAAAGTCTCTGAACCCTCAACTATTCAAGGACAGGCCGTTGTGATATTTCAAGATCACAGCGACACCCCATGTTGCAAAGAAGCCATCTCATATTTCAATAACCTTTTCATGAGTGATGGATGAAAAATCTTCTTCCAGTGTAAAGTGGGAGTATTCATAAACAATGACCATTGGATGAAGTCTATTCTCAACAGAACCAATGAAATTAATAGCAATTCTCTACCGAGCATGGTTAGGCAATTCTGACATGCTTAACGGGTGCTGAGTAATGTGTGATGGGAGGCAGTGCATAAGTGACAGGCCTTTAACTCTCTTTCAACCCTTTCATTGAGATGAGGAAACCAGACCCTGTCTCAAAGAGTTCTCTTTCAACAGCTTCTTGCAAGTGAAATGCAATTTGTCTGTGCCTTTGGGCAACAGGACGAACATCCTCGTTTATATGTAATTGTACTTCCATAGTCTTGAACTTTTCTAACCCATGAAATAATGATGGAAATTGACTTGCTATTTCATGATGAGCATTCATATTGTATTTCACTGATATTAGTCCCATATCAGCAGTGGTGTTGAAACTGAACAGACAGGCCCTTGAAACCGTACCTTGAAGTACATGAATAGGCATGTGCACCACTGTTTTCTTGCGTTTCATCATGGCTACAAATGACCCTTGACTTTTTAAAGATGTCGACGCAGCCCATGTATATACGATAGTCTTTGATTGCGTAAGTTGTGGTAATGGAGACAATTCATGATATCTCTTCTCAAGCATAATGTTGATCGACGCACCGCTATCAATAATAAAAGATATCAAACACCAATTTAACATCAGGGTAATCTTCAGACAATGTTTGCTGGTCTTTTGTGCTTTTTCATATCAAATTTTCTTTCATCTGTGTTTTTTCTCACATTCAACTAGCCCCACATGTGCATGTCTTTCTGAAGGAAACATTGACATCACACTTGCTGATTTTTTTTTCATCTGTTTCAACAATTTTGTCTATGAAATCCTCAAAAGCCTCTTCCCAAGGAGTCCATCTTTTGCCTATATTGTGCTTTTTGGCAGTATCAAATGATGATGTTGGTTTTAAGAAAGTGGCAGCAGTAAAACCATTGGTGGACAACAGTGGTCTCTTCTTCTTGGTGAACTTGCTCATGCAAGCCATCTCTAGACCCTTGTGACGTGCTGGCTTTAAGGCCAACCTTGACAGTTGGAGGAGCTTTGGCCTCGCCCTTGTTCTCCATTAGAGCTCTTTATTTTGATGGAGGTCTGTGGAGTTGTTTTGAGCCCCCACTCGGCTGCTTTTGTTGGTGGGCCATTTCGTTCTGGGGCCAATCCACAGCAGGCGATGGTCTGATGACTTTCTTTAGTTGCTTTGTTAAGTAGAGCTATCTTTTTATATTTTAATGAATTGATAAGCAGGTAACATTATGATATTCAATTGGCTTTGTGATTAAATGTATCTTCGTAACCACCTGGTTGATCTCTGCTTCATAACACATCAGATTACAGTTTAACTTGCTCTGGATTGTCACAATATCCTGTTTTTCAAGACCTGGGGCCATTATACACAAACTGCCCCGGGGGCGCAACGGGCGTTTGTGCCCGCTTTGCGCACCCCCGGGGCACTTTGGTATTACAGAAGGGGCCACAGATGCTTGTATGGCCCCTTCTGCAATATTGATAGGGCTGGCACACATAAAGCATCAGCACTATCTTCAGCGGGTGTTCTCTCATTTGCATAGGGGCATGCCCCATGCAAACGAGGGAATCCCTTTGCCTCTGCGCCCGCACGGTATTACAGATGCGGGCGCAGAGCAAAGAAGCTCTCAGGAGGCACACTGTGCGTCAGCTAAAAGGTAGCGCACAGTCAGTGTGCCCCTATTAGAGCAGGCCCTCTGGATGGGGGGGTAGAGGGTCCTATGGACCCCCAGACATCCCCTTTCAGGCAGATGCAGTCACTGATTTCACCAGCCTGTTAAGGGATCTCTAATCCCCTTTAAAAGTGCAGGCGGGTTGCTTTCTGCACTGTGAAAACACGGAGCAGCTTCAAAATAGCCGCTCCATTTTTCACATGAATGCGCTGCTTCCAGGGCAGCGCAAGTTTGCGGCTGCCCTCAGGGCAGCTCATTCATTATGATATGATGCATTTTCCTTCATTGAGCTGGGCGCACCTTTTAAAAGATGTGCCCAGGGCAATGAAGGAAAATGCGCTGCAAGTATAATGCGGCCCCTGGCTGCATCCGCCTTCAGCATTATCACCCCATATGACATATAGCATTAATTTGCATAGTAGCATGGTACCTCTGATGGTGGCCTTTTCATTCAATTCTCGGCCACTGATGTGTAGTGATGCTCTCTTTGTTCTCAAAAGTTTTACACAGCTTGGCATTACCCTGAGATTCTACAGGTACCAGTATCAATTCTGCACTTTGATTGCAGCACACATGGCATGCACAAGCAGTTTTGTGGACCACAGCAAACTCTCTGGGAGAGTGCTGTCAATCTACGGGTTACTTATCCCCTACTGGTCACCAGTTGTAGCGTCCTACCCAGCCCGAGTACTCGCCAATGACTATGCCACACATGGAAAGTAGTAATACACATCCTTTTTCTTCATACTTATAAGCAAGAACTCAAAGTTCTAAACCTGCATTCACTTTATTACTATCCAATACTTACATCACAGGTCTAAGGAGTCCGTCAGGAACCATAAGAGTTCTGTCATTCTTTTTTACACAACACTACACCACAGACATCGAAGCTGGAACTGCAAAGAGTGAATCAGCCTTGGCCAGGAAGAGTAAGAACACATACTGAGTAGACACATGTAAGTCACCATCTGCCAAGAACAAATGGTTGTGCTTCCAATGTGGCTTTTCATATCCACATGAAGACAAATGTCCAGCCATGGGACAAAGGTGCAATGGGTGCGGTAAGGAGAACCACTTCATAACAGTTTGCAAAGCAAAAAAGAAACTAACTACATACCAGCGAGAAGATAAAATGGATGCCAGAAAGATCCAGAAGCCTTCTCGCCACGCCCACAAAACTAAAAAGTGACATCAATTACAACAAGTTGAAAACAGATTAAGTTGATTGTTGTCAAGTTCATCCTACAGAGGCTTGTCAACATCATCATAGACCGCCAGTGAGGAAGGTGAATGTACACTGATGGCATCGACCAATGACCGACAGGCACATGTAGGTCTGGCTGCTTGCAAGGAAAAACCAGTGACAAAAGCAAACCACCAAACAAAACAACACTGCCCATTGATTATGATAAAGGTGAACGGTTGCCCCATAACCTTCATTATAGCCAGTGGTGCATCATGTGCCATGTCTGAACTAGGCGTGGGCAGTAAACTCCGCTCCGCCAGCGGAGTTTACAAAGTTTTGCCTACTCCGCGCTCCACTTGAAGCACGAAGTTCAGCAAAAACTCCACCTACCACTGTGTAGCAAAGTTTGTCAGCACCTACTCCTACAAAGCTGTTGGTTTTGACAGCACCGCAGCTTTAAGAGACCGTAAATAGCTTCTGGGATGTGCGGTGTTGTGTGAATGAATGAGCTGAGGTCCAGTAGGAATCGTGCACAACTGTATGGCACGAGATTCTTGTGGGATTTGTCAAGATTTACAGAAAGCAGCCATGTGCAGAAACGTGTTGCGTTTTAAGCATGCAGCATTTCCACTTGGGCACATGTATGTCTGCCTGAGAGGTGTCTGTGACAATTCCTTGTTCTCGGGGTGGAGACGCAGGAAGTCAGGGTCCCCCTGTCTCCGAATCATTCCCCTGGCGCAGCAGCTCTCCAGCCCTTCCCTCTCCCTGAGCATCACCATGAGTACCCCCTTTAGACACAGAACAGGGACCCGGAAGTAGCACCGCATGATGGAATCAGGTAAACCAGGACACAGACGTTTCATTAATGGCAATTAGGGCTCCCTGATTTCCATTTTAATTGATTTTTACAGATGAATACAGACAGAAAACTATTTATTTGCCTATCTGTATTTTTTTTTTTAAATACAGAAAAATGTGGAAAATAGGTCTTCTTTGGATGATTTTTTCTACAGTCAATCATGAGTGACAGGCCAATAGGAGTACAGATTGAGAGGTAGGAGAGATGAAAAAAGACAATAGAGTTCCCAATTAAGTGCAGATCTACAGTTATTGATGCTATTCTACAATGCAAGTGTTTTCAGATAACGCTATTGCACTGTATACTGCTGAAACCTTTTGGACATTCAAATGCGAGTATACATTTATCAGTCAAATAAATGTGGAGAAATACCCATTGCAGCTTCTTTTATATAGAAAACATAAAATAAAAATGGATAAATACAGGAAAAATGAGCAAAAAATAAATATGCATAAATACAGACGGAAATGTCGAAAAAATAATAAAACTGGGAGCCCTAATGGTAATATATTTGCAATGAATGGAGCTAAGATGTTTTATGCACGTGCCACATTCATAAGGGATGCCACTAAATATACTTCTATTCAAACCTCATTCCGAGTTTTTCACTTTCACAGCAGTGAAAACAGTGAAATCTCTAGGTGAACTCGAGATAAAGATGAGGAAATCTGACGCCCAATGGCCTATTACCTGTACTCAAATAAAACTCGCCCCTCCCCCTTTCTGCCCCTTTAATACTCGCTTTCATTTTGTAACTGCAACTAAACTAATTGCATCCTCGCCCTTGAAAAAGTGCCCTTCTTTTCCCCTGATATGCTATAGCTGACGTCCACAAGGCATTTCTGGGATATTTTCTTTTTTTAAAACATGGGTGTAGAATATTAACTCACCAATGAACTCCGGTTTGTTATACAAAACAGACCCTCAAACACACACAACTTTGCTTAGGATGCATCTCCCTCCATACCAAGTTGTAGACATAGTTGCATGCTTGTTCGGATACTTCATCCTCTAGAGTAAGGCATAAATACATGTACTGGATGTCTAACTCAGTCCTGGTAGTCTGCAGACATCTTATTATAACTACCTGTCCCCGCGTATCTGCACAGCAAGCGTTTGATTGTATAATATCAATTGTACTGTTTCTTTAATAAGAAAAAATAATGGCCTGTGACGTTGATAGAGCGCTGATAGCACTCTATTTTGTATGAGTGCACCATACTCATGGTTTAAACGCACTCACATGTATTCGTATTGTTTGCAGTGTTTTACGACTATTAAGAAACATTTATTTGAATCATTTGATGTTGAAAACTAGTGAACGCATTTAAGTAGAACTTTGTATGTATCACGATTCCTTCATGCATAATGTGCAGGACGATATTATTTCTATACACCGTAATTGTGGTTAGTTTAAGTTGCCTGAATTATTGGCCCAATGTCTTAGGTTTTGATTTTTCTTGCTCTCAAGAAATAAATAATTAAATGTTGTTGTGTTCAAGGTTAGAATGTTCTCATCCTACTGCAGGTGAAAAAAACACATCGTTATTTTCAGAGTTAAGGAGAGACCCGGAATGTCTTTGAAGATGGCTGGGAAGCGAGAAGGGAGGATGCCTTGCGTATCTGGTCTGTCTGGAAGCCAAGGCCACTGGAAGAAGATATCATTAATTAAATTTGTTTCATGAAAGAATAAGCTACTGCCTAGAGGTGCGATGGAAAATTTTAAGACGAATGACGTAATGTGGGTTGAATCCCATCTTTTTGTATGATGCGCAGGGACAGAGAGTCCAGACTTCTGCTAGCTTTCGGAGAAGAAGGAGCATCTTAGAGCAAGCTCCATAGCCATAAGCTAAAACGACCCATTTGACGTGAGTACTTCTTAGGAAGTCGACACGTGCTGACACTGTTGGGGAATGATAGAAGAGAGACAGGAAGGGCCCTCATCTAGAGCAGTGTAGGGAAAGATTTTGACTTCTTTCAATGAGTCGAGAGCTGAATATCGCATCTATTCTGTGTTGCGTTGTGATTTTGGAATTTATAATCATTTGTCTTTTGGGCCGAATTACTTATATTCGTAAACTTGGCTCTGTATTGATTTTTCTGTACCTTTATTCTTTGCTATTGAGATGTATTTACATCCAATTGTTTTTGGCCTTATAATAAATATTCAAACTGCACTTTGGAGTTGGTGGTCTTTCCAGGCATGACAACTTTGCTGCTATTAATCTGAGTTGTTTCCTCCCCTCAACCACTTTAGGTAAATACAAGATCGATCGCTTACGCTATATTTAGTAGGGAACATCAGGTGTGCAATTTAGCGTAATCAAATGGTTGCAGAGGATGGTTTACCTTTAAAGTGGTTTACCTCTAAGGTGAGAGGAGTAATCAGGAGTAGGGTTGAAGGTTGAAGAGCCCTGAAGTGGAGTGGAAGACAGCGGAGACTGGCGGACGTTGATGGTGCGGCGGAAACAGTGGTGGCGTGAGTATGAAAGGAATTGTGGTGTTAGATTGCGGTGATGAGTAAGTGGGTGATGTCTTGCGGAGTTGGGATGTATGTTGAGTGAATGTGGTTTTTGGTTTACTGGTCCGGACACGTGAGGAGCAGGAAGTTTTGGTGAGCGGACTCAAGAGAAGTCCAAGATCCCGGGATAGTTTTGTATTGTAATTGTCTGATTAAATGTGGGTGTTGTGAAATGCTATCAATGATTCACTTGTGTTAGGGACCTTTGTGTGAATGAGGAAGAGGTCGCGGTAGAAAGCCTCAGGTACCGGGGTGGACTATGGTGATTGAGTGACCAACGCAGGTCGGGGGTCACAACGGCTGAATGTTCTTGTGAGAGTGTTCTATCGAGCTTTAATGTCAGACAATTACTTGTTTTATGTGACTGTAAGTTATTGTAATTGTGTAGGAACAGTTACTTGGTTTATTAACTTTTGGTTATTCAGTTACTTGTGGTACGAATGTGTGTATGAGAGTTTGCTGAGAAATTGTAAAGGCGGGTGAGCCGCTGCAAGGAGTGAGAAGTGACGTCAGGGTGCGCCGCGCTGTGATAGGTTGGTTGGTGTAACGCCGCTCTGGGATTGGTGGAAGTTCGGTTGCAGGGGACATCGTAATTTCGGCTTGCAATTGATTGATTTTACAATGAGATGCTTTAGGGTGTTGCGAGATTTGTGTAGAGGCGACACAGGGGTAGTGACTCGGGTAGGAGAAGAAGCTCCGCCAGAAGACACACCGGCACATTACATGGCAACGAATGTAGGACTTCATACGATAGTGTGGCTTCAGAATTGGCATAAACGTACAGAGAAAGAGGGTGAATTGGCTTTCCCTCGTTATGGGTCTTTTCGTATGGAAGTACTGACCCAGTTGAGGGGGGTGATGAATGCACTGAAACCTCCCCCTAGACCCACACAATTTGAGGCATTAGATGCATGGATGAGAGTTGCCCTAGTAAAAAGGAGAGAGGCTTCACAAGGAAGAATGAGGAAAGCAATGAAGGCATATCATGATGCTAGATGGGATGCCCAGTTGAAAAAATGGAGAGTAGACACCATAGAGGGAGAACGCTTGTACCCATTTCGTACGTTAAGAGAGGGGGCTGAAGGGAAAAAGACGACAGAGGAGGACAGTGATACAGATGACAGCTTCCTCGATAGATTTCTAGCGGACCGTCCCCCACCGTGCGACTCTAGATCAGAGATAGAGAGGTTGCGCCCATCAGAAGAGCTTGTAGGTGTGGGACAACCGGGTTCAGAGGAACAATCAGCAGGAGTAAGAGGCAAAATTACAATGGTACGCATTCCGGGAGGGTCTGGAGGAAGGAGGTACTCCAACTCTGAGCCAGTACAACCTGCGGGAAACATGCAGTTACCAGATGCTTTGTCAGTACCAGTCACAATAGGGCCGGTGGTTCCGATATATACTCCTAGAGAAAGAACCGATGACAGTCAACAGCAAAGGAGTGAAGGGGAAGAGACCATGTCTGGAGGGAGTCTTGCAATGAGTGGGACAGGTTTCAGTCGGATACCAGTGGAATCTAGTACTCCACTGCCAGCTACAGCTGATCCATCAAGAATGGATAGTGGGGTGGAACGAGTATGGACAGGAGCTCTAGCGAATTGTAGGTCTGACCTTCGAATGTGGGTTCAACCAGTGAGAGAGTCAATGATGCCGAGGGAAGAGACAGACAAGAGACAAGAAGCGCCTAGAGTACTGTTTGGGCCACAGGTTATTTGTGCAGGTGACCATTGGAGAAGTCAAAGCTAGGAAAGAGATAGACGCTCAGCGTCGGAGAGAGAAGAGGGTGCAGTTCCTAGGAGAACTCAAAGCTGTGACAGGGAAGATACAAAGAAAGAGGAAATTCAGAAAGTGTTAAAAAGCGCAATAAAAGCGCCAATGCTGGCTGTGGTACTTTTAAAGGCAGAACTAGATGAGGTGATTGAAGGTAATCTGCCCCTGATCAAAATTGATACATATGACTCGAGCGAACTATTGTTCGTAGCAAAGGACATGACAAGAAAGGCCAAACGAGCTTATGATGCATTGTTGCTTTTGGCACAAAGATAAGAGGTTGATTTGTCAAAGACCAAGCTGGCACAGGGTTCTTGCAGATTAAATTACCCAGATAAGGATTTGGAAGAGAAGCGAACGATTGGATTGAAAGCACAAATTAGAGAACTAGTGATAGGGATACGGATATGGAAAGAACTAGACAAATGGAAAGAAAGATGGGCCAAAAAGAAAAGCTTTCAGACTGGAATAGGAAATACTCCGCCTCCGGGTGGGGGACGGGAGCCGCAGGCAATTTCCCCCTCAGGGAGGTACAGAATGGAGGGTATGTACATGTGCCATGGAGCAGGGGTGATTTAGCAGCATTTACGAATGATTTTCCTCGGCTGAGGGAAAAACCTGCCGAGTGGTACCAGCAAATAGATCGGTTTGTAAAAATTTCGAAAGTATTGTGGATTGATTTGAACACCTTGTTTGATATAGTAGTACCTGCGGATTTGTGGGTGGCATGTAAGATTGCCATTGAGTGGCCTACTGCAGAGCCGCCTAGGGATTCAATGACTCATGGTCCTTCACCTGATGTAATGAGAAAATACGAGCAAGTGATTACGTGGTTGCAGTCGAAGGTAGCTCCTCAAACTGTTGATTGGTTGAAGATTGATCGCACCACTCAAGACTCTAAGGAATCAGTACATGATTATTACGAAACATTGTTGTTGGCTTTTAAGCAGCATAGTGGATTGGATACAATTGAACAGAAAGATATGGGACAGTTTGTCTCGATGTTTGTGTTGGGACTGAAATCTGATATCAGTTTGATGATACAGCAACACTTGATATGTTGGCAGAATAAGTCGGTGGACGAGATTCTGCGTTATGCTAAATATTGCAGTGATCAAGTGGAGTCGGCACAGAAGAAATTGAAGGACAAGTTGATGTTGGTGCAGTTGAGAAACGCTGATACGACGCAAGGGTTTGGAGGAGGTCAAGGTAGAGGCAGAGGAGGTGGAAGAGGAATGGGACAACAGATGGTGACCCAACCTGGTCAGGGTAGAGGAAGAGGAATGGATCCAGGTGCAAGTGACTGGGTGGCCCAACAGAAACGGGTCACTGCCTGCCATTATTGTCACAAAATCGGGCATTGGAAGCGCGAGTGTAGATCGAATCCAGCAAATCAGATACAGATGGAAGGTGAGGGACAGCTGTCCGAGACTGTCAATACTGTGACAAGACCTAGATCTATGTATGGAGGAGGATATGAGCCGCAAGTGCAAGTACCTCAACCTCCTAGGATACCCATGCAAAATCAATTATACCATCAGATGCCTTATTTTGAGATACGAGATAGGTTTGATCAAAATCAAGATTTACGAGAGTGCCAGAGGGGGGTGCACGAAGAATGCACCTTAGATGCAATCCTAGAAGTAGATCAGAGTGGGCCGTTTGTAGATGCAGATGTGAATGGATATCATGTTACCTTCTTATTAGATACTGGAGCTGCTCGCTCCACGGTGAGAACTGAAGTAGTCCCAAATTTAACTCTTTCGGGACGATCGATTCAAGTAGGGGGCGTTAGCAATCAGAAAATGACCAATCCATTGACAAACGAATTACCCGTGAGAATACGACCATTTCAGGATAAACACCAATTTGTAGTGTGTAATTCAAGTCCGGTCTGTCTTTTGGGACGAGACCTTCTGTGCAAGCTCAATTGTACTATATCGTGCACTATGAGTGGAGTGGAATTGCAAACGCATGATGACGATGCTGATTTCAAGATGGCTAACATGAGTCTGTGTGCAGAAATGTTTGTGGTGCTCACAATAGCAGAATTGCCACATGACTTGAGAGACTCAGTTGATCCGAAAGTGTGGGATTTTACAGGCGAGGATGTAGGTCTGATGAGAGGGGTTGAGCTAGCTAAGATACAGGTCAAACCCAATGCTGAATTCTCAACGAACGCCCCAATATAAATTGACTCCAGAAACCGTGGCTGGAATAAGACCTGTGATTGAGACTATGATTGCCCAAGGTATTCTTAAGGAGATAAGAGGAAGTCCCTGCAACTCACCTATCATGGGACTGCAGAAGCCAAGTGGCAAGTACAGAATAGTGCAGGATCTGCGGCGAGTTAATGAAATTGTGGTCCCATGTTGTCCTGTGGTACCGAATCCAGCTGTTATTCTATTCCAGATACCATGCAAAGCAGAATGGTTTACAGTGATAGATTTGTGTCATGCATTTTTCTCCATACCATTGCATGAAGAAAGTCAGTTTTTATTTGCGTTTAGGATGGACGATCGTGTATTAACATGGGAAAGAATTCCTCAGGGGTATACAGAAAGACCCTCCATTTTTAGTCAATGTCTGAAAAAGAACCTTGAAGGACTGGTGATGGCCCACAACTCAGTCTTAGTGCAATATATAGACGACCTTTTGGTCGCCTCAGAGACTGAGGATGCTTGCAGGATTGACACTGTGGCGCTGCTGAATCATTTAGCAGAGAATGGACACAAAGGGGCCGATTCCGATTCGGGCCGGAAATCTCTCCGACCGAGCCGGACCCGGAGAGATTTCCGACCGAATCGGACCCTAGCAGTCCGACCAAACGAGTACGATGCGCACGCATGCTATCGGACTCGAGTCGGTCGGACTCCCATTGAAGTCAATGGGAGCCGGTCGTACGACGCGTACGCGGGCTCCCATTGACTCAATGGGTGCGAGGCGGACAAGGGCGCCCCTACAGCGTGAACGCGTCGCATGCACATCGTCGCGTACATGCACAGGTAGGGGGGACCCATGGGTCCCCCTGTGTGCGACTCGCGTGCCTAGCGCGTACAGGGGGTCCGACACGGACCCCCAAAGTGCGGCTCCGACTGCTCTTTCGAGCCGGACGGCGCGAGTCGGTCGGACTGCTCGCGGCGCGCATCGTACTTACCCGGCCGGGAAACGTCTCCATTGCGCGGTGCGAGTCGTGTCCATGCGAGTCGGTCGGTGCGTGTTGGAGTCCGCGAACGAGTCGGTCGGAGATTTCGGGTGCCTGCATCGTACTCGCTCGCCCGGACGCACGTACGAATCGGTCGGGAAACAGGGCTCCGAATCGGATCCGGTAAAGTCGAATCCGATTCAGAGCCCTACCGGCCGAGATCGGAATCGGCCCCAAAGTGTCTCCAAACAAATTGCAGTATTGTTTGTCTGAAGTTCAGTACCTAGGTCACCGGATTGAGAAAGGAAAACGAAGGGTGTCACCAGATCGCATAGAGACGATTCTGCAAATGGGAACTCCGAAAACACAAAAAGAAGTCCACATGTTTTTGGGAATGGTCGGCTATTGTCGACAGTGGATCCCAAATTTTTCCTTGCAAGCAAAGCCTCTGTTGAAACTGACTCGAAAGGATGTTAGTGATCCGGTACCATGGGATGACGAGTGCTTGAAAGCCTTCCGTGAGCTGAAGGAAAGTATCTGTCGTGCTCCAGCTCTCGGAATGCCGGATTATAACAAAGCGTTTTCGCTCTTTTGCTGTGAAAAGGAGGGATGTGCGTTAGCAGTCCTAGTGCAGACACATGGGGGTGCCCGTAGACCAGTAGCTTACTTCTCAGCTACATTAGATCCTGTAGCTTCTGCGTTGCCCGGATGTCTGAAATCCGTTGCTGCAACCGGTGTCAGCATTGAAAGATGTGAAAGCATAGTGATGGGTTATCCGCTCATTGTTTATGTGCCCCATTGAGTAGAATTATTGATGACCCGAACAAAGACACAGTATCTGACCAACAACAGACTTACCAAGTATGAGCAGGTTATCTTGGCCGCTGTAAATGTTACCCTGAGACGTTGTACCACCCTGAACCCTGCTACATTGTTACCTGTTCCAGCAGAGGAAGGAGATGAGAATTGTGAAGAGCATGACTGCCTAGATGTTACTGACCTATCTACCAAACCCAGACCTGACATTGTCGATGAACCTTTGCCCCAATCTGATTTGATCCTTTTTGTTGATGGTTCATGCTTAATAGACAATGAAGGGTATTTGAGAGCAGCGTTTGCTGTGTGCACCATCATGGGAGTAGTGGAAGCTGCCTGTTTAAATAGAGTATTCTCTGCTCAGGTGGCCAAAATTGTCGCTTTGACACGTGCCTGTATCATTGCAGCTGATATTCGAGTGACTGTGTATACTGACAGTCAATACGGATTTGGTGTAGTTCACGACTTTGGGCAGTTATGGTCACAGAGGGGGTTTCTAACGTCCTCAGGGTCACCTATACGTAATGGCGAGTATGTGCGCCAACTATTGGAAGCTTTACAGAAACCTAAAGAGATAGCAGTCGTTAAATGTGCAGCTCATGGAAAGGGAGAAGATTTTGTCACTAAGGGCAACAATTATGCAGATGAAGTAGCACGCTTTTGCGCTGAAATTGCTTGTATTTTCAATGGAGAATCTGTAGGCGAGAGCACAGAAGAGACCGAGCTCAGCATGATGTTAGCTATAGCCGATACTTGGGATGAGGTGAAGCGATTGCAGGATGAAGTTTCAGAAGAAGAAGCTGCTTCATGGGTCAGAACAGGTTGCATAAAAAGAGACGATGGCATTTGGGTGTCCACAGATGAGAGAGCAGTATTACCCAGTTGCCTACTGAGCCCAATGGCAAGGCAAATTCACGGAGCAGTTCATCTGGGAAGAGATGCTATGGTGCAAGTGTTTAGGCAGACGTGGTTTAATCCACGCTTTCGTGTGTGGGCTGAAACGGTATGTCACAGGTGTGTCACTTGTCAACAAATGAATGTTGGAAAGAGAACTGTAGTTGCATTGAGTCACATTGACAGATCTGGAGGTCCCTTTAATAGGATACAATTAGATTTCATTGAGATGCCAAGGTGCAATAGGTTGAGATATGTTTTGGTGGTGGTGTGTATCTTTTCGCGTTGGGTGGAAGCATATCCAACTAGACGATGTGACAGTCTCACAGTAGCCAAATTGTTGTTGAGAGAAGTGATCCCGAGATACGGATTTCTGACAGCAGTGGAAACAGATAGAGGAACTCATTTCCACAGTGAAATCATGAAACTGTTGTGCTCTGCTTTAAACATTGATCAGAGGCTGCATTGTAGCTACAGGCAGGATGCTTCAGGTCTTGTAGAGCAGGTCAATGGCACCATCAAGTCGAGAGTGGCAAAGGTGTGTTCGTCAACTTCATTGAAATGGCCAGATGCGTTGCCCCTGGTGCTTATGAGTCTGCGTAGCACCCCTGATAGGAGTACAGGGCTGTCTCCCCACGAAAGTTTGACTGGAAGAGCTATGCGTTTGCCTATGGTGCCAGCTACAGCATTGATAAACATCACTGATGATTTAGTGTTGGATTATTGTAAGGGACTGGCTGATGTGGTTACTTCTGTATCCCACCAGGTCGAGGCTGTGACTGCATCCATCTCGAGAGACCTGCTGCATGATCTTAATCCAGGTGATTGGGTACTAGTTCGCAAGCACGTGAGGAAGAGTTGTCTTGATGCTCGCTGGCGAGGGCCATATCACGTGATATTGGTCACAACTTAGTACCGCTGTGAAGTGTGGAGGATTGCCGAATTGGATCCACGCTTCCCACACTCGAGTTCAGGCGCCTGCGGAGGAAGAGAGTCCCCTGGTTCCAAGAAGCATGTGTGGACCTGACACAGACAACGACGAAGGCACAGACCCAGCTGTAAGAGTTTCGGATAAAACGGAACAGCTGAGTGAGCACGAGAGACGAGAGCTGAGTGCTCCTGAACTGAGCCCAGATCCTGAAATAGATGATATTGCAGAAGTGAACTGTGCACCAGAACAAGGTGAGAGGACTATTTCAGAAGGATCAGATCAAGAGGAAGAGAGGAGAGTAGATGCTAGAGCAGAAAAGTGGCCAGCAAGAAAAGAAAGGCTGAATATAAGGCTTGCATCCGAGAAAGATCTCGCTCCGATTCCTCAAACATCTGAATCAGATCAAAGTGATGCTGAAGAAAGACCGGATGGTCTGAGACGTTCCAGAAGAGAAAGAATAGCATCTCGAAGATACGCATCTCCTGAGTGGACGTACCTGGCTGCAAATGCAGAGCCCAGCGAAGTCCGGGAGGTTGGGAACTGGTACGGTGAGCTACGAAGGGGACACCCTCTCGATTGAAATACAGTTGCTGGTCCCAGGCGTAGAAGCATTTGGAAAGCTAACTCTGCAAGTTCCAAATCCTCCAAAGCTGAGTGGATTGCGTTTCCTGATCCTCAATCAGGTTATTTTCCCTTCATTTGGCCGACAGCTCACCGTGCAAGAATTAGGAGAAATTCGTGCGGAGATTTTGCAATTTGTCCTCGAAATACTTGGATCAAATATCATTAACGATGAAGCTTGAATTATAACCAAAGAAAGCATTAGGCCTTAGAAAGAAGATAACTTAGACCCCAGTTTAAGAAGATTTAAAATTAGGGACTTTCTAGTAGATGATGGCGTGAGGAGTAGGGCTGACTACATCTCTTCAAAAGGTTTAGTATCAATCGAATGAACTTGGACATTAATTGCATGAGAGGAGAGAAGTGAGAAAGACATTGCTCAAACAAAGAAAACAGAAAGAGACTGTGTTTTCCCTTTTGTGCTTCGGAACAATCAGTAGAAACCATGGTGTCCGAAAAATCAACACGCAAACAGAAGTGCATCATTGGCACCCTCATTGTGGTGGTGCTTATTGTTATAACTGCGGTGATTGTTACATCTCTAGTTGGATCTCAGGATGATGGACAGAATAGGGTACAGGCAACACTCACCACACCACTCTCTGAGATAGATGAGGATGCATCCGCAAAGGATCTAGAAATGATTAAGGAAACTAGTCGTAGATTACATGTTGATTTGTCCAAGGGTGATTTTACTTTGAATGCGTATGCTCGATTATTGTATGAGTATGTGGATACCATGGAAGCGAAGGATTGCTATGTGTGAATGCAATTACCAGCCTCAGTAGAAGAAGGCATTTGATATCATCATTTGCCTGTGACCTATAGCATTACATGTAGTGTGTTGTTGAGCATGTTTTATAGCAAAGTACACTTCGAGTACTATTTCTCAAATTATGATGTGGTACTCTCCGAAGTCCCCGTTCTTAAATACATGAATAAATATGATTATTATAAGGAAGTAGAGCGAATGTCAAAGTATTTCGTGCCCACCATCACTTTAGATACGTACTATGCCCATAGACACAATTTAACCTGTATGTTGACTGACATCGAAAAGAAATTTATAAATCAGATAGAAGATCGGCATAGACAAACTCTATTTAGACCAGATCCAAAGCACAAGGTTACCCCATGGACTAAAGAAGAATTAGATCATAAAGCAAAGGGGAGTTTTGGACCCATAGCATTAGATTTCCAGCAGAAGGGGAAGTTGTGCATTAGACACCCGACCACATACTACGACAAGATATTTGTGTGTGAGAGTGATTGTGAGCACGTCTTTTGATCGAAGAATCGATTAGAAAAGCATTATTGGACAAAATAACAGTAGTGCCCAATGTGTATTTTGTGTGTGGAAAGAATGCCTATGTGAAGTTGCCCAAAAACTGGTATGGCACGTGTTATTTGGCTGTGGTATTTCCCAAGATTTTTCATGTGAATGATTTATGGCCCTTAGAAAGAAAAAGACCTCAAAGAGGAAAACGTGATGTGAGTGCAGGAGAAGTGATTGGAGACATATTTGGCGCTATGATACCGAGTATGGGTGTGATTCTGAATGATTTGAAAATCAGAAAGCTGGCAACACTAGTGGATAAGCTCTCAATAAATACAGCTCAGATTTTATTACTAGTAGATGGGGAGATGGTTTCGATAAGGGCTATGGTTTTGCAGAACCGTCTTGCCCTTGATGTGCTGCTAGCAAAAGCCGGAGGAGTCTGTAAATTATTGAAAGTTCAACAGTGCTGCACTTATATTCCTGACAACAGTCGGGATATAAGGAAATACATCAACAATATTTCAGATATACACCAAGAGTTACGTGAGATGGCTGCTGAAGGACTCTGGGAACAAGTGGGGAAAGTATTTGGCAAAATAGGCAGTTGGTTTGGAAGTTTGGGACAAGGAATAATGGGATATATCTTGAAGCCTATTATAATAGCTGTCATTTGTATAATTGTCCCACTAGGGGCCATCAAGGCTTACAAATGGCAAAGGGCAAGACATCACGAGACTGTTTCGAGAAAGCGAGAGCGCCAACTTGAACGACTGCAGGACAGTCATTACCAGCACCTTAAGGGGTTAGAACGATTCAGACAGGGACGGCAAGCTACAGCTTCTGTTTAGGTTGGTCTCTTCTACAAGGAGAAACTACAGGAGAATAGAAAGTTGGTGTTATGACACTAGTCATAAGAGGGGGGAACTGATAGAGCGCTGATAGCACTCTATTTTGTATGAGTGCGCCATACTCATGGTTTAAACGCACTCACATGTATTCGTATTGTTTGCAGTGTTTTACGACTATTAAGAAACATTTATTTGAATCATTTGATGTTGAAAACTAGTGAACGCATTTAAGTAGAACTTTGTATGTATCACGATTCCTTCATGCATAATGTGCAGGACGATATTATTTCTATACACCATAATTGTGGTTAGTTTAAGTTGCCTGAATTATAGGCCCAATGTCTTAGGTTTTGATTCTTCTTGCTCTCAAGAAATAAATAATTAAATGTTGTTGTGTTCAAGGTTAGAATGTTCTCATCCTACTGCAGGTGAAAGAAACACATCGTTATTTTCAGAGTTAAGGAGAGACCCGGAATGTCTTTGAAGATGGCTGGGAAGCGAGAAGGGAGGATGCCTTGCGTATCTGGTCTGTCTGGAAGCCAAGGCCACTGGAAGAAGATATCATTAATTAAATTTGTTTCATGAAAGAAAAAGCTACTGCCTAGAGGTGCGATGGAAAAGTTTAAGGCGAATGACGTAATGTGGGTTGAATCCCATCTTTTTGTATGATGCACAGGGACAGAGAGTCCTGACTTCTGCTAGCTTTCGGAGAAGAAGGAGCATCTTAGAGCAAGCTCCATAGCCATAAGCTAAAACGACCCATTTGATGTGAGTACTTCTTAGGAAGTCGACATGTGCTGACACCGTTGGGGAATGATAGAAGAGAGACAGGAAGGGCCCTCAACTAGAGCAGTGTAGGAAAAGATTTTGACTTCTTTCAATGAGTCGAGAGCTGAATATCGCATCTATTCTGTGTTGCGTTGTGATTTTGGAATTTATAATCATTTGTCTTTTGGGCCGAATTACTTATATTCGTAAACTTGGCTCTGTATTGATTTTTCTGTACCTTTATTCTTTGCTATTGAGATGTATTTACATCCAATTGTTTTTGGCCTTATAATAAATATTCAAACTGCACTTTGGAGTTGGTGGTCTTTCCAGGCATGACAACTTTGCTGCTATTAATCTGAGTTGTTTCCTCCCCTCAACCACTTTAGGTAAATAAAAGATCGATCGCTTACGCTATATTTAGTAGGGAACATCAGGTGTGCAATTTAGCGTAATCAACGTCATGATCATCCTGCATCCCCCTCGACTGTCGAAAACCTTCGATTATGTAATGTCACATTGCAGACGTGGTTCCTTTCCGTATCCACGATTTTCAGAAGGTTTGATTGCATAATGTCATAATGCATAGTCCCTCTCATGACCACATCTTTTAGAATGTTTGTGTGGTGTCACAATGCACCACAGCCCCTCGAGGCACGTTTGTTCAGGTGTATGTGAATATATGATGTCATAGTGCACAGTATCTCCCCGCCCATCTTTTAAACTGCTGGTTTGTGTGATGTAATAATGCACCGTCCCTCCCATGTTCGCGTCTTGTAGAACGTTTGATTGTGTGATGTCACAATGCACAACAGCACCTCGAGGCATATTTGTTCCAGTGTTTGTGACAATATGATGTCACATTGCCATTTATTTACACTGCTAGACTGCGTGATGTCATAATGCACCGTCCCTCACATGACCGCATCTTTTATAATTTTAGAATCGTGATATCACAATGCACTACAGCACCTCAAGGCACTTTTGCTTGAGTGTTTGTGAACATATTGCCGTGCAATGTCATAGTGAACAATATTTCCCTCCTGTCATTTACAGTGCCAGTTTTTCACACAGATGTCCATTGTTCATGATATGGTTGCTGTTGTGTGCAAATACCAAGGTGCACTCAAACCACTTTTTATATAGGTGCTCACTGCTCATGACAGCCCACATTATTTAATTGATTGATAGGTCTCAATTCTGGATTGTTGGTACAGTCCAAAGTTTAATCTGCAGACAAATGTAAAACTCTAAATGTACACAACAAAGCTAAAGCGAAGTTTCACTCCAAGACCGGACGCACAGCATCCACGAAATTTCCTTACAAAAATACCACCAATTTATCCATGTTTAATTCATTTTTATCCCAAGTAGTCCGAAGTTCATCTTCTTTACGTTTGTTACATGTGAAGCACATTATATATAAACGGTTTCTAATCCGGCAGATATGCCTATCCGGGCCTTTTTCTGTCGAATGAGCCATACATAATTTATCCTTAATCGTTGATCTTTATTAGTGATTAATCGTATTTGTCCCAATGCATTTCGGGCTATAATAAGCCCTTCCTCAGGGGTTCACTACAAATTTAAAAAAGACACCCATTAGATTCTGTAATCAACTTCAAATACATGCGCGATGATAAATAGTGCATCATAACATTCATGATACATTTAGATGTTCACTTCGCAATCAACGTTTTCCCTCTACGCACAAAACGTGCTACAAAAACAATGCCCAAAACAAACCTCTCCCCAAACTTTCGCTTTCCTACGTTTTTCTTCATTCCAATTAGAAACACTCCATATCTATTCCCCAGCAACTCAAGCTTTGACATTATTCACAATGCGCCTTTCCCCATATTCCAAGACACGTCCTCCATCCTCAATACCTTTATCCTATAACGTTGTCAGCGCCTACCCGACCTGTTCACTCCTTCCACCGAAAAAAAGCAATCCACTTACTAATCCCATCCTTCTTCTTAACTAATATGACGTGACTCCTCCCCTCTACTTCGGCCAATGATTACAATCCCGAAAACATGCACCACCCTCTTTACTACAAGTCCCATAAGGCCCTGTTCTCAACAACTCCAACACATGGTTCGTGAATAAAACGTGATTGCTCCAACCCCCCATGCTCATGTTTCTTTTAGGCATCACACGAATACCCCGCCCACCCGTAGATGTTTAACTCATACGTCAGTTACAAAATTCCACGTTTAGATTTTTCACATGAAACAGTTATGTATGCGCATACATTTAAAACTGAAATTAATTGTACACTGAATCTTCAAATACAGTCCTGAAACAATCAGTCCGTCGTGTTTTTTCAACAAAATTCTTATGCTGCCATTTTTGAAGGATAAGTTGTACTAATATCATATCACATGTAACATGATTCTGATTTTATCTTCAGTAATCCGCGGGTGCAACTTGTTAAAGGGGCAGAAATGATTCAATAAGAAAAAGAGTAGAACAAGTGCACACCTATTTTATGTGAAAAATCTAAAAAATGGCAGCATAAGAATTTTGTTGAAAAAATACGACGGACTGATTGTTTCAGGACTGTATGACCATGTGTTGGAGTTGTTGAGAACAGGTCGGGTAGGCGCTGACAACGTTATAGGATAAAGGTATTGATGATGGAACACTTGTCTTGGAATATGGGGCAAGGCGCATTGTGAATAATGTCAAAGCTTGAGTTGCTGGGGAATAGATATGGAGTGTTTCTAATTGGAATGAAGAAAAACGTATCATGAATGTTATGATGCACTATTTATCATCGCGCATGTATTTGAAGTTGAATACAGAATCTAATGGGTGTCTTTTTAAATTTGTAGTGAACCCCTGAGGAAGGGCTTATTATAGCCCGAAATGCATTGGGACAAATACGATTAATCACTAATAAAGATCAACGATTAAGGATAAATTATGTATGGCTCATTCGACAGAAAAAGGCCCGGATAGGCATATCTGCCGGATTAGAAACCGTTTATATATAATGTGCTTCACATGTAACAAACGTAAAGAAGATGAACTTCGGACTACTTGGAATAAAAATGAATTAAACATGGATAAATTGGTGGTATTTTTGTAAGGAAATTTCGAGGATGCTGTGCGTCCGGTCTTGGAGGGAAACTTCGCTTTAGCTTTGTTGTGTACATTAGCACGTGGAACCAGGGCGGACCACGGTTCCGGGCTGCACGCAATAATCTTTAAAAAACTTAAAGAGACAAGCGAAACTGACAAATTTGAAAAAATAGGTGTGCACTTGTTTTACTCTTTTTCTTATTAAACTCTAAATGTAAGCATGTACTATTCATTTCCCATCCAGTAGCAGGCTGCGGCCCGAAGCCGCCTGCATATGTGAATGCCAACGAGTATGCTTCCATCCTGGGCTCGGCGTGTGACAAGAGGCTGTGACACTCTGCTTCTTAACATGTTTATTTACTTCCACAAGGATCCAATTTACGCGAAAACTCAGGATTGCATTCCCAACTAGATTGAATCACACCAGGCATTTCTCCTGACAGTGAAAGCAGGTTGCTGCTGGGCTCTCTTCATGGTGCTGCCATACAGAAATCTTCTAATGATGGCATCTGCGCTGAGTCTTTGTGGTTCAGATTCGTAAAATATATTAATTAATGGTGGGCGGTACTCTGCAGAATCTCACAGAGTTTTTATGTAACTCTGTGTAATTCCGCGGAGTAAAATTCCGCAAGTTCCGCCCACCCCTAGTCTCAACCCATCAAAAATGAAAGTGTACATGTGGGATGCTTTAAAACCATTGCACAGTCAGGGGTCATTCACAGCGACTTTGAGACATAAAGCAGTATCAGTGCAAGTCCCAGTTCATGTTCTTCAAGGAGCTTCATCCAGTGCTTACCTACTCAGCTTTGCCATCGCTGCTGACATGGGACCGATATCTATCAATTACAACCTCAACACTCTGTCTGAAGTTGTGAGTAAGTTCCTGTCATTATTTCATGGCCTGGGCAGGCTCAAGACAATAAAAGTGCGACTTTACATCAATGAGGACGTTCACCCTGTTGTCCAGAGGCACCACAGAGTCACTTTATACTTGCAAGAAGCCGTTGAGAAAGAACTAGAAATGCTGTTGAAGCATGACATCATTGAATGCTCCACTGGTCCTACACCATGGGTGTTGCCCATAGTGGTGGTGCCAAAAAAGGACAGGAGGGGTGCAGTGTGCAACTGCGTTGATACGCGCCAGGCCAACAAAGGAATTGAGAAAGAAAGACATCCTGGTCCACACAGGGCTGACATGATCATGCAACTGAACGGTGCCCAAAGTTTTATCCCTTCTTTACCTTAACAAGGGATGTCATCAACTGGAGTTGGAAGAGAATTGCAGGTACATCCCTACTTTTTCGACTCATGCTGGCTTGTTCAGATACGAAAGGCTGAGCTTTAGAGTGTCATCAGCTGGAGAATTATTTCAGGATGCTATTAAGCCCAGGCATAAAACTCCGCTCCATTCCAGGAGTGTGCATAATTCGGCAACTCCACGTTCCATGGAGAAGGTGGAGTTACCGTTAAACTCCGCAGTGCGCAATGGAGCAGAGGTTTTTTTGGGTCTGCGTGCTCGAAATGTAATTTTGCACGCACGGGAGCGACTTGATGGGCACTCGCGATCGCCCACAAGATTTTCAGGGCCATTTGCATGCGCCCGAGATTTGCTAGTCAGCCACATGCTTCTGCGAGATTTTTTAGTCGCCAACACATCATTCGGGCATGCCTGCGACTTATGGCAGATGTTTTCTGCCGTACGTGAACCCAAATGCTCAGGAACTACCGCAGCTGCAATCTGGGGAAGATTCTCTCCTCGAGAAGCATCAAAATCTTATCAAACTGTTTGGAGTTAAAAACGTCATGAAATGACATTTTTCTTTTTTTTTAAAAATGTTTCAAGCTGGAAGGAAGTGCTCCAGAGTCTTCAACTTCCTGTTCCTGTCTAGCAGGCTCATCCCAGTGCTTTGTCCATCTCCTGGTCACTTTTCATTTTGATTTGGAGCTGGAAGCAACACTCTTTGGGCCTGCTGCATATACCATTGGATTTAAGGATTTTTTGTATAAGAGATTTCACAAGTAAGTCGAGAAACTGGTGTTGTTTGTTTGATTGAGGCCATATTGTGGTGGGTGGCCTGTTATTTCAGTAGGGGGCTAGTAATTTCTTTGCATTTCATTTTTCTTCTTTTTAAAGGAAAAATGTTTAACAGTTTACTACATTTTCTTCATGTTTTTTAATACATTTGCAATAATGATTTAATTCACTATGAGGCCGAGTCTGCAAATTGGCTTCCAGCCAGTATGCCCAGTGCTAGTCATGGATGCATGAAACAACTGTTTTTGTGGTGTCTGTTGAATTTGAAACAGCATTTAGGCCATGGATGGATTTGGATTGAATCTAAAAAGTGTGTTTTTTTGTGGTATTTCATGTCTTTTTTTCCTGCAAACAGTGTATAGGACTAGGTGGGTTAATGCCCTGTTAATTTTTGTTTTTTGCATTGCTGAATTAATGCTGTGTTCTCAGTTTTACCATGCCTCCTTTCTCTGACCAGTGTGTGTGTGTGTTTGCCATGGGCCACCACTTGCCTTCGTTCCAGATGCCATGTGGCCACTGGCCAGGGGCCATATTGTATAGTTCGTGGACAGTCCATAGGCCTGCATGTGCTCTTTGTTTCACAGGCCTCCTGCCTCTTGTTGTGAGTGACCATGTGTCCAGCCAGTGAGCTTTTGCCATAGACCTGCATTTCTTCTTTGTTGTGGCCATGCCTTCTTGCTGGTTGTTATGACATGAGGCTGGCGGCCATTTTCTGTAGGCAGCCTGTGTCCTTTTGCCATAGGCATGCATGTGTTCTTTGTTCTAGGCCTCCTGCTTCTTGTTGTAACCATGTGGATGACGGACATTTTGTGTAGGCAGCCAGTGTGCTTTTGACATAGGCCTGCATGTCTTCTTTGTTGTGGCCATGCCTTCTTGCTGGTTGTTGTTGTTGTTGTAACTATGTGGCTGGCAGCCATTTGTGTAGGCAGCCAGTGTGCTTTTGCCAGAGCCCTGCATGCGTTCCTTGTTCTAGGCCTCCTGCTTCTTGTTGTTACCATGTGGATGGTAGCCATTTTGAGTAGGCAGCCATTGTGCTTTTGCCATAGGCATGCATGTCTTCTTGGTTGTGGCCATGCCTTCTTGCTGGTTGTTGTTGTTGTGACCATGTGGCTGGCAACCATTTTGTGTAGGCAGCCTGTGTGCGTTTGCAATAGGCCTGCATGCGTTCTTTGTTCTAGGCCTCGTGCTTCTTATTGTGACCATGTGAATGGCGGCCATTTTGTGCAGGCAGCCATTGTGCTTTTTCCATAGGCCTGCATGCATTCTTTGTTCTAGGCCTCCTGCATCTTGTTGTGACCATTTGGTTGGCAGCCATTTCGTTTAGGCAGCCAATGTGCTTTTGCCATAGGCCTGCATGCATTCATTGTTTTCTAGGCCTCCTGCTTCTTGTTGTGAGTCTGTGACCATGTGGCTGGCTGCCATTTTGTGTATCCAGTGGTGGTGCTTTTGCCATAAGCCTGCATGTCTTCTTTGTTGTGGCCATGTCTTCTTGCTGGTTGTTGTTGTTGGGACCATGTGGCTGGTGGCCATTTTGTGTATCCAGCCAGTGTGCTTTTGCCATAGGCCTGCATGCGTTCTTTGTTCTAGGCCTCCTGCTTCTTGTTGTGACCATGTGGCTGGTGGCCATTTTGTGTTACCAGTACCACTAGCCAGCCATAGGCCTTCATGTGTTCTCTTGTTGTGATCATGTTGTTGGTGCCTGGCTAGTTTTTGTGTAAGCTAGGCAGCCAGTGTGCTTTCCCTATAGGCCTGCATGTCTTCTCTTTGTTCTCAATGATTTCCTGCTCAGTGTTGTTGTTGATGACAATGTGGCACTGGCTGGCAGCCATTTTGTGCATCCAACCAAATTCGGCCCTTTGCCATAGGCTTCCTGGATGGTTGAGCAATGAGATGAATGAATGAATGAAATTGGATTTCTATAGCGCGTAGCTACCCTGAGGCCTCCTAGCGCTTGTGGAGCGAACAGACAGATAGATATGTCATGCTAACGTGAAGTACTGAAAAGATGAGTTTTGAGAAGTTTTCGGAAGGCCAGTATGTTTGGTTCCCCTCGAAGAGTAGGGGGGAGAGAATTCCAAAGATTGGAGGCATTCAGGGAGAAAGAGCGTCCACCCCATCTGGATCTTCGTACTTTCCTTGGGGTGGCAAGAAAAGCGGAACTGGAACGAAGACTCCTAGGGGGTTTATAGGGGGTGACCAGGGACTGAATGATGGCTGGGCCTGATTTCCACATAGCTCTATGGGCCAGGCACATGGCCTTGAAATGTATCCTGGACCGAATTGGAAGACAGTGAAGATTCCTCAAGGCAGGTTTTGCTGATTGTCTCCGAGGAATCTGGAGAAATTGGCGAGCCGCACAATTCTGGATCACTTGTAATCTCTGGATTGTGGACTGAGGGGCGCCCAAGTACAACGCGTTCCCGTAGTCCAGGCGGGATAGTATGAGGGCTTGCACCATAATCCTCCTCGCCTGGAAAGGGAGCAGGGGGAGGATCTTTCTTAACATTCTCATTAGACCAAAACATGTAGCAGAGAGCTTAGTGGCTTGATGATTAAAACAGAGAGAACTGTCAAGCCACATGCCTAGGCTCTTAGGGCCATATGTATGAAGGCAATTTTGCGATCGCAAACGCCGAAATTCACAGAATTTCAGCGTTTGCAATCGCAAAATTGCAGTGTCCAATGTATGACACAAAACACCCCTCGCAAAATAAGGAATCGCAAATTTTGCGATTCCCTATTTTGCGACTGCATTTAAGGAATCGCAAATTGCGATTCCTTAAATGCAATGTAAGAAGCACAGAAAAAGTGCAATTTGGACTTAAGGAATCGCAAATTAACACCAACTTCAAGTTGGTGGTAATTAGCGATTTCTTTGAAAAATGCACTTTTTGCATTTTTAAAGTACCATGTGACTCACATACATGCCCTTAGGGCATGTATGTGCGCCACATCTGCACCCATGCTCATTTCAGGGGTGCAACAGGGTGTCCTTTGACACCCTGGCACTCTTGAAATTGCATTCGCAATTTGCGATTCTCTAATTGAGAATCGCAAATTGAGAATGTCTTCCCATTCATTCCTATGGGCCTCTAGGCCCATAGGAATGAATGGGAGGTATTCCTTAATTGCGAATCGCAATTTGAGATTCGCAATTAAGGAATATGTAGGATTCGCAAAATGTATTGCAAATCCTACATACATAGCATTTTGCGATTCTCAAATAGCGATTCTCTAAAAATCGCTATTTGAGAATTGCAAATGTATCCTTTGATACATATGCCCCTTAATCTGCTGCTTTGGGGTAGGAATAGGGCCAAGACAGGTCGGCCATATAAGTGCCGAGGAGGGTGAAGGAGAATTGCCCAGAAACATCAATTCGGTCTTGTCCCCATTTAGCTTGAGGTGGGAGTGAACCATCCATTCGGCTACCGCCTCTAGGCAGGTACCTAGGGCGCAGGATGATCCCTCAGGGTGGTTTAATGCCACAACCAATTGGGTATCATCTGCGTAGGTGATGATCTTTATGCCGAATGGAAGGACTATCTCTGCCAATGGGGCCATATAAGTGTTAAAAAGCGTGGGGCTCAGGGAAGAACCCTGGGGGACCCCACAGCTAAGAGGCCGCCGGTTTGATGTGGCAGTTCCTTCAAAGACTTGAAAGAACCGATCCTCAACAGCTTGTCCCTAACGTTACCGATGGAAGTGATGGTACCTCACACTCCACATCAACTTTTCCTGCAAACAAGTTTGAACATTTATTATTATCCCGGGATCTTTCGACTTCAATGAGCCTGAAGTCAACTTCTCCTTTTCAACAACTTTTCAATATTTCTTGTTACTCACTCAAACCACTTGAAAAGGGAAAAGGCACATACAACCACTGCACTTACGATAGCAACATTTTCACCCTATTAATACTCACAGCTTCAAAACCGCAACCGTCAAAACCGCAACCGCTTTGCCACTCCGTCTGGATCTGGACACTGGAAACTGGAATCGAGGATTATTTTAATATAGCTTGGATGCTAATTTTTAAAAGCTCCATTCAGGGTGTGAACCATAGCTCTGCTACCAGAAACTGTGGGAGCCTGAGGACTATCCAACTATGGTTTTAAGATTAAACACCCAAATTACAGTGCTCGTCCTTGGGAAATCCTGATGGCTCTTGTGAAGATCAGTGGACCTTTGCCACCGTTTGTGAACTGGAGCTATAACAAATTATAAATTATGCATATATCACCAACAGTTAGATTTGTAAATGTCCAGTCAATGATGAGAAGTTGGTGAAGTTTTCAGTACCTTCATTTATCTTAAAGGATTAGTATTGTTTTGTCATCTGTATTCAATCAATCAGGGATTTATAATCAATCAGGGGTTTATAAAGTGCGCTACTCAACCGTGCGGGTCTCAAGGCGCTGGGGGGGGGGGTGCAGCTCCGGATCAGTCGAAGAGCCAGGTCTTGAGGCTCTTCCTGAAGGTGTTCAGAGTGGGGGAGCGTCTGATGATGACTGGGAGCTCGTTCCAGGTCTTTGCTGCGACGTAGGAGAAGGCTCTTCTGCCTGCTCTGGTTCTGCTGATGCGTGGGGTCTCTGCCAGGGTGAGGTCGGCGGAGCGAAGGTTCCTTTTGGGTACGTGGAAGGAGACTCTTTCGTTGAGGTATTTGGGTCTGATGTTGTGGAGGGATTTGTAGGTGTGGGTGAGTAGCTTGAAGGTTACTCTCTTCTTGATGGGGAGCCAGTGGAGGTCTCGTAGGTGCGGGGTCATGTGCTCATGTCGTGGGGTGCCTAGGACGAGTCTGGCTGCGGAGTTCTGGATGGTTTGGAGCTTGTGTAGCAGGGTTTTGTTGATTCCGGCGTAGAGGGCGTTACCGTAGTCCAGTCTGCTTGTTACGAGTGCATGGGTGACAGTCTTTCTGCATTCGTGGGGGATCCACTTGAAGGTCTTTCGGAGGATGCGGAGGGAGTTGAAACAGGTCGAGGCGACTGCGTTGATCTGGCGGGTCATGGTGAGGGAGGAGTCTAAGATGATGCCGAGGTTCCGGGCGTGGTCCGTCGGGGTGGGCGGGTTTCCAAGAGCAGGGGGCCACCAGGAGCTGTCCCATGCTGTGGGGGAGGGTCCAAGGACAAGGACCTCGGTCTTCTCCGAGTTCAGTTTTAGGCAGCTGTCGCTCATCCAGGCTGCGACGTCTTTCATTCCTTCTTGGAAGCTGAGTCTGGTGTCTTCGGGGTTCTTCGTGAGAGAGATGATGAGCTCTCTCACGAAGATTAATCCGTTTACAGAAATATAAGTAAAAGATTGATTAGTGACAGCATAAATCAATACACAGTGTTTCATAAAGGAAAGTGTCATTAAACTAGCTAGGGTGACATAACCTATACTAAGTAGAACCCATGAAGAGTCTTCTTCGGAAAGAGTAAGATTTAGAATAAAGGAAGAACTTCCCCTAAAGAGTTGTTCTGGAAACTCAGCCAAGTTCCCTATAGCTGCCGTAGCAACTGTCAATGATAGAATAATCTCTGCAGTAACATTGATCAGGAAAAGGTTATTGGATAAAAAGGAAATAAGTCACCTTTAGCAGGAGCTTTTGGTAACAAAGCAAAAGAGGAACTCTCCAGGAGAAGAGCTGCGAGGCAGGGGGTATAGATCTTGGTGTCTCGGTCTCGCATCGGGAACTTCCACTCACAACTCTAACTAGGAACACTCATTATTATAAATTACACAATAATGTATTGAAACTCTATTAGGTATTAGCTCCTCCAGCCAATGTAAACCGCTCATCCGCTGGTGTTGTTAACTTCCAATGTCTCTTCTCCCGATTCCCACGATAAACATTAACGCTGCTATAGTGTTAAACATTTTTCAGCACTTTGTTACGAGAAGGAAAGTTTTCATGAGAAACTTTTTACCTAAGGTCAAAGATGTGCTATGAGTTTCAGTGTTAAGACAAAAGCTTGTCAGAAATGGGGAGGGAAACTAGCAATAACATTCTGATGAAGCATACATAAAATTTCTAAATCATTATTTGTTATAACAATCACAGCAAGTCTAATTGTATTAAGGTAAATAACCTAACATGGGGTGAGGGAACTGAATGAAACACGAGTTTGAAGTCAGCACTTTCTAAGCAAGTTGCTGGTGCTAGGCAAAATATTCTAATAAGCATCTATTAAACTGTGAGCAAGAGTCGAGAGAAAAAAGGCTTTGAGGCCTAACTAAAAGTGCACATTTAAGAATGATAGCTTAGTAAAAAATGTTTTAATTTTCTCATTTCATAAACATTTTGTAAGCACGCTTCCTCTACATATAAATAATTGATATATCTATTTGCAGCTTTAATAAGGATTCTTTCACGTTATGAAATGGGCACATTTTGTCTATATGTTATTTTCTATGTGAAAACATTTCTGTAGCAGTTTAAACGCATTTCTAAAGTGCAATTCCAACATGTTCTGCAAGTCAAATTTTATTTTTGAACTAATTTCCTCCAAATTATACCAACCAACTTGTAATCAGGGCATGAATATTCAGCTCCCTAGTTCATGGGGAGACCTCTACAATCTTAACTTTTGTTTCTGTATGTTGCTCTTGCCTTTACAATGATCGGGGAGACAAAGGAGACAAAAATAGCTTGCACTGTGGCTCTCAGCTCCACATTTATGGTTGGTGAGTAAGTCTTGATTCTGTACAGGAGTGGAAGTTGGTCTGTTTCTTGGTAAGATGGACTTTGAAGGGAAGGGCAGAGTTGATGGTGGCTTAATCAGGTTTTGCATTCATGGCAAGTTGTGGTCTGTTTCCTACAGGCTTTATGTTGGACAGTCATATTAGGATTTTACCATGTTTGCTAATGAGGGGGAATTCCATTTTCGATAAGATCACTCTCAGCTAAGCCCTTCACATCCATGCTTGGTTCATGCAATTCATTATTTGAGTTAGTGAATATTATTGACTGTGGAGACATATGGGTACAGTTTAGTGTCCTTGTGTGTTAGTGAATTTTTTATTCCATAGTTGGACTGGTGGACATCAAGTAATTTCATAGATTGAACATCAATGGGCAAAAGACATATTTATGTGATGCTCCAAGATTATCCAATTTGGTCTGAAACTGCAAAAGTTCCATCAGAGAGCCACAGGGGCATAGCTAGGAATTTTCAACAGGTTGGGCCAATTACATACCAAATGCGATTTATGGTAACCTTTTAATATATTTTAATTTTTTATTCATTTACAGGAATTTTCTTCACCCGTTTTCTTTACCCATTTTACAGGTGTCCTTCAATGTGGGGACACTTCACCTGATGTTATTTGGGTCAAACATCACAAAACATTACTGTGATGTAATTATTTATATCTAAATTAGCAATACTGCTTAATTTATTACAGTCACATTTCGAGACCCTAGCTTTATCAGAATAAACGAAATTAATGAAATCTCACAACATCTATTTCTAATTGATATCCTGACTTGCCAGGATACTGAGTGTGCTCAGCCTGAGATGGACAAAACCATAGAGACAGAAGCCTCTGCTGGCCTGCTGTTCTTTACAGGAGCTGTATGGTATAAGACTGTGTGTCATAGACATAGGGCCTGATTTAGGCTGTATAAGCAAACACTTGCATCAACCTATTGTAATGAATTAAGTTAGATTAAATACTCATGCCATTATGAAGGTTAACTTTATACATTTAAAACTAAGAGGCATGTTTTCATGTTTAAGCTATTTTTTGAAAAATATGTCTTTCTCTTTCTTCTCATTGCAGATGCTGTAATTTTTCAGAGGCTTCCTGTTAGCTACTGAATAGGCATTTGTTATGTATTAGACAACTGATAGTGAGGTTCTCAACCGGAGGAGAGGAGAGGGCAGTAAGCGTGACTCGTGGGAAGAACTGTCTTAACCACAAGATCTGTTCTAAGTAACAAACCAAGGACATGATTGTGTATAATCTATTGAACAGATGTGAGAAACTGGGGAGTTTACCTGCTCCCAGAGTTTGGCGAAGACTAATGTGTTTGCGGAAGTGGGAATGAGAAAAATGTTGCAACTAATGTTTTGTTGAATTATATTAATGTGTGTTCCTTAGACTAAGGAAGAGACCATGCTGCAGAATTAGGAGGTAGATCTTTGTGATCCTTGCTGACTTTGAGCTGAGAAGACCCTTCCATCCTCTGCTAAACTCCAGTGCAAAGGCTTCATGCCTATTCATTCCTATTCTGTCCTCAGAAACCTTCATTTGGTTTTCTGAACATGACACCTATTCTTTACTAACTTAAAATAAATGCGATATATTCCCTTTATGGAACACACCACATATTTTGCATTCTATTTGTTATTCTTACCAATGTGCTATTGTATCCTATTTTGAAATATTGACTCTTTTAATGTGTAATAATTTTACATGCTCACTGAACTAATGATTGATTTGAATTAATTAGTTAATAAACCCCTTTACAACTCTTACATTTCTTTTCGACTTCTGTGAAGCCCCAATTGGACCTCACTTTTTATGGTAATTGATGTAAATGATAGCTCCTTATGCCTTCTCCTTGTTGACTAACAAAGGTCCATACAACCAATGGCAAGGGTTATTTGATGATTATACCAGACGTTTGGGATACAAAAATCCCCGCTATGGCATAGACATGCTAAGACTTGCTCTGTGCATTAGCTCTGCAAACTGCTGCCCCTGCTTCCCTCTTTCCTGTGGTGACCTGCGCCACTGGACCAGGCTGTTACACACTTGGGTCCAGCCTAATCCAGCCCCTACCTAGATACACCCATACAGTGATAGAATGAGAACAAATAAACCACAGTTCCAGAAACCCCCTGCATTTCAAGAGGAGGCAACTGAGCGCTTATTGGGTAACAGGGACAAACACAGCTGAGATTCATTTAGGATGAGTGTAAGAAATTGGGTTACTGGTTGAGGTGGGTGAAACCCTACTCAAGCAGCAATCACAGTTCTTGTCAGGGTGAGGCACAAGAGAACCTTAAATCCTGATTGCACAGCATGCATGATCTTGTGCCGAGGATGTGTTTGGCAGCCGAGGCAATGAATCAGTTCTGAGGAGCTGTGTGTCTGCAATGCGAGGTCCTGCATCATCGTCAAGTGTCCCATCAATGGGGGCTTGCGATGCATAGTCTGGCACTGAGGAAGCGTCGTGCAGTCGAGGTGATGCTTCGGTTCAAAAGAGCTGTGAGGCGGTGATGCGAGAACCTGCTTAATTGTTGAGGCTGTTGTTGACAAGAGATTTGTGAAGCTCTACATGGGTGAAGCTTCACACAGCGGCAGTTCTGATGTGGGCTGCAAGGTCGATGCGAAGTCCTTGTGCTGGGAGAACCCTTGCAGTAGAGGCGATGCGTCGGTTCTGCTTGGGCTTGCGCCACATAGCAGAGGAGATGCGTTGGTTCTGCTGGGTCCACAGAGGGGCCAGCAGAGCACCCTTGGGCCCACTTCCAAGGGTCCAGGACTCGGGTGGCACCACATGGCAGGGTAGGACTCACAGATGGCAGAGTCCATAGTGCTGGGCTCAAGGTTGTTGGGGCCTTCTGTAACAGAAGCTCTAGTCAGGAGGCCAGCCAACTAGACCTTGGAGTCACCTTGGGGTCCTGGGTTTTAACAGATTCAGGTCCAGTCCTTCTAACCCAGGTAGAGACAGGCTGCAGGCACCATATGGCAAGGACAAGAAAATGACAACTTTCTATGAGAGGAATTTTCAGAAATGTGATTAAAAATCAGATTTTACTATTGAAGAGGGCTTTTAATTACAATTCTTTAGACACCAAACTCGACTTGTCTACCTGCTCTGAATTGGCAGTTAATGTAATAAGGTAACTCCAATGTTATGCTATGGGAGAGGTAGGCCTTGCAGTAGTGAAATACAACTTTAGGATTTGTTCACTACCAGGACATTTACAATTTAAAAGTACATGCCCAACTGAAGTATTCCTGGTAAACTGTATTTTTAATGTTATATATTTGTTATTATATTGTGTATGCATACTTTGATGGTGCATGGCTACCGAATAAAGTATTACTACTACTACTACTACATGTCCAACTTTTTAAATACACTGCACCCTGCCTTGTGGACTGTCAAGGGCCTACATTAGGGGTGACTTATGTGTATTAAAAAGGAAGGTTTGGGCCTGGCAAAGGTTTCTTGTGCCAGGTCGAAATGGCAGTTTAAAACTGCACACACAGGCTGTGCAATGGTATGCCTGAGGCATGTTTTAAGGGTTACTTAACTAGGTGGCACAATCAGTGCTGCAGGCCTACTAGTTGCATTTAACTTACAGGCCCTGGACACATGTAGTACCACTTTACTAGGGAATTACAAGTAAATTAAATAGGTCAATTGGGTTTAAGCAATTCTACCATGTTCGTCGGATCCCACGGACACAACATAACCTCCTACATAGATGACACTCAACTGATCCTTTTGCTCACCGAGGACCCCTCCTACGCTAAAACCACCTTCTGCAACGCCAGGACCAATGTAGCCAAATGGATGAGAGACAACTGCCTTCAACTCAACTCCGACAAAACTGAAGTAACTGAGCTTCAGGAAGACCACCTCTGGTTGGGACCACAGCTGGTGGCCTGCTGAACTCAGACCTTCAGCCACACCGACCGACCATGCAAGCACCCTCAGCATCATCCTCGACAGCCAACTGACCATGAAAAGAGAAGTCAACATGGTCGCCTCCTCCTGCTTCCGAACACTTCACAGGCTCTGCAGAATCTTCAGATGGATCCTAACCAACACCAGAAAGACTGTCACTCAGGCCCTCATCACCAGCCACCTCGACTATGGCACCGCCCTCTACGCTGACATCTCCACCTAGCCCCTCAGAAGACTCCAGACCATGCAGAATGCTGCAGCCAGACTCATCCTGGACCTCCCCAAATGAACCCACATCACCCCCCAACCTGAGAGAACTCTACTGGGTACCCATCATGAAGAGATGCCAGTTAAAGATCCTCATGCATGCCTACGGAGCCCTCCACGACCTAGGACTTGCCTAAATCAATCATCGACTGAACTTCCATTAGCCCTCTAGACACCTGCGCTTCTTTTCATTCACCCTCGCACATCTCCCTACATCTGTCGCATCAGTGGCTGCTCCTTCTCCTACATCGCAGCCAAGACCTGGAAAGACCTTCCCCTCCAACTTCGTACAGCCTCCTCACTGGCAGACTTCAGAAAGAGACTCAAGACCTGGCTCTTCATTGGAGACACAGCGCCCAGATACCCCTAGGGGGGTGACAGTTCTGCGCTATACAAATGCTGTTTGAGCAATTGATTTATTTAAAGGAGAGAGCACAAGCACTTTACCACTGGTTAGCAGTGGTAAAGTACACAGAGTCCTATGGCCAACAAAAACGGTTCCAGAAAACAGGAGGGTGAAGGCAAAACGTTTAGGGATGATCAAGCAGAAAGGGCTAAGTCCAACAATGAGGAAATAGGATTTGTGGTTGCTTGTGCTGGGCACCAGGTGAATGGTAATTGTCTGGGTGCTGCAAAATAGTCTTAAGTTCTATTGACAATCTTACAAAGATGGATCATGATCTGCTGTTGTAGTAGGGTGAATAATAATTGTGAGTTAGGTGAACAGTTGGTAGTTAGCTTTATTGTAAGAGAGTAGGTTATCTTTCTTGTGCAATTTTGCAGTGGACTAGTAAAATATAATTCCAACCAAGCAACAGACAGCTCAAATTATTCACAACAAGTATGACTTAATATAAACGAGCCTAACATAGTCTATGCCCCTAACAAATAACTTTTTTAAACAGCTCATCATAAAAGTCCCATTGAATCTTGATATAGAAAAGGCATGTACTACCAGTGGAAAACTCTATCACAAAAACAACTGAGCACCCAGTCTGCCAAATTCTAGGTCCTAGGTAGACCTTAAGTTTTTTGTCGACTGAGCCCCTGTTGTCTCTGTCAATGGAAATCTTCCTTCAACAGCCCTAAAATATAAATAACTTAGCTAATGAAAAAATAAACCCATTATTTAGCAAGTGAACAAAGACTTGCAAAGCCAATTGCTTTAATGAGCTAACAAATGCAAATAAATGTGTGATTTTGGCACCTGTTAGCTTGTTAAAGATGGCCCTATAGGCTCTGCCAATGTTTGTTCATTTTGCACAGTGTTCCACCATTTACCTTCCAAAGACAAGAGATTTAAATAAACAGAAAACTCACAAAAACATCAGCCAAATGTGGCTTTCTCAATTGCAAGACCTCAGAGTTTTGAAAGACTTCAATAAGCACTTTCCGTCTAGAGGCTGCAGTATTATTGGCCATTATGAGAGGTCACTTGTGTTAGACACATGGTCCTGCTGTAGAAGGCTGAAATATTGGGCCATTACTAGAGGTGCCTCCAGTCAGGCTCAGACCCCAGGACATCCACCACTGCCCTGGGTGGACTGTCACCTCAGGATCCTATAGAATTATCAATAGAATAGGCATCCATTGAATGCCTGCTTTTGTTGAAAGTGGAAAGAAACAATGGCAAAAAACTTGACTGTGCTTTTTTCTATGGACAGATCATAGAGACAGTGTTGTTTAACACAGAAGTTTGCACAATCACTTTTGAAAACCGTATGATTATTGTTTTCTATGTCATAAACAAATACACCATTGATTATAATGGTGGATGGTTCCTTCTCTAAGAAGCAGACAGAAGAGGCCCAATAGAGCCATCATAGTGGTACCATAACTTTACTCCTGAATCTCTTCAAGATTCCTCAGTTAAATCAATTTTTGATTTGTGTGTGTGTGTGTAAACATAATTGATACTCTTTCCCCCTCCCTAAAACACTGTGGGGCATATTCACAAGAGCGTGCGATAAACATCGCCAAAATAGGTTAACGCAAGTTCACATATCGCCGTCCATCGCGGGAAAATAACCCTGTGTCAACGTGGCATTCCCAACACGGTGGTAACATGCGTTAGTGTCCTGATAACGCGGAAAATGACCGCGATGAACCCACCGCGATGAACCCACTGTTCACTCGTCAGTGCCGGTCGCTCAACCCGCCGCGTGGCTCCTCCCGAGGTCACCCGGTCCCCCTGCTGCCACCGCCTGCTCGTTGCCACCTTGCTTCCGCTGTGCCCCTGATTCTGCTCTTGTGCGTTTGTATCCCTGCGTTCGTAATTGTATTTCTGCTGTTTTTTGCCTCTGTTATCGTGCTGTGCCCCTGATTGTCCGCTGTTATCCCCCTGCCTTTGTTTGTTTTGCTGACCCCCTAGCGCTTCAGCTGCCGTTCCCCGCTCCCTGCCGCTGCTCCCCCGCGGCCCCGCCCCCTCTCCACCTGGTCCCTCTCCCATTCGCCACCCCGCTCCCACCTCCCAGCTGCTCCTCCCTCCCACTGGGCACTTAAGGACTCGGCCGTGCGACGGGAGCTGTGACCAGCCTGACCTCGTCAGTGCCGGTCGCTCAACCCGCCGCGTGGCTCCTCCCGAGGTCACCCGGTCCCCCTGCTGCCACCGCCTGCTCGTTGCCACCTTGCTTCCGCTGTGCCCCTGATTCTGCTCTTGTGCGTTTGTATCCCTGCGTTCGTAATTGTATTTCTGCTGTTTTTTGCCTCTGTTATCGTGCTGTGCCCCTGATTGTCCGCTGTTATCCCCCTGCCTTTGTTTGTTTTGCTGACCCCCTAGCGCTTCAGCCGCCGTTCCCTGCTCCCTGCCGCTGCTCCCCCGCGGCCCCGCCCCCTCTCCACCTGGTCCCTCTCCCATTCGCCACCCCGCTCCCACCTCCCAGCTGCTCCTCCCTCCCACTGGGCACTTAAGGACTCGGCCGTGCGACGGGGAGCTGTGACCAGCCTGACCTCGTCAGTGCCGGTCGCTCAACCCGCCGCGTGGCTCCTCCCGAGGTCACCCGGTCCCCCTGCTGCCACCGCCTGCTCGTTGCCACCTTGCTTCCGCTGTGCCCCTGATTCTGCTCTTGTGCGTTTGTATCCCTGCGTTCGTAATTTTATTTCTGCTGTTTTTTGCCTCTGTTATCGTGCTGTGCCCCTGATTGTCCGCTGTTATCCCCCTGCCTTTGTTTGTTTTGCTGACCCCCTAGCGCTTCAGCCGCCGTTCCCCGCTCCCTGCCGCTGCTCCCCCGCGGCCCCGCCCCCTCTCCACCTGGTCCCTCTCCCATTCGCCACCCCGCTCCCACCTCCCAGCTGCTCCTCCCTCGCTCCCCCCCCCCCAATCGCCATTTATGGCTGAGTCCGCGCGTACGCGCAGCGTTCACGCGCAGTGGGCGCGCCGATTGTGCGCCGAAGGCGCGCCAAAGGCAAGCCCGTCTGCGCCCGTCCGTGCCTGGACCGCGCCCAGCACCAAACCCCCTGGCCCCCGCAGCAGCCAACCCACCCACCGGACTTACGACACCGCCACCCTCAACGCACTCAACACCGGCCGTATCCCCGGCTGCCACCGTGCCACCCCAGGACGCACCCACGGACCCTTCGGCTGCCAATCCTGCAAGTTCTCCTGCCTCCGGACCTGCACCGCACCCGCCAAGCCGAGCACCAGCAGCAACCACCTGAAGTGCATCCTGCTCAACACCCGCTCCGTCCACAGACACGCCGTGGAACTTTGGAACCTGCTCGACTCCACATCACCAGACGTCGCTTTCCTCACGGAAACATGGATGAACGCCTCCTCAGCGCCCGACATCGCCATCGCCATCCCGGACGGATACAAGATCACCCGAAGGGACCGCGCCAACCAGACCGGAGGAGGCATCGCCATCGTCCACAAGAACACCATCCGCATCACGACCAACTCCGACGACACCTTCACAGCCGGCGAACACCTGCACTTCCAGATACACACCGACCCCAAGACCACCCTCAGAGGCACCCTCATCTACAGACCCCCAGGACCACGCACACAATTCAGCGAAGACATCGCCGACCTCATCAGCCCGAACGCCCTCCCCTCGGCTGACTACATCCTCCTTGGGGACCTCAACTTCCACCTAGAGAACAACAACAACCACAACACCACCACCCTGCTGGACAACCTCGCCAACCTCGGACTCAAGCAACTGGTGACCACCCCCACACACCACGCCGGCCACACGCTTGACCCCGTCTTCTCCTCCAGCAAGGACATCTCCTTCAGCCACACCACCGGACTCCACTGGACAGACCACAGCTGCGTCCACTTCAGCTTCAGCAGGACCACCACGCACCACCACCCGCAACAGTTTCCGCGCAGAAGCTGGAACAAGATCACCACCGACCAACTCACCACATCCCTGAGCCAGAACCCTCCCGCCAGCTCAACGAACCCCAACCAAGCCGCCAGCAACCTCACAAGATGGATCACCAACTGCGCAGACGACCTCGCCCCATTGAAGACCCCCAGTCAGACCCGGCAACAAGAAAGCATCCTGGTTCACCGACGAACTCAAGAAATCCAAGAAGAACTACCGGGCCCTCGAGAAAGCATGGCGCAGAGACCCGACTGCAGACAACATGACCACCCTCAAGCACGCCACCCGAAAACACCACCAGCTGATCCACACCACCAAGAAAACCGCATTCAAGGAACGACTGGACAACAACGCCCACAACAGCAAGGAACTCTTCATCATCGTCAAAGAGCTCTCAAACCCCAGCGCCGGAAACAACGACATCACTCCCTCGCAAGACCTCTGCAACTCGCTCGCCTCGTTCTTCCACAGCAAGATCGCAGACATACACAACAGCTTCAGCACACAGCCGACGTACCCTACGACCGTTCCAACGTCCCCCACCTCCACCCTCCGAGCCTGGACCCCGATCAACACCGAAGACACTATCCGCACGATGAACTCCATCCACTCCGGATCACCAACCGACCCCTGCCCTCACCACGTCTTCAACAAGGCCGACACCGTCATCGCACCCCACCTCCGGGACATCATCAACACCTCCTTCGACACCGCCACCTTCCCAGAGAGCTGGAAGCACGCCGAACTCAGCGCCCTACTGAAGAAACCGTCAGCGGACCCCACCGACCTCAAAAACTACCGCCCCATCTCGCTCCTTCCTTTTCCTGCCAAAGTCATCGAGAAGACCATCAACAGACAACTGGCCGCCTTCCTCGAGACGAATGGATCCCTCGACCACTCGCAGTCCGGCTTCCGGGCCAACCACAGCACCGAGACCGCCCTCATCGCAGCCACCGACGACATCCGAGCCCTGCTCGACAACGGGGAAACAGCGGCCCTCATCCTCCTGGACCTCTCCGCAGCGTTCGACACAGTCTGCCACCGCACCCTAGTGCAACGCCTGAACAACGTCGGAATCCAAGAGAAGGCACTGGAGTGGATCATCTCCTTCCTCGCCGGAAGAACCCAGAGAGTCCGCCTCCCCCGTTCAGTTCCGAGGCCACCGAAGTCATCTGCTGCGTACCACAAGGATCATCACTCAGCCCCACCCTCTTCAACGTCTACATGAGCCCCCTCGCAGCCATCGCTCGCCAACACAACCTCAACATCATCTCCTACGCCGACGACACCCAGCTGATCCTCTCCCTCACCAACGACCCCACAACCGCCAGAACCAACCTACATGAAGGGATGAAGGACGTAGCCGAGTGGATGAGGAACAGCCACCTGAAACTGAACTCAGATAAGACGGAAGTCCTCATCCTAGGATCATCACCCTCCGCCTGGGACGACTCCTGGTGGCCCCCTGCCCTGGGCAACGCACCCAAACCAACAGACCACGCACGCAACCTGCGCTTCATCCTGGACTCCTCCCTCTCAATGACCAGACAAGTCAACGCCGTCTCCTCGTCTTGCTTCAACATCCTACGCATGCTGCGCAAGATCTTCCGGTGGATCCCCACCGAAACCAGGAAGACGGTCACCCAGGCCCTCGTCACCAGCCGACTGGACTACGGCAACTCCCTCTATGCCGGAACCACAGCCAAACTTCAAAAAGACTCCTACGCATCCAGAACGCCTCAGCTCGACTCATCCTGGACATCCCCCGACACAGCCACATCGCCAGACACCTGAGAGACCTGCACTGGCTCCCCGTCAGCAAGAGAATCACGTTCCGACTCCTCACCCACGCACACAAAGCTCTCCACAACCAAGGCCCCAGATACCTCAACGACCGTCTGACCTTCTACACTCCCACCCGCCAGCTACGATCGACCAACCACGCCCTCGCCGCCGTCCCCCGCATCCGAAGAGCCACAACGGGAGGAAGATCCTTCTCCTACCTGGCTGCCAAGACGTGGAACTCCCTACCCATCCACCTCCACCTTACCCAAGACCACCTCTCCTTCAGGAAGCAACTCAAGACCTGGCTGTTCGAACAGTAGCGGACCCCCTCCCCCAAGCGCCTTGAGACCCTCAGGGTGAGTAGCGCGCTATACAAATGCTTGATTGATTGATTGACTGTGACGGTGAAAAAAATCCAACAGCGAACGTGAAAAAAGGTGCGATGGGCCCAATCGTGATAAGACAATCAGCGAAAAGCAGTGCCAGGCCTGCAAATCACACACATCAGGCAGGAAAAATCACCATAAAAGCAGAAAAAAAAAAAATAAATAAAACCAAACCACAGCGAGCCACAATGGAGGCAGCCGGAGCAGGCACAGAGGACAGCCAGCGCCCCACAAGCCCCACGGAGGACCAGCCTGGGACCCCGGGGACAGGGAAGGGCAGTGACAAGAAGAAGAGGAAGACGAAGTTCAGTCCGCAGGAAAACAGGATCCTGATCACGGAGGTGATAGAACACCATCAACAACTGTTCGTCACCTCCACTGTGTCATTGGCAACAAAAAATGCAACATGGCAGTCCATCGTGGACAGGTAAGGTGAATGCAGTCGGAGTGCTGAAGAGGACAATGGACGAGGTCAAGAGGCGCTGGAATGATGTGAAGCGCAAGACCAAGCAGAAACTCGCCAACAACCAGAAGGCAGCAATGCAGACTGGAGGTGGGAGTCCAGCGCCACAGGAGGAGCTGGATGAGATGGAGGAAATGGTGTCCACAGTCATCAGTGGGGAGACGGTGGCAGGAGTTGGGGGACCGGACACTGCTCAACATGACCCGACACGACAGCAACAGGGTGAGTAACCACCAGGGCTTGGGGGACGGGGAGATGGGCACAATGGCACACATGCACAATCAAGCGGAGCACAGTGCACACCCACAATGACTCTGGATCATGTCCCTGATCCCCTTGGCACACTGCAGCACACATAGCAACAGCACGTAGGCCCCCGTCGACTATGTGCCCAGAGGAGGCCCGCCCACACATCACCTATCCCACAACCAACCCATGCACGTGCCAAACCCAGCAAAGCTGCGGGTCCGTGAGCCACACTGACAATGCAAGTGGCACTGCATGACGAGTAGCACGGCTGCAGTCCGATCATCATGACATGGTGCACACCACCACACTGAGGTGGCTGAGTGTGGACCACATCCTTAAAGGAGCAGGTCACACTCTGACACATCCACCTGCACAAACAACCCCTGACCTCAACAACACACCTGCGGACAAACCATGCCCCACAGCCCCAACCCCCACCAAGAGCCCAATTCACCCAAGAATACAACATCTCAGCACTGTAAAAGCACAGAAGTCAAGGCACACAGCCTGAAAGGGATAAGGGCCAGCCACATCAGAGCTGCAGGGGCGACTCACCCAAAATGCGGCACACACACATGATATGCAGTGCATATCAACATTGAAAACAATGTGGTATGAACTGCAACACGTTCACAACAGAACAGAGCACCCAAGTGGTGCCGCTTGTGTGTACGAACTGGCCAATCACATTTGGCATAGCAGGGAAACATGGGATGAAAATGTACGAGTACAAACACACATCCGTGATGATGTCGGAATGTCCACTGTCCCGCATCAAGTAGGCAGCTCCTCCCAAACAGTAACAATGTACATTGTCATGCAGTCTGTATGTAAATGTGTACAATCCATCAACATACATGTGGACACAATGTAAAACTGCATCTACCCTTCACATTGCAGAGGGAGAACCAACACCTCCTACAGAGCAGACCCAACCTCTCTTCACTGATGACGAAGAGGACCACACCACCATCGACCCCGACGCCCTCCAACAGCTCATGGATGCCCTCAGGACCCCACACCCAGGATCAGTGCAGCCCAGCTGCATCGAGGGAACCCCACCCCCTGCACAGACCACACAGCAGGAAGCACCTACCACCAGAACTGACTCCCAGAACACCCACGACCAACACATGGCCTTCCAACGCAGTGTGTTGGAGTGCCAGAAGAAGGTGGCTGATCAGGTGTGGGTGGGGTTCGACCTCATGGCAGCCAAACTTGATGCCATACATGGGTGTCTAATTCCCATCAGGGACCATTTTCAGTCCCTAACGGACACCCACAGTCCGCTCCATGCTCTCCAGCGATCCATGGCTGACATCGCTGGAGTCATGTTACTGAGACAAGAACAACTGTCCAGTCAGAGTGGCTCCAGCGAGGTCTGCCGGGAGTTGGGACAGATGCGGGGGACCATGGTGCGGATGACGGCGGACAGGATGGCTGCCATGGCTGCACACCAGCGGGATGTGACTGGGGCCTTCAATGCCTTGCAGCACATCGTCATGGCATTGCTGCCTCAAGGCCTAGCTCTGATGGGTGCTGCTGCAGCTTCTACATCCACATCTTTGCCCCCTGCAGTCTCAGTGCCTCACAGTGCGGCAGGCAATCCACCACCACCCACGTGTGAGGCACATGTGCCATCAGAGGACAAAGATGCGGGTGAACTAACCTTACTGGTGAGGAGGAGGCAGTAGCATCCATCTCCGCCATATGGCCTGTTTCTGCTTGGTTCTGCCCTTTGCATCATCACCTTCCACTGTCCCCCGATACACTCTACGACACTCACCTTGGCCTCGACATGGACTGCCATGTTCCGTTTGGTTACCAATGACACTGCGATCAGACTGCGGACTGAACTCTTCCTCTTCCGGTGTACTTGTCATTCCCTGTGGGACTCTGGCTGGCCCTCCACGGGCCAATAATGTGAAGTGGGGTTTGCACGGCCCTGTACTGCTCCAGCTGCAACACTCCACTGGATGTGTAATAAACATTCAGAATCGCACAGATGTGTCATGCCTTTGATCATTCACGTATGTGCGTATGGTTGAATGTAGGGTGGGAGATTCCCCTAACGTCCATGTTGCTCATGTCGTGGAACTTGTGTGACAGGGTGCAACAGTGCTGATTGCAGTCCGGGTGGCGTAATCACTACAACAGGGACACACGCATCAGTAACTTCCATGTCCAGCACAGAACTGGAGCACGCCCAGGGCCCCGGCTTCATTGTTTCCACCCCTACGCGGGCCTGCCATACGCCAGGCCAGTCCACTCCGCTTACGCATACAGGGGGGGACGACAACGCTAAGTGTCCCAGGTCGTCCCTGTAGTGATCTGCTGGTCACTGTTCTAGTCGTCAGCATGCCACAGCCACTCCCTGAGGGCTCATTCAGACCCACAACAAACCCATCCAGCACAGGCGTCATGGGACATGTGACTCTGCCAATCTAAGGTGCCTAGCACGTCACATACCCCACTGCCGGTGTGGTAGTCCAGGGGGGTTCTGGTGGGGGTGGGGGTCCTGGGTGTGGTGGCGGTGGGTGTTGTGGCCCTCTTGGGGCTCCGAGCTGCATGATCAGTAGCTCCATGGCATCTGTTGTTCTTCTGGTGTGGCTGTGGGCTGGGCTCCTTTTTATGGTGCAGGTTGTCATCCGACTTAACACCAGGTAGGAGCAGGTGTTAAATCCATGCTGCTAACGCGCCTTATCGCATGTTTTTGATTCTTATCGCCGTTCTGGCTGGTCGTTGGGAATGTTGCGCAGTGGTGTTTCCGCGGGGTTTTGCACGGGAATGCCTACTCTGCATCTCATTAGCGTTAGTTGCCGGTGTCATCCGTGGCAATGTTTTTTGCGGCCGCTATCGCAGGTGGACTGGTGAAATCGGCTGTTAGCACCAGCTTGTGAATGGTGTGATGGATTTATCACCACTTTGGCTGCGATAAAGTGCCGCTAACTCGGCGTTAAGTCCTTGAGAATATGCCCCTGTATTTCCTTTTCTAGGTGGTCCATCGGAGCTCCATAGATAGTGCCAGATAAACAAATACGTATGCAGTTTAATTTAGCCGCCATAACACAGGGTGATAAAATAAACCAAGCAATTGGGGACATGAGAATAAGTCACAGGATACTAAACTATTCTTCAATCACTCCAAAAATCTAGTGCTGACTGGAACTTGTGTAGATTTATAAAAGTATAGCCAGAGCAGCGCTACGCCCCAGAGAGCGTTAAGTGAAATCAAATGCTATTTCGTATTTGATGTAGACATTTAGGATTTTATGGCATAAAGTGTGGGGGATATTTTTGGTTCACTCTACAAAGGGATTTGCATTCTAATCATACGGTAAACCTGACCCGCATAATTTTCCACTGACAGATTTGAGAATGTCAAACTTCCCATAACGGATCACATGAAAATGTGAGGAAAAAAGGCACAATATGCGGAATTTAGTACAGTACACACTAATTCCACTTGTTATGCTTCGATTTCGAGGAAAAAACTCAGACTAGGAGGTATTTACGGCAAATATACACCTCGGGATATAATTATTTATGGGTTGCCGTTAATAAATAGCTCTGCCTTTCCAAAGCATTTGTGATCGAGGCCCAAGGTTAAGGATTGAAGAGCTCCTAAGAGATCAGGGAGAAGAGAACAAAAACCTGTGAGTGTTTTTATCTTGCAAGGGCTAATGAATGAAGAGAGGGTTCATTCATAAACCTTCAGCTGATTCTGTCACAAGTCTCTAGCCAATGTAGAAGAAATGTAAAAAAGAAAATAGAAGGCAGCAGGCTTTCCATCTATGCACCGAAGACATTTCAGGACTGCCCCTAGTCTGCTCGAATTTAGGAAAGAGTAGAAAACACACCACATTTTTATAAACACTACATCTCAATGCAGTAAAAGCAAACATATACTCCCAGAACACACAAATCTCTCCAATCATGGTTACGAGGAGGGCTGAGGAGTTGGTGTTTGACATTGTAGGAGTAAGCTTATTGCAGGTCTCAAGTACCTTTATTTACTTATCATTGTGTTACTTCCATTCATCATTCAAGGGTCGAGTTGGTGCTAATGGGTAAATGGCAGAGTGGAGAAGGATGGTCTAATGGTACCATAGTGGGGAACCATGACAGGAATGGTAGCAGTGTTAACATCCTTTGCCATGGTCGAAGCCTGTAGGATCTCTGGGGTTAAAGACATGGGGTGAAGATACGGAGGTCAATATCCAAGGGTTCGATCAATACCACATTTTAATTCAGAATCACTTGCAGTTCATGTTGTTAACCTCAGGTAGTGTGCTTTGTTTTCTTCCCATAGGGATTTTTGTATTTTCTGTGAGAAAGAAGAAAAGGGATCATATATCAATCCAAGATGGTATAGTCTTAGTAGAAAAAAATATCAGTGTTAATAGAGACAATTCTAAGAGTGGTGCATGTGTCACTGATTGAGGTTTCCGTGTTGACCATGAGGGCTCAATGGTAATGGCACTTGAGGGTAGTTGTGGCAAGGCCTCTGAGGTGTTGTCAGAGGAATCCGTGAGTCTGAGTTCATACGAAACTCTTGTTGTTTTAGGTTTGGTGGCCAGAACAAGCTCACATGAAAAACATTTTTAGGGTATTGACTGTGAGAAGCAAATTCAGTGTGGAACATCTTTAACATGCTGCCGTGGGGATATCATGAAGTACAGAGAGAAAAGCTTTAGAAAGAGCGCACATTATGTGTAATAAAAAATGATCATCAGTAAGTTCAAGAGCAGCTTAAAGTGCAAACTTACTTTTGGTGGAAAAATCAATATAGGAGCATAGCCACTGTTGGTGCACAGTATGCAGAATTCTAGTATCACATTCATAAGCACAATTCAATTCCGGGTCGAATACGTAATAATCACCCTTGGTACATTATCAGCAGGAGAATGGCAACACACTTGCTTGTGCGCAAATGACATTAGGGAGGAACGGCACATTTCGGTGAAAAATCACATTTAGGAGCTGTAGGGAAGCAGATTCTGAACTATTTGAATCACCATGAGTTTTTTGCCTTTGGACTTCTGGTCTTTGGACGTCTGCTGTGAGTGAGTCTCCCAAATTGAGCACAGCATGACTACTCTGAACATGTTACACATTAACATGTGAACACATATATGTGCACACAGGTGAAGGCTGACTTAGGTTTAAATATTTTTTATTGTTATTATTACCGTGTATACAATTACATTTAGATACATTACAGTGCACTAAGTGTAGCATTACATAATGCATCTTCCATTGCGATGTTTAACTATGGCTACATTATAACATGTTTTACAGTTAAGGAGTGATGTCATATGCCTTATAAGTATTGTAGTTATAACCCTTCCTCCCCCCAAAAAAAAAAAAACACTTTAAAACAATCCCTCCCTTCCTTATCCCCTCTCCCTCCCCCTTCCCGGGTATTCACATTGCTCTATATCCTTACAGCCTGGTGTACAGAAGTGTATCGAAGTTGGGTATCGAGATGAATCGTGGGACTTAGTCGGTGCTTGTTAGTCTAAGAAGGCGAAGGTATTTCGGACATGTGATTTCGTTAAATTCCGAAGCCAGAAGGTTAAGGAATGGCTTCCACACGTCCTTGAATGCGTCTTCTGAGTTTGTTGAAGTGGCATTGATTCGTTCCATCCCCAGAACATACCATAATCTGTGGAGCCACCCCAGGAACGTTGGTGTTGTTGGCGTCCCCCAGTGCGACAAAATGTTCTGGAGTGCTGCCCCCAATGCGATACCCATCTGTCGCCCCCTCTGGGATTTTAGGGGAAAGGTCAATGGGTTGGGCAAGCCCAGTATCACGTAGGCCGGAAATCTTGGTATCTGCGTGTCAAACTGCCGGTCTGTTTCGTCTAATATTTTAGGCCAATAGGAAGCTAATGCTTGGCATTCCCATAATATGTGTAACAAGGTGCCATCCTCCCCGCATCCCCGCCAGTATGTGGGACTTCGTTCCGGGTTCCCTTTGTTGAGCCGCATTGGCGTCAAGTACCAATACGTTACTATTTTGGTAGCGGTCTCCATACTGGATGCATTACGCGCTGTGTGTCTAGCCCTGTTATACATTTCTCCCCATTCCTTACGTGATAGATCCCTTCCTAGCTACTTAGTACAACGATTCTGGCTCAGAGTGGTTTGCGTGGGGACCGGGGGGCGGAGCATGGCGTATAGTTCCGAAATCAATTTCTTGTCATTGCTTTTGGTAACTAACCATTTTTCATATCTCGTCAATTTCCTACTGATTTGTGGATATACACTGGGTTGGAGTAACCAGTCAATCAATCAATCAATAAGGGGGTTTATATAGCGTGCTACTCACCCGTGAGGGTCTCAAGGCGCTGTGGGGGGACTAAGGGGGGCAGCTCCAGGTCAGTCGAAAAGCCAGGTCTTGAGGTCCTTCCTGAACATGCGCAGGGTCGGAGAGCGTTTGATGTTCACAGGGAGCTCGTTCCAGGTTTTGGCTGCGATGTAGGAGAAAGCTCTCCCGCCGGTTCTGTTTCTGCGGATGCGGAGGACCTCTGCCACGGCGAGGTCGGTGGAGCGGAGGTTCCTCTTGGGTGCATGGAAGGATACTCTCTCGTTGAGGTATTTGGGTCCGATGTTGTGGAGGGATTTGTAGGCGTGGGTGAGGAGTTTGAAGGTGACCCTCTTCTCGACGGGGAGCCAGTGGAGGCCTCGTAGGTAATGGGTCTTGTGCTCATGGCGCGGTGTCCCGAGGACGAGTCTGGCTGCAGCGTTCTGGATGGTCCGGAGTCTGTGCAGAAGAGTTCTGTTGATTCCGGCGTAGAGGGCATTGTCGTAGTCCAGTCTGCTGGTAACGAGTGCGTGGGTGACGGTCCTTCTGCAGTCGGGGGGATCCACTTGAAGGTCTTACGGAGGATGCGAAGGCAGTTGAAACTGGCGGAGGAGACGGCGTTGATCTGGCGGTTCATGGAGAGGGAGGAGCCAAGGATGATGCAGAGGTTCCGAGCGTGGTATGTAGGGGTGGGTGGGCTCCCGAGGGCGGAGGGCCACCAGGTGTTGCCCCAGGCAGAGGTGCAGGGACCGAGTATGAGAACCTCGGTCTTCTCTGAGTTTAGCTTCAGGCAGCTGTCCTTCATCCAGGCTGCCACATTCTTCATACCTTCCTGGAAACAGAGTCTGGTGTCTTCGGGGTTCTTCGAGAGTGAGAGGATGAGCTGGGTGTCGTCGGCGTAGGATACGATGGTGAGCCCATGCTGTTTGACGATGGCGGCTAGGGGGGCCATGTAGATGTTGAAGAGCGTGGGGCTGGGTGAAGATCCCTGGGGTACTCTGCAGTGGATTTCCGTGGGTTTGGAGAGGAAGGAAGGGAGTCAGATCCTCTGGGTTCTGCCGGAGAGGAAGGATTGGATCCAGTCAAGGGCGGCTCCTTGTATTCCCGCGTCGTGTAGTCTGGCTGCGAGAGTGCGATGTGAAATGGTGTTGAAGACTGTGGAGAGGTCTAGAAAGATGAGGGCCGCGGTGTGTCCCTGGTCGAGTAGCATGCGGATGTCGTCGGTGGCGGCAAGGAGGGCGGTCTCGGTGCTGTGGTTGCTGCGGAACCAAGACTGGGAGGCGTCCAGGATGGAGTTTTTTTCTATGAAGGCGGTCAGCTGGGCGTTTACAAGTCTCTCGGTGATTTTGGCCGCAAAGGGGAGGAGAGAGATTGGCCAGTAGTTTTTCAGGACCGTTGGGTCGGCCGATGGTTTCTTGAGGGGGGGTTTTACCTCCGCCGGTTTCCAGTCGTCCGGGCAGATGACTGATCTGAGGGAGGCGTTGATGGTGCATTCAAGTTCGGTTGCGATGATGGTGGCGGCCCTGTGGAAGATGTGCGGTGGGCAAGGGTCCGTTGGGGCTCCTGAGTGGGTTTTCTTCATGGTAGCTGTGATGAGTTCGACGGTAGCGGGATCCCAGGACGCGATGGTTGGCTTATCGGCGGCAGTGGATGGGGGGTTGGTGCTCGTCGTTGGTTCCCTGAAGTTGTCGTAGAGGGCCTTGATCTTCAGATGGAAGTAGGAGCTGAGCTTGTCGCAGAGTTCCTGGGAGGGTGTGACGTCCGTGGCTTCACAGGTGGGTTTTGCGAACTGCTGTATGACGTTGAACAGTTCCTTGGCGTTGGTCGCATTGGTCTGGACTTTGTCTCTTATGACGGTCCGTTTGGTGTCTCTTATGCTCTGGTTGTATTCCTTCAGGGCGCTCTTGTGGTCGTTCCGTGCTTCCGTGGTTTTCAGGTTTCGCCAGGTTTTCTCTAGCCGTCTGCAGGAGCGTCTGGCTTCTTGAAGTTCTGTGGTGAACCAGGTGGCTTTCAGCAGGCGTTGTTTGGCGGGGGCTGAGGGGTGCGAGCTTGTCGGTGCAGTGGGAGACCCAGCGGTGAAATTCCCTGGCTGCTGCGTTGGGGTCGGTCACGGTGACGTGGGGGTATTGGCGGAGGGTGGTGTTAAGGTGCTCCTCTGTGACCTTGCTCCAGTTCTGTCATGGCGGATGTGGGGCAGGTTTGGGTGCGGTGGTGGTGTTGAAGGTGAAGTGGACGCAGTGGTGATCAGTCCAGGGGGGCTGGGTGGTGTGGCAGAAGCGGATGTTTGTTCCTCCCGTGAAGATGGGGTCGAGGGTGTGACCTGCTCTGTGGGTGGGCGTGTTGACGAGCTGCTTCAATCCTAGGTTGGCAAGGTTGTCGTGGAGAGTAGTGGAGTCGGGGTCGTTGCCGTTGTCGAGGTGGAAGTTCAGGTCGCTGAGTAGGATGTAGTCCGTGGAGGTAATGGCGTGGGGTGCGGCGAGTTCGGCGATGGTCATTGCGTGGTGGCTGCGAGGTCCTGGCGGTCTGTAGATGAGGGTGCCGGATAGCATGGTCCTGGGGCTTGTCTGGATCTGGAAGTGGAGGTGTTCTGTGTTGGAGTGGGGGTCATTCGTGCTGGATGTGGAGAGGCGGAGGGGGGTCTTGTGTGCGATGGCGAGTCCTCCTCCTGGGTGGTGTGGATGGTCCTTTCTCTGGATCTTGTAGCCGTCAAGGATGGCGATGGCAAGGTCGGGACTGGAGGTGGCGTTTGTCCAGGTTTCCGTGAAGAATGCGACATCGGGCGAGAGGGTGTCGAGCAGGTCCCAGATCTCAATGGCGTGTCGGTGCAGGGACCGCACGTTGAGCAGGATGCAAGATGCAGGATGCAAGTCAGGGTTTTGGTGGTGTGTGCATCGGGCGTTCTTTCGGCGGTTGCGGGGGCTCTGTCGATGGTAAAGGATTTGTGGCAGGGTCTGCATGAGAACTGCCCGTGGGTGGTGTTCGGTGAGGATCTTGCACAGTCTGTGTGTCTTCCGGGGTTGAGTGCGTGGAGGGTGGTTGAGTCATAGCGGTGAGGCCTAGGAGAACCAGGGGTCCTGGCACTGGTCGCGGTTGGCTCGAGGACGGGCGCAGATGGGCTTGCTGGCGCGCTCGGCGCGCCACCGGTGCAACTCAGCGGCTGCCATTATGGAGGGGAGGGGGTGGGACAAGTAGCTGGGAGGCGGGAGCGGGGCGGTCAGGGGGAGGGGTTACGGGTGGACGCGGGAACGGAAAAAACGGCGGGAAGAAGGGGGAAAGAGGGCAACAGAGGTGGGGCAAAATCCAATAGGATTAACAGTAGACAGAGAGAAATTCGATACACTCAGGCACAAAGCAGCACAAATTAAATGCAATCAGGCACAAGCAGCGCGATCTGAAAAAAAGACGAGACCAGTAACAGGGTGGAATCGAACCCTGCAGTGGAGGGGCTGGCAGGCGACACACAGCACAGCAGAGCTGCCGGGGAGAGTGCGATCCTGGGACCGAAGTCTGAGGTCTCACTCGCGCTCCCCCGCAGTGGGCGCCATTATGTAGGGGAGGGGGGAGGGACGAGTAGCTGGGAGGTGGGAGCGGGGCGGTCAAGGGGAGGGGTTACGGGTGGACGCGGCAGTGGGAACGGGGAAAAACGGCGGGAAGAAGGGGGAAAGAGGGCAACAGAGGGCAACAGAGGTGGGGCAAAATCCAATAGGATTAACAGCAGACAGAGAGAAATTCGATACACCCAGGCACAAAGCAGCACAAATTAAATGCAATCAGGCACAAGCAGCGCAATCTGAAAAAAAGACGAGACCAGTAACAGGGTGGGATCAAACCCTGCAACGGAGGGGCTGGCAGGCGACACACAGCACAGCGGAGCTGCCAGGGAGAGTGCGATCCTGGGACCGAAGTCTGAGGTCTCACTCGTGCTCCCCGGGAGCAGCCACAATTATGTAGGGGAGGGGGGAGGGACGAGTAGCTGGGAGGCGGGAGGGGGGCGGTCAGGGGGAGGGGTTACGGGTGGACGCGGGAACGGGAAAAAACAGTGGGAAGAAGGGGGAAGGGCAACAGAGGTGGGGCAAAATCCAATAGGATTAACAGTAGACAGAGAGAAATTCGATACACTCAGGCACAAAGCAGCACAAATTAAATGCAATCAGGCACAAGCAGCGTGATCTGAAAAAAAGACGAGACCAGTAACAGGGTGGGATCGAACCCTGCAACGGAGGGGCTGGCAGGCGACACACAGCACAGCAGAGCTGCCGGGGAGAGTGCGATCCTGGGACCGAGGTCTGAGGTGCCGTAGTTGCAAGTATTGGAACCGCTCAGACTCCAGCAGTGTGTAGTCTTGCCGTAGTTGTGTGAACAGTACAATCCCCTCTACGTTGAAAATGTGTCCCGCCGCCTTGCAGGGTGTGGTTTGCCATACCGTGAATGCCCTGCTTTCCAGTCCCGGGGAAAATTCCTTATTTCCAAACAGTGGCGTCATCGGGGAGGGAAACCTCGTCAACCCTCTTTTAGTTGCCGTCTTGTCCCATACCTCCATCACTGATTTTGTGATGGGTGACCACTGGAGAGTCTGCGGCCTATCTGCTTTCTGTAAGAAGGGTATCTTCCACAGTGAGAGACCCGCAATTGCTCTGTCTTGGAATAACCATCTTTTTTCTGACTCTTCTCTGCTCCATTCCACCAGATACCTCATCTGAACAGCTCGGTAGTAATCCATGAGACTTGGGATCCCCAGCCCCCCATCTTCCAGCGACAGGTATCCCAGATCCCGGAACAAACGCGGTGATGTGCCCGCACAGACAAAGTGGAGGATGTCTTTCTGTAATTACGCTATTGTTCCCTTAGGTGGAGAGATCGGGAGTGTTTGGAACATATAAAGTATTTTAGGCAAGGTGGACATTTTGATAGCTGCTATACAACCTAAGAGTGAGAGGCGATGATGTCTCCAGCTATCCAGCTCCCTCCTGATCTGTCGGGTCAATTTGGCATAGTTTACCTTGACCGTTTGCTCAATGCTGGGGGGCAACTCTATCCCCAGATATGGGATTGATTCACCTGCTGGCGCTACCGGGAAGCGCTTTCCCCCAAACGTCGAACCCCTGGGAGTCCCAGATGGATTGAGTACTTGCGATTTGCCTACATTCACCCTGAATCCCGAGGCCTTGCCAAAGGTCTCCAATTCCTCTAGAAAGGCTGGTAGCGAGCCCTCCGGTGTCTCAAGGGATGCTAATATATCATCGGCGTACAAACTTATTAAGTGCCCCCCCCTCCAAATGGAATGCCTTTGATGGTAGGATTATCTCTCACTCTTTGGGCAAGCGGTTCAATGTAGAGAGCAAACAGTAGGGGCGACAGCAGACACCCTTGCCTGGTGCCTCTTTGAATAGAGAAGGGGCGGGAGGACATTCCCTTCACCCTGATCGTGGCTGTAGGAGAACTATAACAGCTCTCCACCCATGATCTGAAGCGCTCCCTCATTCCAAAGTGGGCTAATGTTTTAGTCAGATATCCCCAGTCCACGCGGTCAAACGCCTTCTCGGAGTCGATTGTCAGTAAGATCGCATCTCGGTTCGTCTGGTGGGCCTTATCGATCAGGTGCAGGATCCTCTTAGTATTATCTTCGCTTTGGCGGTTCTGAATAAATCCTGCTTGGTCAGGTTCAATTATGCCCGGCATCATTGGGCCCAATCTCATAGCTAGAATGCTTGTGAAAAGTTTTAAGTCCACATTAAGTAGGGCGATGGGGCGATACGACCCACAAAGTGTTTTGTCCTTCCCAGGTTTCGGTAGCACCACAATGGTTGCTGTTAGCATATTGGCGAGAACCGAGCCCAGACCCCCAAAAGAATTGAATAGCCTAGTCAGTACCGGGACTAAGAGATGGCAGAATGTTCTATAAAAAATCACAGAAAATCCATCTGGACCTCGAGACTTGAGTGGTTTGAGATGCAATATCGCCCCTATCACTTCTTCGATCCGTATTGGGGCGGCCAATGTGTCCCCCTGATCAGTGGTTAATTTGTCTGTGTGTACGCAATCCAGATATGAAGTCGCCTGGTGTTCCGCCAAGTTGCCCCCTTTATATAGTTTTGCGTAGACGTCTCAGAATTTTTGTGCAATATCTTCATCTTCCGTGTTTTCTTCCCCACCTTCTCCTATGATTGATTGAATCTTTGTCTGTTGGCACCTAGCTCTGAGTTTGCTTGCCAGCAGGCGCCCTGATCTATCCCCCCCTATGTAGTAGGAGTGTTTTAAATGCAGCGCTGCATACTCCGCCCTATCTAGGTCTAGTCCAGCCATTTGTACTCTCGCAGCTTTTAGTTGTTGCCAGACTCTTGGTGCCCCTGTGCCCCTGTGCGGCTGTGAACCCTCTCCAGCTCCTTAATCTGAGCTGCTAGCTGCTCCCTTTTCTCCCTGCGCTCCTTATTCTCTGCTGCTGATATAGCTATAAGCTCCCCTCGAAATACCGCTTTCAGGGTCTCCCATAGTGTAGAGATAGTTGTTTCAGGGGAGTCGTTTAACTCTAGGTAGTCAGATATGCATTTAGTGAGTTGCGTTTCCACTGCTGGCTTGTGAAGCATACTGTCTCTAACGCACCATGTCCCAATGTGTTTTCTTTGTGGTGGTAGCTGTATTGTGATCCTCACAGCATCATGGTCAGAGAGTGCTGCTGGTTCGATTTCCACTTCCCTGACTACTCTATTGACTTCCATCGTTCCTAATAGATGATCTAGCCATGCATAGGTCTGGTGCTCATGTGAATAAAATGTGTATTGTGAGGACTGTGGGTGCCCCTCCCTCCACATATCCACCAGCCCCACGGACTTTAACCACTCTTTCCCTTCATTCGACATCACTCCTGTTTGGTTAAAGCGACTCCCTGATCTGTCTTTAGTAGCGTCCATGACGGTGTTCAGGTCTCCCCCCACCACTACCATCCTGGATGGGGTATTCATAACTTCCGAGAGTGCAGTCTTCAGAAACCTTTCTTGACCTCAATTAGGTGCATAAATTGTCCCTACTGTGATGGAATGTCCCCCTGCTGTGAATGTATAAGCTAATAGTCCCCCTTTAAACTCTGCCACCTTGAAACGCCTAGCAATTAATATGGCCACCCCTGCTTTCTAATCCGAGGTAGAAGAGAAAAATTGTTGGGGGAATGCCCGTGCCTTAAGGCGGTGCCAATTTTTGTACAGCAGATGCGTCTCCTGTAGAAGACAAATATCTGCTTCTGAGTTTTCTAGAAATGAGAGGATAGCTCTCCTCTTGATAGTATTGTTTAGCCCTTTCACATTAAGTGTGAGGACTTTTAACGTGTTATGTGACATTGCAGGAGGAAATGGGTGTCTCTAGCGTGGGCCCAGCATGCCCCATTGAATCCTTCAACCTACCCGTCTCGTATGACCTTACCCGTCCCAAAGTTAAGCCAATGACTCTTCTGTAGGACCCTCTTTAGATTGTGTTTTTGAATCATGAAAGGAAGAAGCCAGACCAGGGTGGTCGGAGCGTGGCTGGCATAGAGGGATCTTTTCCATTGGCCCATCAATAGGCCATCTTGATTCTTCCCAGAAGGCTGTGGAAGCAGGTTTGATAGTCCAAGAGCTACTCCAGGGAAATGCCAGTCAGGACTGGATGGGTGATGTGGCATTTCTGGATTGGGTTGAGGTTGCCACCTTTGACATCTCTCCTTCATTTTTAAACTAGGGCTGTGCAAAATTCACATAATTTGATTTAGTATAATGACGCAAAATTAAGACAAAAATGTAAACACAATATTTTAGAGCAAAATGCATCCCTGCTTCCAGAATTTGGCACAAAGATGCATTTAAAGAGCATCACAAACAATGATCACTCATGCTTTTCTTGTGCGTTTCTGCTTAATTTTTACCACTTGTGCCATTCATTGTAAATTTTGAATGCAAATTGTGTCATTCACTGTAAACTTCACTGCGAATGGCACATATTTATGCAAAGTGGCGTAATGGCATTATTTGGAGAATTTCGTGTAAGAAGTGCAACATGAAATTCCCAAAATCATGCAAATTACACTGGCCTAATTTATATTTTTTCCCAGGTCTAGTTTAAAACAGTGTTCAAGAAAGAATCTTTGAGAAAAAGAGCAAGAGAAGGAAGACCGATCTACTCCATGGATGAACCCCTGTATGGAGAGTGGCACTATCTCCCTGCCTTGTCCCAGAGACTGTAGAGGGAGGACTTGCTAAGTAGTCTGGGGACCTTGGATTCCCGAGGACTGGTTCTGAATGTGGGTGCCCCAGGATCTGGTATCACATGTTCATGCTGGACACAGAGGCACCTTACAAGTTGCTGAAAGCCTTGGGTGCTAGGGTAGTGCAGGGAGGGATTGTAATGTGTCTTGAGGACTGTCACATGCTGGTTCAGAAATAGCTCAGATCAGGAGAATATCAAGGGCTCAACAGGAGATCACACCCAGACTCTTCCAGCCAGCTACTGTTATGGCAGATGAACAAGATGTGCTAAAGACTGTGAGAAGTTACAAAGAACCATTATCATCAAATTTAGGGGCCAGGAGTCACTACAAGAATGCTCCAGATAGCTAGGGCATGCTACAGTGAACAAAGCAAAGAAAACCCAATACAATATGTCCCAAAAGGTTAAGAGGGATCTTTAAAAGAAGCAGTCATAAATGTGAGGTGCCGAAAACAACTGTGATGATCACTGGCAGCCCTCAATATTAAATTAACAGGTGCAGCACCGAGACCAAGATTGCCCTGTGCCTAGGGCATGTGCCATAAAAAACTTGACAAGGAGAATTCTCTACCTATTCAATATGAGTTATGCAGTGTGTCAATGATGTAACCACAGACAAGCCAGTGCAAAGAATAAGAAATACAAGTGAACCAGAAATATAGTTAGAAAAGTATCAAAAAAAGTTTATTTGATAAATATACTGATTAAATATATATCACAATAAGTCAAAAAATTGCAAAAACACAACCCACCAGCCACTCATACAAACTTCAAACATACCAATTCATATATACACATTCTCACATGTCTAGTCCATATAGTCCATTCATACACAACAAACAATGATATGAAGTGACAAATAAAGTGTCTCATATGTCTAGAACTAAATGCATAAAAATATATACATCAGGGATATTTGGTTAACAGAGTCAGCATCTAGAGTATGCCCAACATAGAATTAAATACATGAAATCGATAAAAAAGACTATCTAGTGTCTCATGTTATTCCAACAATTGGAATGGTTCTGAATGTGGGTGCCCCAGGATCTGGTATCACATGTTCATGCTGGACACAGAGGCACCTTACAAGTTGCTGAAAGCCTTGGGTGCTAGGGTAGTGCAGGGAGGGATTGCAATGTGTCTTGAGGACTGTCACATGCTGGTTCAGAAATAGCTCAGATCAGGAGAATATCAAGGGCTCAACAGGAGATCACACCCAGACTCTTCCAGCCAGCTACTGCTATGGCAGATGAACAAGATGTGCTAAAGACTGTGAGAAGTTACAAAGAACCATTATCATCAAATGTAGGGGCCAGGAGTCACTACAAGAATGCTCCAGATAGCTAGGGCATGCTACAGTGAGCAAAGCAAAGAAAACCCAATACAATATGTCCCAAAAGGTTAAGAGGGATCTTTAAAAGAAGCAGTCATAAATGTGAGGTGCTGAAAACAACTGTGATGATCACTGGCAGCCCTCAATATTAAATTAACAGGTGGAGCACCGAGACCAAGATTGCCCTGTGCCTAGGGCATGTGCCCACAAACCATTTGAAAGACACTGGTACCTGTGTGCTGGTCTAGAATATTACTCCTTAGGTTGATGCTGAGCTTTTCCAAATAATAGTGACCTACTAGGTAGCAGCTACTTCTCAACATGTGGAAAACCAAAGAATCAACACAAACTTCAGTATTTTGGAGAGGGCGGAGTTTGCCTGGCCCAAAGATGGCCGCATTTTAGTGTAGCTCCGTAAGCCCGTCTACTAATCCTTCACGATCCTGCTCCCCAAGTTTCCTGTTTTCGCTGATTTACCCACTATAGGTATCCTAGATCTACCCAGGGACTGAGATTCGCTCGAATTGTGGCTGAAATAGAAGCAGAGCGAAGGGAGCCACATCGGGACCTGCTCTGCGGCCTAACTGTGGGCGTAGCTGAGGAACACGGCCATCTCCCCTGAGGGTAACCTGTCGGGCACGGTGAGGTGTGATGCAGCGAGCGGGACGCGACGGAGGGCGAGAGCTGCAGCTGGTTCCCGCGAGCTGATATTGGCAGAAATGCAGCGTCGTCTAACCAAGATAGCCAGGAAGATCGATGCTCTTACCTTTTGGCTGGACAGAATATCCGAATGCCTGGATAAGCACACTGAACGCTTGGACACAGTAGAGCTAAGGGTTTCAGATGTGGAAGATGCGCTAAACTCCTCACATCCACGAAGATGGACAAACTTCTACACAATATGCAGGCCAGGGAGGAGGATTTGGAAGCGCATTCCAGGAGAAATAACCTGCGAATAGTTGGAATTGCCGAATCCACGAACATTCCAAACACGGAACTATTTGTCGAACAGTTACTGATCTCGCTTTTGGCAAAGGATACATTCTCAAACATTTTTATCATAGAACGGGTGCATCGTTTATTGGCCCCCAGGCTGGTACCAGGTGCTCCCCCGCGCCCTATCATTGCCAAGGTGCTCAATTATAGGGATAGAGACGCAGCTTTCCGACGGGCCAGAGAACTACAATCTCTCAGATACGAAGGGATGGACGTTTCCCTATACCCAGACTTCACACAACAGCTTCAAGAGGAACGGCGACAGTTTCTGCCGGTGAAACGGAAGCTCCGGGATCTTAATTTGGAATACAACATGATGTACCCTGCAAAGCTGAAGATACAAGCAGATGGGAAAGCGTATATCTTTACAGAACCAAAGCAGGCGTTGCAATTTTTGAAAAAGAGAGAGAGAGACCACCCTCAGAAGGGGATCACCGAGGCCCCATACAGTTCAGGATGACAGCGCCCCGGATCCCGAGGAACAATGAATGAGGTCCAGTATCATAACGGTCAAGGGACTAGGGGAAGCTTCTCATAACCGATTCTTTAAAGAGATGATTGAAGCGGAGTTAGAGGGGTGATGGGTTTGTCCAGCCTTTTGCTATCTAGGTAACTATTATCGTACGGAAATTGTGTTTACTCCTTGTTTGATCTCTGCATTTGTGGGTGGGGATACTGGGCCGCTGTCAATTTGGACATCGAGTGCCTGCTATGTTACTATGCACGAGTCACTAAAGAAAAATAATTACTGTATATGTATATATATATATATATATATATATAGTCCTGGTGTAAAAATATAATACGCTATTTTTTCCCAGTCCCTCTCTTATGGAGGGTGTAAAGGTCGAATAAGTACATACTATGAGGATGAGGAGGGGGGATCGGTCAATGGAGTGGGTTAATGCAACAAATGTTTTGTTATATATAAGGGAAGTGTTCTTCATGACGAAGCAGGCGTGCAGTGAACAAGATCAAATGCCGGCAACATCTGCCCCTGCATGTTATCCACCTTGCGTTACTGTTATTATTGTGTTTTCCACCTTAGGGGTGAGTTTAGGTATGGTGGGTGGGGAGGGTATAAGCTCGACTATGCTTAGTGTGGGATTGCATAGCGTGGGAGGGGGGTTCTTGGAGAGAAATGTTTTTATTCAATGTCAGAGTGTACGTGTTCTACAAAGCACAATGGCAGCACACTATACACATGGGCATGGCGACAGTTACCCACAGACAGTATGACCACACTAAGGACTCCAGGACATATGAGTAATAGTATCAGACTTCTCACATGGAAGGTCCGAGGACTGAATGATCCTAGAAAGCTACGTAAAGTAGTGGCATATTTAAAAAGACACCAAGTCGACATCGCCATGATTCAGGAGACGCACTTGGGGCCAGATGTACGATGTTGGAAATAGCGCCTCGCAAATTGCGAATTTTTTGCGACTCGCAATTTGCAAGGCGCTATATCCAATGTACAACAGTGTTTTTCACACTGTTAGCGATTCCCAATGGGGTCGCAAATAGAGAGGCTCATGAATATTAATGAGCCTCTTGCAATTTGCGCCCCCATTGGGAATGGCAGGCCCTCCCAGGTATGGTGGCCTGCTGGGCTCAGCAGACCACCATGTCTGGGACTGCTTTTAAATAAAGCAGTTTAAAAAAAAAAATGCAGCCCGTTTTCCTTAAAGGAAAACGGGATGCATTTAAAAAAAAAGAAAAATGAAACGAAAAAGGGCAGGTAGTGGTCCCTGGGACCACAGCCTGCCCTTAAATATTATTTTCCCCTGCATTTGCAAAGGAGAAGGGGTCCCCAGGGGACCCCTTCCCTTTTGCGACCCCATTACCACCCTCTTGAAGAGGGTGGTAATTTGCGAGTGTTTTGCGCCCGCAATTCCGGACGCAAAACATTCTTACATAGGGTTGCACTCGCTATTAGGAAGGGAACGCCCCTTCCTAATAGCGAGTCCCAAAACCCTGTTTTGCGAGTCGCAAAAAATTGCGAGTTGCAAAATAGGGTTTGTACATTCCCCATGCTGTTTTTGCATGCACAAACGGGTTTGCAAACCCGTTTGCAGATGCAAAAATGGTCCTACATCTGGCCCTCTGTCACTAACAGCTACATGCTAACCCCCAGACGTCTGCAGGGGCACTACTGTGCCACAGGCTTTACTTTTCATGCTAGAGGCGTTCTCACTTGAGTTAACTCTAAATCAGGCCTTATATTACAAGACGCAGATATAGATCCTAACGACAGGTACATTATCACTAGATGCTATAAACAGGGATTCCATGTGAGGCTAGTGAACGTCTACGGCCCCAATTATGATGATCCTCAGTTTTATCATAAACTGGCGTCTCGCCTACTCAAAGTGACAGACCTTCCACAGATTTTGGGAGGCAACTTTAATTGTATGTTAAATCCCACTTGTGACTGTTCCAAAGGTCTACCTATAGGGCCTGCTGCGGCTGCAGGGGCAATAACCGACATTATGGAGCAGCTTGGTTTGGAGGCAGCACAATCATTCCAATCCCGGATTCACACACTACCCGGCACCACATGATACACATACCAGGATTGAGTACTGGCTGTTACCCAGAAGTCTTCTACCTAAGGTTATTTCCTGTGAACCACTCCCGAGAACGCATTCAGATCACTGCCCAGTCGTATTAGACCTAGAAATTATTGCAGCCGTTTTGTCCCCTTTACTTGGAGGTTCCCTCCCTACTCGCTGCTGGACCCAGTGTTTTATGCGGAAATAGCCTCTTCAATAGAGAGTTTCTTTGAGCACAATATAGGATCAGTCACCACTTTCACTACAGTCTGGGAGTCGTTCAAAGAATACATTAGGGGAGTTGTCATCTCAAAACACGCAGGGGTACTTCACTCCGTACGCGAAAGGCTCTCGAAGTTAGAAACTGAAATAGAATGGCTGGAACTAACACACATACAGACTGGTGATAACAAATACTTAGAGGATATTAAGCAAGCCCTGGAGGAGTACCATGATGCAGCAGATAGTGGGGTTAAGCACCTAGGCAAATACGCTACTGCGTGAGTATACGGGGAGGGTGACTGCCCCGGAGCCACACTGGCGGGTTTACAACGCCTAAAAAAGGAGGCTAGCACAAATATTGAAAGCAAGAACGAGGATGGCAGTCTGGTGCATGATTCTGATGGTATCGCTGACCGATTCTGCAACTACTATGCTGACTTATATAGGTCACGGATAATGCTGGACCATGCAGCAGCTATAGATTATTTGGAGCATATTCGGATGGCTTGGTTCACCGACTCACATAGAGAACATCTGATGGCCCCCCTAGACCCTGGTGAGGTCAGAGCTGCACTGAAAACAATGCGAGCGGGAACTGCGCCTGGCATAGATGGATTAACTGTTGCATTCTACAAAGCCTACCAAGACCTGTTGATTCCACACCTAATCACACTATATGAGGAAATGGTCGGAAACAAGAGTATGCCCCTATTTATGAGAGAGGCCATAATTGTCACTCTTCTCAAACCAGCGAAACCCCCAAATGACTGCTCATCATACAGGCCTCTATCACCATTGAATGTGGATACAAAAATCTTTGGAAAAATACTAGCCAACCGGTTGGCTCCCATGGTCCCCCTACTGGTAGGAGCAGAACAGACAGGCTTTGTACCCGGTCATAATCTCACATACAATCTTAGGACGGTGTTTGGCACCATCCAAAACATCGACCCAGTGGGTAAGGCGGCAGCAGTCTTTTTAGACTCTGAAAAAGCCTTTGATTCTGTGGAATGGTCTTTTATGGAAGCAGTACTATGGCGTGTGGGTGTGGGAGAGATTTTTATCCAGCTGGTAATGGTACTGTACAATGCTCCGATTGCTAGAAGTAGACTGGGAAATAAAGTTACATCTCCTATATCCATGTCTCGAGGTACTCGACAGGGATGCCCCATTTCCCCACTGCTGTATGCATTGATAGCGGAACCACTGCTATTTGCATTAAGAGAGTACCACGGACATAGAGGCGTTCGGTTCCTGGGTTATTGTTTGATTGCATCCGCCTATGCCGACGACATGCTCCTTTATGTCAGGGAACCTGAGCAGCATCTCACCCCTGTGCTGATGGAAGTGGTCTGCTTTCGACAATTGTCTGGCCTTAAAATTAATTGGACCAAATGTCTAATTTATCTTTAACTCCATGCACATCACCAGTAAACCTAGAATTCCCTCTACAGTGGACCACGGAACCGGTCCGTTATTTGGGGATACAGGTAAGGGCTGGCAGAGAACTCCGCTCCGTCAGCGGAGTGTGCAGAGTTTTGCCTACTCCGCGCTCCGCTGAGAACGCGGAGTTTAGGCAAAACTCCGACTCTGCAGCAGAGCGGAGTTAGCCAGCCCCCCTCTGCTAAAATAGGCTCCCCGCCTCCAACCACCCTAATAAAAAATATTTTAAATTGAATTTAAAAAGAAAAAAACACACTTTCTACTTGCGAGAAATAAACGCACGCGCATGCGCAGTTCTCGCAAGACGTACGTCTGACAGAGGGGGTTTGCAGAAGAGATACGGCGAGGGCGAGGAGGGCAGCCCGGAGACACCACAGTACAGGTAAGTGTGTTTTTTTCTTTTTAAATTCATTTTTAAATATTTTTTATTAGGGGGGTGGAGGCGGGGAGCGGAGTGGAGCGAAGTGGAGCGGAGTTCCACTGAGTTTTTCCCAACTCCGTGGAAATCCGTGTAGTGGCACTACGCCAGCTCCGCACGGGGTTATATACAGGTGCATACCAACCCCGAAGTAGTACTTACAGATAATTATGGTAAAGCCCTTGGAAATCTGGAAGAAGATATAGCTAGGTGGATTAGGCTGCCACTTTCTTTGATTGAGCAGATTTCATTAATGAAAATGATCATTCTCCCCAGATTTCTGTTACTCTTTCAAAATATACCTATGGTATTGCCGGTGCATATTTTTGTTACAATCAGGTCATTACTAATTAAACTGGAATGGGCAGGCAAACAACCACGGGTTAGGTGGGAAACGCTCACTCTGCCATATTCCATGGTAGGCCTTGGTGCCCCAGACTTGGATCTGTATTACAGGTCCGCCCAAAGTTCTCACGCGCACGTATGGATACATGGCTCGAGGTCACTCCTACACTTAGACATAGAGACAGATGCTGCTGAACCGGCTACTTTACCACAGGTTTTATTTAAAACTCCAGTCAGGAAACACTGCTAGAAAGGCAAGCTGGTGTGCTCCTGTATTCTCCATTGATCCCTCTGGAGTGGTGCACCTGGTTCCCTACAGGCGGAGAGAGAGCAGTCTCTAAGGTCCTACAGAGGATAGGTATTACTAAGATAGGAGACCTGTTCCATGATGGAGTTTTGTGTAAATGGGAGGAGGTTCAAACGGAGGGGTGTACATACTCAACCCTTGATCAATTCCAGTATTTTAGAGTTAGGCATGCGTTACAAGAGTTATTGGGCGAGAGTTTACAGGAACCGGTGGAGATGTTGGCACTTACACACATTATTCGCACTCCCTCTCCAACTAAATTGGTCACAAATGTTTATAAGTCAGCCCAAGGAAACAGGAGATTCCATCTAATGAAGGTGCGACAGGAATGGCAAACAGACTTAGCCCGTATAATAGATGATGATAGCTGGCGGTATCGTTGTGAGGTGACCAAACGTATTTCTTCAAATGGCAGACATCGCCTCATACACTTTAAATATATAAATAGGGTCTATTACACACCAGAGAGGCTCTATAGGTACATTATACGGGACTCAGCTACTTGTTATCGCTGCACTTAGTGGGAGGCAGGGTTCTTTCATGTAACCTGGAGCTGTCCTAAAATTTCTAAGTTCTGGGAGAAAGTATTTCAGGCACTCAATGACATTACGGGTGTATCTCTTCAACCTGATCCTTTCCTAGCCTTGTTGGAGTTTGATAAGACAGTCAGTAAGAGCGCACGTCGGTTGATAGCTGTAGGAAAGTAGGATCTGCTTCTTATGGTTACCCCCACTTTTTGATTGATGTCTCACTGTTTTTGACTAGTCTGACTGGGATCCTGCTAATCAGGACCCCAGTCTATCTGCTTTCCCCTCTAAATTGTCACACATGTACTTTGGTACACTCCAGATCGGATACTGGGGTACCCTTAAAAGTCCCTAGTATATGGTACCCATGTACCCAGGGCATAGGTACCCCAGAGGCCTCTCATGGGCTGAAGCATGTATTATGCCACCCATGAGAGGCCATGCAAAATGGAACTCCAGGTCTGCTACAGCAGCCTGTATAAGTTGGTGTTTGCACCACTTACTTTAGATATAGGTTCACTACATCTATAGGTCACTACACTTAAAACTTATAAGTCACCCCTATAGCAGGCCTTATCAATCCTGAAGACAGGGTGCTGGGTTTTTAGTGAGAGGGTGCCCCTGCATGAGCAGAGCCTCTCTGCAGCCTTCGGAGCCCATTCTCCCGGGTTGTCTGTGACTCAGCCGGACTTATAGGTAGAGGTGCATTATAACCTCGCTGTAAATGCTATCTCGAAAACGGCTGCATAGAAACATATCGTGTTTGGTATCAAACACCTTGGAATCATACCTCCACACCGGTAACCGGTGTGGGAGGTATGATTCCACCCTTCTGAAGCGAGCTTCGTGGGGTCACTGGTCTATCCGGTGCCAGCCTTCTCGACCCGGTCAGCACAAAATGGATGCTGCCGACCAGAGACACACTTCTGCCCTCCTGCTGCTGAGCCAAGCTCGAGCAGAGGAAGGCAGCACAATAGGCATCCTGTCACAGGGAGGTGTGACCACCTCCCAGACAGGATTTAGTGTATTGGGGCTGGGTGGGTGCATTCTGAGAGTGCCTGAAAGTCTGCACCCGGGGTACATTTGGTGTCCCTGTGCATAGTCCAGCTCAAACCAGTTCTGGGAGCCATTGGCTCCTGCTCTGGCGTGAAACTGGACAAAGGACATGGGTGTAACCACCCCTCTGTCCTGACCCTCCCCTAGGAGGGTCACCCAAATCTGTCCAACCCTCTCCCGTGGGTACATAAGGGCTTACTTGGCTGTAAGACTTTAGATCTTACATGGACAAGATTCTACAAGAAGAAACCACTGACCTTCGACCGTCTGGACACTCTGGACTTCGCTGGAATTCGACTGGGCCCGACTTCGTCTCCCTCTCCGTCCAAAGCTTTGTCTGTGCCCTTGCTCCATACAGGCTCCGTGCAGGACCTGTGGTGCACTAAGGACAACTGAAGAATCTCCCTTGGAGTGAAGGAGTCACTCCCCTGCCCTAGCAGGCACCTTAATGCAACTTACTGGTCTGCTGCTCCTGAGCTCCTGCGGACTCCAAAGATTTCAGCAACATAAGAGGTGGGTTTCTGAAGGTCGCTGAGGTTGATTCACCCTCTCAGCCAGTTTGAGGCCAGTATCCCTCGTGGGGACTGCATAACCCAAACCCCTGTGCACCGCATCCATTTGCAGTTGCATATGCTTGTTGGAAATTCCCGAGCTTTTGCATTGGACTCCCCATAGTCCTGATGCTGAGCAGTATTTGCACCAAAGAACTCAGGCCTCCTCACACTGAGTGCTCCGTGGGCTGGTACTTTGCAATCTTGCCCAAGGTGCCCTCGCGACTCCTGGTCTTTTGGCCTGTGGGTCTCTCTGAGGGTCATATTGATTCCTGTTGGGCTTTCCTGGTTGCTCCAGACGTGCCCTGACTCCCCATCACTTGGTGAGTCCCCTGAACCTTGCTGGTCCACACCGTAACCTGTTTGACCTTCCTCCATGGGTTACTTTTGCCAAGGCTTGTTGGTGCTCCAGCCAGACACTGACCCTCAGCACTCGACATCCTTTGTGGGACAGCTCACCTCCAGCTCCTGGTCATCCTCCACATCTCCTGGTCCTCGTGGCTGCAGAGTCAAGCATCCCTTCTTCGCACCTGAAGCACCGACATCGGTGGGCATTCGTCTACCGAGCCCCTGGTCACTCTGAAGTGACCCAGACTCTGTCCCCTCTGCTTTCAGGTTCCTTCCTTCCCGTATCCAGGCTTGGATTCCACCGGACCCTTTTCACCTTCACAGCAGCAGTACTTCTTCACAGCCCTCCATTGAGAACGACGCAGTTTCCGACTCCACTTCAGACCTATGCACCCGGCTCCTCTGGGATAGGTAACTCGGGTAGTAGGGTATCCACGGAGGGGTGGCTCTTCAAACTTTTAAGTTCCAAAGGGTTCACTCGAAGTCCTCCTAGAAGGGTCCTTAAACTTTAAAAGTGTAACCGCGACTTCCCCATAGAATTGTACGGAGTCCGCGGTCGTGTTCTCACACTGCACCCGTCCTCCGTGGGGTCCCTATCTACTCACCTTGGGTTGTTCTTTGGGGTCCCAGTGATTCTACGTGCTCCAGACCTTGTCTTGATCTCAGTTGTGACTGTTATACCACTATTTTAGTATATGGTTTGGTCTCCCCCTGGAGCCCACTGTGTATTGTGCTACTTACAACTGTTCTATTGATCTCGTATTGTGTGCTTTGTGTTCTATCCTCATGTAGAGGATAGTAGAGAGTGTTATATTAATAAATACATATTTTTATTTAACTACTGTGTGGTTCTCCTTTAATTTAATCAATATAGGAGGTGATATTCTGGTAAAACAAGCTGCATTACATTTCTTCAAGATTAAGCCTGAAGGCTGCTCTCCACAGCTACCACTAGGATAGCGTTCTAAAGGTTATCTTTGACCTCATACATCATAAGGGTCGTTTGGACTGGTGCAAGGTGCCCACTTTAACTAGTGGTCAGCATATACCAGGCCAACTTCTCACAATAACCATGGGTCTGCTTTTAGCAAAACGCCGGGTGGCGATGTGCTTGTCCAAGGGTCCAATCCCTACTGTAGAGGAGTGGACCAAAGACATGACGTACTGTAACACTCAGGTAGACCCATACAGCGAACTGTTACCACCCCAGAATCAACCCAAAAGCTTTTGGGGGTTATTCCAGCAATATTTAGTAGGGAAGGACTGGAGAATCAGAGGGTGCCGGGGATATGGAGAAGGATGTCTGTCATGCAGATCAAGATATGCGGGAAGGTACAGCCGACAGGTATTAGAGCGATCTGTGAACTACTACACTGCTCCAATAATCAATATGTCACTGATGTTAATGTCTGGAGTCCTATTGATAATAATGCTTCATCATGTTATGATTTTTGTGTGACTCTGTGCTATTTGTAATTATTATTGTATTGGTCTGCACCTGCAAAGGGAACATGTACACCTGTAATTGTTTAACGTTCATTGAAAAGCAATAAATACAATTAAACAGTATTTTGTAAATGGCCTTAATGGCTTTCATTTTGCTCCAATTTACCAACTTAATATCATTGTTTCATTTTGAAATCATCACTGAGTTGATTTAAGGCTACCATCCTGCATAGTATTTTCTCATCAAACCTCATCAGAAGGACCTCTAAGTTGATGCTTCCAAATTGAGGAATTACGCTTTTTTTCAACAAGTGTGATTTTCAAAAATGACATTCAACATTTATACTGGTTATAGGGAATATAGAACCAAAGCCATCCTAAGTGTCTGCATCAGTGTAAAGAAGAGAGCAAAAAAAGCTAAATTGCTTGTGAGAAACAGGAGCAGTGAAAGAGACTGATATGAGCAAGAGAAGCATTGTAAGTGAAGTAAAATGTGCGAGAAGGGTAAGTGAGTAGGGTTGGTGAGGGAAAGTTGAATATGAAAAAGGCAATGGAATGTGTGCATGGGTTTGTGAGATGAAATCATTGAGAATTGATGGTGCAAGTGTGTGTGAATGAAACTGGGATGGTAAGAGGAAGTTGTGGAACAGAAAAGAGGGCATTTGAGAGAAGGGTGTGAGAACCAGTTGGGACTAGACGATATGTGAAAGGAAGATTTGAAAAAGGACTGCAATGAGGTATGATAGTGAGATGACTGTGGGGAAAGGTAGTGTGTGTGCGGAGCAATAGGGAGTTGGAATGGATAGAGAGAAAATAGTGCATCAGAGGATCAGGAGGAATATTTGTACGAATTACCAGTGTGAATAGTGTGAGTGTGGTATGTGAGATGGAGAAAGGAAGGTGGAGGGTTGAAGAGAGAAAGTCTGAGACTCATTAATTTATGAAAAGAAAGGGGATGAATGATAAAAGAGTTCAAGAGAGTAGCTGTGCAAAGAAAGGACAGTGTGAGACACATGAGAGCAGGGGCAATATCTAGGGAAAGTATACGCTGTATGTGCCTCATTAGCAACCTGGCGGGTGTGTCATATTTCTAGCACAAGCAGTAAATATGGCTTCATTGTTATAATTGGTGATACAGTAAAAGGTACCATAGAGATTAACCTGTCCTGAAGGGAATGGAAGATTGCCCTTGTTATCTTCTGCTAGAGAAGGAAGCTTACTTTGCTACTGCCATGCTGGTCTGTGAGGAAGCCAAACATGCCCTGCTGGTGCCCGATTTTTCTGCATCCTGCAATGGAGAAAGCTTTTGCTGCTCCTGCTGTAGCAGTACCTGTCCTCTGTAGATTGAAGCTTAGCACCAAGATGTGTCTATTCTATGAAGAAGGGTCTGAGTGTAACAAAGGAAGAACATAAATATTGACTTGAGGGACATAAGCTCAGCCAAACTAGGGAACCCATAACTAGGAAATTAGAAAACCAGTGAACAGTAGTACTCAGCGATGCCTCCAGTACAAGATGTGGAACCCATTGATGATGCATACCACACTAGGTTGGTGAGGTTACATCATCCTATGTGAGTTCATTAATGTATGGTAATTCCATAAGAGATTTGGTTGTTTTTCAGGACTGTTCAACTTCTAGTATGTATACATCTGCTTACGGAGAACAGTTCTTTAGCTCCTATCACTCTCTCGTCAGGGTGGTAGATACCTGTATGGTAACTGATCTGCATGTGTGAGAGAACCATGTGTTGTCCTCCAGCGTCTGCAACCTGTCTTTTATGTATTCTGTGTCTTAGGAATGGTTGTGCAGCAGCTGCCCATGTAGTATCTTTTTGTGCTGTGAAGCTCAGTCTTACATTTTCCACTACAGAAATGAGAAGCATTGACAATGCTTGCTTTAATGCATGACGAGAAAGAACAAGCATTTGCAATGCAATCGGTCTCACCTTTGGGACCTTATATGTATTTAGATATGCAGCACATTAGCCTGGGTGCTGAAACCTCTACTGTTCTTTACATGGAGGGAAGGTAAGCACCAAACTGCGTGACACGCCAGGTATGAGAACACATGGAGAGAAATATTGCCTTTCAGCGGAAAATGGTATAGTCCAAAGCTCTGTTTTTAATATAAAATCAGGGCCTTCGGTGGTCATATCACTGAAAAAAATATTATTGTCTACGGGTGCTCATAGAAGACAATTTCGATGGACTGGAATCTAGAGAATGCTAAAGTGATTCAGGTATTTTACTGACCTCTGCTGGTCGTCTTCTATCAAGAAAGTGAAATAGAGGCAGTTGCCAGAAAAACAAAGAAAGTCCCTCAGCAGAAAGCAATTCTGGTATTTTACTGACCTCTACTGGTCGTTTTCTATCAAGACAGTTAAATAAAGGCAGTTGAACAAGCAGAAAGCAATTCTGGTATTTTACTGACCTCTTCTGGTCGTTTTCTATAAAGACAGTTAAATAGAGGCAGTTGAACAGAAAAAAGTCCCTAAGCGGAAGCAGACTAGGGCTGATCTCCATAGCCCACAAAGTACATTCACATATAAGTATATACTAAAGTATACAAGAGGCCTCGAATGCTCGACCTAAAAAGGGAACCCTTACAAAATAAGTGAGCAGAATTTACTTTGGGTTTAGGTGTGAAAAAAGTAGTTTTTGAAATGGACTGGATGGTTTTTTAAATATTTAATATAGCCGACAAGTGGCTTAATGTCATGCATTATGTCTTAGGCCACTTCTGGCATTGTAGCCAACAGCGCTCTGCATGCTGAGGTTTTGAATGACATAATGGCAGATTTAAAAGCAAAACTACAAGCCAACAGTGCGACATCCTGTTGGATGAAAAGCCAGGAATAGGGGTGGTATTAAAGGCAAGACAATTGGAATTGTGCAGAGTGGTTGAGAAAATTTTGCAGCTAGGAAAGAGAAATTATGCAGCACCATCTGTGCTGTATTAGTTCTTTATTTGCCATTTTAGCAACTTTGGCCAAAGTTGTGTCACTTTAATACGAGCATAACACCTGAATATGTCTGTCAACAACTAAAAGGTGACTAGTTGAACATTGCAAAGATTCTGCCACTTCTCAGAATTATATGTAGCGCTTTTTGATTAATAACGTTTGGTCTTGTAGACCTAGAAATGTTTTTTTTGCAGAAATTTACAAATTATGCAGAGTATGGTACATAATGTGAACAATTAGGAAAAATCCATGGCTATGCAAAAAAGGCCTCAGAAACACATAATTCCAGTGGCCCTGATTGTATTTCACAGTGCCAACTGGCAGACTTTTGAAATGTAAACTGACGTTTATTTCCTGGATTTCTGCCTTTATTTTTCGTAAACAAGCTAGGGTTAAAAAACCCAGTGGGTGCGAGGGCAGAGAGAGCCTTTCAAATGCAGGTGTGAGCTCCCCACTGTTTTTGGGCTAATAGAAGCTCTCCTTAGATAAATAACTGTGCTAAAACAATATTTACCAGAACAGTGTGAGCAGCAGCAGCTGTTAAAGTGTCTAAAGGGACACTGAGAAAAGAAAATGTGCTGGCATCCCTTTTCCTGAGCCCATCCTTGGCCTAGAGGAAGGTGTGACTTTGTTAGAGCGTTAAAACTGGCCATTCCTCTAAACAAGTAGTGCAGCACATGCCGCAGGTGCTCCCCCATTAGGGCGACTAGTGGTGGTTAATGTCCTTAGGCTTGGGGATATTCATCACATCCTCTGGACCCAAGCAGAAGCCAGGAAATACCTCTAGGGAGCCCATAAGCTTCGGGTCCCCCAGAAAGAACAAGAGCTAGTTCTCTAAATTGCCTCCTGGTAGGCATGTCAGCGCCATCCCTGAGTTTTCTTCACAGGTGAAGTCTCCGGCAATGAAAATGGGTGGACGCGTGAAATGTAGGGAGCCAGAGGCATTAGAGGTGCCAAAACACTTATCTTCACCATGGGTTGTGTGGGAGCAGGCAAGAAAAGAAGAGGAAGCTGGCTTCCCCGCCAGCACAAAAAAAGAGAGTGCTAGGTGGGTGGGTAGCTGGCTAAATCACATGGGCTGTGGAGCACCCATGTGGTCCAAGTTGAAACATGCGTGGATGCCCCATAAGGGCAATAAAAGGTTACTGGCGGGAGCAACAAACTTTGACAATTAAAAGAAAGAAATTACATTCCAGCCGGTGGCCGCATCAGAGGAACTGCCACAGACTGAAGGTACGGCCCATATGGACGGCATAGGAAATTTGTATATTTTTGAGTGGTACCCAACCTGCTGGTTCGCTTGTCTATTAAGGTCCAAATGCTTGTGTACAGAGGAAAAATCCGAGCTCATAGGTTTAATTCTGACTAAGACTTCTGTCATTGGAGAATCAAAGTCGCTCATCTTAGCTCCTAGTGCAGTAATTTCTTTCAAAATAATGCCCAGTGTGGCTTCTGTGATCTAGCCTTATTTTTTGGAGGCATCTGATTGGCCACCCGATAGCACTTCATAATACAAAAGTTATCTTGACTTTTTTGAGGAAGACATAAGGCTTTTAGTATGGCTTTGGATCATATACAGTAGCCAATGATCAGATCACCAATCAGCAATATGTTGTAAATACCATCAGTAGATATAACAGCTAGACATTCAAAAATCCCATCTCTTGGCAATATCAGAGTAAGGGGGATTTCCCACCCATATTTGCAAGCCCTTGCAATATCCGAACCCACTTTTAGGGCCTCCACTATATGTGCATTTACCAGTCACCAGTAGAAGTATCCTCCAGTAACAGGATATCATACAGGAGCTTAAGCTTCCAAAATGTCTGGTTCGCCCCTCTCCTGTCTGTCTTTTCTCTAATTGTGTAAAGGTCCAGTCTGTAAGACAGGCCATGAGATTTTATTTCACTGAATTCAACTCACCATATGGGTTCAGTTTCCAGAGCAGAGCCTTTTTGGTCCTGTTAAATCGAAGAGCAGCTATTTTGGAGAAGACGTTTTGTAAAGTAGTCCACATCTCAACCTTCTTCCACTGAGCTATATGGTGGTGCAGAAAATATGGGATGCAGTGTGGTGGTTGCTCATCCAGGGTAACGCACCAGCTTCTTTGCCTCAAACCTTCTATTCTCCAACAGTTTGCCAGAGAGCTGAAAAGAAGCTTGTCTCATTCACCAAATCTTAGTGCACACCACTGCCACAGTTCTGGGCAGTTCCTAATATGCTCATCTGTACCACAGAGGGGGTAAGACAGGCTACTGATACTGCACAAATCATTGAATCATCTGTGGCCTACAAAGGTTTCTGCATACAGGGCCTGAGCCTGAAATCAAGTTGTGGCCTGTATTGGTATGAAGTACTATGTACTGCTTAGCCAAACCGAGACCAGAGAAGTTACATCACTGCACCTGCCAACTTGAAGAAGTTGATTTTCCAGGTGGTGCATGTGAGAAAGTATTTGCATGTCTGAGGCTGATGGGTGTGTCTGGGATAAGTAGCCTTTCACCACTTGAAAGCTACTGCACCTGAATTGTGACATTTCCAGCAACAAGAATTCCTGCAGGCATAAGGCCTGCACGTGAGACCCATATCACAGCACTAGGAATTAGTGGCCGAACACTGTCATGAAAGCCTACAATCTAAGTGAGATGTTCAGCCATCACCTTCCACAGGTGTGAGACTGACAAGTGTGATCCCTTTGCAACCCCTCCCCATTAGAGGTCAGTAATCCACAGTGAGTCCCTGTACCTGATCAAAACTGCTGACTAATACTTTGTGCAAGAAGCCAGGAAAATGGTGTGGTCCTCGGAGGTCCTGGAATCACCTGCAAATCCAGAGCTACAGTAGTAAACTGAATCCTGCAACCAAATGCCATCAGTATATGTTTGAAAGTTGAACAAGTACTCAAGAGTGCTTGCCCTCTCACAAATGCCTTTTGACTTTGACATCACCAGTCCTCGCACTACTGGTGCTGACCTGTGTTGCTAAGACCGCTCTACACCTTCTCTTCCTGTCATGGTGGTCGCCCAACAAGGAAAGCCCAAAAGTCTCGAAGAGAGAATCAGATATGGTGAGATATTTGTACAATCTCCAAATGTCAGGCTGAATGAGCAGCCAATGTGACTGCTGTATCCCCTGATTCCCCTGCCTGCATCCTCTCTGATGAAAACTGAAGAATTGCAGAGTGATTCACCTTTTAAGCGCAGTTGAAGAAAAAAACTCTTCTATCAGCCCCAGACAGAGTGTTCAACAGAGTCATCCTGAACAGAATGAAGGAACAAGTCAATGTTCAGTTACGAGACCAGAAAGCAGGCATCTGCAAAGATGGATCCTGAAAATACCAGATTGCAATATTGTGCATCATTATTGAGCAGTCGATGTAATGGAACACCCCTCTCTATGTCAACTTCATCAACTATGAGAAGGCATTTAACAGAGTGACCCTTTAGAAACTCCTCCGTCACTATAGTGTTCCAGATCCACTCGCAGGACTGATCAGGAACTCTTACAAGGGAATGAATTGCAAGACAGTCCACAGAGGACAACTCACGAAGCCTTCCAAGTGAAGAGTGGAGTCTGCCAAGGTTTTTTGCTCTTGCCTTTTCTCTTCCTGCTGGCCACAGCCTAGATCATGAAAACATACACAGCAGGAGAAGAAATGGGATCCAGTGGACACTTTGGGTTGGGTGCAGCTTGATGACCTAGGCCTTGAAGACGACTTGGCCTTACTCTCCCATACCCATCTGCAGATGCAAAAGAAGACCGACAATGTGGCAGCCGCATCAGCACAATTTGGACTCAACATCCACAGGGGAAAAGACAAGATCTGGAGGGCTAGCATGGCCAGCACAACTGTAGTCACTCTTGCAGGCGATGCACTGGAAGAGGTTGAGGCCTTCACATACCTGGGCACAGTCTTCAACAAGCAAGGTGGCACCGACACCGATGGCAAACCAAGGGCTGCCTCTATTTAGTTAATGAAGATCTGGAGCTCCAAGGACCTAACACTGTAAACCAAGATCAGGCTTTTTAACAGCATGTAAAATTGGTCCTTCTGTATAGACAAGAAACTTAGAAGACAACAGTGACCACCACCAACAAAGTCCAGACCTTCATCGACACCTGTCTGAGGGAAGTTCTCCAAATCCTCTGGCCAAGCCCATCAGCAACAATGACCTATGGCAGCAGACTGTCCAACCCCCTTTTCCTAAAGAAATCATGAAAAGATGCTGGGGCTGGATAGGTAGCACCTTAGCAAGCCTGCATCAAACACCACCAGGCAAGCCCTGACCTGCAACCCTCAAGGGAAATGGAAAAGAAGAAGGCCAAGACACACCTGGTGCTGAGGCATCAATGCTGACTGCATGGTGATGGGTTACAACTGGAATCAGATTGAAAGAAAAGCCCAGGTCAGAGATGTCTGGAGAGTACTGGTTGATTGCCTATACCCCAGGAGGGGTACTAGGCATAAGTAAGTAAGAAGAAATGTCATAAATACTGAGCAAATTGCCTTTACAATTTTAAAGTCTTATATAGTAGGCCCTCGTCCCTGCTCCTCCTGTTACAGTTTTCCTGTCCAGCCTGCCCGCAGTCTGCTACATTCTGCTGCCTGTCTACCTGCTGCCCTCTGCTTGTGCCTCCTCTGCTCGTTTCTTGCTCTATTTTGCCTTTTCCGCACATTTTTGTGCCCTCTGTTTTGCCTTTTCTGCTCATTTTTTTGCCCTCTATTTTGCCCTTTTCTGCTCCGTTTTGCCTTTTCTGCTCGTTTTTCTGTCCTCTGTTTTACCTTTTCTGCTTGTTTTTCTGACCTCCTTTTGGTCTTTTCTGCTCGATTTTCTGCCCTCTGTTTTGCCCTATTCTGCTCTGTTTTGCCTTTTCTGCTCGCTCATTTGTCTGCCCTTTGTTTTGCCTTCTTCGCCTCATTTTATCCCTGTTCCTGCCGTTTCCTCAAGACATGCTTTTCGACTGAGACCTCACACCCCAGCACCCAGATGCCCCCAGGGGTGACATTGTTGCACCCTACAAATGCTGGTTGATTGATTGGTTCCAAAAGAATAGCACTGCTTGGGCATTAAACACATGAAGATTGATAAACAAGCTGCCTGAGCTAGAACAGTCCATCCCACACCACCCTCCACGAGTAAGCCTTGACTGTTTGACTTTGTTTCCATATCAAAGTTGAAACCTAATGAGGAAAAACTTTGAAAACCACTAAGATTGCCGTAATATCTGGCTCCTATGTTTCAAGGGGCAGCAGCAAAATTTGTCACAATATTTGCCTACTTGCTCTCGAGTCTTACATACCCTGGAAAATTGGTCTAACAGTTGCTGTGGAGGTGCAAATGAAAAGTTGGCAGTGGATGTGAAGCTGTTATTTGATATGGTGATCACTGCAAGCTTCCAGTTCATGAAAGTTTGCAGAAAAATAATTGACACGGGAGGATAAATCTAGCTCACCTTTTGGTAGCCATATTTTAGGAGCCTCCATTGAGGAGGAGAGCATTGGGAAAGGGCTGAACTGTTGCTCCAAAACAACGAACATGCTGGGGCATACTTACAAAGAAATGGCAATGGCTGCAATCAATTTAGCAGCGCCGAGCAGCGTCATTTAAAAAACGCAGGGATGAATCTTATTCACAAGAATACCCTTGGGCCATGGTGCACGGGTGCCTGTGTTGCAGGGACGATTGTTGCAGGAAGGGACACCTTCCTGTACATAAACAATCATTAATGGTGATTTTCTCTTTCTATGCGTTCTGCAGAATACAGCACACATAAAAAGAGATAAACAAGGTGAAATAAAAGTATTTCTCCTTGTTGTACCACTCTAGTGCCTGCTTTTCATTGGTGTTAGTTTTTGGTGCTGCCTCATATTTTCATATCCTCGTAAATCTGGGACAGCATCAAAAAGCAAGGGTGTTGAGGTGTAACGGGCACAGCAACACCCATTGCACGCCCCTTTCACACAGATACCTGCGTGAAAGGGTAAGATATTTACAAAGCAGCATTATGCCACTCAAAGTGGCTTAACACCACTTTGTAAAAATGGAGCGTCATTAGAAGTGATGCTCCCGTGGCCAGTGGCGGCTCGCATAGGGCGTGCTGCGGGCAGTGGGGCGGGGCAGGGTGGGGGGTAGTAACTCAGACATACGACGGAACGGAGGAACGTAATACTACTTTCCTCCGTTCCGCCGTATGTCCGAGTTTACTATCCCCGACCCTGCACCTCCCCCGCCCCACCGCCCCACCGCCCCGCAGCACGCCCTATGTGAGCCGCCACTGCCGGTGGCACAATGCCCTTGTAAATAAGCCCCGCTGTTTCTTAATCCATTCTCACACGCAAAAGCAGGCTGACAAAAATGATTATATGAAGAAGAAATTAAAAATAAATAATAATGGCAGTGCTCAGTAATGGCAAGGGAACCCTGCTTCAACATATATAAATAAAAATAATTAATGAGCCTTGTAAATGAGTGATTGTAATATTCACAGCTGATTATTTGTGAGCGAACAGCAACCAGTACTTTGGCGTTTTTTTCCTCATAAATCAACGTACGGTCCATAACGTTAAGTATGTTGATTTAATTTATCAACAAATTACACATTAACATAAAAATCTAAATTGTGGTATGATTTATACTTTGTTAAGGTACTAACAGCAACTCTGCAGTAAAACCACTGCGAAATATAGTTATTTACTCCAGCATTCCGTTTAGTATATTTGCGGAGATTGCTCGTGCGCCATAACCACCACAGAAGATGGAAACCTGCGTGAGTGCGGTGCAGTTTCAATGCTCATAGCCGCCTCTCATGCTAAGGAGAGCAAGAGCGCTGCAAAAATTCATGAAAAGAGACTGTCTTTCATATATCAGGGCATCTGTCAACACAAGGGGGCAGTGCAATATTGAAATAAATATTTAGAACTTTGTTGTTGGGATAAAAGCTTCTTTCATATGCAAAAGTCTATTTCAGAAGCTGTTTCTCGGTGCCGAATTTACCTCGGTCCCTTCTACACGGTTGTGTTTTGGAACCAACACTTTAAAATTGAAAGGGTTATTTCAGTGAGGCTGTTCACATTTTTTACATTGCCTAGTATTGAAATGAAGTATTCAGTATATTGTTAATCGGGGAAACACTTTAAGTACAAAGCACATTTATTGGTAACAAACAAAACCTACGTTATGCTTTCATCTATTTCCTGTCAGAGCAACATATATAGACTGCTCATAATAGACACATCTTTGTAGGACATTTGTTGTCTGGGTACACGGTGTACCAGAGCTCATGTCATCAACAACAAAAACATGCAGGAAGGAAATTTGAGACAGCTACCTTCAGCTATGGTTCGTTTCAGTAAAGCCCCATCCAAATTAGCCAAACTTAAAACACACATCACAGCGTCAGGTTAGCATTACTTTTGTAACGATAAACCAACTCTAAACCTTTTTTGGTATTCACAAACCAACACAAATTGGCATTTGCGTTGTATAGAAAAGTAAACAAAGCAGTGTGAAGTGCTGCTTTGCAGTACTTTGCGTCAAGGGAGCATTACATGGGTGGTACATGGGCGTTCCCGTGCTACCACCCATGCTTTTTGATGCTAAACCCTATTCTCAAACATCAGTAGAAAGGGTTTAGAGCCAAAAATTAAAGCAGCTGAAAAGCAGGCGTTAAACTGTGCTTTTTCGACTTTGCATTTGTGCTGCACTGTGCAGCTCACTTACAAGGTAGGAAAAGCTTTTTCACTTGTCTAAGCAAAGTATTTATTGTAGAGGAAGGTTACCCTTCCTGTACAAAACCTATGCTAGACTCAGGCACAAACCCTAGCACTATGGCGCTAAGGTGTGTGTGACGCTCAGCAGCTGAAATCAGCGCTGGATCTAGAGAGAGGGGAGGAGAGAGCCATTTCTATGTGAATATGATGAGAGTCTGGGCCTTTGTGTGAGAGAGGAAGTGAGACTTTGAGGGGATGAGTCCTGGGTAGGGGTTGGGCTTTGAGGCTATTACAGCCTGAGCAGCAATGGAGGGGCAATGGAGGAGTCAGGGCTTACAGCCCATCATGGCCCTAACAGCGTATCTTGCTTTCAGGAAAAATACAATTAGGGGTCTCCAAACCCCTCTTACCCTCAGTAGGGTGCTGAAAATTTGAAATAGAAATTAAGGGGCATATTTACAAGTCATGTGTGCTGCTGAATCATCACTTTTTGTGACGTTCCGGTGGCCCACAGGGCTTAGCCATATCTACAAGGCCACGTAAAGCTACCCTAAATGGCATTTCATGGCCTTGTAGATATGGAGTAAGTCAAGGCAGCGCAAGTCGCTGCCTTGACTTACTCTGTGTAAAAGAGGCGTTCCAATGGTGTTGCTCTGGGTGTTCCCATTTAGCACCCATGAAATTTGACACTGCCCCAGATTTACATCTCGTAAACCTGGGGCAGTGCCAAAATCTTGCACCTCCCTAGAGCAGGCGTAATGAGGAGAACTATTTGCCTTTCTCCTCGTTTTTTCCTCTTTCCATGAGTGCTGCACAGTGCAGCACACATAGAACGAGGAAAATGCCTCTTGTGATTCTTTATGTGCAGGAAGGTGCACCTTCCTGCACAAAAACAATCATGCCAACAACACAGACACCCTTGCACCATGGTGCAAGGGTGCCTGCATTGGTGCACTGCTGCTAATTGTGCGCCGGCGCTGACTGAAAGGACATGAATGCACTGTATTTTGTAAATATGATGCACTCCTGTCCTTTCAAATTGGCGTAGGACAACGTAGCAAAATGACTTGCTACGCTGCCTACGCAATTCTTTGTAAAGATGCGACTAAGGGAGAAAAGCAAACCTGAGCTGTAAATTTAGGGGCATATTTACAAAGAATTGGCATAGGGCAGCGCTGCAATTCATTTTGCTGTGCTGCCCTACGTCAATTCGAAAGGTCAGGAATGCACCGTTTTTTCAAGATACGGTGCATTCCTGTCTTTTTAGCCGGCGCACAATTAGCAGCCGTGCACCAATGCAGGCACCCTTGCACCATGGTGCAAGGGTGTCTGTGTTGTTGGCACAATAGTTTTTGTGCAGGAAGGGGCAACTCCCTGCACAAAAACAACACAAGTGTGTGCTGCACGATTTTTAACACGTAGAAAGAGGAAAAAATGAGGAGAAATGTAAACATTTCTCCTCATTACGCTTGCTCTAGGGAGGCACAAGGTTTCAGACCTGCGCCAGGTTTACGAGATTTTGTAAATCTGGGGCAGTGTCAAATTTCATAGCTGCTGTGTGGGAACACCCATAGCAACACCCATGAAACGCCTCTTTCACGCAGAGTAAGGCAAGGCAGCGACTTGCGCTGCCTTGCCTAACTCTATATCTACAAGGCCATGAAAAGCCACACAGGTTGGCTTTACGTGGCCTTGTAGATATGGCTAAGCCCTGTGCGCCACCGGAATGTCACAAAAAGTGACGTTACAGAGGCGCACAGGGCTTGTAAATATGGCCCTTAGTTTATGTGGTGATTTTCAGTGTATCTTTGAGCGCCACATGTAATATTTGTACCTCATAGAGTTACCATGTAAATAGTGCAGATATCTTGTGATATATATTGGTGCCATGTGAGTTGGTAGGTCTGCCCTTATGCCACTGACTGAAGTAAGTGTCATCCAGGTTTTGGATCAGGCAAGATGAGTTTCTCAGTTGCACCATTAACTATTGCATGTATTAGTCAGCCCTCCTCTTGAGTGCCTCTAATTGCAGTGTATGGGCTGTGAAGGAAATGTCTAAATGTTTCTGCACTGCAATGGAGGCTTGCATCAACTGATTTAGCACCTAAATGTCACCTAGATGTGACTTTGCTTTTAAATGTGATTTGTGTACCAAAATGTGTTTTCATGCTCCAGCTGATGTTGCACAAAGAGTGAATCTGCCCCAAAAAGTGATTTGGTGAGGGTAGTAGGATAGAGAGTAGTACTGTAGGGAAAAGCAACGTTACTAATATTTATTGCTTCCCATCCTTGGGGACCATTACCAAAGTGCTTAGTGCTAGATTAGGGTTCTCCAAAATTGTTCCTGGAAGGCCGGATCTATGCCAGATTTTTAGCACATCCCCATTTAGATAAATGTAGTTATCTTAAAAATCTGGCATGGTTCTGTCCCTCCAGGACTGACTTTGGAGAACCCTGTGCTAGATTAACCAGTGTGCCTTAGGGTGCTGTCATTATGCAATGCTAATATGAGAACCTGCAGCACAGTCCCCATTTAGAGTTCCCCATATGAATGAATGTATGGGATAGAACACAGTGGTCTGAGGACAAGCCTCATGTTCTCCATAGTAAGTGTCTTGCTACTGCTAGTTGAACTGCCTTCAGCAGGATGGACAAGAGGGATTGTGTTTTGCCGTTTCTGCTTTCTGCACCTCGATTGTTACTCGATCCAAATACTTCAAAAGGGGGCTTGTTAGCACCATGTCGCACACCTGCAAGCATACTGAGGGTGCTGCCTCTATTGTCCACACAGCAAGCTGGTTAAAGCAGAGTCGTAGGTACTTTCTTCTTATATTTAAGAAACTTAGACAAAAGCATATTATGTGTAGCAATGATTCCACGTGATGACCATATCCGCAGCAACATTCAGTCAGAATAATTCATCCAAGATTCAAGAGATTTGAGAAGAAACAGCAGGAACCTGAGTCGAATACATGTTTTTCATTCAGCCTGTTCCATGTACTGCAGGAGATATGACTTGGGGACGGAGAGTGGTATGATGAAAGTAGTATCTTGGCTCAACACAATTAACAAAACGCCTCGATCCTTTTCTTTTGTGAATACAGCTTACTTTGTGCTTTAAAATAGTTATAATCAGTCCATTCCTCCTAAAATTCCATTAGCTTTAGTTCATTCCGGATCTTGTCAGATTTTGAGTTCCACTGCTCGTGTGAATTTTCGGATATTTTTGCTGCTCTTTCCAAATGCGATTTTTCAGGGAATTTTGTGGTGCACTTCTGAGATGGAAGCAATATTTAATAAAAATGAGTGTCAGCAATGGTAGATAGATTTACCATACAAATTCCCGCCTAATTCACCAGACTGGGGAGCTAATGGGTAGCCAAAATACTGCCCTAATAGTACTCAAGTAGCTTGTCTCTAACTTTCCATGCAGCATACACCCATATAACAACGCTAGTGATAATTTTGCCTTGATTATATCGAACATGCTCATCCCAATAGGGCTAATTGAGCTTCTATTCATTTTCCGCAGATGATTTTGAAGATGGCAGCCCCAGATACGTATTGTTTTTAGTTGATTTTTGCATGGTAGTTTAGAGTCCAGCCATACTCTGATAGGATAGCATTCCCTAGTGGATATCTCTTGATCACTTGTCCTCCAAGTGTACTTGGACTTAGATGCTCCGAACCTCATTATGGATGTTTTCACCAAGATTCATTTCAGTTCATTCAAATCATTATAATGCTGGAGACCAATTAGGGACCATTTGCAGTCGGACCTAATAAAGCCATATCGTCTGCATACTGCAAAAGTGGCACACATTGCACCCCAATCTTGGGGGGTACGTTTTTAGATTACCCAGTGTTGGCAATAGGTCTACAGTATATAAATTAAAAAGGACAGACGCCAACACGTATCCCTATTTCAAGTCCCAGTTAGTGGGAATCCTTTTGGAGATAGTAGAACTGTTGCGTAGTTTTACCATAGCCCAGGTGTCAGTGTGCAACAATCTTATGGCGTTAAAGAGTTGTTCCCGGATACGTCATGCCTTTCACGTTTTCCACAATATGCCCCTATTGACTTTATCAAAGACTACTCTACAATATAAAAAAACACATACAGGGATGATTTCAGATTGATTGGTTTTTTTTTGGTAATAGATTGATCGCTGTGATGTTATACAATGTTTTACAGACTTTCCTAAAGCCTGTGTGAAAAGTGGACAGAATGTTTATCCTATTTATTTAGTCTTCAGGTTCGACCAGCAATTGTCAGGCAAAGACTTTTGCTTCTTTGTCAAGAAGGCAACAGTTCTGTCATTTAGAGGATTGTTAGTGTCCCCCTTCTCGTGAATGAGATGCAATATGGATCCCTTCCAGTTATCCGGTATGGTTTTAGCAGACAGAATGCCATTATACAGAGTTAATAACAGCATACTCCTTGTATCCATATCATGCTTGAGGATTGCAAGCGGCACTCCATTGGGGACTGACACTCCCCCAATTTTAATTAAAGATATTGTTTTCACTCTCTCTAATTTTGTTGGCACCAAAGACACATCACAAATAATGAGTGGGTCCGTCCTCAGTTGGCCTGGACTCCATGGGGTCATACTAAGGACTCCTTTGTTTGAACCACTCTTTTCTATTGCTGGCACAAGAGATTTGCTGCAGTTAGATGACCTGCTTGGGCTAATACTAACGTCTTCTCCTTTTGTTTGATTGGTGAAAAGCTGCTAGTATCATCCTCGTCTGGATCATTCACTAATGATTCACCACAATAAAGTTGTGACAGATACTTCTCCCAACATTCCACCTCAATGCCATCTGTTTTGAGTTCTGACTGCTCTAACATGTGAATGAGCTTCCAAAAGACCCTAAAATCCCTTGATCGCTTGTCTGGAAACATTTACCGATGTTGTACCAGCTACTGCAAGGCTATATGACGCTGTATCTATGGAACTGACTGTCACTATTGATTCTGTTATGGGATTGCAGGTTTCTCCACCCGCCCCCAATAGGTGATATGCCTACTCCTTATATGATCTGTTTTGAACCCTCAGATTTCCCCAGTGGCCTGATAAAGGAGAAGGACTGGCAGTTAAAAGGTTAAGTACTATGCGTGATTTGGGAAATACATTTCTTGTTGCTGTACTTTCACCATTTTCTATTGTTTTTCAGGGAGCATCTGGCACTTCCTAATATACTTTATATTATTTTTTGATTGATATATATATATATATATATTATCTACTGGCGTTCGCCAGTAGATAGTTATAGTTACAACCTATTATCCATAGGAAATCCGCGACATTCTATTTGAAATAACTCTCTTGCCGGTTGACGTATCTTCGCGAAATTTTCAAACTTTGTGGCCCGCTCCGGTCCGCTCCTACCCTGAAAGTCTCGGGGGATTCGTCAAGCGGGGCCGAGAAAAAGGGGGGTCCCAAAACGTGTTTTCCCCATGCACTTTTCCATAGGAAACTTTAGACACGGCTACAGCCTCGAACTGCTGAACGGAATTACACCAAATTTGGCAAAGAGGTAGTTCTTGGTTCAGAAAGAACCCTTTTTGTTAAATGGTGTAAATCCGTTCAGTAGTTGCTGAGAAAACGAAAAGTAAAAAGTTAGTGATATCTATGGCCGAGTAGGGTCCGCGTACCCTCAGCGCACCCTGCGCGCACCGTCCCGATCACGAGCTGCATGTTAATTGGTTGTCAGCTGGCTGTCAACATTCCGATTCAGGAAATGTTGGCAGCCATTTTGTCCCTCGGTAGAACCGAGGGACAGAAACAAGTGCGCAAAGCGCACAAAGGGGGCAGGGTAGAAACACCCTGACCCCCTAGGTTTGCTCAGGGGGTTCCACATTTTGAAAAATGGTGCGGGAGGGCTCTGAGCCCTCCCGCAGCCCCGGGGACCACCACCTCCCTGGGGCTTTTTTAATTAAATTGTAAAACCTGTGTGTGGGGGCTCCAGCCCCCCACACGCCCGGGATCGCCACCTCCCGGGGCACTAAACAAATTAATATGGGGGTCTGTTACGGACCCCCAGAGCCCCAGGGACCACCACCTCCCCGGGGCTGTGTACTGAATGGGAGGGGGCCGCGCGGCCCCCTCCTGGAGCCCTTGATGGCCCTGGGGACCACCACCCCCAGGGCCGGCTCCTGCAGTGTCCCGGGGTGCCTACCCCCGGGACACTGCTGTTTGCAATGACAGGACGGAGCCTCGCGGCTCCCGTCCTGTCATTGCAAACTGCTTTGGATATTGGAAGAGAGCAGGAAACCTGCTCTCTCTTCCAATATCCAAGCAGATTGCTTTTCCACATGGGTAGCAGCATGTTAGCTGCTCCCCATGTGTAAGCAATGCCGGCTCCCGTAGGACACGGGGAGCCGGCGGGACTGTGGGGGGATTGGGGACCCCCACAGTCCCCAACGGAGAGGAGCCAGCCCCGGGGATGGGGTCCCCGGGGCAAGTAGGGCTCGGGAGTGGGGCCACGCGGCCCCCCTCCCCAAAAATGAAAAAAAAAATTATAAAAAAAAATGGAAAGGCCGGCCCCGGGGGATGGGGTCCCCGGGCCTTAAAATGGCCAGAGGAGGGGGCCACGCGGCCCCTTCCCGTTTTTTATTTTTTTGTAATTTAAAAAGGGGGTAAGGCCCTGGGGGATGGGGTCCCCAGGGCCCAAAACAGAAAAAAGGAAGGGGGGCTACACAGCCCCCTTCAGGGGACAAAAAAAAACGATCGGGCCCGCAGGCCCCGCCCCTTTGTTCACCACTTGCAAACGCGCCCTGGCGCGTTTGCAGAGGGGAACGAATTCCCTTGAATACTGGGGTCCTGGGGCCAACTAGCCCACCAGGAACCTTCCAGTATGCGCCAGGGGCTGCCTTGCAGAGAGGTGTACAGAGGCCATGCCCCTTTTTACACCTCTCTGCAACGCAGCTCTGTGGCGCTTTTTGGAGGTATATGGTGGGCTAGTTGGACTCCGGGGACCCTCAGGATTCAAGGGGACTTAATCCCCCAACTTAAAACGCGCCACTGGGCGCGTTTGCACAGTGGTGAAGGGAGGGCGGGGCTTCAGGTGACATGTGTGCAAACAGGCCCCGTGGCGCGTTTTAAGATGGGAATTACATCCCTTGAATCCTGAGGGTCCCTGGGGCCAACTAGCCCAACAGGTACATCCAGAAAGCGCACAGAGCTGCGTTGCAGAGAGGTGTAAAGGGGTGTGGCCTCTCTACACGTCTCTGCAACGCAGCCCCTGGCGCATATTGGAGGTTCCTGGTGAGCTAGTTGGCCCCTAGGGACCCTCAGGATTCAAGGGGACTTAATCCCTCAACTTAAAACGCGCCACGGGGCGCGTTTGCACAGATGTCACCACAGGCCCCGCCCCTCCCTTCACCATTGTGCAAATATTCTTCTAAAATCATCCGAAATACGAATTCCGATTTACTCACCTGTTATAAGGAGAGACCTCAGTGCTGCATCTTTCAGCCCAGTACTGGTCCTGAAAAGTAATTTTAACCGTACTTACCAGTAACTTGAATTTCCTTCCATAGGATATCATTGCCTGCTTTTTGCTGAAAAAGTTTCTAAGTGTTGATTTTTGAAACATACAAATATTCCTCTAAAATCAGCCGAAATACAAATTCCGATTTACTCACCTGTTATAAGGAGAGACCTCAGTGCTGTATCTTTTAGCCCAGTACTGGTCCTGAAAAGTAATTTTAACCGTACTTACCAGTAACTTGAATTTCCTTCCATAGGCTAACATTGACTGGTTTCACTTGGAAATTCTTCTAAGTGTGGAGTTTTGGAACTTTAAAATATTCCTCTAAAATCATCCGAAATACGAATTCCGATTTACTCACCTGTTATCAGGAGAGACCTCAGTGCTGCATCTTTCAGCCCAGTACTGGTCCTGAAAAGTAATTTTAACCGTACTTACCGGTAACTTGAATTTCCTTCATAGGCTAACATTGACTGGTTTCACTTGGAAATTCTTCTAAGTGTGGAGTTTTGGAACTTTAAAATATTCCTCTAAAATCAGCCGAAATACGAATTCCGATTTACTCACCTGCTATCAGGAGAGACCTCAGTGCTGCATCTTTCAGCCCAGTACTAATCCTGAAAAGTAATTTTAACCGTACTTACCAGTAACTTATATTTTCTTCCATAGGAATCCATTGTCTGGTTTTCAGCAGAAAAGATTCAAAGTGTCGATTTTCACAAACTACAAATATTCCTTAAAAATCGCCTGTATGACTTAAACGCATTCTTTCAACTGTTTACAGGAGATGCACCAGTGCTGGATCCAGGATCCAACACTGAGTAACAAAAAGTAACGATAACACTACTTACCTGCTAAGTGAATTTCCTTCCATAGGATAACATTGGTCATTCTATGAGAAAAAGTTTCTAAGTGTCAACTTTTAAAATACAATAATATTCCTTAAAAATCACGACTGTAACCAAAACGCTTTTACTCAACTGTTTACAGGAGATGTGCCAGGACTGAATCTAGGATCCAGTCCTGTGGTTAGAAAAGTAATCCATAAAGTAACTAATTGCATTTAACTAGAAATTCACATTGAGCTGAATGTTGCATTGTGTTTGAAAATGTGTTGCCCATTGCAACAACTGTAACTACTGTACTTAAAAATCTATTGCCTATGTGCAAAGTATTTAAACAAAAGTAATTCATTCTGAGAAAGTATTTTTTGTAATGTAATGTATAATGTAATTACAATGTAATTTAAAAAATAAAATATGTTATAAAAAATTGTTTCTAAAAATGTAGTAAATCAGTATTAAAAAAATTTATATAACAATGAATACATTTAAAAATTGTCATTTACAAAACCTTTGAAATTCACTGAAAAAACCGTAGGTTTCAGACATGTTATAGTTACAAATTAGCATTTAAAAAACCTTTGAAATTCACTGAAAAAACCATAGGTTTCAGGGACGTTATAGTTACAAATTAGCATTTAAAAAACCTTTGAAATTCACTGAAAAACCATAGGTTTTAGGGACAGTTATAGTTAGTTGGACATTGCACTCGTACAAAACCCGTGAAATTCCCCGGTTATAGTTAGTTCAGCTAACTATAACTCGCGCCCCCGCAATGCACTGCTGATGACGTCACATATTACATCACTCATGACATGGTCAGTGACATCACTGATGACATCACTGAAGAATGTGCTAGTATTTGTATGAGTAAGTGAGTTGGTGTGTGTATCCTGGGAGCGCGGATCCTGCCGAAAAAAAAAAATCGAAGCGCGGTCTCCCGCGCTTCGATGTTAATTGGCCCCCGGGTGGCCCAAGTCCCGGGGCAGGATGGGGGTTTTAATTTGTGTAGGGGGCCTCTAAGGCTCCCAAGCCCTGGGGACCGCCACCCCCGGGGCTTTATTTAAGAATGATGGCGGGAGGGCTCTGAGCCCTCCCGCAGCCCCGGGACCGCCACCTCCCCGGGGCTTCTTTTTTTTTTTTTAAACCTGTGTGGGGGCTCCAGCCTCCCACATGCCCCGGGACCGCCACCTCCCGGGGCACTAAACATTTAAATATGGGGGTCCGTTATGGACCCTCAAGCCCCGAGGACCACCACCTCCCCGGGGCTGTGCACTGAATGGGAGGGGGCCGCGCGGCCCCCTCCTGGAGCCCTTGATGGCCCTGGGGACCACCACCCCCAGGGCCGGCTCTCTGCAGTGTCCCGGGTGCCTACCCCCGGGACACTGCTGTTTGCTATGACAGGACTGGAGCCTCGCGGCTCCCGTCCTGTCATAGCAAACTTGGTTTCATTTGGAAGAGAGAGCAGGAAACCTGCTCTCTCTTTCAAAATGCAAACCAATTGCTTTTCCACATGGGGAGCAGCATGTTAGCTGCTCCCCATGTGGAAAAGCAATGCCTGCTTCCGCAGGAGGCGGGGAGCCGGCTGGGACTGTGGGGGGATTGGGGACCCCCACAGACTCCAACGTGAGGCCAGGCCCCGGGGATGGGGTCCCCGGGGCCATAGTGGCCCTGGAGGGGGCCACGCAGCCCCCTCCCCAAAGTTCAAAACATTTAAAAAAAAAAAAAATAAGGGAAAGGCCGGCCCCGGGGATGGGGTCCCCGGGGCCTTAAATGGCCTGAGGAGGGGGGCCACGCAGCCCCCCTCCAAAGAAAAAAAATAAAAAATCGAGGCCATGCCCCGGGGCCAATACAGGCCCAGGGAAGGGGGGCCACGCAGCCCCCTTCCCGTTTTTTTTTTTTTAATTAAAAAAAATAAATAAATGCTCAGGCCCCGGGGGATGGGGTCCCCGGGGCCAAAGTGGGCAAGGGAAGGGGGGCCACGCAGCCCCCTCCCATTAAAAAAAAGAAAAAAAGAAAAACAAAAACGACCGGCATCGTGCCGGAGGCCCCGCCCCCTCCCTGCAGTACTCTGCAAACGCGCCCTGGCGCGTTTGCAGAGGGGAACGAATTCCCCTTGAATACTGGGGTCCCTGAGGCCAACTAGCCCACCAGGAACCTCCAGTATGCGCCAGGGGGCTGCCTTGCAGAGACGTGTACATAGGCCACGCCCCTTTTACACCTCTCCGCAACGCAGCTCTGTGGCGCTTTGGAGGTATATGGTGGGCTAGTTGGACTCCAGGGACCCTCAGGATTCAAGGGGACTTAATCCCCCAACTTAAAACGCGCCACAGGGCGCGTTTGCACAGTGGTGAAGGGAGGGGCGGGGCTTCATGTGACATGTGTGCAAACAGGCCCCGTGGCGCGTTTTAAGATGGGGATTAAATCCCCTTCAATCCTGAGGGTCTCTGGGGCCAACTAGCCCAACAGGTACATCCAGAAAGCGCCACAGAGCTGCGTTGCAGAGAGGTGTAAAAGGGGTGTGGCCTCTCTACACGTCTCTGCAACGCAGCCCCTGGCGCATACTGGAGGTTCATGGTGGGCTAGTTGGCCCCTAGGGAACCTCATGATTCAAGGGGACTTAATCCCCAACTTAAAACGCACCACGGGGCGCGTTTGCACAGATGTCACCTCAGGCCCCGCCCCTCCCTTCACCATTGTGCAAATATTCCTCTAAAATCTGCCTTACTACGAATTCCGATTTACTCACCTGTTATCAGGAGAGACCTCAGTGCTGCATCTTTCAGCCCAGTACTGGTCCTGAAAAGTAATTTTAACCGTACTTACCGGTAACTTGAATTTCCTTCATAGGCTAACATTGACTGGTTTCACTTGGAAATTCTTCTAAGTGTGGAGTTTTGGAACTTTAAAATATTCCTCTAAAATCAGCCGAAATACGAATTCCGATTTACTCACCTGTTATCAGGAGAGACCTCAGTGCTGTATCTTTCAGCCCAGTACTGGTCCTGAAAAGTAATTTTAACCGTACTTACCAGTAACTTGAATTTCCTTCCATAGGCTAACATTGACTGGTTTCACTTGGAAATTCTTCTAAGTGTGGAGTTTTGGAACTTTAAAATATTCCTCTAAAATCAGCCGAAATACGAATTCCGATTTACTCACCTGTTATCAGGAGAGACCTCAGTGCTGTATCTTTCAGCCCAGTACTGATCCTCAAAAGTAATTTTAACCGTACTTACCAGTAACTTGAATTTCCTTCCATAGGATATCATTGCCTGCTTTTTGCTGAAAAAGTTTCTAAGTGTTGATTTTTGAAACATACAAATATTCCTCTAAAATCAGCCGAAATACGAATTCCGATTTACTCACCTGTTATAAGGAGAGACCTCAGTGCTGTATCTTTCAGCCCAGTACTGGTCCTGAAAAGTAATTTTAACCGTACTTACCAGTAACTTGAATTTCCTTCCATAGGCTAACATTGACTGGTTTCACTTGGAAATTCTTCTAAGTGTGGAGTTTTGGAACTTTAAAATATTCCTCTAAAATCAGCCGAAATACGAATTCCGATTTACTCACCTGTTATCAGGAGAGACCTCAGTGCTGCATCTTTCAGCCCAGTACTGATCCTCAAAAGTAATTTTAACCGTACTTACCAGTAACTTGAATTTCCTTCCATAGGATATCATTGCCTGCTTTTTGCTGAATAAGTTTCTAAGTGTTGATTTTTGAAACATACAAATATTCCTCTAAAATCAGCCGAAATCCGAATTCTGATTTACTCACCTGTTATCAGGAGAGACCTCAGTGCTGCATCTTTCAGCCCAGTACTGGTCCTGAAAAGTAATTTTAACCGTACTTACCGGTAACTTGAATTTCCTTCATAGGCTAACATTGACTGGTTTCACTTGGAAATTCTTCTAAGTGTGGAGTTTTGGAACTTTAAAATATTCCTCTAAAATCAGCCGAAATACGAATTCCGATTTACTCACCTGTTATCAGGAGAGACCTCAGTGCTGTATCTTTCAGCCCAGTACTGATCCTCAAAAGTAATTTTAACCGTACTTACCAGTAACTTGAATTTCCTTCCATAGGATATCATTGCCTGCTTTTTGCTGAAAAAGTTTCTAAGTGTTGATTTTTGAAACATACAAATATTCCTCTAAAATCAGCCGAAATACGAATTCCGATTTACTCACCTGTTATCAGGAGAGACCTCAGTGCTGTATCTTTCAGCCCAGTACTGATCCTCAAAAGTAATTTTAACCGTACTTACCAGTAACTTGAATTTCCTTCCATAGGATATCATTGCCTGCTTTTTGCTGAAAAAGTTTCTAAGTGTTGATTTTTGAAACATACAAATATTCCTCTAAAATCAGCCGAAATACGAATTCCGATTTACTCACCTGTTATCAGGAGAGACCTCAGTGCTGTATCTTTCAGCCCAGTACTGATCCTCAAAAGTAATTTTAACCGTACTTACCAGTAACTTGAATTTCCTTCCATAGGATATCATTGCCTGCTTTTTGCTGAAAAAGTTTCTAAGTGTTGATTTTTGAAACATACAAATATTCCTCTAAAATCAGCCGAAATACGAATTCCGATTTACTCACCTGTTATAAGGAGAGACCTCAGTGCTGTATCTTTCAGCCCAGTACTGGTCCTGAAAAGTAATTTTAACCGTACTTACCAGTAACTTGAATTTCCTTCCATAGGCTAACATTGACTGGTTTCACTTGGAAATTCTTCTAAGTGTGGAGTTTTGGAACTTTAAAATATTCCTCTAAAATCAGCCGAAATACGAATTCCGATTTACTCACCTGTTATCAGGAGAGACCTCAGTGCTGCATCTTTCAGCCCAGTACTGATCCTCAAAAGTAATTTTAACCGTACTTACCAGTAACTTGAATTTCCTTCCATAGGATATCATTGCCTGCTTTTTGCTGAAAAAGTTTCTAAGTGTTGATTTTTGAAACATACAAATATTCCTCTAAAATCAGCCGAAATCCGAATTCTGATTTACTCACCTGTTATCAGGAGAGACCTCAGTGCTGCATCTTTCAGGCCAGTACTGGTCCTGAAAAGTAATTTTAACCGTACTTACCGGTAACTTGAATTTCCTTCATAGGCTAACATTGACTGGTTTCACTTGGAAATTCTTCTAAGTGTGGAGTTTTGGAACTTTAAAATATTCCTCTAAAATCAGCCGAAATACGAATTCCGATTTACTCACCTGTTATCAGGAGAGACCTCAGTGCTGTATCTTTCAGCCCAGTACTGGTCCTGAAAAGTAATTTTAACCGTACTTACCAGTAACTTGAATTTTCTTCCATAGGCTAACATTGACTGGTTTCACTTGGAAATTCTTCTAAGTGTGGAGTTTTGGAACTTTAAAATATTCCTCTAAAATCAGCCGAAATACGAATTCCGATTTACTCACCTGTTATCAGGAGAGACCTCAGTGCTGCATCTTTCAGCCCAGTACTGATCCTCAAAAGTAATTTTAACCGTACTTACCAGTAACTTGAATTTCCTTCCATAGGATATCATTGCCTGCTTTTTGCTGAAAAAGTTTCTAAGTGTTGATTTTTGAAACATACAAATATTCCTCTAAAATCAGCCGAAATCCGAATTCTGATTTACTCACCTGTTATCAGGAGAGACCTCAGTGCTGCATCTTTCAGGCCAGTACTGGTCCTGAAAAGTAATTTTAACCGTACTTACCGGTAACTTGAATTTCCTTCATAGGCTAACATTGACTGGTTTCACTTGGAAATTCTTCTAAGTGTGGAGTTTTGGAACTTTAAAATATTCCTCTAAAATCAGCTGAAATACGAATTCCGATTTACTCACCTGTTATCAGCAGAGACCTCAGTGCTGCATCTTTCAGCCCAGTACTGATCCTCAAAAGCAATTTTAACCGTACTTACCAGTAACTTGAATTTCCTTCCATAGGATATCATTGCCTGCTTTTTGCTGAAAAAGTTTCTAAGTGTTGATTTTTGAAACATACAAATATTCCTCTAAAATCAGTTGAAATCTGAATTCTGATTTACTCACCTGTTATCAGGAGAGACCTCAGTGCTGCATCTTTCAGGCCAGTACTGGTCCTGAAAAGTAATTTTAACCGTACTTACCGGTAACTTGAATTTCCTTCATAGGCTAACATTGACTGGTTTCACTTGGAAATTCTTCTAAGTGTGGAGTTTTGGAACTTTATAATATTCCTCTAAAATCAACCAAAGTACGAATTCCAATTTACTCACCTGTTATCAGGAGAGAACCCAGTGCTGCATCTTTTAGCCCAGCACTGACCCTGAAAAGTAATTTTAACTGACATACCAGTAACTTATCTTTTCTTCCATAGGAATCCATTGTCTGGTTTTCAGCAGAAAAGTTTCAAAGTGTCGATTTTCACAAACTACAAATATTCCTTAAAAATCGCCTGTATGACTTAAACTCATTCTTTCAACTGTTTACAGGAGATGCACCAGTGCTGGATCCAGGATCCAACACTGAGTAAGAAAAAGTAACAATAACAGTTTTTACCTGCTAAGTGAATTTCCTTCCATAGGATAACATTGGTGATTCTATGAGAAAAAGTTTCTAAGTGTCAACTTTTAAAATACAATAATATTCCTTAAAAATCACGACTGTAACCAAAACGCTTTTACTCAACTGTTTACAGGAGATGTACCAGGACTGAATCTAGGATCCAGTCCTGTGGTTAGAAAAGTAATCCATAAAGTAACTAATTGCATTTAACTAGAAATTCACATTGAGCTGAATGTTGCATTGTGTTTGAAAATGTGTTGCCCATTGCAACAACTGTAACTACTGTACTTAAAAGTCTATTGCCTATGTGCAAAGTATTTAAACTAAAGTAATTCATTCTGAGAAAGTATTTTTTGTAATGTAATGTATAATGTAATTACAATGTAATTTAAAAAATAAAATATGTAAAAAAAAATTGTTTCTAAAAATGTAGTAAATCAGTATGAAAAAAATTAATATAACAATTAATACATTTAAAAATTGTCATTTACAAAACCTTTGAAATTCACTGAAAAAACCGTAGGTTTCAGACATGTTATAGTTAGGAATTAGCATTTAAAAAACCTTTGAAATTCACTGAAAAAACCATAGGTTTCAGATATGTTATAGTTAGAAATTAGCATTTAAAAAACCTTTGAAATTCACTGAAAAAACCATAGGTTTTAGGGACAGTTATAGTTAGTTGGACATTTTACTCGTACAAAACCCGTGAAATTCCCCGTTATAGTTAGTTCAGCTAACTATAACTCGCGCCCCGCAATGCACTGCTGATGACGTCACATATTACATCACTCATGACATGGTCAGTGACATCACTGATGACATCTCAAATGACATCACTGATGACATCATCCACGTGATAATCTGATGCAGCTCTTCACACCCTAATATAACCTTTGATACACCCAATCTAAATTACAGACTGCCATTCGCAAAACCATAGACACTCCAACACCAATAACTACATACCCACTCACTGATTCTTAGGTCTACACACACACATCCACTCACTCACCCGTACAGTCACTCATACTTATGGTCACTCAGTACAGGACTATCATATGCATTCTTACTCCTATATAGACACTCAAACACCGACACTCATCCATAGAGGTACTCACACACCTCGTCAGTCATGCAAATAATTAAACACACTGCCATTTACTCACCTATACAGTTATACACACACCAGCTCACTTAATCATACAAATACTAGCACATTGTTACGCTCTTATATAATCACTGATACAAGCACACACTCATCCATACAGCCACTATCACAATCACTCACTCTCGCTTATAGCTATTTATATACTCCAACACACATATATACTGCCTTTCACATATGTAGTTACTCACACATGTACCACTGGGACATACATTCACTCACTAACAGACTCTTACACACACTTACCCACCCATACAGTCTATCACAGATGCACTCTTGAAAACATCCACCCAGTGAATCACCCACTCACACATCTATGCACAGTCGCACACACCCCATCCACACAAACACTCAGGCACCCATACAGATACTCAGACAACAAATCAATAACTCTTATAGACACTCATGTAGCTATACACAAACCCATGCAGCCACTTACACAGCAACAGACAGACGGATACAGACATTCACCCAGTTTAGTCACTAACCCATGCATTCAGTAAGATACGTTAAATCACTCACTTATAGAGTCAGTCACGCACCTACTAAATCATCCATACAGACACTTACACACCCACTCATTCTTCAATACGTCTTTTCCTATATATATTAAAAATATTTAAACTTGACAGAAACACACAGTCACTGGATGATGTCATCAGTGATGTCATTTGAGATGTCATCAGTGATGTCATCAGTGATGTCACTGACCATGTCATGAGTGATGTAATATGTGACGTCATCAGCAGTGCATTGCGGGCGTGAGTTATAGTTAGCTGAACTAACTATAACGGGGAATTTCACGGTTTTGTACGAGTAAAATGTCCAACTAACTATAACTGTCCCTAAAACCTATGGTTTTTTCAGTGAATTTCAAAGGTTTTTTAAATGCTAATTTCTAACTATAACATATCTGAAACCTATGGTTTTTTCAGTGAATATATATATATATATATATATGAATGACCCCTACTACTAGGATTGTGTTTCCATAGGAAATGCCTTTTTTGTGTTACTAATAACTTTGTCTCTGTCTGACGAATCTCCACAAAACCTTTTTTTAAAAGTGCTACTTTTGACTACTTTTGGAACGTTTCAGGGTGATCCATCAATCGTGGGCCGATAAAAATGGAGGGGTGGCGGTCCCAAAACCATTTTCCACATTCACTTTTCCATAGGGACTTTAGATACAGCTACACAACAAATTTGCAGAAAGCTACATCATGGTTCAGAAAGAGTGCTTTTTGTGATTTGGAGTTACTCTGATCAGTAGTTTTAGAGCAATTATTGCCTCCCTCCCTGAGCCATTAAAGGCCCCAGGGACCGCATCCCCTGGACCGGCTCAGCTACTGTGTCCCAGGGAGCCCACCCCGGTACACAGTAGGTTCCATATGTTTGCCCCCATCTGGTAGTCGACCCTGTAGCCAAACCTCTGCTGCACATGGCCTTTGTTTGTGTGCAGCGTCGGGTTGGCTGCCAGAGGTGGGTTGACCACATCCAATGCCGTGCAAGGCCGAAGGTGTGAGGCCCCTCCCCGAGCCTCTTTGAGGACCCAGGAAATCCATTCCGCAGGATTGATATTTAATTAAAGGGGCGGAGGGCGTGCGACTCCCAATCCCAAGCCATCATCAGACTACGGGGACCCCATCACGATATATAAAGGGAAGGGTCGGCACACAGCCTCCCCTCCCCAAGCCTGCTTAATTACCTGGGGACCCCGTCCCCCAGGGTTGATAGTAAGGTAAAGGGTAGGGGAGCTCATGGCCCCCCCCACCCGAGCCACTGAATGGCCCTGGGGACTCCATCCCCCAGGACACCATGGTTTTCCACCAGCACGGAATTGGTATGTGCTCCCACACATAGGGGGCAGAAAGCTGCTCCTGCCGGGTGGCAGCATATAACGTTTGCGGCCCGCTCTCTTGTGGGCAGGGAAACACAGAATTGCTCCCGCCCAGCAGGAGTAAAAGAACACTGCTCATGTGGGCTGGTATCAATGCTAGCTCCTGCTGCTCCCGGGATTGGTGCAGGCTGGTGCAGCAATGGGCCTCCTCCCACAGCCACCAATGTTGGACATGTTTAGAGGTACCAGGGCATACAGAGAAAAAATGTGACAACAGATGACAGCTCCTATTGTAGCTGGCAGCCAGCAGGGCCACGGGGTCCCTGGGACTCCCCAATTAAAAAAATGGTGTGAGGGCACTGGGGCATCCCAAAGTTTTTTAAATTGTAAAGAAATGTTGCCGGGTCCTGCCAGGGTCCACTTGCAGGGAGGCAGCAGTGGCGCAAGGGTCATGGGGCTCCTCCTTCAGCCCCACCCCCAAAAAAATACAAATCTGGGCATCACGGGTGGCAACCAAAAAAAATAAGAAATTAATTATAAATGAGTGAGAGGAGCCACTCATTTATTATTCACTGCTCCTTGCAAGGAGTTCCCCATAATACCTAGCTAGGTCTTTTTAAACATAATTTTGGAGCCTGGTGTGGTCCCCAAAAAGGGCAAGGGCACCACCAACTTTGTTTTTATGTTGTGGGGGCTGCAAGGAGTGCAGTAGGCCCACAGCAACATTAAAATAAAACAGTAGGTCTCCTGTATCATTCCATTCATGACCACAGGAGACCTACTCATATTTATTAACTCACTTGTAGCTGGAGCTCAACGTTCTTCAGCTAGAGTTCAGAGTAATCTTGTGGTTAGTTCTATTCTATGGCTGCACTTTGTAGATTAAAACTGTTAAAAAAAAGACATGATCACTTATTAAACATTGCACTGTGAGCATTAATAAAATATATATTTCATTATACTTATTAGTGGTTTTATGATGAAGACAATACATGTGCTTTAAATGTATTAATATCCTGGGCCCCTAATAAGGCCAATAGGCCCCCTTTTTTTTAGATTTTGGCATTCTAACCCTTTGGCAAAGTCAGTAAGTCTGCCTTGCTTAAACTGACACTCTTTATATTCAGCAGTGCTAGCCTGCAGGGGTTTGGGTGCCAGGCTCTGTGCCCAACCTCCCGCTGGTCAGGGCTTGTGCATAGCTGGAGAGGTTGTGCACCAGTGGGGCGTTGGGTGCTGGGCTGGCCACAGACCAGTCCCTGCGGCCAACCCCAAGCACAGCACGGCCGATGGCCATGTGATGTTTGAGGTTGGCTGCCCACAAAGGGTTGAATGCAGAGCCTGGCCAGAGGCCAAGCCCTGCAGCCAAAACCACGCCTCAAACAGCCAAAGGCTGTGTGTGGCCTGGGGTTGGTTTTCTGTATGGTAGCAAAATATTACTTTACGTAAAAAAAGTCCTAGAAATTCACTGACAAAAAAGCAAAGGTTAAACTGACGTGTTAGGTATGGTAATAATATGTTACTTTGCATTTAAAAAACCTTAGTCAGTCACTGTAAATACCAAAGGTTAAAGATTTTATAGTTAGGTGAAAATGTCAGTTAAAACATGCTGTCTTTAAATGAACAAAACTATTGAAATTCCCCAGTTATAGGTATTTCAAGTAACTGTAACTCGTTGCCTAAAGTACCTATAACTCACACCCTCTCCATGCACTGCTTATGACCTCACATATTAGATCACTCATGATGACATATTCTATGACATCATTGATAACATCACTGCAACATTTGAAATTACATAATTGATAAAAAAAACTGTGGATGGCGAGAAATGCATAGTTTTTCCTTCATCTCCATTTTGCATTTATTAGATTTTACCAAATGAATTGCTTCATGGTCGGTACATGGTGAAAAATCATTATAAGCTACAGCACATTTGTAGCCCTTGGTTATTGCATGTTTTTGGACAGTCTGACGGTATACTGCTTTTGTAAATCGGCCAATGAGGTGAAAAAATACAGATGAAAACATTATCCGCTAATATATTTTTTCTATAGTTTTCATTATTTTTTAATTAACTGACTAGCTTGTTTGGAAAAACTTTGAGTGATCTACACAATTGACCACTTGCTGAATTTAGAATTTTGTCTACATTTCAGAAATATGTCATTTTTCAGGATCACCATAGCTGCTTCAACCGCAAACTCCAAGTTGGTTGAAATCACAAAACATAGAAAAAATTGACTATCGTTAGAAAAATGCAAAAACTTAGGTAAATTTAATGTTTTTTTACAACTCTGCTTTTTCCCAAAATATGGGCGGTGGGCTATGTTAGCACAGTAAACCTTTCGTTTATGTCATTTTAGAAATAATTATGCTTTCTTGCCCAGCACTTTGATATACTTTTAAAAAAATGCTACAATTTTGCTGTATTTCGACAATATTTTAAATTCCCTTCAGTATGGGTGTAAGCCGTCATGGACATCATCCAAAAGACTTTCCATGTAAGTAGTGCATAGATTTTGGCTACAATGCTTTCACGTAGTTTGCCAGCAGCAGGAAACAACGTGATTGGATAATAGTGGCATACATTAGTGGGGCCAAATTAGGTTTCTTCAATAATGGTCTGACTGGCAATGGCCTTGCTTAAGAATCATTTGGAAGAATTTCTGGTGGTAAAGATAGATTATTAATAATATTTTGTAGAGCAGTACTAAGTTGTGGATTATTTTTGTGGATTATGTCATTAAGAATCGGTTCAACAGGGTAGCTCAATTTACAGGGCGACAAAAATGTAGACAAAGTGTTGAGAGTAGCAAAAATGTAGTAGATATATACCTATACCACTAACTACCCCGTTCCATACGAGAGCGGTATCCGGTATATCCAGCGAAACCTAGTGATTGAAAATTACTGTCACTCTTGCTTTTAAGGGTGCTTCCCTCCAGGTTAATTTCATTGATGTATGCTACAGTCATGCAGGAGATACCATGGACAGAAATCCAGGACAAGGTGAGGGCTAGCTGGGCTAAGGATTTAGGCCAGGATCTAGGAGACAACAAACACACAAAGTATCAATGAATGGCACTCACCGTCTGGTGCATTTCAAATTCCATTATATGGTATATACCACACCCCATCAAGCATAGAGCAACGATGACTTACATCTCTGACACAATGTATCTGTCGTAATACATCAGAGGTCGGCTTTTACTGTCAAGTTTGGGAGTGTCAAGCAGTAAATTGCTACTCGGATGAGATTTTTGATAAGCTTAGTACTATTATTGGGGATAACCTGGACCCAACATCATTACTAGCATTTTAGGATGGGTGTGAGTCAAATCCTAAAACGTATAGAAAGTTCACGGCACTGACACTGCTGCTGGCGAAACAAAGAGTACCAATATGCTGGGGCAGAGGCGTGCCACACAGAAACAAAGACTGGGAGAAGGCCCTATTATGGTAGAACACACAATCGGAGAGATACAGTGACCTACTTCCTCATAAAATCTGACCCAGGGATATTTGGAACCCCTTTCGACAATTCTTCTTGGCGGATGACGACAAATCAAATCATGATAGTGACACAATGCCAAAACAGAAACAGAGATGCAGGAAATGCATGGCCTTCTTTGGGGATCTCCCCTGGACTGTACAGTGAATACCTTTCTGAGGAGGAAAATATATTCCAATTGATGTCTGACCGCTCTGTTCATGACTGCATATTAATAAATGTAAACAAATGAACATGACCAATGTATTGGGATGTTTTTTGATTTGTTGTAATGTTTACAAACTCTAAATAAATGTTTTAAAAAAAGCAACCTTGTGGCAAGTGAAATATGTACGCTCTGTGAGATTCAAGAGGTAATTTGTTCAATCACTATCAATTCAACTTTATTCGGCTGGTCTACAACCATAAAAGTACATAAATATATAAAACATCAAGATATGGCATGAAAGGAGATAAAATGCCTCATTCCAAATAATAGATAAAATCCACAATCCAAAATAATACATTTTTGATAAATCTTCAGCTGGTAAAATCTAGTACATAATACTCTTCCTTAGATTAATTGGCTTGAAAAAAAAGTAGCAACCTTAAAGCATACTAAAGGATCATTTAAAAGTAGCAAAAACTGCAAGGCCACATCATAGTTCTTAATACCCTGTGCGACAAAAATGGGCCTCAGATACTACTGCCGATATTAAAAGCTACCAAATAGCATAAAGTGCTTTGTGCTCTGCTTGCTCTCTCCGTTACATGGGCAAGGGGTCGATTCTGAGGGACATACCTTCATAGAAGGAAAGGCTACCAAGTGGTGCATGATACCAAGCCGAAAGCCAGCACATATCGGTGTTGATTATTATTGACACAAGACAAATAATATTGATAACCTTCCTCCAAGGAAAGAGACATATACATGCAGACTTTTGATTTAATCTTTTCCGATCTATCATCAGATCTGCCCTATGCCTGAAAAAGGTAACTTTAATCAGATTCTTGGTGAGTTTCAGGACCAATAAAGGGTCACTGCACACTGGCAATTTAAAAAGGGTACTAAAAAATGAGTTAATATACAACAGCCATGGAATGCGAAAAGCATTATCCAATTTTAGACAGTCTATAATAATTGATTTAGTAAAACTGGGCTCCCCTTTGGACCAAATAGAAAATCAAAGGACTAAAGGTTTGACCAAGAGTAAGTCTTCTAAATATTGTAGTCCAAGCTCTTGGTGAGCCATAAAATTGAAAGCAGAGGAGGGGAGACAGAGTAAACGTTTGATAAAACAGTTTTTCTCAAGTTGTAACAGCTTACTAGGGGAATATCCCCAAAGGTCGCCCTCTAAAGTAGCGGTCACCACCCCTCTGGCCTTATATATCTTTACCATTTCTTGGATTGGCCGGCTCCCCAACTTAGATGAGAACTTAAAAATTCCATTCATGTTTCTAACCATTTTTATTTTAGCATTGATAACCTGTTGAGCCCAACAACCATTGCTCGTAAAAAGGACTCCCAAATAATGAAAAGAATTTACCCCAACAATGGGCATATTGTCAATAAAAAAAAGGTCTGCAGTTTTTTGGTTGATGCATCCAGATCATTGTGACTGTTTTGAATTTATTAATCTTCATACTCTTATCAGCCATGAACTCAGCAAAGGCATTCATCAAGTTTTGGAGGCCAACAAAAAAACAAAATAAAAACCAGGGGTCCTGGATATCAAAACAGCGTCATCAGCATATAATAACAATGGTATGGGACGCCAAGCGACACTGGGGGCATCAGCTTGTATGTCCTGTAGGAAAGAGTCAACCATATTAATAAAAAGGGAAAATACCCCCGAACACATCCTTGACGAATGCCGTGTTCCACTTTAAAAGTGGGTGAGCATTCTCCCTGCGGTCCATAGCGCACTTTGGGCCACATGTACGACCGGGGCATTTAGCGTCTTGCAAATTGCTCTCAATTGTGAGTCGCAATTTGCGAGTTGCTAAATGCCATGTATAACAGTGTCAGAGACACTGTTTGCGATTCCCAATGGGGTCGCAAATTGCATGCTTCATCAATATTCATGGGTCGCAATTTGCGACCCCCATTAAGAATGGCTGGCCCTCCCAGGTATGGTGGCCTGCTGGGCTCAGCAGACCTCCATGTCTGGGACTGCTTTTCAATAAAGCAGGTTTTTTTTTTAAATGCAGCCTGTTTTCTTTAAAGGAAAACGGGATGTATTTTTTTTAAAAAAATGGAACGTTTTCGTTTCATTTTTTAAGGGCAGGTAGTGGTCCCTGGGACCATTGCCTGCCCCTAAAAAATATTTCCCCCTGCATTTGTAAAGGGGAAGGGGTCCCTATGAACCCCTTCACATTTGCGAGTGCATTACCACCCTCTTTCAGAGGGCGTTATATTGCGAGTGTTTTGTGACCGCATTGCGGTCGCAAAACATTCTTACATAGGGTAGCGAGTCACAATTAGGAAGGGGCGCCCTTGGAACGCCCCTTCCTAATTGCGAGTCGCAAATCCTATTTAGCAAGTCGCAAATAAATTGCGACTCGCTAAATAGGGTCTGTACATGGCCCTAGTAGTTTTTGCATGCGCAAAAGGGTCGCTAACCCGTTTGCGCATGCAAAAATTGGTCGTACATCTGGCCCTTTACCTGATAACTTATAAGTAGAGACGTGCAAGGAAATTAACGATAGCTGCAGGAGCACCAAGAGAAATCAACTTTAACCATAATAAGGAATGATTGACTAAGTCGAATGCACTACTGAGATCCGCAAAACAAAGATATGGGGTCCATGTTTTGGCCCGAGTAGATTTCCCTATCAACAAATCTAGGTTTACGCATTGCTCAATCGTCCCTAATTCCTTCCTAAAACTGAACTGTATGGGGATAGGACAGAATTCTCCTCAGCCCATTCCTCAAGCCTCATCAGTAAAATTTTACTCATCACTTTCACTGATGAATCCAGTAATGATATAAGGCGGTCATTTTTTGGGTTAGACCTATCACCCTTCTTAAAAATTGGCACCACCATTGAGGTGCCCCATGACGATGGGATCATACAAGTATCAGCAGCATTGAACACCCTGGCAGGACGGGTCCCCATAGATCTATAATAGTTTCGAAAACATGTACAGGTACCCCCAGCACTTGCATGCACTGCTAAGATCACCTCTTCAACTGAGATATCTAATGGGGGGAGGATTCTGATTATAAATCATTGCATGAGCCTCTACTCCATCCTCCTTATACCTACATTGGAAGATGCTAGAAAAATGCTCCACCCATGCTTCGCAAGAAACAAATGAAGTGAACTCGGGTGTGTTGTCATTTTTCGGAAATGGAGCATTTACTTTATCCCAAAATAGTTTTCTATCCTTTAATTCCACCGCTAAAGACAACCTGATCCATGCCTCTTCTTGGAGAGTCTTTTTCCTCGGGGCAATTGGCTGTTTGTAATCAGTGTGAAGAGATTTAATTAATGCATTGTCCCGAGTGAAGCTGTGTAGGGCTACCTTTAGGTGCTGGGCTGCCAAATGGTTCAACCGTTCATGCACTTTGGCAGCCCAGCGCCTAAAGGTAGCCCTACCCCTTGTTTTTAGAATGAGAGGGATGCACTTTACACGTCGTTGTTCAATCATTTGTTAAAGAACATGACATTTGATTGCAAAAAGACTGAGCGAAACTGGGTTTGAAACTGAGGTTGGAGATAACTCAATCTTTATAATTCTCTTTATTTATTTAATGGCTGCAATCAGAATTCAGTTAGAATAGTAGTGTTTGAAGCCTTCAGTTGTGAGTTTCTTTTACAGTCTAGCCTCACAGAAAATGTTGGACTTGGTCCTCTCTGCAGGGTCACATCCAAACATTTTGACTACACCTCTCCTGCTTTGCTGAATTCGTTTTTGTTGGCTTTAGGACTCTGTGCACTTTATCACTGACAACCAGTGCTACAGTGCTTGTGCTCTTTCTCTAAAACATGATAAAATTGGCTAATACTTGGTTGGCACAGTTAATTTACTAATTAAGTCTCTATAGATGGTAATACATGCACCCAGGGCTTGTAAATTAAATACTACTAGTGGACCTGCAGTACTCATTGTGCCCCCCACTAAAGTAGCCTTTTAAAACATGTCTCAGTCCTGCCACTGCAGCCTGTAGTGCAGTTTTAAACTACTGCCTTGACCTGGCAAATCAAACTTTTTGCAAGGTCTAAACCTTTCTTTTTAATACATATAAGTCACCCCTAAAGTACACCCTAAAGGTCCATAGGACAGGGTGCATTGTATTTTAAAGGTGGGACATGTGGGTTTAAGTTTTAAATGTCCTGGTAGTGAAAAATTCCTAAAGTCGTTTTTCACTGCTGTAAGGCCTATTTCTCCCATTGACTACCATTGGGTTACCTTATTGGGCTTTGTATATTCCTCCCAGACAGTGGGACAAAAGGGGACTAGTTGTGGGCAAGATTTGTCATCCTGCCAGGATGGCTGGGGATGAAGTTGTTCCCTGATCCACTTTTACTTCACAGGGACTTGCCACCAGCAAGGAACCTGAAACTAGTATTTTGTCACCCCAGACTTCTTGGAGCCTTGACATGGGAAGGGAGGAACTTTTCAGAACCAGATGTGGAGGTGGTATAGGGAAAGGTAGGCACCAGGTATACATTTTGGGCTATAAGAACCCATCTTCAGTACAGACCTGTGGACATTACAGAAGAAGACCTGCACTGCCACCGGTGAACTGCCCTGCTGCTACCAGAGGACTGCCGTGCTGCTCGATGACTGCCTTGCTGTTTGAGAAGGAAGACTGGACCAGCTTACTTTCATCCCAGGCTAACATGAGTGACTCCAAGCGTCAGTTGCCTAACCTCCTGTTTGAGCTATAGGGACAGAACAAGCTGCAGAGGCCTCCCTCCTACTGCTCAGCTAAGTTGTTGCAATTGGACCTGCCTGGACCTGCAAATGGACATATCTGAGCCTTGCTGCTGGCCTCTGCCTGAAATGAGTTATGATCACAAAGAGGTACCCCTCAGGTCCCAGACTCTTGCATGACATCAGAGTGCACTACTACCTGCCTAACTGTGGGTTTCACCAGAACCAACTCAGCACAATGCAACTCAACGCAGAGCTTCACACCGCAGCCCCTCGCAGCTCCTCATCGGCACCCTCGAACTGATGCAGCAGAGACACAACTCGATGCAGGACCTTGCATTACAGCTCATGAATAGCGGCCTCAATTGAGCCGCCACAGAGCGATGCAACTCGATGCAGTACCTCGCATCGCAGCCCTCGCATCTCCTCATCGGAACTGACACAGCATGTTGCAATGCCTCGCATCAAGAACATAAGGCAAAATTCTCAGCGGGACTAACTTGGTCCCTGTTCCTGGCCTGGACTCCATCGCAGTTGGCCCGAACATTTGACTGTCCTCCGGTCCAGTGCGACCAGATAACCACTTTTGGCGCTTTGTGCTTCTAAGATCTTTTTTAAAATTTGAAATTGCATATCTCCAGTTCTACTGAGTGGATTTTTGTTATTCTACCAGTTAGGGGTGGGCGGAATTAGCGTAGTCGCGCTACGCAAAGCTCCGCGAAACGGTAAAAAATTCCGCGAGCACGCAAAAGTTCCGCGAACACGCGGAATTGCTTGTTCCGCCCGTTCGCGATGCTTTTTTCCTGTTCGCGAACGCTGTTTGCGTGCTCGGGGAGAAATATCTCGCAAACACGCATTTTGAAAGCGCGAACAAGAAAAAAAATCTGCGAAGTCGCGGATCGCGGAATTTTTGGCAATTTCGCGGTCTCCGCGGAACGCGAAATTACCCAAATTCCGCGAGCGGAACGGAATTTACCGCCCAGGCCTAATTCTGGTATCATTTTATTTATAAACATTTCCTCTATTTTTCGGAATGTATTTGGGATTTTTCTTGCATTGTGTTTTTACTTTATTACTGTTTGTGCGCTGCATAAATACTTCACTCTTTGCCTCTAAGTTATGCCTGACTGCTTCTGTGGAAAGCTACCAGAGGGTTAAGAACAGGTTAATTTAGTTACTTTTGTGCTTCACCCTGACAAATATTGTAGTTGTTGCCTGAGTGGGGCTTCCATCCACCCTCAACTAATAACCTATTTTCTTACAGATAGGCTTTACATGTTCTCTGCACATTGATTTATTCATATATGGTGTTGGATTAAGTCTGCATCGATTGCTAGAGTAAGGCCTGATGCTGCTTTACTTTTCTCTTACAGACTCATACAGATATTTTCCTCAACTAAGGGACCGATTCCGATCTCGGCCGGTAGGGCACCGAATCGGATTCGGCTTAACCGGATCCGATTCGGAGCCCTATTTCCCGACCGAGTCGTACGTGCGTCCGGGCGAGCGAGTACGATGCGTGCGCTCGTGAAATCTCCGACCGACTCGTTCGCAGGACCCAACCGCTCCGACCGACTCGCACGGGGACGACACGCACCTCGCAATGGAGACGTTTCCCGGCCGGTTAAGTACGATGCGCACCTCGACCGCTCCGACCGACTCGCGCAGCCCGGCTCCAAGGAGCTGTCGGAGCCGCACTTTGGGGGTCCGTGTCGGACCCCCCTGGAAGCGTAGGCGTGCGAGTCGCACACAGGGGGGACCCATGGGTCCCCCCTACACGTGCATGTACGGTGCAACCCGCATCGACGCGAACACGCTGTAGGGGGCGCCCTTGTTCGCGTCGTGCCCATTGAGTCAATGGGAGCCCGTGTACACGTCGTACGACCGGCTCCCATTGACTTCAATGGGAGTCCGACCGAATCGAGTCGATAGCATGCGTGCGCATCGTACTCGTTCGGTCGGACTGCTAGGGTCCGATTCGGTCGGAAATCTCTCCGGGTCCGGCTCGGTCGGAGAGATTTCCGGCCCGAATCGGAATCGGCCCCTAAGTATTTAGGCACACTGGAAATGGAAGTGCTGCTGAGCCTCTCTTCCTCTTTGGTGTCTTAGACCTACATCAGGAGCATGTCCCACTTGAGGTGTTTGCTCAAGCTGTGCTGTTCACTCCTGCTGTTGTCCAGCAATCACTAAGGGTCCCAGGCCCTCATCTCCTTTCAATATCCTTTTGTTCACCCCTTTAATGCCCCACCATGCTTCTTTCTTCTTCTCTGTGGACCCTTCACTGTGGCCCTTCTCAATACTAGTCTCCCAATGGGCCCCGGTGCGTTTGCAACTCTGCAGCCCTCCCTTTTTTGTGTTGGCTTCTCCAACCACATGGCTTTCTGCTTCAGATGCCCATTGCCCCATAATGCACCCATCTAGCCTGCTCCGTTTGCTCTCCTCTGTGTTTGGTGCCCATGAAGTTTGTGGCCCAAGCTCCTTGCACTTGCATTTGTTTTGGGGACGGCCTCCACTACTTTGTTGGCATCTTTGCTCCTCCCCCTTCTTGGGAGATAAAGACAAGCTTATATGGTTGCATGTTCCCCCACAGATGTCGCTCTCTTGGGCTCTCACTTGGGCTAGTATGCCCTAGTGCTACAGGAAACCCATCCAAATCCCTTTGGACTACAGACTCTCCATAGCAGCCCAAATTGATTCCCCTGAGAGAGTGATGCTTGAGATATCTTGTCACCTCTTCACTGTGCCAAGGAAATTTCAATGATGTGGCAGTCAAAGGGCCCTGGTTTCAGATGTGTCTGCATCACTGGCTGCTCTCCCCAATGTCCTCCTGTTGATAAGGTTGTTCCCTCCCCTCCATGCTTGGCCCACCTTTAATGGCAGAAATAGAGGTCAGTTACTGGATGGGGAATCCCAACAGAAGAATTTAGAGCAACCCAGACATACTATGGCAGCATATGTGTAGTTGGAGAATAATGCCACAATATCTATGAAATGTGCAAATGGAGGCCTAAAACAAGGATGCCTGCTAGCACCCCTGCTGTTCAACCTTTACTTGGCCAATATAGGCTCTGTCCTAGTAAAAAAAAGAGTCTGCCCAACAAAATCTGACGGTTATCCAGTGGGTACTTTACAGTATGTGGATGACACAAATGCAAGTAAAGTAAGTTTGTAATAAATACCGCTCTACCTTGGGCAATACTGTAATGATAACCTTTTTGGAAGACAACAGCATTAAATCAAATGTAGTTGCGTTCAGCCATTGTGCCAAAAACTAGGATAACTTGACACTGAATAAACAGCAAATATCTAGATCTATGGACCACAATTATCTGATGGGGGTAGGCTTTCGCCTATAACATCAAGTGGATTAAAGTAAAAGGCTTAAAATCTAATTTTCATACAGCTGGTGAAAAGAATTAGAAGGCCTGTCAGTCAAATCCATACTGAAAGTAGTTCAAGCAAAGTTTATGCCAGCCTTAGAACATGATTAGAAGATTTTCCAGAAGCTTTTAATAGGGCTGGTACAAACCCAATGTACATTGCTAAGACCCTTGTCCAAACGGCCAGGCAGCAGCACCCACACATGTATGATTAGAATTCTGCACGCTCAGATAAGCACTCGTCCTTGAAGCAGATCTGATTTGATTGTGGTTCAGATGAGGGACACAGAATCAAATACCTCTACTGAGAAAATTTAACTCCAGCATAAAAAACCTTCAGTGGTCAAGATATGTATTCATTGTAGATGGCTGCATTTAGAATATAAACGTTTCAGACTGTATGTAGCCAGCAATTTAAGATTATGTCATTTTTGACAGATAAAGAAGTACTGATTGTCAAGAGGCATAGTTGAGTGGAGGCACACACTCCTGTTGTGGGCAGTTACCACCTTGTTTTGTAGTGGAGCAGCATAATCTTAGTTCCACCTTTACACGTCACAAATATGGAATATATAAGTGCACTTAGCACTACATACTTTGTGGGTCCCAACATTACTAATGTAAAGTGTTGCACTTAAATTCAGTACTGCAGTGCATCCACTGCAGAACTAAAAATTAATATACATTGTGTGCCATAACCTTATTAAAATGAAACGCTGTCTTTAGAGATTGGCTAAAACCATCCTTACACTATTAAAATGGTTTTACTTCAGAAAGGAGAAAGATTTATAAAAATGTGTGTACTTATGTTTTCATATTCAAATTTATAATGTCATTCTCAGTTACATTTATACTCATGTATTCAAAATTACATTACATTTTCTTAAACTGCAACACACATCTAGTTATCTAGTTTTGAATTTGTGTACTGGCATTTTTCATTTATTTGTAGTTATATGTGCACAAATGACATGTATGAATGTGCATCATTGAACAATACTTTAATTGAAAGTCCTATTCAGTAATGTATCGAGGATTTAACAGATCCCAAGGTCGATATCATTCACAGGATTGGTGTGGGAAAATCCGCTAATGTTTCAGCTCACAACGTGAGAATTGAAAGGACAGTGGAGCCCCTGTTACAGACCTCTATGTTTTCTCCTTTGATTCTTTGCTGAGTGTTGCTTAATGTAACACTTATTTACCTATCCCTAGAAGACTCTTGACAGAGTTTCTGCAATGTTGACATCTTCCCACATTTTTCTCTTTTTCTGCATTTTCCCAACTTTTTGAGACCTTTTTAGATTTAATCACCCTTGATGGTTTATACTCTAAATTAAAGGACTTTAGACATTACTCTTATTTAAGGGAGAGGATCGGACATTCTTCTCTGAGCACCAGATTTTACTGTTAATTTTCTGTATTGCTGTGACTGAACTTCCTGTTTGCCTCATGCTGATTCGTCTGAACATCTTTAGGAGGTTTGACTATCCCTTGTTGTCCTGGCTATCTACAGCATGGTACTGAGATTCATTTACATTATCCTGACTGTTAACTTGTAATAAAACATTTTAACTTTATTCTCTGATTCCTATTGTTATTTTGCAGCCAGGTGGGTTACACTGTTAATTCGATGTGTTTGACTAATGCTAACTCCCTTCACCTCTCAGTCGACAAAGAAAAGACCCATCAGATAACCAATGGTGAGAGGTTGGCCCAGCACTGGATGGACTGGTAGCTTAGCAGATGGTTCGTCACTGAAGTGAGGGAGTTAGGGTGTCCCATCCAGAAATTGCCCAAACCCAGTCCAAACCCCACAGCCCATGGTTCTTTTGGAGGATTGATGGACTTCCAGCAGTTTGGGAGCGAGTTGTAACAGTGGAAGTGTGAGTAATAATAGAGTTGCACATTGCAATTGCTTACGCTTAGCTTGCGATGTTTTGCAGTGATTGTGTGGTGTTTTGCTGAGATGTTTTAATTTGTTGAGTGAATGTGGCACTTAACGCAGAGAAGTTGAAGTGGTTATCGGGTACGATGTGGCCTAAGATCCCAGGATGGTATTAAAAAGTGTAGAATACACTACATTGTAGTTGTCTGCTGTGCTGTGGTGCTAGTCATGAGATGTCGTTGACAGCACAATTGAGATAGGGACTTTGTCTTTGCATGATTTGGAGGTGTGGTTGGTATAGGGAATCTCAGTGCACAGGAAGGAACTGTATCAATCCGAGGGAGACCCCGCTGGTCGAGGTTTTGCTCAAGTGTACGTCGTAAAGTAGGTCAAAAAGTGTTACTCCGGACCGTTTTTTGTGTGTATGACTACTTTAATTTCTTTAGAGGAGGAGTCAAAGTTAGTTGTTGAAGTTGCTTTGCATTTGTTTTTGCACATAAATGGCTGAGAGAATGCGTTTGTGAAAAAACTGTAAAGGAGGGTGAGCCACTGCAAGGAGTGAGACTGACGTCACAGGTTGCCGCACTGGTATTGGTCGGTTGGTATAGCGCTCGCACTGGTATTGGTTCGGGACACTGGACAGAGAACTGTGGGTGAAGCATCATTTCAGATTGAAATGAAAAGTTATTTGTGAATTTTGTATATCTCGACTGAAAATTAATTTTTGAGTGAGGAAGATGGGAAAGGAAAATGAAAAGAAAAGAAAAAGGAGGAGATAGATGAGAAAGAGAATGCAGGTGAGGACAATGATAGTAATCCGGATTAGGATTTCATAAAATAACTATTTTAAACCGTCCACTACCATACAATGTGACCCAAGCTGGAGGAGTGAGTAATGCAAATAACCGTGGAAATTCTGATGTGCCTATCACAGCAGTAGATGTAAATTTTGATTCAATGGGAGAGGGTTCAGGGATGACAGTCCCTCCAAATTTGTCGGTCATAAATACCCCTGATGCACTAACCATTCCCGTTACAATTGGTCCTGTAGTTCCTCTGTATAAACCTGAATTGGCAGGAAATATGTGTACATCATTTGGCTGTTCCTACTGAGATGGGTACCTCAGGTAACAATCCTGTGGGCTCGACAGTGAAAAAAACCCATTTGGTCCCAACGCAAGTGAATACTCCATGTGCAGCAAGTGCAGATAATACATTAAATCAGACAGAGTTTTCCCTGAACGAAAGGTTTCCTAAAGTTAGCCACCCTTTTTAATGGCCAACATAAAGGTATCTACAAGTGCTAATTTCAGTGCCCTTAGGACAGGAATACATTTGGATTTGCCAAATTCTGACATGTTTATTTGGAATTCACCAACCAATGCAAGTCCTAGTACTGCTGAAGGAGAGATAATAATTATTACCCCTGCAGCTCAACCAGCTCTTAGTGCCCAAGAATTAGATGATTGTTTTAAAGGTATAAACATCCCAAGTGAAGGTGAAGGTTCGGGAACAAGTGGAAAGATTGATCAAACTTCGGTGAGGGAAAGCACAGTTGACGTGGCTAAGTTAGACTAGAATTAAATGTAATTATACTTGGAAATCCTGACATGTCCCAATTAAATACCTAAACATATTACCAGATGTACTGGACAGGCTCATGAAAGGTTGGCCAAATTAACTCTCAAATATGAAATTGATTTGAATAGCTCCAACGCCTTACAGAGAAGTTACAGTTTAAGTTTTAATTACTGTGATCTCACTAACATGAGACCATCAGGAATTAAATTACAGATCAGAGAATTAGTTGTTTATTTATAAAAGTGGAGTGAGTTGGATAGATGGGAAGGCAGGTGGGCAAAGTAGAAAGAACCAAAGAAAGTAAGACAAGAACTGCCTCCGTCTGGAGCAGAGGAAGAGGAGGAGGATATACAAATCCTTCCGATGAGAGAAGTGCCTGGCGGAAGCTATGTCCACGTGCCCATGAACAGAAGTGATCTTGCATCATTCAAAGACGATTTTCTGAAATTGAGGGAAAAACCAGTGGAATGGTACAGACAAATTGACCTGTTTATGAAAATTTCAAAGGTCCTGTGAATAGATTTGAATACCTTGTTTGAGATTGTGATTTCAAGTGATTTGTGGGTTGAATGCAAAAAAGCTGTGGACTGGCCTGAGAAGGAAACTATGCGACACCCAATATCAAACGGTTAGCCACCCTTGGTGGCGAGAAAATATCATCAGGTGATTACATTTCTTAAATCAAAGGTATCTCCTAAAGAGATTGATTGGGTCAAGATTGACAGAATGACTCAAGAATCCAAAGAGTCTATACATCGTTATGTTATGTAATGTTATAAAATACTTATACAGCTCACGTACACCAGGAGGTTTCATGGCGCTAGCTCTAGAGTGTGTCGGGACCATTGGGTGAAGTTATTCATGAGCCTGCACAAACAGCCATGTCTTGAGCTTTTTCCTGAAACTTAGAAGTCTATTACATGACCGATATGAGAGACTGTTGCAGGCGTTTAAGCAGTATAATGGGACGGAGACCATTGAGACCAAAGACATGGGCCATTTTGTGTTCGGGTTTGTGCTTGGATTGAAATCTAAAATTAGCATGATGATTCAGCAACATTTAATTTGTTGACAGAGTAAGTGGATTGAGGAAATTTTGTGGTACGCCATATATTGTAGTGATGCATTGGAGATGAAGCAGAAGAAATTGAAAGAGAAGTTGGTGGTGGCACAGATAAGAGCTGCACAATGAAGCCAGAATTCACAGTGTGTCAGGAATGTTGTTTCTATGCAGGGAGTGTATCAACAGGGAGTTCTGACAACACAAGATGGTAATGGGTTTCAATAACAGGGTAGAGGTTGTGGTGTTCCAATTGATACGAGTACTGGGATTGATGTTGTGAATCTGAAGAAGTCAAATCCTTGTCATGTTTGCGGCAAGTTGGGCCATTGGAAGTGGGAATGCCACCTTAATGTTGGGAATCAGGTTCAGAATAATGGATTTATGCAACCCCAAAATAATAATCCAATTCAGACACAACATGTTCCCAAAGCTCAGGGAATGTAGGTTCCACAAGCCCCAATACCATAACTGAATGCAAATGCTTCCAGATTTTATCCGAATCAGGTCTCCAATACAAACAACTACCCTTTTTTTAATCAAGGTATGTCTCAACAGGGCCCTATGATACAAGCAGATGCGGATTACTCTTTAGACCTGTCACAATGATGGTGTCTGAGGAAGGAGGAGGATTGTGTGCTTGGTGAAACCTTAGAGCTAGACCAAAGTGGTCCATTCATGGATGGTGAGGAAAATGGCCACCCTGTGTCATAATTGATTGATACTGGTGCTACCCGCTCTACTGTTAGAACACCGGAGGTTCCCAACCTACTCCTCCCGGGAAAAAAATCCAAGTTGTAGGAGTTGCCAACAAACAATTGACTAACCCTATTACTGAAGTAGTACCTGTTAAAATAGGGACTTTTGAGGAGAATTACTGAAATGTGGTGTCTGATTCAAGTCCTGTAAATCTGCTTGGAAGCTATCTTTTGTCCAAGCTAAATTGCTCCAATTAGTGTACTCCGAAGTGCATTGAGTTCCAAAGTCATGATGAAGATGTTGTCTTCAAGCTTGTAAGTCAGAGTTCAGATGTCAGACTGTACCCTATGTCGATTAGCAAGGATCTGCTCCCAGAGCTGAGAGACACAGTGCTACCTGAAGTCTGGGACTTTTCAGGGAAAGACATAGGTCTCATTAAAGTTGTTTAACCCATCCGCATAGCAGTGAAACCAAATGCTGAGTATCTGAGAATCCTGCAATACAATCTGACCCCTGAGACCATTGCTGGTATTACTCCTGTAATTGACTCAATGATACAACAAAGCATCCTGAAAGATATTGTGGGGAGTCTGTGAAACTCACCCATTATGGGCTTTCAGAAACCCAATGGCATGAATCGCATAGTCCAGGACCTCAGAAAGAACAATACCATTGCAGTCCCTTGTTGTAAGGCAGAGTGGTTCACTGTCATTGACCTTTGTCGAGCACTTTTCTCCATATCGTTGCATGAGGATAGCCAATTCCTCTTTGCTTTTCAGTTCAGTAGCCTTGTTTCGGCAGGCTGCCAAGTCCCACAAGAGAATAAGGAGAGTCTGTCCATCTTCTACTATATCCTTAAAAAGAATCTGGAGTTCCTGATAATACAGTATCACTCCACCTTGGTCGGGTACATTGACGATCTGTTGGTGGAGTCAAATGCACAGGAGGCTTGTAGACAAGATACTATAGCACTGCTGAACCACTTAGCTGAGAAAGGACATAAAGTATCTCCAACCAAGTTGCAGTACTGTAAGAGAGAAGTTCTGTACCTCGAACATCACATTGAGAAAGGAGCAAGGAAGGTGTCACAAGAGAGGATCTTGACAATTCTGCAAATGAATCCACCAACTACTCAGAAAGAAGTCAGGATGTTCCTCGGAATGGTGGGCTACTGTCGACAGTGAATTCCCAACATTTTCCTAGTGGCCAAGCCTTTGCAGAGGCTGACACACAAGGATGTGTCAGATCCTGTAACATAAGATGACATTTCAATGCATACCTCCTCATAGCTGAGAGAAAGTCTCTATTGTGCCCCAGCACTGGGAAGGCCCGATTACAATAAGTGCTTTACTTTGCTTTGCAGTAGGAAGGAGGGCTGCATTCTCTCAGTGCGGGAATATTTGCAGATCTGTTGCTTATGTTTTTTTGCTAAACAGTAGTTGCTGCTTTGCCCAGCTGCCTCAAAGCTGTGGTCTCAACAGGTGTCAGCACTGAGCAGTTCGAAAGCATTTCTTATGGATCATCCTTTAAATGTTTTGTCCCCCATTCTGTGGAAATATTGTTGACCCACACCAGAACTCAACATCTCACTAATAGCTGTTTGACTAAGTATGAACAAGTAATACTTGTGCTAGCCATATCACTCTCAAAAGAGGCACTACTTTAAATCCTGCTAATTTGTTGCCCATTCCTGAAAATGATTTTATTGAAGGTGAAGTTGAGCATGACTGTCTCAATGTTACTGAACTGTGCTCCAAGCCAAGACCTGACATACAAGATGTGCCACTACCTGAATCCGAATAAGTAATGTTTGTTGATGTCTCCTGTTTATGGGACCATGAAGGAGGCCTGAGAGCTGCCTACGCAGTTTGTACTGTCTCAGGTGTGGTCAAAGCCTCCTGGCTTCAAGGAGTGTTTTCTGCACAAGTGGCTGAATTGATTACTCTTACTAGAGCATGCTGTATTTCAGACCAGCTGAAAGTGACCATTTTCACTGAAGGTCAGTATGACACTGGTGTAGCCCATGACTTTGGACAGTTATGGGCACAACATGGATTTATGACCACTTCAGGGTCCCTGATAAGGAATGGAGAAAGTGTGAATAATTAATTAAAGGCACTACAGCTACCTGCCCAGATCGCAGCTGTGAAATGTTCTGCACATTACAAAGGGGATGATTATGTATCTGTGGGCAACAGGTATGCTGATGAGCTTGCCAGATATTATGCCTTAAATGCTTGTACTTTCAATGGTGACTATCGGTAGGAGGGAACAAATGAGACCAATTGCAACATTTTGCTAACCACAGCTGATTCATAGGAGGAAGCCGGGAGACTTTAGGAGGAAGTGTCAGAAGTAGAACAGCAAGGCTGAGTTAGAGGAAGGTGTGTTAAGACAGATGAGGATGACATTTGGGTTTTAGGAGATGGATGACCTGTGTTATCAGACAGCGTGTTACTCCCATTGGCGAGACACTATCAGGGACCTGCTCATGTAGAGAGAGATGCTTTGGTGCATTCTTTTTTTGGCAGACGTGGTTTAATCCTAGTTTTAGACTGATGGCTGAAGGGTTAGGTCACAGTTGTGTTGTGCGTCAGCAGATGAATGTGGGTGGTCCCTTCAACAGGAGGATGCAATTGGACTTCATTGAGATGCCTATGTGCAATGGGCTGAGATATGTCTTAGTGGTTGTGTGCATCTTTGGGTTGAAGCTTACCCAACGTGGAAAAATGACAGACTCCGAGGGGCAGATTTACAAGCCCCTTGTGACACTTTGGCACCGCTGTTGCGTCACTTTTGTGATGCAGCGGCAGTGTAAACAATGCAGCCAATTCACAACGTGACTCATCTAGGGAGATTCACCACGTTGTAATGCCCTACGTCACATTATACTTGTGTCAGGTATAATGTATGCAGGGTGGGCTTTCCCACGCAGGAAAGCCTCATAGAAGTGACGCATTAAATTCTACAAGATTTCACTGCGCCACTTCTAGGACGCCACTGCGTCAAAACCTTGTAAGGAGTGACGCAGTACAATAAGTATAGGTCTCAACATGCATTGCTCGAGTTGCGCCATGCTTGCGACATGACTCCAGCAATGCGTGACTTTTTGGCCAACAGATGCGTCAGAATTTCTGACGCATCTGTCAATCCTTGCGCCATATTGTAAATATGGCACATCCATGGTGGCGCAAGGGTATCGCAGGCTGGCGCAGGGAATCTGACGCATCTCTACAGATGCGTCAGTTTCTTGTAAATCTGCGACAGGGTAGCTAATTAATTCTGAGATTCGGGTTCCCATCTTCTCTGAGATCAGACTGAGGAACTCATTTTACTAATGAGATCCTGAAGATGTTGTGAACAGCACTACAAGTGGAACAGAGGCTACATTGCAGTTACAGAAAAGAGGCTTCAGGTATCGTGGAATAAGTCAATGGGGCGCTGAAATCCAGACTTGCTAAGTTATGTGCTTTGACATATCTGAAGAGGCCTGATGCATTGCCCCTCGTGTTGATGAGTCTTTGCAGTAGTCCTGATAGGAGAACAATATTATCTCCTCATGAGATAATCATGGGCAGAGCCATGAGATTGCCAGCTGTGCCTGCAAATGTGCGTGTGAGCTTTACAGATGACATGATTTTTAATTACTACAAAGGACTGGCTGATGTGGTGTGTTCTGTGTCTCAACAGGTTGGAGAGGCTACAGCACCACCTCACCAGGAGCAGTACCATGACCGCAGCCCCGGCGACTGGGTAATGGTGAAGAAGCATATGCACAAAACGTGCTTGGAGCCTCAGTGGCGAGGACCTTACAAGTCATCTTGGTCACTACAACAGCTGTGAAGTTCAAAGGTCTTCCAAACTGGGTGCATGTCTCATAAACTTGTAGATACCTGTGTCCTCTTGATGATGTAACAACACCTCTCCCTGAAGTGCCGGTGGTTACAGTGAGACAAAGGGAGCAGGGACCAGCAAGAGTCTGGGGCAGCACATGTTTGGCCTCACGGGGGGTCTGAATGAGTCAACAGTTGAAGTCAGAACAAGAGGCCCCCCACCTGTAGTGTTGGCTGTGCCAGAATCAGACCCTGGCAAAGGGCCCAGTGCTACAGTAATGCAAGTAGTGCCTGGAGACTAGTGGTCAAGAGGACAAGAGGGAAGAAGACAGAGTTTGCCTGAAGTGTGTGTGCGCCATACACTATCCCAAACGATACTGAGGAATTTTGCCTCAGTGGCAGTGATGATGAAGGGCCAGTAGTAAGGAGATCAAAGAGATCAAGAGTACCCTCACCTGAATGGACATATCTTGCTGCCAATGACTGGGAGAGAGAATTTAGGACATTTTGTTACAATAATTTGAATCCAACTGTGCCTCCTTGAACTGAACTTTGTGGCTGAACTGAGTTTTGAAATTGTATTGCCACTAAACAGACTGAGATACTTTATCCTGGATGTGATCATTAGGAAATTTGAACTGTGCATTTATTAGAGACAATTAAATAGATTTTGTAGATAAGAAAGAAGAGTACCTAGGCCCGAGTCCTCTAAAGGAGTGTAAGGTTGTCATTTAGAAGAACATGGAGTAGGGCTAAGGAAGATTCATAAAGAGCTTCTAAATAACATAATTGCATTTCATTGGTTGGACATTGTTTTGCCATTTGCACAGGTGGAAATTAATGGAGGAGATGTTTGCTGCTAATACATTTTACCCAAATGGTCTGAGTTCAAAAAAATTATAGAACCTAGTAACAATAGTGGTAGACGTAGATACATATGTACAGAGGTGTTAGATGTAATAACTATAGTAATAATTGCTTTGCTTGTAGGGTTGAACTTTCCTACACAGTCTAGTACAGGAGAGATTAGGTCCACAATTGTTCCTAAAGCACCATTTCCTACTGACAATAGTTTGCCTTCATTTGATAAGAAAGACTTACATATAGATACATCTAGAAGAGAATACTCACTGAATGTTTATTCTATATTACTTTATGAGTATGTTGATACTATGAATGCTAGGGAATGCTATGTGTATATGAAATGATCTGCCTCCACTCTAGAGTGCATCACATATCACCATATTCCTCTAAATTATGGTGCGTTGTGTAGTCTGTTCATGAGCCTTTCTATGGAATGGGACATCCCCAATATTATTACTCAAACTATGACTTAGTTTTCTCAGAAATTCCTTTGCTAAAACATTTAAATAATCAACCTGATGCTAGAACACTAGAAATAGTAGGGCACTTCTTTAAACCTTCTATGACATTGGACACTGCTTATGCTCATAGACACAACTTGACCTGTAAATTTACAGATGTCGAAAAGAAATTTATAGATTCTGTAGACGACTGTAGAAGAAATATAATGGCCAGGGCAGCAAATCATTCAAATTCACCAAATTGGGCAAAGGAGGAACTTGAGCATAAGGAAGCGGGAAAAATAGCAGCTTTAGCATTAGATTGGCAAAGTCATGGGAAATTATGTGTATATACTGGAAAATCCAAATTAGATACACATTTTGTGGGCAGAAGTTAATGTGAACACACTTTTGAAACCTGTGAAAATTGGGGATTGTATTTGGATGGAGAAGTTCCTGTTATTCCTGGAGTTTACTATGCCTGTAGGAAAAATGCTTATTGCAGACTGCCCAGGTGATGGTATGGATCATGTTATGTGGGGATAGTTGTTCAGGAAATGTAGCATTTGGGACAGCTTAATGACTCCAGAGGGGAAGAGCATATTAGAACCAAAAGAGGTGCCACTTCAAGTGAAATATTTGGACTCATCTTTGGTGCAACTGTTTATCTTTAAGAGCGATACTGAATTCTATCAAGATTAGAAAGCTGCCTACTAATACAGCTGGATCATTTTTAGTTGTAGATACTGAGATGGTAGCTCTTAGATCTATGGTTTTGCAAAACATACTTGCATTAGATGTTCTCCTCACAAAAGAGGGCGGAGTCTGCAGGATGTTAAAAGTTAAGCAGTGCTGTTCTAACATTCCTGCTAAGAGTAAGATCTTGAAGAAATATATTAAGAACATTGCTGATCTGTAGAATGATGTGAAAGGATTGGAAGCAACAGGTGCATGGGAAGCAATAGGGAATGGATTTTCTGCTGTAGGTAGATGGTTTGGAAACTTAAGGAGTGGAATTGTCAGAAACATCTTGAGACTCCTTTTTTTAAAACAAAAACACAAGCTGAGAGGTAACTTTGAAGCAAACAATATATATCAGCCGAATGCTATTTGTATCGCAAAAAGATGAATATTGATAATTGCTCTTTGTAGATTATTCCTGTTTGCAATCTATAAGGGATACAAACAAGCACAACAGAAGAAGGGAACAAAGATAAAAAGAGCAGACATAGAATAAGAAGACAGACAGAGCAGATACTATGATGACATGAAGCATCTGGAGGAGTCCAGAGGAGCATTTCTGACAAAGCCTGTGAGGTTTTAACTGGTCCATCTGATAAAAGATCTATGTCTTGATGTGATAGCCTGATTTGCCATCAGAGGAGGTACTGGAACAGCGTAATTTTAGTTCCACCCTTACACGTCACAAATACGCAATATATGCGTACACGTAGCACTGCTTACTTTGTATGTCCTAACATTATAAATGTAAAGTGTTGCACTTAAATTCAGTACCGAAATGCATTCACAGTAGAACAAAAAATTCAGAGAACTAAACTGTGAACTTAAAACTGTGTGCCTTAACCTTATTAAAATGAAATGCTGCTTTGGAGATTGGCTAAAACCATCCTCAAAGCATTAAAATGATTTTACTTCAGAAAGGAGAAAGATTTATGTACACTTGAACACTAATGTTTTTATATTCAAATTTATAATGTGATTTTCAGTTTAATTTATACTCATGTATTCAAAGTTACTATACATTTTCTGAAACAGCAACATGAATCTAGTTCTGAATTTATGTACTGACATTATTCATTTATTTGTAGTTATATGTGCACAAATAACACATATTAATGTGTACCATTGAATAATACTTTAAAGTTGGACAAGAGTAGGCCTGTATTTCTTTCTGCATAAAATACTGCTTTTCCATTTCTGCTTGCATGTCTTTTTCCTTTCAGGGAACGTGACCATGGTTTGTTAGGTTGAGAATAGATTTACCACTGTGCTAGTGATAGCGACCCTGAGACAAGGGCCTTGACAGAGATCATGGAGAGCCAGAGCACTAATTGACAGTCCCTATTCAATAATGTATCAAGGAGTTGAAGGTACCCAAGGTCAATATCGTTCACAGGACTGGTCTGGGAGAATCCGCTAACACTGCAGCTCACAACATGGGAATGGAGAGGTGGTATGAACAAAGAGTGTTATCAACAAGATTTGTGTGGTATTAACTGGTGCTCTCACAGGTTGATGTTGGACTTTGAGAGGTTCAGGCTTCTATGTTTTCTCCTTTGATTCTTTGCTGAGTGCTGCTTAGGCTAACACTTATTTCCCTATCATTTGAAGACTCTTGACCGAGCTTCTGCAATATTGACACCTTCCCACATTTGTCTCTTTTTCTTCATTGTCCCAACTTTTTGCGACCCCTTTAGATTTAATCACCCTTGATGGTTTAGACTCTAAATTAAATGACTTTAGACATCACTCATGTTTAAGGGAGAGGATCTTTTCTGAGCATCAGATTCCACTGTTAATTTACTCCTTTGCTGTGATTGAACTTAGTGTTTGCCTCATGCTGATGCTCTTGAACGTCTTTAGGAGATTTGGCTATTATGTTGTTGTCCTGTATCTCTACAGCATGGTATTGAGATTCATATACATTATACTGACTGTTAACTTGTAATAAAACCTTTTAACTTTATTCTCCTATTCCTAGTTCTTATTTTGTAGCCAAATGGGTTACACTGTTAATTAGATGTCATTTACTAATGATAAGTCCCTTCACCTCTCAGTTGACAAAGAAAAGACCCTTCGGAAAATCAATGGTGAGAGATTGGCCCAGTGCTGGATCAGTAGGCTGAAATAGAATATCTTAGGCTTTGCGTTAGCCTCTTCCATTGAAATGAGACCTGCCAGGTTTGTTAAAAACAGGAAAGTGGGCATGAAATGCCACATTTGAAACTATGCCAAAAGGTTCAATATCACATGTAAGAAATGGTCGGTCGAATTTTATAAATAAATGGAGACAGTTCTTACAACCCTCCTTCCAGAAACTGGGTTATTGCACTTGTTTAGCTGCAGTTCAACTGTGTTTCATTGGAAGCAAATGCATCTAGCAAATGGTTTTACTAAAGGTATGCCTGTAACGCAAAAACATTTTTGATGTTTTATTGTTTTCTCATTTTCTTTATTCCCACTGTTATAATTTTATGATTTTATTCAGTAGCTATCCTTTGGAGAACTGTTTTTAGTATCTCATTGAAGGGCAAGGCAATGATGCACATTGACATGGTTTTAATTAACAGTGGCAATAAAGTTTTTGTACTCAGGGTAGTAGTGAGAGCCAGATGGGAAAGTGGTTGGCGTAAAGCTCTTTAATAATCTCATGTTTCACGTTTAGAGATTTGTGCACTTTTATCCTTGATAGGATGTACTTGCAGGTAGGTCTGCATTTATGATTTGATTTGCCATTGTATGCTGCTGGACCTTATGGAAAACTAAGTTTTAGGGATTTGACATTTGATTTTTTTAATGATGGATGTCTCTTTTCATTATTGCAATCTGTTGGAATGTGGTTTATTAGTAGGGGTAAGTTGGTACCTACCACTAGTAATAAGGCCACATTTACAATATAAGGCCCAGTCAAGGTCTCAATAAATGATTCCCTTGCATAAAAATCGACGAGATGGGACTCCGGGACCGAACGGTCTCCCACAAGCGCTCTATAAACATAATCCGCAATTTAGGGCAGACAAGTTTGTTACTTTATTCAATCATGTTCTCCTCACTGGGGAAATCAATATTGGCCCCTATACATAAAGCCGGTCAAGCCTCTTTACCCTCCAATTATAGAGTGATAGCCTTAATGGATGATGAGGCAACATTTTTTGCCAAATGCCTCCTCGCAGATCTTACGACCTGGGTGGAACCTAACGTTTTGGTTCCGAAAAAACAGACTGGTTTTGTAACGGGAATTGGCACATCTACTAACAATCAAATGGTGACCCTAACTGTAGAACAAGCAATGCGATGCTCAACTAAACTTCACCTGTGTTAGTGGACTTCCGTTCAGCATTTGACACTGTACAGAGAAATATTTTGTGGGCAAAGCTGATCAACTGGGGTATCTCTCCCTTTCTTCTCAGAGCAATGCAACTTCTGTACACAAATACCTGGATGAGAGTCAGGCTGGGTTGCGGTTCAACAGTTTAAAAAATAAATCTCTATAATGAATGGGTTAAAACAAGGCTGTGTCCAGGCCCCCCTTTTGCTTAATTTATACCTTGCAGATATCAGCCCGGCTTTGAACAGAATTAATTTGCACTCTCCGACTGTGGCTGGTTTTTAATGTTTTCCATCTACTGTATGCTGGTGATATTGTCTTGACTAGTTATACTAAGGTGGGGCTTCAGCGTTTAATAAATAAAATAGTACAGTATTCTGCTGATCATGGGCTAAAAGTTAACTTAAGTAAAACTAAAACCATGCTACTTTCAAGAGGAACAGCTTCTTGCCCAATATTTAGCATAGAAGGGAAAGTGCTGGAATCAGTAACAGAGTACAGATATCTGGAGGTGGTATTTGACTTCAGGGGTTCATTCAAGAATCAGTACACCACAATTTCAAGAAGGAACAACTCACTAGTTGTAGCGTTTGACTCATTACGGAACACCTTAAAAGGCTTGTCCCTCAATCCACTTTTGCCAGTAATGGCAGCCAAACACGTTCCTTCCTTGATGTACGGTGTGGAGATACTAAGAGGGAAAGCTGATAAAATTATAGATAGTCTCATGGTAGGAACTTATCGGCGTCTTTTTAATTTGCCACGTCAGGCCTTGCCAGCACAAATTCAATTAAAATTTGGCCTAAGGAGACAAAATATGAGTAGCCTAAGAGCATATTTGAAACTATGTCACAAATTAAAAAATGATACAAGATCCACACTTAGTACCACAATATTGGAGGCTATAATGATCCTACAAACATTGCAGCACACACATATTTTAAATTGTCTATTTCTACTTTTAAAGCGGAGGAACTTTGGGCTCTTTCCCTTTCATAATCTTCTTTAATAGAGTCATTAACGGTTTCAGTAAAAAGGTCTCATCTTTGACGGATAAAGAGGTATTAGCAAAAAGAGCTCATGCATGGATGATGATTGCCACGTACGGCCCATTAAAACCTCAGACTAACCGGGCTTCCTGAATGGATTAGATGCAAAACTAAAGCTCTTGCGATTCGAGCTAGGTAATTTCCAGTTTTGCTGTAATTTACCAGCCAGTCATGCCGTCTTTGTAAGTACTGTAAAGAAGACATTTCTCATTGTCTGCTGTTGCCCAATCCTAGCGGAAGAATGAAAATGTTTGCTGAGACAGTACTTTAATCTGAATACTATGCATGCATGTCGTCAAGCATTTATAGCTGGGCTCCAGGGAGAGGACTTCATTTTTTCTGGGAGATTTTTAAAATATATGTCCATAGCTGAAGGGAAACTTGTAAAATGTGACCAGTAATTTCTGCTGATAGGAGCATTAGCTGATGGTATAAGGTAAAAAAGTAGGGAGTGGTTCTATTTCTCACTGGCTTTTTTGACATACAATTTAACTATTGTTTAGAGTTACACTGAGAAATGATTTTATAAAATGCACATTGCGCTTTACATTGTTGGACAAACTATACTCTTGTCCATCTATTCCAGGGGCAGATTTTAGGTGAAATAGTTGTAACATTTCATAAAATAAAGATGTCTCCTTAGTTGCTGTGTCCAAGGGGTAGATTTATTGAATAAATGAAATCACAACGTGGACAGGTACAGCATATAATATAGATGGTAAGTTCCAGTAAAGACCCCAGTAAATGTCCAGTAAAAGCCCCACCGGGAGCAGCTGCCCTGCTGCTCAGCCTCCAAGATAACTGACAAATCCACATCAACGTACACAGATAGAACAGTACATGACATCACAGAGACTGGCTGAGCAACAGAGAACAAGACACTAAGAAAGGACACAGAGAAGGGAAAGAAGGATGCAACAATAGTATTGATCAATGGGTAACAGGTTAACAGAATGATATTTTAATGCAGCTTCTTCTTTCTACTTGGCCTTTTCTGACATAGGTCAAACAGGATGGTTTTTAACTAATGCATCGTACTAGGACGTGAAAGATTTTATAAAAGCATGATTCACTTCAAATCATGTAAAGGCTTAATTGCATGCAATAAGACCTATGTGTTGAAACTATCATAGATTATGATTAATATTGTTTTTAGACTGCATCTTTGAAAGTACACAAAGTTTATTTTTGCATATTAGGATGACTGTTTTAACTGTGCTAGATTGTAAGTTTTACCTCACTGAACAATAACATTATTCATTCATTAAAAAAAAAAAAGATTCCCTTGCTCAACCTTTGGTAGCTGGCTGTGAGCAGGCAGGCTTAACTTAGGAGACAGGTGTGTAAACCATTTAAAACACCAATCATTAAATAAGTAAGACACAACACACAATAAAAATCCAACACCAATTTATAAAAGTAGGAAACATTTTTATGATTAAAATGACACTAAAACGACAAAAATCCAATGTAGTGAACCAGAGATATGAATTTTTAAAGAATAAACACTTTCTAGTGCCTAACAAACCACAAGCGCCCCTTTGGGACATCTGGTCACACTTAACCGGGATTAAGTCAAAGTTTCAGGGTGACCGCAATGGATCCCGGGTCTGACACAGTGAGAGGTAGGGCCTGGTCAAGTTTTTACCTTCTGACTTAGTAACTTATTTGGAACGTTTTTGACATCAAGCGAGGCTTCTCGTCTGGCCGGCTTTAGGTTTGACGACAGCAGCTTGGTCCAGTGGGATGCCTCGGTTGATTGCTGGAAGTCTCGTCGATGATGAAGAGCTCCGGAGCTTCAGCGGGACAAACCTGAAATTCAGACCGGGTCGCGGTTCAGTGTCGGCAGCTTGACTCCCGATGATGGGTCGGTCAACTTATGAAGCTTTTTACTAAAAAATTTCATAATGATCTCAAACTTCTGGATCTTCTTCCAGAAGGTCCTTTTTTGGTTTGAGAGTGTCCACAACACCAATCAAAAGTTCCAGAATCTTCGAGATGCTCCTTGGGACGTTGGGACTACAATTCCCACAATGCACCTGGCCAAATCCTTAAAAGTACAGTTGAACAGTGGACAGCTGGGTTCTTCTTGGTGGAGATGATGCAGATGAAGCTCTTTTAATCTGTTGCTTTCAGGGAATTCACTTCTTCAACTTTCAAAGCAAGGCAAAGTCCTTTTTGGGCGCTTAAGACCAAAGTGTGCATCAGGTGCAGTCCTTATGAGTGCAGTCCCCTCTTTTGCAGTCCAAGGGTCCAGCGGGGCAGCCCATCTTCTTCTTGCAGTGTTAGGGCAGTGACCTGAGTTGCTTGGCTGCTCTCCCATATTTATCCAGTAATATTGGGTGAAATGCAGGGGGCACCTCTGACCCATGGGGTACAGGGTGCCGCCCAGAAGTATGATAGCTTCCTCAAAAGTGTGGCATATTCTTATCCCAGAAAACACTGTTTGGCAAAATCCAAAATGGAGAAACTTTTTCCTGAATGTTAAGATCTGGCTAAGCCAACCCACCGGCATGGCTAACTTTCCCTAACAATCCTCTTCCAGTCTTTCTGCTAATTCAATTTATTTATTTATATTTATAAAGCCCACTTATCACCAAAAGGGTATCATGGCACTGGTAGCCTAAAATACCATGGGGGGAAATTCAGCTGCACAGCTACCACAAGAGAAGAGTGGGAGATTATTGGGGGAAGAGCCAGGTTTGCAAGGCTTTCTTACATGTAGCAAGTCCGTTAACAATCTAAGGGATGCCAGAAGCTGGCTCCAGAGTAAAGCTACCCTCACTGAGAAAGCCCATCCTCCTTGTCTGGTTTTCTTGAATTTAGGAACACCGTTTAGATTAGCCGACGAGTTACTGGGGCTCTTGTCTGGCTGCGTGTGCAGGAAGTGGGGGTGAGCTTGTGTCCTCTCCTAAACATCATGTGCTCTTTGAAGATCAGTTTAGCTACTCCACCCCCATCCTGACTTTTGCTCTGCAGCTGCCGATCTCCTCCAACCAGATGTCCTTTGTCTCTATGCCGGCCACTTCACGCCTCATCAGAGCAGTTTGGCTCAGCCTGTCAAAGGCTGGCTCAATCAGGAGTGGCTGCTAGAAGGCGGGAATTTGGCACATCAGAAAAGCAAGTTCTATAACTTCTTTTCAGTAATAGTTATAATAAATCAAACTGTAGAAAGTTGTTGGGTTTATCATAACGTTTCTTTTAAGTCCTTGAATTACTATTTTAGCTCACTCCTGTCAATAGTTATACTTTATTAAAGTATTCCAATGTTAGCCTGTGGGGCTAATGCACTACCCTGGGGGAAAACTTAATTGCCAGTTTTCCCTCACCAGGGCATATAAAACATCTTTTATAATGTTACTGCTTATTTTAACATTGCACCCTACCCTTGGGGCATAGAGGCTGGCAGTTGAAGACTTTGGAAGTACCTTTAATTCCAAAATCGAATGTTCATATGATTTATTTTTAAAAGCAGCCTGCAAAGCAGGGTTACCTTTAAAATGACAGCAGGCAACACAGCAGTGCACACTTTAGTGCATTAAATCTACTGGACCTCTAAACCTACATGCCCTACCATATACTACTGACTTACAGGTAGGTTATCAGTACCTATTGTAAGTATACCAAATTACCATGTACTTTAAATCCAAGCACAGGCCCTGGATCTGGTTAGCAGAGCAGAGGGCACAATCAGAGTCAGAAAAAAAACCCAGCTTTTAGTAATCCAGAGGTCTCCAGCAAGTAGCTCACGAGCTACTGTAGCTCTCCAGCTACCTCCGAGTAGCTCACCTGTGTGCAGCCCAGCTTATTAAATTAGAAAGCTTTTGCTTGGTTGAATTAATAGACATATAACAAAATTGAAATTATAGAACACTAATAATATTAGTAGCTCTCAGTACAGAAAGGTTGGAGACCCCTGTAGTAGTCTAAATGAGGGCAAATAGTGGGGGGACACTGCAAAAAGCCCTGCTTTCTCACACAATCTCATAATCTTCATGAAGTTTTACATATGTGTCACAGGTGTAAGTTCCAAATAAACAAGAAATGAAATGAGACAAATATCCATATTTCAGATCTCAGACCAACTTGATAAGCAATTCACTTTTGAAACTAGCTGCAAGCAACAAGTACATCACCTGAAGATCAGAGGCTCGCACCCAGGCATCATTCCTACAGCAGCATAAAAACAAAGTAAACCATCGCTAGAATACGTGTTATGTGTAAATTCATACATAATTCACGTTTTGCCTTCTCTAAGAATATGATCTAGTCCGTTCACATTTGCCTCAGGGTCTGTCTTTTAATTACCTTGAAATTGAAACTAGCATCTGCCGTCGTATCCTGCTAATTAAATCCGGGGTGAAGGTGGAAGCTAGGAAGGGCGTGATCGCAGAAAGCTGCTATGTCTACTTTTTTGTCGATCTTTCACCTCATCTCAGCATCAGGGATGTAGCTTCAGGGGGTGGAAGGTGAGGGGGGTTGGGGTGTATGGGGTCGGAATCCCCCCCGAAAATTTCTTAGTCGGTATAGGCCTTGCAGTGTCAGTCGGATTGTCTGTCTGCAGGGCAGAAGTGACATCAACTTAGATCCTTCACAAAAACAAATGCATTTTAGGTTGTTTTGCAAGTAAGAAATCGGGGATAGTGTTGGGTGCGCGTGACCACGTATGGGAGCCAAACCCAATGCCCTCTTTATCACTGGGCGTGTGGTATTTGGCAGTTTTTCACTTCCTTACTATGGCCCGGTAGCTCAGGATTCCTTAGGCACATGTTTATTCGCTCTCTGTCTGAAAGAGGCATTGGAGTGAGTTCTATTTGGCCACTCCTGCACAACTAGCCATTAGAAAGTGCCTTTGCCTGATGATATCTGCTCGGGTTTTGAGACTGATTGTGACATCACTCACTGGCCCACTCCTTGCATTGTATTTTTTATTGATCAAGTGCACGTACTCAAACCTTTTTGGTGTTATCCTTTAATGTGGCCCTGCTTAGAGTTGAAATTCATACTTTTGAACGATGATAATGAGATTGATTGCAAATGACAGAATAGTGGAAAAATCTTGCTACTCAGAGCATCTCGGGAACATAGATTTTCAAAATTCAAGGCAAAATTATATTTTTCGTTTTTGGGCACTCCCTTCCCCAGTGCAACAACCACACTATTATGCCGGTTGTTGCAAAATTGGATCTTTTAAAGGACATTTTCGATGGCACTGTGAAGCAGTTGCTTGCAACGGCCTTAATGCAGTGCTAGGCCTGCCACTAGTTTTCCCTAAACAAAGTCTCTGTTCAGATCTTGCCAGTGGACTCAAATACTGATTTTACCATAAGAGCATGGTAAAAGCAGTCAAACTTTCTCAGGTTATATGCGATAGCACAAATAAAGATTCAGCAGTTAAAGTAATGAAACCGAGTGGCTCACAAGCAGAATGCTGAGAAGCTCTCAATCAGGATGTTTAACTCGCATGTTTCATCTTCTGCCTTTGCAAACTTTTTTCATTGCCTATTTACTGTGCCTCTTCCAATATCGATTACCACTGCCGGAATAACACCATTTAATTATCCCTCTGCTAGATATGGATGTGAGAGAGATGACTGGCATGCTACTTTCTCTTTGTGCATGCAATGGAAGATTTGCAAAGATGTGAGTCTTTTTCTTTGCACAAGAAGTGCCAATGAGTGGTTTCTTACACTGACTGCCTGAGCCCCTGAACGAGACAAAAATACATATCTGAGGAAGCATAGCCCTTAGTAACGCTGCAATGCCCTATAACGGCATGATGACACTTGCTTACTTTAGATTAAAAAAATAAATGCTCCTTTCTTTCCTTTGGCAGGGCCTGTGTTTATATGCCACTTGCCTTATTATTGCTGTTGAAAGAATAACACAATTTTCACATAATTCATAGGGTTGTGGCTGCATTGCCTAGAAGCAAAATAAAGTTATAGACAAAGCAAAAATATTTGTGGTGAATTAATGATTTGACATTGCAAGCTTGCTAAACGTCTCAGTTGATGTACATATAGAAAGAGAGAGAGTCATCTTATTAAGTGCAGCAGCTACCCTGCTTTGGTCCCGGCAATAATTGTATCACAGTCCTGCTCAACTGAAACCCAATTAGGATTACTCAATTGAAGGACCGTGAAAGTAATCTTTTTTGGGACCTCTGGAAGTTTCCTGCCATAGAGTTCCATAATTTAGGAGCTGTTAGCTAGGAAGCTGCTCCACCTCCCTTGGCACATCGACTTGGTGAAATAACATTAGCCTTGCATCAAAAGACCATAGGGCATGGATAGGGACATAAAAGTTCAATTTACTTTGCAAAATAGTGGAAGTTTCTCATGGTAGACTCTGTGATACAAACACTATTTATTAAAATGTTTGCAATCTGGAAGATCAAGTGCAAGAATATAGTGGCACACTAATATGTTGGCCAAAATATTGAGGGCCAAAATATTGAAAGGTAAATGCGTATAGGGAAGTATAGAATTATTACTCTTAAGTCCACATATATGCACCTTGACGAGATATATTTATCTTTGGTTTTTACACTGAATATATATAGATACAAAAAGGTGTATTGAAGAATGAGTAGGTGCATGAGTGTCTGAATGGAGGATTTAGTGGGTGTGTGACTGGCTGTTTAAGTGAGAGATTAAAAGTGTCTTAATGAATGCTTGGGTGAATGATTAATCTGTGTGAATGTCTGTATCAGTCTGTCAATTGGTGTGTAAGTGGCTGCATGGGTTGGTGAGTAGCTACATGAGTGTCTATATGGGTTAATGATTGGTTGTCTGATTACCTGTATGGGTGGCTGAGTGTCTGTGTGGGTGGGTGGTGGGTGACTCCCTCCATGGATGTGTGAGTGGGTGATTCAATGGGTGTATGGGTTCATGAGTGCAGCTGCGAGGGGCTGTATGGTGAGTGAGTGTGCATATGGCTGTGTTGGTGGGTGAATGGATGTCTCAGTGGTATATGTGTGAGTAACTACATATGTGAAAGGCAGTATATGTGAATGTTGGAGTATATAAGTGACTATATGTGAGAGTGAGTGATTGTGAGAGTGGCTGTATGGATAAATGTGTGCTTGTGTCAGTGATTGTATAAGAGAGTAAGTATGTGTTAGTATCTGTATTAATAAGTGAGGTGGTGTGTATAACTCTATTGGTGAGTAAATGGCAGTGTGATTGAGTCGTTAGGTGACTGACTAGGTGTGTGAGTATCTCTGTGGATGAGTGGCAGTATGTGAGTGTCTGTATGGGTGTATGAGTGCATATATCAAAGGATGTATTGATGAGTGACTGCGTGTATGAGTGGCTGTATCAGTGAGTGAGTGTATGTGTGTAGACCTATGAATCAGTGAGTGGGTATGTACTAAACGGTATTGGTGTGTCTATGGTTTCGAGAATGGTAGTCTGTTTTTAGAGTGGGTGTATGAAAGGTTATATTAGGGTGCGAGGAGGTGCATTAGATATTAAGTGGATGATGTCATCAGTGATGTCATTTGAGATGTCATCAGTGATGTCATCAGTGATGTCACTGACCATGTCATGAGTGATGTAATATGTGACGTCATCAGCAGTGCATTTTGGGTGCGCGAGTTATAGTTAGCTCAACTAATTATAATGGCCGAATTTCTCTGGTTTTGTACGAGTGAAATGTCCAACTAACTATAACGTCCCTGAAACCTGTGGTTTTTTTCAGTGAATTTGTAAGGTTTTTTAAATGCTAATTTCTAACTATAACGTCCCTGAAACCTATGTTTTTTTTCAGTGAATTTCAAAGGTTTTTTAAATGCTAATTCCTAACTATAACGTCCCAGAAACCTCTGTTTTTTTCAGTGAATTTCTAAGGTTTTTTAAATGCTAATTTCTAAATATGCCTACATAGGTAGGACATGTGCAGAAAGATGAAGAAAGGCGCAGAAAGAAGCAAGAGAAGTGCAGAAAGAGGCAATAGAAGTCAAGAAAGAGGAAGAAAGGTGCAGAAAGAAGCAAGAGAAGTGCAGAAAGAACCAACAGAGGTGCAGAAAGAGGCCTACTTTGACTGTACCTTACAACAGACTCATACAAAGTAGCCTAATCACTAATCCTTCTCCCAAGATGTCTTAAACCTCACTTTTCTCTTGAAGGTTCACTATTAATCGACTGCTCAGAATGTTAGGCCTACCTACCAAATATAAAACAGCAATCCTAATCATAACACTGTCGTAAGTCTGACCAAGTTTGTGACAAAGCATGCGTGTCACTGCTTTTACCGAGTGACATGTTACATAATAATAAACATAGAAATACTTGAATACCTGTGTTTCAAACAGCTCACTCTGTAAATATGTGTACAGAAGGGTATGTGTATTTCTTTCTGCTCATAATACAGGGACATGGGTATTCAATAGTATATTTGAGGGGCTCTATAGCACCTATATACATAAGACATGTCTGCCTGTGCAACTGAATGACTGAGCAGAACTGAGAACATTTAACCACCTATAGCAGAAGCAACCCACATTTTAAGCTACCATCTTTAGATGCATAACACATGTGAGAATACATATACAAGTAGACATATACCTCAGTCACAAGAGCACGCAGACCTATAAACATAACAGCTTGCACTTCCCATTTGAGTACAGAAAGAGGCGAGAGAAGTACAGAAAGGAGCAAGAGATGTGCAGAAAGAAACCAAAGACGTGCAGAAAGAAGGAACAGAGGTGCAGAAAGAGGTAAGAGGGGTGCAGAAAGAGGGAAGAGGGGTGCAGAAAGAGGTAAAAGGGGTGTATAAATAATCAAGAGAGGTGCAGAAAGAAACAAAAGAAGTACAGAAAGCAGGAACAGAGGTGCAGAAAGAGGCAAGGGGGTGCAGAAAGAGGGAAGAGGGTTGCAGAAAGAGGCACACGGAGTGTAGAAATAAGCAAGAGAGGTGCAGAAATAAGCAAGAGAAGTGGAGAAAGAAGCAACAGAGTTGCAGAAAGACGGATGAGGGGTGGCGAAAGAGGCATGCCAAGTGCAGAAAGAAGCAACAGAGATGAAAAAAGGGGGAAGAGGGGTGGAGAAAGAGGGAAGAGGGGAGCAGAAAGAGGCACAAGGGGTGCAGAAAGAAGCAAGAGAGGTGCAGGAATAAGCAAGAGAAGTGCAGAAAGAAGCAACAGAGGTGCAGAAATACGGATGAGGGGCAGAGAAAGAGGCAAGCACAGTGCAGAAAGAAGCAACAGAGATGAAAAAAAGGGGAAGAGGGGTAGAGAAAGAGGCCAGAGGGATGCAGAAAGAAGCAAGGGAGGGGCAGAAAGAAACAAAATAAGTGTAGAAAGAAGCAACAGAGGTGTAGAAAGAGGCAAGAGGAGTGCAGAAAGAGTGAAGAGGGGTACAGAAAAAGGCACGAGGGGTGCTGAAAGATGCAAGAGAGGTGCATAAAGAAGCAAGAGAAGTGCATAAAGAAGCAACAGAGATGCAGAAAGGGGGAAGTGGGGTGGAGAAAGAGGCAAGAGGGATACAGAAAAAAGCAAGAGAGTTGCAGAAAGAAACAAAAGAAGTGCAGAAAGAAGGAACAGAGGTGCAGAAAGAGGCAAGAGGGGAGCAGAAAGAAGGAAAAGGGGTGCAGAAAGAGGCATGAGGGGTGCACATAGAAGCAAGAGAGGTGCAGAAGAAACAAAAAAAGAGCAGTAAGAAGGAACGGAGGTGCAGAAAGAGGCAAGAGGGGTGCAGAAAGATGGAAGAGGGGTGCAGAGAGAAGCATGAGTGGTGCAGAAAGAAGCAAAGAGGTGCAGAAAGAAGCAAGGGTAGTTCAGAAAGAAGCAACAGCGGTGCAGAAAGAGGCAAAAGGGGTGCCAAAAAAGGGAAGGTGGGTTCAGAAAGAAGCACGAGTGGTGCAGAAAGAAGGAACAGAGGTGCAGAAAGAGGCAAGAGGGGTGCAGAAAGAGGCATTTTAGGTTGTTTTGCAAGTAAGAAATCGGGGATAGTGTTGGGTGCGCGTGACCACGTATGGGAGCCAAACCCAATGCCCTCTTTATCACTGGGCGTGTGGTATTTGGCAGTTTTTCACTTCCTTACTATGGCCCGGTAGCTCAGGATTCCTTAGGCACATGTTTATTCGCTCTCTGTCTGAAAGAGGCATTGGAGTGAGTTCTATTTGGCCACTCCTGCACAACTAGCAATTAGAAAGTGCCTTTGCCTGATGATATCTGCTCGGGTTTTGAGACTGATTGTGACATCACTCACTGGCCCACTCCTTGCATTGTATTTTTTATTCATCAAGTGCACGTACTGAAACCTTCTTGGTGTTATCCTTTAATGTGGCCCTGCTTAGAGTTGAAATTCATACTTTTGAATGATGATAATGAGATTGATTGCAAATGACAGAATAGTGGAAAAATCTTGCTACTCAGAGCATCTCGGGAACATAGATTTTCGAAATTCAAGGCAAAATTATATTTTTAGTTTTTGGGCACTCCCTTCCCCAGTGCAACAACCACACTATTATGCCGGTTGTTGCAAAATTGGATCTTTTAAAGGACATTTTCGATGGCACTGTGAAGCAGTTGCTTGCAACGGCCTTAATGCAGTGCTAGGCCTGCCCCTAGTTTTCCCTAAACAAAGTCTCTGTTCAGATCTTGCCAGTGGACTCAAATACTGATTTTACCATAAGAGCATGGTAAAAGCAGTCAAACTTTCTCAGGTTATATGCGATAGCACAAATAAAGATTCAGCAGTTAAAGTAATGAAACCGAGTGGCTCACAAGCAGAATGCTGAGAAGCTCTCAATCAGGATGTTTAACTTGCAAGTTTCATCTTCTGCTTTTGCAAACTTTTTCATTGCCTATTTACTGTGCCTCTTCCAATATCGATTACCACTGCCGGAATAACACCATTTAATTATCCCTGTGCTAGATGTGGATGTGAGAGAGATGACTGGCATGCTCCTTTCTCTTTGTGCATGCAATGGAAGATTTGCAAAGATGTGAGTCTTTATCTTTGCACAAGAAGTGCCAATGAGTGGTTTCTTACACTGACTGCCTGGGCCCCTGAACGAGACAAAAATACATACCTGAGGAAGCATAGCTCTTAATAACGATGCAATGCCCTATAAAGGCATGATGACACTTGCTTACTTTAGATTAAAAAAATAAATGCTCCTTTCTTTCCTTTGGCAGGGCCTGTGTTTATATGCCACTTGCCTTATTATTGCTGTTGAAAGATTAACACAATTTTCACATAATTCATAGGGTTGTGGCTGCATTGCCTAGAAGCAAAATAAAGTTATAGACAAAGCAAAAATATTTGTGGTGAATTAATGATTTGACATTGCAAGCTTGCTAAACGTCCCAGTTGATGTACATATAGAAAGAGAGAGAGTCATTTTATTAAGTGCAGCAGCTACCCTGCTTTGGTCCCGGCACTAATTGTATCACAGTCCTGCTCATCTGAAACCCAATTAGGATTACTCAATTGAAGGGCCATGAAAGTAATCTTTTTTGGGACTTCTGGAAGTTTCCTGCCATAGAGTTTCATAATTTAGGAGCTGTTAGCTAGGAAGCTGCTCCACCTCCCTTGGCACATCGACTTGGTGAAATAACATTACCCTTGCATCAAAAGACCATAGGGCATGGATAGGGACATAAAAGTTCAATTTACTTTGCAAAATAGTGGAAGTTTCTCATGGTAGACTCTGTGATACAAACACAATGTATTAAAATGTTTGCAATCTGGAAGATCAAGTGCAAGAATATAGTGGCACAATAATATGTTGGCCAAAATATTGAGGGCCAAAATATTGAAAGGTAAATGCGTATAGGGAAGTATAGAATTATTACTCTTAAGTCCACATATATGCACCTTGACGAGATATATTTATCTTTGGTTTTTACACTGAATATATATAGATACAAAAAGGTGTATTAAAGAATGAGTAGGTGTATGAGTGTCTGAATGTAGGATTTAGTGGGTGCGTGACTAACTGTTTAAGTGAGAGATTAAAAGTGTCTTAATGAATGCTTGGGTGAATGATTAATCTGTGTGAATGTCTGTATCAGTCTGTCAATTGGTGTGTAAGTGGCTGCATGGGTTGGTGAGTAGCTACATGAGTGTCTATATGGGTTAATGATTGGTTGTCTGATTACCTGTATGGGTGCCTGAGTGTCTGTGTGGGTGGGTGGGGGGTGACTCTCCCCATGGATGTGTGAGTGGGTGATTCAGTGGGTGTATGGGTTCATGAGTGCATCTGCGAGGGGCTGTATGGTGAGTGAGTGTGCGTATGGCTGTGTTGATGAGTGAATGGATGTCTCAGTGGTATATGTGTGAGAAACTACATATGTGAAATGCAGTATATGTGAATGTTGGAGTATATAAGTGACTATATGTGAGAGTGAGTGATTGTGAGAGTGGCTGTATGGATAAATGTGTGCTTGTGTCAGTGATTGTATAAGAGAGTAAGTATGTGTTAGTATCTGTATTAATAAGTGAGGTGGTGTGTATAACTCTATTGGTGAGTAAATGGCGGTGTGATTGAGTCGTTGGGTGACTGACTAGGTGTGTGAGTATCTCTGTGGATGAGTGGCAGTATGTGAGTGTCTGTATGGGTGTATGAGTGCATATATCAAAGGCTGTATTGATGAGTGACTGCGTGTATGAGTGACTGTATCAGTGAGTGAGTGTATGTGTGTAGACCTATGAATCAGTGAGTGGGTATGTACTAACCGGTATTGGTGTGTCTATGGTTTCGAGAATGGTAGTCTGTTTTTTAGAGTGGGTGTATGAAAGGTTATATTAGGGTGTGAGGAGGTGCATTAGATATTAAGTGGATGATGTCATCAGTGATGTCATTTGAGATGTCATCAGTGATGTCACTGACCATGTCATGAGTGATGTAATATGTGACGTCATCAGCAGTGCATTTTGGGTGCGCGAGTTATAGTTAGCTCAACTAACTATAATGGCTGAATTTCTCTGGTTTTGTATGAGTGAAATGTCCAACTAACTATAACGTCCCTGAAACCTGTGGTTTTTTCAGTGAATTTCAAAGGTTTTTTAAATGCTAATTCCTAACTATAACGTCCCTGAAACCTCCGTTTTTTTCAGTGAATTTCTAAGGTTTTTTAAAAGCTAATTTCTAAATATGCCTACATAGGTAGGACATGTGCAGAAAGATGAAGAAAGGCGCAGAAAGAAGCAAGAGAAGTGCAGAAAGAGGCAACAGAAGTCAAGAAAGAGGAAGAAAGGTGCAGAAAGAAGCAAGAGAAGTGCAGAAAGAACCAACAGAGGTGTAGAATGAGGCCTACTTTGACTGTACCTTACAACAGACTCATACAAAGTAGCCTAATCACTAATCCTTCTCCCAAGATGTCTTAAACCTCACTTTTCTCTTGAAGGTTCACTATTAATCGACTGCTCAGAATGTTAGGCCTTCCTACCAAATATAAAACAGCAATCCTAATCATATCACTGTCGTAAGTCTGACCAAGTTTGTGACAAAGCATGCGTGTCACTGCTTTTACCGAGTGACATGTTACATAATAATAAACATAGAAATACTTGAATACCTGTGTTTCAAACAGCTCACTCTGTAAATATGTGTACAGAAGGGTATATGTATTTCTTTCTGCTCATAATACAGGGACATGGGTATTCAATAGTATATTTGAGGGGCTCTATAGCACCTATATACATAAGACATGTCTGCCTGTGCAACTGAATGACAGAGCAGAACTGAGAACATTTAACCACCTATAGCAGAAGCTACCCACATTTTAAGCTACCATCTTTAGATGCATAACACATGTGAGAATACATATACAAGTAGACATATACCTCAGTCACAAGAGCACGCAGACCTATAAACATAACAGCTTGCACTTCCCATTTGAGTACAGAAAGAGGCGAGAGAAGTACAGAAAGGAGCAAGAGATGTGCAGAAAGAAACCAAAGACGTGCAGAAAGAAGGCAAGAGGGGTGCAGAAAGAGGGAAGAGGGGTGCAGAAAGAGGTAAAAGGGGTGCATAAAGAATCAAGACAGGTGCAGAAAGAAACAAAAGAAGTACAGAAAGCAGGAACAGAGGTGCAGAAAGAGGCAAGGGGGTGCAGAAAGAGGGAAGAGGGTGGCAGAATGAGGCACAAGGAGTGTAGAAATAAGCAAGAGAGGTGCAGAAATAAGCAAGAGAAGTGCAGAAAGAAGCATCAGAGGTGCAGAAAGATGGATGAGGGGTGGCGAAAGAGGCAAGAAAAGCGCAGAAAGAAGCAACAAAGATGAAAAAAGGGGGAGGAGGGGTGGAGAAAGAGGGAAGAGGGGCAGAAAGAAGCAAGAGAGGTGCAGGAATAAGCAAGAGAAGTGCAGAAAGAAGCAACAGAGGTGCAGAAAGATGGATGAGGGGCAGAGAAAGAGGCAAGCACAGTGCAGAAAGAAGCAACAGAGATGAAAAAGGGGAAAGAGTGGTGGAGAAAGAGGCCAGAGGGATGCAGAAAGAAGCAAGGGAGGTGCAGAAAGAAACAAAATAAGTGTAGACGAAGCAACAGAGGTGTAGAAAGAGGCAAGAGGAGTGCAGAAAGAGGGAAGAGGGGTACAGAAAGAGGCACGAGGGGTGCTGAAAGAAGCAAGAGAGGTGCATAAAGAAGCAAGAGAAGTGCATAAAGAAGCAACAGAGATGCAGAAAGGGGGAAGTGGGGTGGAGAAAGAGGCAAGAGGGATAGAGAAAGAAGCAAGAGAGTTGCAGAAAGAAACAAAAGAAGTGCAGAAAGAAGGAAAAGAGGTGCAGAAAGAGGCAAGAGGGGAGGAGAAAGAAGGAAAAGGGGTGCAGAAAGAGGCATGAGGGGTGCACATAGAAGCAAGAGAGGTGCAGAAAGAAACAAAAAAAGAGCAGTAAGAAGGAACGGAGGTGCAGAAAGAGGCAAGAGGGGTGCAGAAAGATGGAAGAGGGGTGCAGAGAGAAGCACGAGTGGTGCAGAAAGAAGCAAAGAGGTGCAGAAAGAAGCAAGGGTAGTTCAGAAAGAAGCAACAGAGGTGCAGAAAGAGGAAAAATGGGTGCCAAAAAAGGGAAGATGGGTTCAGAAAGAAGCACGAGTGGTGCAGAAAGAAGGAACAGAGGTGCAGAAAGAGGCAAGAGGGGTGCAGAAAGAGACATTTTAGGTTGTTTTGCAAGTAAGAAATCGGGGATAGTGTTGGGTGCGCGTGACCACGTATGGGAGCCAAACCCAATGCCCTCTTTATCACTGGGCGTGTGGTATTTGGCAGTTTTTCACTTCCTTACTATGGCCCGGTAGCTCAGGATTCCTTAGGCACATGTTTATTCGCTCTCTGTCTGAAAGAGGCATTGGAGTGAGTTCTATTTGGCCACTCCTGCACAACTAGCAATTAGAAAGTGCCTTTGCCTGATGATATCTGCTCGGGTTTTGAGACTGATTGTGACATCACTCACTGGGCCACTCCTTGCATTGTATTTTTTATTGATCAAGTGCACGTACTCAAACCTTCTTGGTGTTATCCTTTAATGTGGCCCTGCTTAGAGTTGAAATTCATACTTTTGAACGATGATAATGAGATTGATTGCAAATGACAGAATAGTGGAAAAATCTTGCTACTCAGAGCATCTCGGAAACATAAATTTTAGAAATTCAAGGCAAAATTATATTTTTCGTTTTTGGGCACTCCCTTCCCCAGTGCAACAACCACACTATTATGCCGGTTGTTGCAAAATTGGATCTTTTAAAGGACATTTTCGATGGCACTGTGAAACAGTTGCTTGCAACGGCCTTAATGCAGTGCTAGTCCTGCCCCTAGTTTTCCCTAAACAAAGTCTCTGTTCAGATCTTGCCAGTGGACTCAAATACTGATTTTACCATAAGAGCATGGTAAAAGCAGTCAAACTTTCTCAGGTTATATTCGATAGCACAAATAAAGATTCAGCAGTTAAAGTAATGAAACCGAGTGGCTCACAAGTAGAATGCTGAGAAGCTCTCAATCAGGATGTTTAACTCGCATGTTTCATCTTCTGCTTTTGCAAACTTTTTTCATTGCCTATTTACTGTGCCTCTTCCAATATCGATTACCACTGCCGGAATAACACCATTTAATTATCCCTGTGCTAGATATGGATGTGAGAGAGATGACTGGCATGCTCCTTTCTCTTTGTGCATGCAATGGAAGATTTGCAAAGATGTGAGTCTTTTTCTTTGCACAAGAAGTGCCAATGAGTGGTTTCTTACTCTGACTGCCTGAGCCCCTGAACGAGACAAAAATACATACCTGAGGAAGCATAGCCCTTAGTAACGCTGCAATGCCCTATAACGGCATGATGACACTTGCTTACTTTAGATTAAAAAAATAAATGCTCCTTTCTTTCCTTTGGCAGGGCCTGTGTTTATATGTCACTTGCCTTATTATTGCTGTTGAGAGATTAACACAATTTTCACATAATTCATAGGGTTGTGGCTGCATTGCCTAGAAGCAAAATAAAGTTATAGACAAAGAAAAAATATTTGTGGTGAATTAATGATTTGACATTGCAAGCTTGCTAAACGTCCCAGTTGATGTACATATAGAAAGAGAGAGAGTCATTTTATTAAGTGCAGCAGCTACCCTGCTTTGGTCCCGGCACTAATTGTATCACAGTCCTGCTCAACTGAAACCCAATTAGGATTACTCAATTGAAGGGCCATGAAAGTAATCTTTTTGAGACTTCTGGAAGTTTCCTGCCATAGAGTTCCATAATTTAGGAGCTGTTAGCTAGGAAGCTGCTCCACCTCCCTTTGGCACATCGACATGTTGAAATAACATTAGCCTTGCATCAAAAGACCATAGGGCATGGATAGGGACATAAAAGTTCAATTTACTTTGCAAAATAGTGGAAGTTTCTCATGGTAGACTCTGTGATACAAACACAATGTATTAAAATGTTTGCAATCTGGAAGATCAAGTGCAAGAATATAGTGGCACACTAATATGTTGGCCAAAATATTGAGGGCCAAAATATTGAAAGGTAAATGCGTATAGGGAAGTATAGAATTATTACTCTTAAGTCCACATATATGCACCTTGACGAGATATATTTATCTTTGGTTTTTACACTGAATATATATAGATACAAAAAGGTGTATTGAAGAATGAGTAGGTGTATGAGTGTCTGAATGTAGGATTTAGTGGGTGCGTGACTGACTGTTTAAGTGAGAGATTAAAAGTGTCTTAATGAATGCTTGGGTGAATGATTAATCTGTGTGAATGTCTGTATCAGTCTGTCAATTGGTGTGTAAGTGGCTGCATGGGTTGGTGAGTAGCTACATGAGTGTCTATATGGATTAATGATTGGTTGTCTGATTACCTGTATGGGTGCCTGAGTGTCTGTGTGGGTGGGTGGGGGGTGATTCTCCCCATGGATGTGTGAGTGGGTGATTCAGTGGGTGTATGGGTTCATGAGTGCATCTGCGAGGGGCTGTATGGTGAGTGAGTGTGCGTATGGCTGTGTTGGTGAGTGAATGGATGTCTCAGTGGAATATGTGTGAGTAACTACATATGTGAAAGGCAGTATATGTGAATGTTGGAGTATATAAGTGACTATATGTGAGAGTGAGTGATTGTGAGAGTGGCTGTATGGATAAATGTGTGCTTGTGTCAGTGATTGTATAAGAGAGTAAGTATGTGTTAGTATCTGTATTAATAAGTGAGGTGGTGTGTATAACTCTATTGGTGAGTAAATGGCGGTGTGATTGAGTCGTTGGGTGACTGACTAGGTGTGTGAGTATCTCTGTGGATGAGTGGCAGTATGTGAGTGTCTGTATGGGTGTATGAGTGCATATATCCAAGGCTGTATTGATGAGTGACTGCGTGTATGAGTGACTGTATCAGTGAGTGAGTGTATGTGTGTAGACCTATGAATCAGTGAGTGGGTATGTACTAAGCGGTATTGGTGTGTCTATGGTTTCGAGAATGGTAGTCTGTTTTTTAGAGTGGGTGTATGGAAGGTTATATTAGGGTGTGAGGAGGTGCATTAGATATTAAGTGGATGATGTCATCAGTGATGTCATTTGAGATGTCATCAGTGATGTCATCAGTGATGTCACTGACTATGTCATGAGTGATGTAATATGTGACGTCATCAGCAGTGCATTTTGGGTGCGCGAGTTATAGTTAGCTCAACTAACTATAATGGCCGAATTTCTCTGGTTTTGTACGAGTGAAATGTCCAACTAACTATAACGTCCCTGAAACCTGTGGTTTTTTCAGTGAATTTGTAAGGTTTTTTATATGCTAATTCCTAACTATAACTTCCCTGAAACCTCTGTTTTTTTCAGTGAATTTCTAAGGCTTTTTACATGCTAATTTCTAAATATGCCTACATAGGTAGGACATGTGCAGAAAGATGAAGAAAGGCGCAGAAAGAAGCAAGAGAAGTGCAGAAAGAGGCAACAGAAGTCAAGAAAGAGGAATAAAGGTGCAGAAAGAAGCAATAGAAGTGCAGAAAGAACCAACAGAGGTGCAGAAAGAGGCCTACTTTGACTGTACCTTACAACAGACTCATACAAAGTAGCCTAATCACTAATCCTTCTCCCAAGATGTCTTAAACCTCACTTTTCTCTTGAAGGTTCACTATTAATCGACTGCTCAGAATGTTAGGCCTACCTACCAAATATAAAACAGCAACCCTAATCATATCACTGTCGTAAGTCTGACCAAGTTTGTGACAAAGCATGCGTGTCACTGCTTTTACCGAGTGACATGTTACATAATAATAAACATAGAAATACTTGAATACCTGTGTTTCAAACAGCTCACTCTGTAAATATGTGTACAGAAGGGTATATGTATTTCTTTCTGCTCATAATACAGGGACATGGGTATTCAATAGTATATTTGAGGGGCTCTATAGCACCTATATACATAAGACATGTCTGCCTGTGCAACTGAATGACAGAGCAGAACTGAGAACATTTAACCACCTATAGCAGAAGCTACCCACATTTTAAGCTACCATCTTTAGATGCATAACACATGTGAGAATACATATACAAGTAGACATATACCTCAGTCACAAGAGCACGCAGACCTATAAACATAACAGCTTGCACTTCCCATTTGAGTACAGAAAGAGGCGAGAGAAGTACAGAAAGGAGCAAGAGATGTACAGAAAGAAACCAAAGACGTGCAGAAAGAAGGCAAGAGGGGTGCAGAAAGAGGGAAGAGGGGTGCAGAAAGAGGTAAAAGGGGTGCATAAAGAATCAAGAGAGGTGCAGAAAGAAACAAAAGAAGTACAGAAAGCAGGAACAGAGGTGCAGAAAGAGGCAAGGGGGTGCAGAAAGAGGGAAGAGGGTGGCAGAATGAGGCACAAGGAGTGTAGAAATAAGCAAGAGAGGTGCAGAAATAAGCAAGAGAAGTGCAGAAAGAAGCATCAGAGGTGCAGAAAGATGGATGAGGGGTGGCGAAAGAGGCAAGAAAAGCGCAGAAAGAAGCAACAAAGATGAAAAAAGGGGGAGGAGGGGTGGAGAAAGAGGGAAGAGGGGGCAGAAAGAAGCAAGAGAGGTGCAGGAATAAGCAAGAGAAGTGCAGAAAGAAGCAACAGAGGTGCAGAAAGATGGATGAGGGGCAGAGAAAGAGGCAAGCACAGTGCAGAAAGAAGCAACAGAGATGAAAAAAGGGGGAAGAGTGGTGGAGAAAGAGGCCAGAGGGATGCAGAAAGAAGCAAGGGAGGTGCAGAAAGAAACAAAATAAGTGTAGACGAAGCAACAGAGGTGTAGAAAGAGGCAAGAGGAGTGCAGAAAGAGGGAAGAGGGGTACAGAAAGAGGCACGAGGGGTGCTGAAAGAAGCAAGAGAGGTGCATAAAGAAGCAAGAGAAGTGCATAAAGAAGCAACAGAGATGCAGAAAGGGGGAAGTGGGGTGGAGAAAGAGGCAAGAGGGATAGAGAAAGAAGCAAGAGAGTTGCAGAAAGAAACAAAAGAAGTGCAGAAAGAAGGAAAAGAGGTGCAGAAAGAGGCAAGAGGGGAGGAGAAAGAAGGAAAAGGGGTGCAGAAAGAGGCATGAGGGGTGCACATAGAAGCAAGAGAGGTGCAGAAAGAAACAAAAAAAGAGCAGTAAGAAGGAACGGAGGTGCAGAAAGAGGCAAGAGGGGTGCAGAAAGATGGAAGAGGGGTGCAGAGAGAAGCACGAGTGGTGCAGAAAGAAGCAAAGAGGTGCAGAAAGAAGCAAGGGTAGTTCAGAAAGAAGCAACAGAGGTGCAGAAAGAGGAAAAATGGGTGCCAAAAAGGGAAGATGGGTTCAGAAAGAAGCACGAGTGGTGCAGAAAGAAGGAACAGAGGTGCAGAAAGAGGCAAGAGGGGTGCAGAAAGAGACATTTTAGGTTGTTTTGCAAGTAAGAAATCGGGGATAGTGTTGGGTGCGCGTGACCACGTATGGGAGCCAAACCCAATGCCCTCTTGATCACTGGGCGTGTGGTATTTGGCAGTTTTTCACTTCCTTACTATGGCCCGGTAGCTCAGGATTCCTTAGGCACATGTTTATTCGCTCTCTGTCTGAAAGAGGCATTGGAGTGAGTTCTATTTGGCCACTCCTGCACAACTAGCAATTAGAAAGTGCCTTTGCCTGATGATATCTGCTCGGGTTTTGAGACTGATTGTGACATCACTCACTGGCCCACTCCTTGCATTGTATTTTTTATTGATCAAGTGCACGTACTCAAACCTTCTTGGTGTTATCCTTTAATGTGGCCCTGCTTAGAGTTGAAATTCATACTTTTGAACGATGATAATGAGATTGATTGCAAATGACAGAATAGTGGAAAAATCTTGCTACTCAGAGCATCTCGGAAACATAAATTTTAGAAATTCAAGGCAAAATTATATTTTTCGTTTTTGGGCACTCCTTCCCCAGTGCAACAACCACACTATTATGCCGGTTGTTGCAAAATTGGATCTTTTAAAGGACATTTTCGATGGCACTGTGAAACAGTTGCTTGCAACGGCCTTAATGCAGTGCTAGTCCTGCCCCTAGTTTTCCCTAAACAAAGTCTCTGTTCAGATCTTGCCAGTGGACTCAAATACTGATTTTACCATAAGAGCATGGTAAAAGCAGTCAAACTTTCTCAGGTTATATTCGATAGCACAAATAAAGATTCAGCAGTTAAAGTAATGAAACCGAGTGGCTCACAAGTAGAATGATGAGAAGCTCTCAATCAGGATGTTTAACTCGCATGTTTCATCTTCTGCTTTTGCAAACTTTTTTCATTGCCTATTTACTGTGCCTCTTCCAATATCGATTACCACTGCCGGAATAACACCATTTAATTATCCCTGTGCTAGATATGGATGTGAGAGAGATGACTGGCATGCTCCTTTCTCTTTGTGCATGCAATGGAAGATTTGCAAAGATGTGAGTCTTTTTCTTTGCACAAGAAGTGCCAATGAGTGGTTTCTTACACTGACTGCCTGAGCCCCTGAACGAGACAAAAATACATACCTGAGGAAGCATAGCCCTTAGTAACGCTGCAATGCCCTATAACGGCATGATGACACTTGCTTACTTTAGATTAAAAAAATAAATGCTCCTTTCTTTCCTTTGGCAGGGCCTGTGTTTATATGTCACTTGCCTTATTATTGCTGTTGAGAGATTAACACAATTTTCACATAATTCATAGGGTTGTGGCTGCATTGCCTAGAAGCAAAATAAAGTTATAGACAAAGAAAAATATTTGTGGTGAATTAATGATTTGACATTGCAAGCTTGCTAAACGTCCCAGTTTATGTACATATAGAAAGAGAGAGAGTCATTTTATTAAGTGCAGCAGCTACCCTGCTTTGGTCCCGGCACTAATTGTATCACAGTCCTGCTCAACTGAAACCCAATTAGGATTACTCAATTGAAGGGCCATGAAAGTAATCTTTTTTGAGACTTCTGGAAGTTTCCTGCCATAGAGTTCCATAATTTAGGAGCTGTTAGCTAGGAAGCTGCTCCACCTCCCTTTGGCACATCGACATGTTGAAATAACATTAGCCTTGCATCAAAAGACCATAGGGCATGGATAGGGACATAAAAGTTCAATTTACTTTGCAAAATAGTGGAAGTTTCTCATGGTAGACTCTGTGATACAAACACAATGTATTAAAATGTTTGCAATCTGGAAGATCAAGTGCAAGAATATAGTGGCACACGAATATGTTGGCCAAAATATTGAGGGCCAAAATATTGAAAGGTAAATGCGTATAGGGAAGTATAGAATTATTACTCTTAAGTCCACATATATGCACCTTGACGAGATATATTTATCTTTGGTTTTTACACTGAATATAGATACAAAAAGGTGTATTGAAGAATGAGTAGGTGTATGAGTGTCTGAATGTAGGATTTAGTGGGTGCGTGACTGACTGTTTAAGTGAGAGATTAAAAGTGTCTTAATGAATGCTTGGGTGAATGATTAATCTGTGTGAATGTCTGTATCAGTCTGTCAATTGGTGTGTAAGTGGCTGCATGGGTTGGTGAGTAGCTACATGAGTGTCTATATGGGTTAATGATTGGTTGTCTGATTACCTGTATGGGTGCCTGAGTGTCTGTGTGGGTGGGTGGGGGGTGATTCTCCCCATGGATGTGTGAGTGGGTGATTCAGTGGGTGTATGGGTTCATGAGTGCATCTGCGAGGGGCTGTATGGTGAGTGAGTGTGCGTATGGCTGTTTAGGTGAGTGAATGGATGTCTCAGTGGAATATGTGTGAGTAACTACATATGTGAAAGGCAGTATATGTGAATGTTGGAGTATATAAGTGACTATATGTGAGAGTGAGTGATTGTGAGAGTGGCTGTATGGATAAATGTGTGCTTGTGTCAGTGATTGTATAAGAGAGTAAGTATGTGTTAGTATCTGTATTAATAAGTGAGGTGGTGTGTATAACTCTATTGGTGAGTAAATGGCGGTGTGATTGAGTCGTTGGGTGACTGACTAGGTGTGTGAGTATCTCTGTGGATGAGTGGCAGTATGTGAGTGTCTGTATGGGTGTATGAGTGCATATATCCAAGGCTGTATTGATGAGTGACTGCGTGTATGAGTGACTGTATCAGTGAGTGAGTGTATGTGTGTAGACCTATGAATCAGTGAGTGGGTATGTACTAAGCGGTATTGGTGTGTCTATGGTTTCGAGAATGGTAGTCTGTTTTTAGAGTGGGTGTATGGAAGGTTATATTAGGGTGTGAGGAGGTGCATTAGATATTAAGTGGATGATGTCATCAGTGATGTCATTTGAGATGTCATCAGTGATGTCATCAGTGATGTCACTGACTATGTCATGAGTGATGTAATATGTGACGTCATCAGCAGTGCATTTTGGGTGCGCGAGTTATAGTTAGCTCAACTAACTATAATAGCCGAATTTCTCTGGTTTTGTACGAGTGAAATGTCCAACTAACTATAACGTCCCTGAAACCTGTGGTTTTTTCAGTGAATTTGTAAGGTTTTTTATATGCTAATTCCTAACTATAACTTCCCTGAAACCTCTGTTTTTTTCAGTGAATTTCTAAGGCTTTTTACATGCTAATTTCTAAATATGCCTACATAGGTAGGACATGTGCAGAAAGATGAAGAAAGGCGCAGAAAGAAGCAAGAGAAGTGCAGAAAGAGGCAACAGAAGTCAAGAAAGAGGAATAAAGGTGCAGAAAGAAGCAATAGAAGTGCAGAAAGAACCAACAGAGGTGCAGAAAGAGGCCTACTTTGACTGTACCTTACAACAGACTCATACAAAGTAGCCTAATCACTAATCCTTCTCCCAAGATGTCTTAAACCTCACTTTTCTCTTGAAGGTTCACTATTAATCGACTGCTCAGAATGTTAGGCCTACCTACCAAATATAAAACAGCAACCCTAATCATATCACTGTCGTAAGTCTGACCAAGTTTGTGACAAAGCATGCGTGTCACTGCTTTTACCGAGTGACATGTTACATAATAATAAACATAGAAATACTTGAATACCTGTGTTTCAAACAGCTCACTCTGTAAATATGTGTACAGAAGGGTATATGTATTTCTTTCTGCTCATAATACAGGGACATGGGTATTCAATAGTATATTTGAGGGGCTCTATAGCACCTATATACATAAGACATGTCTGCCTGTGCAACTGAATGACAGAGCAGAACTGAGAACATTTAACCACCTATAGCAGAAGGTACCCACATTTTAAGCTACCATCTTTAGATGCATAACACATGTGAGAATACATATACAAGTAGACATATACCTCAGTCACAAGAGCACGCAGACCTATAAACATAACAGCTTGCACTTCCCATTTGAGTACAGAAAGAGGCGAGAGAAGTACAGAAAGGAGCAAGAGATGTGCAGAAAGAAACCAAAGACGTGCAGAAAGAAGGAACAGAGGTGCGGAAAGAGGCAAGAGGGGTGCAGAAAGAGGGAAGAGGGGTGCAGAAAGAGGTAAAAGGGGTGCATAAAGAATCAAGAGAGGTGCAGAAAGAAACAAAAGAAGTACAGAAAGCAGGAACAGAGGTGCAGAAAGAGGCAAGGGGGTGCAGAAAGAGGGAAGAGGGTTGCAGAAAGAGGCACAAGGAGTGTAGAAATAAGCAAGAGAGGTACAGAAATAAGCAAGAGAAGTGCAGAAAGAAGCAGCAGAGGTGCAGAAAGACGGATGAGGGGTGGCGAAAGAGGCAAGCCAAGTGCAGAAAGAAGCAACAGAGATGAAAAAAAGGGGAAGAGGGGTGGAGAAAGCGGGAAGAGGGGGGCAGAAAGAAGCACAAGGGGTGCAGAAAGAAGCAAGAGAGGTGCAGGAATAAGCAAGAGAAGTACAGAAAGAAGCAACAGAGGTGCAGAAAGACGGATGAGGGACAGAGAAAGAGGCAAGCACAGTGCAGAAAGAAGCAACAGAGATGAAAAAAGGGGGAAGAGGGGTGGAGAAAGAGGCCAGAGGGATGCAGAAAGAAGCAAGGGAGGTGCAGAAAGAAACAAAATAAGTGTAGAAAGAAGCAACAGAGGTGTAGAAAGAGGCAAGAGGAGTGCAGAAAGAGGGAAGAGGGGTACAGAAAGAGGCACGAGGGGTGCTGAAAGAAGCAAGAGAGGTGCATAAAGAAGCAAGAGAAGTGCATAAAGAAGCAACAGAGATGCAGAAAGGGGGAAGTGGGGTGGAGAAAGAGGCAAGAGGGATACAGAAAGAAGCAAGAGAGTTGCAGAAAGAAACAAAAGAAGTGCAGAAAGAAGGAAAAGAGGTGCAGAAAGAAGCAAGAGGGGAGCAGAAAGAAGGAAAAGGGGTACAGAAAGAGGCATGAGGGGTGCACATAGAAGCAAGAGAGGTGCAGATAGAAGCAAGAAAAGTGCATAAAGAAGCAACAGAGATGTAGAAAGGGGGAAGTGGGGTGGAGAAAGAGGCAAGAGGGATACAGAAAGAAACAAGAGAGGTGCAGAAAGAAAAAAAGAAGTGCAGAAAGAAGGAAAAGAGGTGCAGAAAGACGCAAGAGGGGTGCAGAAAGCGGGAAGAGGGGTGTGAAAGAGGCACGAGGGGTGCAGAAAGAAGCAAGAGGGGTGCAGAAAGAAGCAAGAGAGTTGCAGGAAGAAGGAACAGAGGTGCAGAAAGAGTCAAGAGGAATGCAGAAAGAGGGAAAAGGGGTGCAGAAAGAGGCACAAGGGTTGCAGAATGAAGGGACAGAGGTGCAGAAAGAAGCAAGAGAAATGCAGAAAGAAGCAACAGAGGTGCAGAAAGAGGGATGACAGGTGGCGAAAAAGGCAAGAGAAGTACAGAAAGAAGCAACAGAGATGCATAAAGGGGGAACAGGAGTGGAGAAAGTGGCAAGAGGGGTGCAGAAAGAAGCAAGAGAGGTGCAGAAAGAAACAAACAAAGAGCAGTAAGAAGGAACGGAGGTGCAGAAAGAGGCAAGAGGGGTGCAGAAAGATGGAAGAGGGGTGCAGAGAGAAGCACGAGTGGTGCAGAAAGAAGCAAAGAGGTGCAGAAAGAAGCAAGGGTAGTTCAGAAAGAAGCAACAGAGGTGCAGAAAGAGGCAAAAGAGGTGCCAAAAAAGGGAAGGTGAGTTCAGAAAGAAGCACAAGTGGTGCAGAAAGAAGGAACAGAGGTGCAGAAAGAGGCAAGAGGGGTGCAGAAAGAGGCATTTTAGGTTGTTCTGCACGTAAGAAATCGGGGATAGTGTTGGGTGCGCGTGACCACGTATGGGAGCCAAACCCAATGCCCTCTTTATCACTGGGCGTGTGGTATTTGGCAGTTTTTCACTTCCTTACTATGGCCCGGTAGCTCAGGATTCCTTAGGCACATGTTTATTCGCTCTCTGTCTGAAAGAGGCATTGGAGTGAGTTCTATTTGGCCACTCCTGCACAACTAGCAATTAGAAAGTGCCTTTGCCTGATGATATCTGTTCGGGTTTTCAGACTGATTGTGACATCACTCACTGGCCCACTCCTTGTATTGTATTTTTTATTCATCAAGTGCACGTACTCAAACCTTCTTGGTGTTATCCTTTAATGTGCCCCTGCTTAGAGTTGAAATTCATACTTTCGAACGATGATAATGAGATTGATTGCAAATGACAGAATAGTGGAAAAATCTTGCTACTCAGAGCATCTCGGGAACATAGATTTTCAAAATTCAAGGCAAAATTATATTTTTAGTTTTAGGGCACTCCCTTCCCCAATGCAACAACCACACTATTATGCCGGTTGTTGCAAAATTGGATCTTTTAAAGGACATTTTCGATGGCACTGTGAAGCAGTTGCTTGCAACGGCCTTAATGCAGTGCTAGGCCTGCCCCTAGTTTTCCCTAAACAAAGTCTCTGTTCAGATCTTGCCAGTGGACTCAAATACTGATTTTACCATAAGAGCATGGTAAAAGCAGTCAAACTTTCTCAGGTTATATGCGATAGCACAAATAAAGATTCAGGAGTTAAAGTAATGAAACCGAGTGGCTCTCAAGCAGAATGCTGAGAAGCTCTCAATCAGGATGTTTAACTCGCATGTTTCATCTTCTGCTTTTGCAAACTTTTTTCATTGCCTATTTACTGTGCCTCTTCCAATATCGATTACCACTGCCGGAATAACACCATTTAATTATCCCTGTGCTAGATATGGACGTGAGAGAGATGACTGGCATGCTCCTTTCTCTTTGTGCATGCAATGGAAGATTTGCAAAGATGTGAGTCTTTTTCTTTGCACAAGAAGTGCCAATGAGTGGTTTCTTACACTGACTGCCTGAGCCCCTGAACGAGACAAAAATACATACCTGAGGAAGCATAGCCCTTAGTAACGCTGCAATGCCCTATAACGGCATGATGACACTTGCTTACTTTAGATTAAAAAAATAAATGCTCCTTTCTTTCCTTTGGCAGGGCCTGTGTTTATATGCCACTTGCCTTATTATTGCTGTTGAAAGATTAACACAATTTTCACGTAATTCATAGGGTTGTGGCTGCATTGCCTAGAAGCAAAATAAAGTTATAGACAAAGCTAAAATATTTGTGGTGAATTAATGATTTGACATTGCAAGCTTGCTAAATGTCCCAGTTGATGTACATATAGAAAGAGAGAGTCATTTTATTAAGTGCAGCAGCTACCCTGCTTTGGTCCCGGCACTAATTGTATCACAGTCCTGCTCAACTGAAACCCAATTAGGATTACTCAATTGAAGGGCCATGAAAGTAATCTTTTTTGGGACTTCTGGAAGTTTCCTGCCATAGAGTTCCATAATTTAGGAGCTGTTAGCTAGGAAGCTGCTCCACCTCCCTTGGCACATCGACTTGGTGAAATAACATTACCCTTGCATCAAAAGACCATAGGGCATGAATAGGGACATAAAAGTTCAATTTACTTTGCAAAATAGTGGAAGTTTCTCATGGTAGACTCTGTGATACAAACACAATGTATTAAAATGTTTGCAATCTGGAAGATCAAGTGCAAGAATATAGTGGCACACTAATATGTTGGCCAAAATATTGAGGGCCAAAATATTGAAAGGTAAATGCGTATAGGGAAGTATAGAATTATTACTCTTAAGTCCACATATATGCACCTTGACGAGATATATTTATCTTTGGTTTTTACACTGAATATATATAGATACAAAAAGGTGTATTGAAGAATGAGTAGGTGTATGAGTGTCTGAATGGAGGATTTAGTGGGTGCGTGACTGACTGTTTAAGTGAGAGATTAAAAGTGTCTTAATGAATGCTTGGGTGAATGATTAATCTGTGTGAATGTCTGTATCAGTCTGTCAATTGGTGTGTAAGTGGCTGCATGGGTTGGTGAGTAGCTACATGAGTGTCTATATGGGTTAATGATTGGTTGTCTGATTACCTGTATGGGTGCCTGAGTGTCTGTGTGGGTGGGTGGGGGGTGACTCCCTCCATGGATGTGTGAGTGGGTGATTCAGTGGGTGTATGGGTTCATGAGTGCATCTGCGAGGGGCTGTATGGTGAGTGAGTGTGCGTATGGCTGTGTTGGTGAGTGAATGGATGTCTCAGTGGTATATGTGTGAGTAACTACATATGTGAAAGGCAGTATATGTGAATGTTGGAGTATATAAGTGACTATATGTGAGAGTGAGTGATTGTGAGAGTGGCTGTATGGATAAATGTGTGCTTGTGTCAGTGATTGTATAAGAGAGTAAGTATGTGTTAGTATCTGTATTAATAAGTGAGGTGGTGTGTATAACTCTATTGGTGAGTAAATGGCGGTGTGATTGAGTCGTTGGGTGACTGACTAGGTGTGTGAGTATCTCTGTGGATGAGTGGCAGTATGTGAGTGTCTGTATGGGTGTATGAGTGCATATATCAAAGGCTGTATTGATGAGTGACTGCGTGTATGAGTGACTGTATCAGTGAGTGAGTGTATGTGTGTAGACCTATGAATCAGTGAGTGGGTATGTACTAACCGTTATTGGTGTGTCTATGGTTTCGAGAATGGTAGTCTGTTTTTTAGAGTGGGTGTATGAAAGGTTATATTAGGGTGTGAGGAGGTGCATTAGATATTAAGTGGATGATGTCATCAGTGATGTCATTTGAGATGTCATCAGTGATGTCATCAGTGATGTCACTGGCCATGTCATGAGTGATGTAATATGTGATGTCATCAGCAGTGCATTTTGGGGGCGCGAGTTATAGTTAGCTCAACTAACTATAATGGCCGAATTTCTCTGGTTTTGTATGAGTGAAATGTCCAACTAACTATAACGTCCCTGAAACCTGTGGTTTTTTCAGTGAATTTGTAAGGTTTTTTAAATGCTAATTTCTAACTATAACGTCCCTGAAACCTATGGTTTTTTCAGTGAATTTCAAAGGTTTTTTAAATGCTAATTCCTAACTATAACGTCCCTGAAACCTCTGTTTTTTTCAGTGAATTTCTAAGGTTTTTTAAATGCTAATTTCTAAATATGCCTACATAGGTAGGACATGTGCAGAAAGATGAAGAAAGGCGCAGAAAGAAGCAAGAGAAGTGCAGAAAGAGGCAACAGAAGTCAAGAAAGAGGAAGAAAGGTGCAGAAAGAAGCAAGAGAAGTGCAGAAAGAACCAACAGAGGTGCAGAATGAGGGCTACTTTGACTGTACCTTACAACAGACTCATACAAAGTAGCCTAATCACTAATCCTTCTCCCAAGATGTCTTAAACCTCACTTTTCTCTTGAAGGTTCACTATTAATCGACTGCTCAGAATGTTAGGCCTACCTACCAAATATAAAACAGCAATCCTAATCATATCACTGTCATAAGTCTGACCAAGTTTGTGACAAAGCATGCGTGTCACTGCTTTTACCGAGTGACATGTTACATAATAATAAACATAGAAATACTTGAATACCTGTGTTTCAAACAGCTCACTCTGTAAATATGTGTACAGAAGGGTATATGTATTTCTTTCTGCTCATAATACAGGGACATGGGTATTCAATAGTATATTTGAGGGCTCTATAGCACCTATATACATAAGACATGTCTGCCTGTGCAACTGAATGACAGAGCAGAACTGAGAACATTTAACCACCTATAGCAGAAGCTACCCACATTTTAAGCTACCATCTTTAGATGCATAACACATGTGAGAATACATATACAAGTAGACATATACCTCAGTCACAAGACCACGCAGACCTATAAACATAACAGCTTGCACTTCCCATTTGAGTACAGAAAGAGGCGAGAGAAGTACAGAAAGGAGCAAGAGATGTGCAGAAAGAAACCAAAGACGTGCAGAAAGAAGGAACAGAGGTGCAGAAAGAGGCAAGAGGGGTGCAGAAAGAGGGAAGAGGGGTGCAGAAAGAGGTAAAAGGGGTGCATAAAGAATCAAGAGAGGTGCAGAAAGAAACAAAAGAAGTACAGAAAGCAGGAACAGAGGTGCAGAAAGAGGCAAGGGGGTGCAGAAAGAGGGAAGAGGGTTGCAGAAAGAGGCACAAGGAGTGTAGAAATAAGCAAGAGAGGTGCAGAAATAAGCAAGAGAAGTGCAGAAAGAAGCAACAGAGGTGCAGAAAGACGGATGAGGGGTGGCGAAAGAGGCAAGCCAAGTGCAGAAAGAAGCAACAGAGATGAAAAAAGGGGGAAGAGGGGTGGAGAAAGAGGGAAGAGGGGGGCAGAAAGAGGCACAAGGGGTGTTGAAAGAAGCAAGAGAGGTGCAGGAATAAGCAAGAGAAGTGCAGAAAGAAGCAACAGAGGTGCAGAAAGACGGAAGAGGGGTACAGAAAGAGGCATGAGGGGTGCTGAAAGAAGCAAGAGAGGTACATAAAGAAGCAAGAGAAGTGCATAAAGAAGCAACAGAGATGCAGAAAGGGGGAAGTGGTGTGGAGAAAGAGGCAAGAGGGATACAGAAAGAAGCAAGAGAGTTGCAGAAAGAAACAAAAGAAGTGCAGAAAGAAGGAACAGAGGTGCAGAAAGAGGCAAGAGGGGAGCAGAAAGAAGGAAAAGGGGTGCAGAAAGAGGCATGAGGGGTGCACATAGAAGCAAGAGAGGTGCAGATAGAAGCAAGAAAAGTGCATAAAGAAGCAACAGAGATGTAGAAAGGGGGAAGTGGGGTGGAGAAAGAGGCAAGAGGGATACAGAAAGAAACAAGAGAGGTGCAGAAAGAAAAAAAGAAGTGCAGAAAGAAGGAACAGAGGTGCAGAAAGACGCAAGAGGGGTGCAGAAACCGGGAAGAGGGGTGTGAATGAGGCATGAGGGGTGCAGAAAGAAGCAAGAGGGGTGCAGAAAGAAGCAAGAGAGTTGCAGGAAGAAGGAACAGAGGTGCAGAAAGAGTCAAGAGGAATGCAGAAAGAAGGAAAAGGGGTGCAGAAAGAGTCACAAGGGTTGCAGAAAGAAGGGACAGAGGTGCAGAAAGAAGCAAGAGAAATGCAGAAAGAGGCAACAGAGGTGCAGAAAGAAGGATGACGGGTGGAAAAAAAGGCAAGAGAAGTACAGAAAGAAGCAACAGAGATGCATAAAGGGGGATCAGGAGTGGAGAAAGTGGCAAGAGGGGTGCAGAAAGAAGCAAGAGAGGTGCAGAAAGAAACAAAAAAAGAGCAGCAAGAATAACGGAGGTGCAGAAAGAGGCAAGAGGGGTGCAGAAAGATGGAAGAGGGGTGCAGAGAGAAGCACGAGTGGTGCAGAAAGAAGCAAAGAGGTGCAGAAAGAAGCAAGGGTAGTTCAGAAAGAAGCAACAGAGGTGCAGAAAGAGGCAAAAGGGGTGCCAAAAAAGGGAAAATGGGTTCAGAAAGAAGCACGAGTGGTGCAGAAAGAAGGAACAGAGGTGCAGAAAGAGGCAAGAGGGGTGCAGAAAGAGGGAAGAGGGGTGTGAAAGAGGCATTAGGGATACAGAAAGAAGCAAGAGGCGTGCAGAAACAGGGAAGTGGGGTGCAGAAAGAGGCACAAGGGTTGCAGAAAGAATAGACAGAGGTGCAGATAGAAGCAAGAGAAGTGCAGAAAGAAGCAACAGAGGTGCAGAAAGAGGGATGAGGGGTGGAGAAAGAGGCAAGAGAAGTGCAGAAAGAAGCAAGAGAGATGCAAAAAGACAGAACAGGGATAAAGAAAGTGGCAATAGGGGTGCAGAAAGAAGCAAGAGAGGTGCAGAATGAAACAAAAGAAGTGCTGAAAGAAGGAACAGAGGTGAAGAAAAAGGAAAGAGGGGTGTGGGAAGAGGGGTGTGAAAGAGGCACAAGGGGTGCAGAAAGAAGCAAGAGAGGTGCAGAAAGCAACAGAGGTGCAGAAAGAGGGAAGAGCGGTGGAGAAAGAGACAAGAGAAGTGCAGAAAGAAGCAACAGAGATGCAGAAAGGGGGAAGAGGGGTGGAGAAAGAGGCAAAAGGGGTGCAGAAAGAAGTAAGAGAGGTGCAGAAAGAAACAAAAGAAGTGCAGAAAGAAGGAACAGAGGTGCAGAAAGAGGCAAGAGGGGTGCAGAAATAGGGAAGAGGAGTGCAGAAAGAGGCAAGAGGAGTGCAGAAAGAGGAATGAGGGGTGCAGAAAGAGGCACGAGGGGTACATTAAGAAGCAAGAGAGATGCAGAAAGAAGCAAGAGAAATGCAGAAAGAAGTAACAGAGATGCAGAAAGGGGGAAGTGGGGTGGAGAAAGAGGCAAGAGGGATACAGAAAGAAACAAGAGAGGTGCAGAAAGAAACAAAAGAAGTGCAGAAAGAAGGAACAGAGGTGCAGAAAGAGACAAGAGGGGTGCAGAAAGAGGGAAGAGGGGTGTGAAAGAGGCACGAGGGGTGCAGAAAGAAGCAAGAGGCGTGCAGAAAGAAGCAAGAGAGTTGCAGAAAGAAACAAAAGAATTGCAGAAAGAATCAACAGAGGTGCAGAAAGAGGCAACAGGGGTGCAGAAAGTAGCAAGAGGGGTGCAGAAAGAGGCACAAGGGTTGCAGAAAGAAGGGACAGAGGTGCAGAAAGAAGCAAGAGAGGTAAAGAAAGAAGAAAGAGAGGTGCAGAAAGAGGCAGGAGGGGTGTAGAAAGAAGCAAGAGAGTTGCAGAAACAGGCAAAAGAGGTGCAGAAAGAGGCAAGAAGGGTACAGAACGAGGGAAGAGAGGTGCAGAAAGAAACAAAAGAAGTGCAGAATGAAGGAACAGAGGTGCAGAAAGAGGGAAGAGGGGTGCAGAAAGAGGCAAGAGAGGTGCAGAAAGAAGCAACAGAGGTGCAGAAAGAGGCAAAAGAGGTACAGAAAGTAGATATGATTTGCAGAAAAAGGCAAGAGAAGTGCAGGAAAAGAAAGAAAGATGCAGAAACAATCAACAGAAATGCAGAAAGAGGCAAGAGAGGCACAGAAAGAAGGAAGAGTGGCTTGCACACCATTAGTACCAATTTAACACCCACATTTAGCAATAAGTAACAGGTGACCATTCTAGGTTTGCAAAGGACCTTCCACCCCGCTGTAATACTTGTCGCTGTATTTTTGGTAACGTTTGAGCCGTTTGACCTAGAAACAAGGCTTTTTTGTACAAATCTGCAGATTAGGCAGCAGATGATGGATTATGTGGCTAATGCGGAAAATGTATAATTGTGCGAAAGTCGGTGCAGCCAAACAGTCACATAATTCCAGTGGCCCTGCTCATACCTCTGACTAGGTCCAGAAGTGCTCCTCAGTGATTCCTTTTTATTGTCTCATTGAGTTCATAGTTTAGCTTCTATGGAAACGAGGAAGACTAAACCTGAGGTTACCACTCCACAACACAGACTACCATACCACATAATTCCTCTCCATAACACATAATCCCACTCTAAATAATTCCTATACACTAAATACCACATACTTTCTATCCACATAATTTCACTGTACAACATACCACATAATTCCACTACACACAACGCACATCCACTCCACTCCAAAAAACATTAGTAAAAAACTTTTACATTTACAACGCCAATAGCTCTAACTCTTGCAAATGCGAGACCTATTACATTACAAATGCTTCTTTAACTGGTAGTCGTGTTTGCAGAGTGGTGGAGAAAGGGGGCTGGGCCTTCAACCAGCACTCAGGAATTCCGCTGCGTAGGACTTACAGGAGGTACCAGGAGGGCTTCTTGGCCCCCAAAGTCCCTCAGGAGTAAAGTGGACTTCATACCCCAACCAGTACTGTGCCAGGAGGCGTGTTTGCAGAGTGGTGGAGAAAGGGGGGCGTGGCCTCCGAAGACCTCTTAGCAATCCCGCTGTGTGGGACTTAGTGGAGATAACAGGAGGGGTAGTTGGCCCCCAAGGACAACCTCGGGGGCCAACTACCCCTCCTATTACCTCCAGTAGGTCCCACACAGCAGCATTGCTAAGTTCTCATAGCAGGCCATGCCCCCTTTCCCCACCACTCTGCAAACACGCTTCCTGGTGCGCTCTTGGATGGGGATTAAAGTCCACTTCGCTGCTGGGGGTCCTTAGGGGCCAACTAGCCTACCTATTACCTCCAGTAAGCCCCACACAGTGGGTTTGCTGAGAGGTGGTCCGAGGCCACGCCTCTTTTTACACCACTCTGCAAACGCGCTGCCGAAGCCCACCGGACATATTGATTCAGCAACAACAAAGTAAGACGCTCTCTCAGGGCATCAGTTTGCGAGCTAGATTTTTTTCCAATTACGCGTTTCGGACTGTATGGTTATGTTGGGGAAGCTGAATTATATTTACATAAGAAACAGCAGATGATTGCAATTTTCCGAATAGAACCGTATATTACATCATTATGTGACTAAAAGCACTTGTGCTCATTTTGTTATGGAACTAGTTTTTAACCTGATAATTGATTTTATGTTTTTTACTTTTACAGGAGGAAAGGAAGGGGCCTATTGCCGAATGGAGAAGCTGCAGTGGTCACCCACCATTTTCTTCACTATCACGTCGTGGTGGTACAGAGCACTGTTTAAGATAAGATTTTTTTCTTTTTTCTGATATTTTTCTAGATATTATTTGTGCTAGACAGATAGAATATCTGCTAGTCTATACACTATAGGGTGAGAGGGAACCTTGGGTTCAAAGGCTTGTGACTACCTACCACTAGATATCGCACATAACAACTAGACAGACAACTAGACTATACAGGGGCATTCAAATTATGCAGTCTACTCTTTGATTTTTTGGTTTTCGGGAATCTATAGCCACTGGGTGAATAGATTTTACTAAAGAATATAAGATCCTGATTATTATGACACCACGCTTAGAGTACAGGCGAATATATTTGACCATCTGGCGATAGAATCAAGGTAAATGAATTTAGCAACGTCGCTTTACCGAAATGGCCACAAGGGTAATACATCCCACAATCAGCATTCTCTATGAGTACAGGGATTTCCCATACAGTCGGAATTTTCAGACTTATTGTGGCCACTGGGCGAAAGCATTGTTGAAGGCATAAAGTTTTTCCTGCATTGCGCGCTATGTATCTGCAATTTGATGCATCTTGAAAGCAGTTGCAATATCATGTATGTAAAAAGGCACATTACAAAATGTATGCCATAGTTACCATGCTACCAAGTAGATGTAGCAGAAATGTTTGTCCGTTGTCTATGTTGATTGTGGCTTTAAACATAGTGGTATGGTGGACTACCTAGTGTGTGAACAAGGAGACTGTGTTCCCCAAAACTGGAATAAAACCTAGCTCGCAAACTGATCCCCTGAGAGAGCGTTTTACTTTGTTGTTGTCCAAATATATATATATATATATATATATATATATATATATAGTTCTCCTAATTAGGTGGACAGCAGCTGCTGTATAGAGCACCCTACAACACCAGTGACACTCTGAATCTGCTCATCTCAAATATCTGTTTTTCTAGCAAAGTTTTTAAGCATAGTGTTGGAAATAGTCCTTTCTGAAGGGATACTTTTTAAGAATTCATATTCTCGGGTTCTACTTATTGCATTTTTGTCATTTTGGTCTTGTTTTGCTCGATAAGCCAAACTCTGTCTTACTAACCAGGTATGGTATCTTTTATTGTGGTGTGTTCACTGTTTTACTGTTTTAAGTGTTGCACAAATACTTTACACATTGCCTCTTAGGTTAAGCCTGACTGCTCTGTGCCAAGCTACTAGAGGGTGAGCACAGATTAATATAGGGTATCTATCTGACTTACCCTGACTAGGATTGTGGTTTCTGCTTGGAGAAGTTGCATACCTCTGCCAACCAGAAGCCCAATTTCTAACACATCGGATTAGCAAAGTACCATCCATGGCAAGCTTTAAAATGACCAAAGCATTTTTCCACTCTAGGCACAGTATTACAGCTTTAGATTGGTATAATACCATCCAAGCTAACATGGAATGAATAAAAGCAACCCCTGATATGTGTTTAGCAATCATTCTAACTCTTCAGAGAGGTTTAGCTAAATGGTGTGTATGACATTCTGCTAATCCTATGCTTAAAGATTTTGCTGTAGAAAAGGCAAAATTGTTCCCTTCTAGCCTGGCGTGGATGGTACTTTGCTAACCTCATGCTTAAAAGCTTTGCTAGAAAAACAGACATTTGTGATGAGCAGATTTAGAGTGTTACTGCCATTGTAGGGTGCTCTATACAGGAGCTGCTCTCCACCTAAACGTGGGAACTACTGAGCTTAAATGGGATATGTGTGTATATATATATATATATATATATATATATATATATATATATATATATATAAATAAATCGGGAACTACCCAGAGTCCTCTGCTTCTTTTTTGTATATATATATGAATATATATTCAGACGAATTGCGTTTTTCACAGGAGGACCGGCGCAAAGAATTCAAGACAGGAAGAGGTCGGGGAAGAGGAAGAGGAGGCGCAAACAAAGGAGGGGCGGCAAAGGCCGACGAAGGAATGCAAGGGGACTCGGCAGAGGGCGAGTCACACGAAATCAGAAGAAGAAAGCAGGCAAATGACGAACGACAACACAACTATTAACCTTAGCACTGCCAATTTGACGGACAAAGACTTGAGGACACTAGAATTGGGACTGTCCTATTGCCATAGGAACAATTTTGATTATCCCAGCACCGGACTCGATCCCTATAAATTCACGAGGAAATTAAACCTCAACAAAACACACATGCTATGAAAGCGATCAAGTAGATCTTTTAATTCTGCTTTGCCGGACACAGATGTGCACAGATAGACAATGATATGTCAGAAGATTTTATTGCATTTTGTACTAATTGCTGCTGGTATCCAAACATCATGTGACAGATCTTTTAAAACCTCCTATTCTATCTTTGTTGGTTTTTACATATTTATTCACTCAGTGTACTGTATGGATCTATGCATTTGCATTGTAGTCTGTTGTTCATGTTCATTGCCATAGATTAGGTGCTTCAGTGCTCACGGGTGTGAAAGATTGTCACTATTTAAACATATTCTACTCAACAGCGCGTCATTTAGAATTCTGTATTTAAACAAATAATCTTTTTGAAAACAGGTTTTAAATATTGTGGACTGTGTATTGTTTTATCAACGGTTTTTATCAATGTATTTAAACTTGATATTGTTGTAGCATTTAGGCTTACATTGTGATATACAGGACAGTATGTCTTCTATGTTTATTATTACTGCTATTGAGCACTGTCACTTTAAAAGGGCAGATCCTACCCCCTGGCGTTGTCATGTGATCAAGGCCGGCAACGGCCGAAATGCGTTATGGCGGTATGGTTGTGTGCTGAATAAACACTGTTACGCACCGAATTGGGTCCACTCTCGTTTTTCTTCACGGAGGGAGCAGCAGACGAGCGTTCCTGAAAATTTACCGGATTTACCTCCTCCGGCTGTGTGGACCCCCTCCCTTCAAGTTGGCTACGTGGTTGGCAGGTCATTTCTTCTGGCGGAACCTGGTCGTCGGCATCGCTGCCTGGAGGCTGGTGTCATCGGTGAACCCGGAAGTATTCATTCATTGTTCCGGTAACGGAATCCACAGAAGCCCCCTGTGAATGCGCGAAAATCAACCTTGGAAGGTGGGACAGCGGGACGCAGAGCTCGCATGCAGGCGGCTGCTCGGAGGAGCAGAGTCGCATAAGAGGCTGCAGCGTGGCTGGAAACCATCAGTGACATTCCAGGTACAAAGCATTGTGAATTTCGACTAAACAGGTGGGGAGGTGTGCGTTTGCTGTCCTTCCCCTAGACATTATCTAAGTGGGTACAGGCAACAAGCAATAGATCATAAAATAACAAGCACTCGCCATGTCCGCTGCAACGCTAAGGGATCGCGAGTCGGCAGCGGAGGAAATGTTTTCGGACTCTCCTCAGCAGGAACAGCAGCAAGACGACCATCAAAACGTCGGGGGGGAACCAAGAGCTTAAAAGATAATTTCCACATTCTAGAAAAATATATGCGTGAGGAACAAGCCAAGTGGTGGGAAGCAAAATCCCTCCAGAAGTACCTGGACGTGAGAAGGATTCCCAGGGGGCTTCGGATCATGTTAGCCCCCAGTTACGAGACACCCAACCCACGTATGATGGCAGAATGGGCGGAATGCAACCTTGAGTCCTCTCGCAGACTCGTCCAGATATTGGTAAAATATGCAGAGTCAGACCGGGTTGATCTTCAGGCCAAAATAGACGCATTGAATGAGGAGATCAAAACGCAAGGTGAACCGCAGCAGAGGAAAAAACTACATGACGAAATCACTGCAAGATTGAATAAAGAAGTAGAAAAAATAAAACAAAGAAAAATATATAAATTTAAACGTGACAAGGATGACTACATCAATGGCCAAATCTTCATTTTCGCCCGCAAATATGATTCATTCAGAAATGCCACTATAAGCAACAGAAAGCTCCAACCGGGAAGGAAGGAGGATCAAGGAGAATTAACATCGGCATCCGATCTCAGCTCCGCTGTGGAGAGCGAATCAGAGACGGAAGCAGCAAAAGGCAGACCAGACCAAAGAGCGATTAAGCTATCATTGGGAGAAGAGCTGGACTATCTAAGGAGAAGTCGAAGAGAGACACTTAGACCCAGTAACCAGCAAACCGGCAAAAAACAACGGACCGAGAACAGGCGGAAACGAAGGCAGGCAGCCAGAAAACGGGGGCAACAGTGGCAACCCAAAACCAGCGAGGGGACGGGGCCAATGGAGACGCAAATAATAACGTCACTTAGCTCCCAAAAAACTGCCTCCAATGACAATACCATTATAAATCTGGCTAACGTAAATTTAGATGTGGCAGAACAACAGCTACTCGCTTTGGGACTGTCTTATTGCTCAGAAACCAACTTTGATTATACAAACACATGGGCAGACATTTACAAGTTCATAAGGAAATTAAAACTTAAGAAATTTCATCAGCTCCAGACCAATCCATATGAGCAAATACAGGACACTGACACCCCAATTTCACCATCTGGCAATCCAAAGATACCAAATATTACAGTAGCAGATCTGGATATACTCAAGGATCTCCACAGTTTGGAACAAAATCAAGGAGCAGTGGGGGGAATACAAACAATTCAGCAACTGGACATGATTTCTCAATGTCTCATGTCACTACCTTATGAAACTTGTGCAAAACCAGAGACTGCGTTTAAAGTACAATCAAAATTTGTGCCCATCATGCCGAGAGACTCTCTTGACCTATTCAATGAACAAGTGGTGGCGCAAGTGAAGAAGCTGTACATGGATACCAACAAGCTTAAAAGAAAGGTTACCAACCAAGAAAAAAAGTACCACCAACTGATAGAAAAATTGAAAAAAGAGAAAGAAGTAGTGGTCAGGAATGCGGACATGGGGCAATATCGTGTTGTGGCCCCTGAAAGACTATACAGAAGAAGCGGCTTTGCAGCTAAACAATCTTGACTGCTATAGGAAAAGTTCCATGCAAAGATTTAAAAGCACACAAGACAATTTTTTCAAGAAACTGCTGGCATGGAAGAGTCTGGGCCTTTTGAATTTAGAGGAATATAAGGTACCTGAAAAAGGAAACTCCAATGATACCAGTAATATACTTTGTTCCTAAGATTCATAAATGCCTAAATAAACCGCCGGGTAGACCCATCATCTCAGCGTGTGATGGGCCACTAGAAAATATGTCTATTTATATTGATTCTTTTTTACAGGAGCATGTAAAAAACCTCAAATCGTATGTGCAGGATACAAGTGATTTTTTAAGGAAAATTGAAACAATCAAATGGCAAGCTGGCTATCAACTGATAGCACTAGATGTATCTGCACTTTACACATGTATCAAGAATCAAGATGGCATTAAGGCGGTAGAGTACTTCTTAGCCAATAGGCCAATGAAATTTGCCCAGCATAACAAAATGTTGATCGACATGTTATTATTTTGTCTTGAGAACAATTTATTCATGTACAAAAATCAAATGTATCAGCAGATACTGGGTGTGGGCCTGGGGGCCAGCTTCTCTCCCAGCTACGCCTGTCTTTTCATGGGCTGGTGGGAGGAGCTGGTCCGCATGAAGGAATATGAGCGCACCTATACTGAAAAGGCAATATCTTGGCTGAGATTTATTGATGATTTATTTATTGTATGGAACGGTTCGGAGCAAAGTGCTAAGGATTTTATTTCACAAATTAATAACAACAATGTGAATTTAAATTTTACTTCTTCTATCAGTAGTGAAAGCATAACGTTTTTGGATGTCCAAGTATATATAGCCAATAACAAACTGGCAACGTCTCTCTATTGTAATAAAAACTGCTGGCAATGCAGTATTGCATGCGTCTAGTTCCCACCCTCCCCATCTTATACAAAGCATCCCCTATGGGGAGATGCTGAGGATAAGACGTATCTGTAGTGAAGATAGTGATACAGTGGACAAGCAATTGGAATGCAAGAATAGATTCCTATTGAGGGGCTATAGATCCAAAACTATAGATGCAGCAATTCTAAAATCAAAAGGTCGAGCCAGATAGGATCTACTCCAGTATAAATCTAAAGCTCAGTGTGCAAAAGATAAACGATCACAAGAGCCAACAAGACTAATACTATCATATTCTAGACAAGAAGGACAGATTAGGTCCATCATAAGATGCAACTGGTCCATTATATTGGGAGATCCAATAATAGGAGGTCTACTTCCCAAGAAACCAGCAATAACGTATAGAAAAACTGCATCAATGGGTAACGTATTGGTCAGGAATAGCCCAGAAGATCAAGAAGTAGGTACATGGCTAACAGCTAGAAAGGGATTTTACAAATGTTCGAGCTGTAAAGCTTGCCAATTTGGTGTCAATAAGATCTCATACCAAATGGCTTTCAGTGACCGTACACATATGATTAGCCAGCATCTGTCCTGCAAACTGAATATGCAGTATATGCCTTAGTATGCAGCTGCAATTTGTATTACATAGGCAGCACCAAATTGGCAGTGCATAAAAGGATATTACAACACACTAGAGCAATTGTGAATAAAGATCCTAGTTACCCTGTTGCCAGGCATTTTAAGGAAATACACAACAGCAGTCTTAAACATTTTAACTACTTTGTTTTAGATGCAATACCGCCGCACAAAAGAGGAGGCAACAGGGAGGGAAAGCTCAGACGCCTAGAGACTAGATACATACTGGAGTTAGACACAAATCAACCAGGGGGACTTAATACGAGCGAAGACATGTACACATATTTATAGATCCTCATGTTGTTTTATTAACATCATATAACAACATCTCAAATTTGTTTACAAACCTTTTTCTATTCTTTTATGAAAATTGTTTTTTAAATCATGGTTTTATTCACTAGGTTTTAGTCAATTTTATCTAATTTTATGCAGTTGGAATGAATTTATATAATATATTTATATCTTATGTTCATATATTTATATCCTCATTTGTGGGAATCAACTGCACAGAATAGATAAACATCGAGACCTAATGCTTTTGGTAATCCTCTATGATACGGTTAGGGCAAAAATGGATTAACCCAAGTATACTTTTTATTCGATATTGGTTTGCATTAGCACGGCACATGCTATAATGTATTTTATCCTTAACAAATTTAGGGTAGTTGGAATATAAATAACATGGCTGTATTTTAACATGATATATACATGCAAATATATCTGACTGTGTGGAAACCAATTAAAGTATAGCAAACAGGAATAATGAGATGAAAAATCCCAAGCCCCGTATTAAGGAATTCACAGAAATTGTCATTAAGTATTTATCCATGAATAACATTGTTTCATTAGAGTAACTTTAAACAGTTTATTGCTGCTAACCAAGATATATTCTATATTGCACATCATTTTTGCACTATGCACTTTTTTATAGACTTGCACTTTTTAGTGGGAACCCAGGCACTGTTCACTTTAATTTTACAACAGCAGTACATATATGAACAATTGCTACAATACCAGTCCATCTGGTATTAACTTTTTAGAATTCTGTATTTAAACAAATAATCTTTTTGAAAACAGGTTTTAAATATTGTGGACTGTGTATTGTTTTATCAACAGTTTTTATCAATGTATTTAAACTTGATATTGTTGTAGCATTTAGGCTTACATTGTGATATACAGGACAGTATGTCTTCTATGTTTATTATTACTGCTATTGAGTACTGTCACTTTAAAAGGGGAGATCCTACCCCCTGGCGTTGTCATGTGATCAAGGCCGGCAACGGCTGAAACGCGTTATGGCGGTATGTTTGTGTGCTGAATAAACACTGTTACGCACCGAATTGGGTCCACTCTCGTTTTTCTCCACGGAGGGAGCAGCAGTTGAGCGTTCCTGAGGATATATATATATATATATATGTATATATATTAGGGGTGGGCGGAATTTACGTAGTCGCGTTACGCAAATCTCTGCAAAATTGTAAAAAATCTCCGCGAGCACGCAGAAACTCCGCGAAGACGCGGAGTTGCTTGTCCCGCCCGTTCGCGATATGTTTTTGCGTGCTCGCGGGGAAATATATCGCTAACTTGCCCATGCGGTCGCTAATGGGCGCGCCCATCTTGTTTTTCACTTGTCCCGCCCGCTCGCGATGGTTATTTCCTGTTCCGGGTCGCGTATTGCATGCTCCCGCCTGCTCGCAATGCTTATTTCCTGTTCCGGGTCACGTATTGCATGCTCTCGCCCATTCGCGATAAGTATTTCCTGTTCGGGAACGCGTATTATGTGTTTGCGACACTTTTTGCGTGCTCGGGGGGGAAATATCACGCGAACTTGCCCATGCGGTCGCAATGGGCGCGGCCATCTTGTTTTTCACTCTATTGCTATGGTTCTGGGCCTGCTTTTCAATCCTCCCTCTATCTTTTCAATCCTTTGTTTCTGGAAACTTTTTGTTGATCTTTTTTATTTATTATCTATCTCTCTATTTTCCTGATTCTATATTTTGAGTTTTTTTCTACTTTTTGTGTGTTTTTCACTACTTTTTCACTCTTTTTCTATTACCTGCTTTTTTCATTTCTTTTACTTACTTTTTAATTCCTACCTTTTTTTTCCGCCCCCGCCTACCCAGAACCATGGCAAAGGGCCACAGGGCTCGTAGCCGTAGCCAGAGCCGTGACCGCCTTCCTTGCGGAAGGCGGCGCCAAAAAGGGCTGCAGGCAGGGCCTTATTTGGTGAAGCGGAGGTGGCTGCACTGATTTATTTTGTGCAGCACTACCTCCCCTTAACCCTGGCAGCAGGCGGCAGGCCTGGGTCCGGGTGCGGGCTCCGGGAGCGACGGCAGCGGTGGGGCAAGGTGCATCGGGCAGTGTTTCGCTGCTCTGGTGTCCGGTGCACCAATAACCAGCTGACGCACCGGTGGTCCGATATTCTGGACCGGGAGCAGGACCTGCTGGACCTGCTAGGAGTGGAGGTCCCGGGGCTTGGTGAATAGCTATTTAATATTACTACTTTGTGTTCTTCTGCTCTGTGTTATATATTGCGAATATATATTTTTTCCGACCAGCAAGAATGCTGCTGCTTACATTGCAGGTAAATTACCTTTAAAAATCTTCTGTGATTGTTATGGAACAGGTGCTCGGCGCTACTAATCTTACTTGTTTGCAACTTTGCGCTCGCTTGGCCTGATTATGTAAGAGTTTACTTTAGAGAACTTAAGTTAGGTAATGCTAGAGAGACTCTAGTCCTTCCTTTGTCCTCCTGCCACTAAGAAGAGATAGTGGTGGATTGATAGGTTTAGTTACTTATTAGTATTAGTTGGTAATTTTTAAGTGGTCTGCGTGACGCATCCTCTGTCACGTCACGTGCTGCTGAGTACTGCTTACCCCAGTCCTTAGTAGAACCTTTTGTAGTTTGTTTAGTGAGTGTTAATAGGCTTATCATCACTAGCAGAACATCAGCAGCAACCAACCAACAATTTGGTGTAAGCAAAAATGTATGCATGTGTCCTCCATCTATGCATTTTTGAGGACTAAAATAAATGGAAATGCAGACTTAGTGAACAATTGGCCCGTCTGGAATAGGTGGGCTAGGTCAGGTGGTACTTAGGCTTACTAGACGGTCCGTGAATCTCGCAATACTACTAGTCGATCAGATTAGATAGGTAAATTTTATTGCAATTGTTGTTCACAAAAATGTTTTTGGAGCGTATTTTAAAATGTTTTATTTGTTTCACACCAAACATTAATTTTTGTCTCTTTCTTTATTAAACCTTACATGATCAGCACCCAGGGGCAAGAAGACGGGGTCTGAGTCGGCGGAACCAGAACAACATGCCTCCCAGGGCAAGGACCACTCCTCTACCGAGGGCTCTGCTGCTGGCCCCAGTAAGTCCTCCAGTGGTTAATATTAATAATTATATTTCCCTAACTTTTCCTGCACCTTATTTTTTCCGAACTATTATTTCGGTTTCCTAATTCTATTTTTTACAAATTCTTCTTCGATCTAGACTATCTGTTTCTAAATTCTTGTTATCCCTGCCTCTAACTGCCTCTGCTATGACTCTCTGTACTACTACTATTAGTCTGTCTGTAGCTAAGCTTGCCCAGTTGGCCACTCTTTATTTAAAAGGTTTTAAATAAAACTCAGATTCACCAATAGCTCTAGCTATTGAGTCCAGTCCTTTGGGTTGTCCTCTTCTACTACTTCTAGTCTTCTTAATCTTGTGGCTTTTCGACAATTCCCACCAACAAAATGCCCAACCAGATTTTACTATTTTTGATAGGATAGGACATGCCACTACTGTTGTAGGGATTCTGCACATACAGAATTTTGCACAAGAAAATAGGACGTTGGTGATGGGAGGTTGGACCTTCCTCACACCTCAATCAGAACCCACCACAATCCCCTGACCGACTAGTTATAGTGTCTCATTAGCTCTCCGAACCCCCCAAGATACCCAATGAGTAGACAACCCAGAACATAACACTCCCGACCTCTCAGTCGCGGAAGCAATGCACACCCTTTCGCTCACTCACTCGTGTAAGTCCACACCAAATACCACCGAGTCTATGTAAGTTCAAAAGGTTTATTTTCAACTGACAAGCTCTGTACGTTGTTCTATAATGCAGCACCAACAGCAAAATGCATAAGATTAAAACAATAAACATTGTTACACTTAGTTACACTTACAACTACAAGTCCATAGAAGACAAAAGGCGAAATCATGATAACTGAACAGTGGTGGAAGAACCACCCTCCCCTTGGTAGGAATATAGTTTATATAAAATTATAAATGAAGATCTCTGAGCGAATTCTGGGGACCCCTCACCTTAGAAGAACCTAGTACTGGTTACATCAAAAGCTCTGCAAAGCTCTGGTTCATAGAAGGGAATCTTCCGCCTGTTATGAGAAAAATGGTGCGCGTTAGTATATTGCAAGCATTTCTCAGTCGTGCCAAAAAGTGTAGCATTTATATGGATAAGCAATATGGACTAACACCAGAACTCCATAACAAAGTGGCTTGTTTTTCGACCTTGTACGCAGCGCTCAGACAGTAGCAGTATGAGCTCATGTGGGCTCAAAGGCGTCTTACACAACAAGCTGCAAGGTAACGTGCGCAAAAATAAAAGACACAAAGCTAAAATGGTTGCATGGCTCGGGCTAACTTAGCAAAGACTAGAATGACCCTAGGGACCATATAACACTACTAGTGTCTACTCTACTACCTGATTTGTACTAGTGATGTATGTTGTATATGTATGTATTAACTTTTTTTTCAATCTTGCTAGTGAAAAATAGGGGGAGGTGTATATGGCATCTAAAAAATGTGTAATGTTTTTTCTAGGCGTACTACCGACCACCAGTACCGGGGCCAGCGGCGAAGGCGACGCGGCTGCTGAGGGTGCAGGAGGAGATGTGGCAGTTGCAGGAGGAGCTGGAGGGGGTGAGCCAGCAGCAGTGGCGGGCAGTGGTAAGTTATATTCCTAATCCTTACTTATTGACATTACACTCGCTGCAAGGGTGTACTGTATACCGTACTGTTGAGACTTATTAAATAAGAAGTTGTTGTGAACGGTTGAAGAAGACACCCTTTACTTAGCATTAGCAATAGCATTAGCGGCGGGAGTGTACTGTTGAGTAACCAATGGCCTCTTCTATCTGACTTCCACTCAGCTGTGAAAGTTTTATGGAGAAGACTAAAAGTCAGATCAGATGACCTTGATGGATGGGTTGAACGAAAAGGGAAAGAAGGGTGGAAGGAGGAAGGATGGGCGAGATTTAATATTTATGACTGGCAGAGAAGGATACGTGGGATGCATGCATGCATAGGTAGCTGATAGGAATCAGATGCATGGGTGGTTGAATGCCTGAAACTCCCACAAATGTTAGAGGCCGAGGAAGTGGGAGGATAGATACATACCACAAATGTTATGTACTGTGCTTGCTAGTGCTACTGTGCCACTATGTGTAGAATTAATTTGTCTTACTGCTTTGCTAAGAGTATATTTTACAATAGTCTTGTTTTTTCTTCTTGATATAGCTACTCCTTCTAAAGGGAAACCAGACAGGAAGGAGTTGGCAGCCAAGGCCCGGCACCGGAAGCTGGAGGCCATACAAACGGAATACCGGCGGCTGGTGGTTCTGGCGGAGGAGGAGGAGGTGGCAGCAGCTGCAGCCTCCTCCAATGCCCCGGGCCCCAGCCACCCCCCCCAGTGTTACGTAACCACCGTCTGGCAGCCGCCCGCCACTGCACTTCATTTAATAGCACTGCTGTCCCCCCTGTGGATGCAATTGCCGCTCATTGAAGCGCCGCATGGCCCGCCTAGAGGAGCGTATTCGTGTCCTGGAGAGGCGAGCCCGCCGATGAACAGACCCTGTTGATTGCCCCTTTTTTATTGCTTATTTTGGTGGGTGGGAATCGACCGTTGGGGTTTTCACTTTATTTGGACAATTGGACATTTAATTTGTTGGACTTTTTCATTCCGGACAATGGACATTGGTTGGGGTTAGGGAGAGGGGTGGGTCAGGTGTTGTTGTGGGATTTTTTACATAGTTTATTTTTGTTAGGGGATTAAATTATATATTTATACTTTACATACGATGTTGTTAATGTTTTGTTGGTGGGGTTACTGTTTTATGTCACACTGTTTCCTTGCTGGTGCAGGGCCACAGCCAGTGTTTGATTTAAATAATTGGCTGACTTTGTAAGACACAAACAGATAGATGCGGTACCCCTCACTGAGCGACTTGTCCTACTAGTACTGTCAGTCTCTCCTCCTAGTCTATGCATTCTGAAACTGGACTCAAAGGGGTGTGTGAAATTGAATTAATGAAAAAATTTCCATTATTAATTATGCCTCCCCCAAACTTTTTCTCTTACCTGTGCTTGATGTTTAACTTAGGCACAGCGATGACTGCATGGTGATGATGGTTTTCTTTCCCAACATGCCATGGTTTTGGTGGTAGTAGTAGTAGACACTGGCAGTAGCATTTGCAAAAAAAGAAAATGAGACAGTCAGTCGCCTGAGAGAGACTGTGGGAGGAGTAGTAGAACGAAGTACAGTACAGAACTTACTGCCAAACAATAATATGCCAAAATACAATAAAACATAATGGTGGCAGGGATAGCCTAGTACATAGAGTTACAAACTCTAGTTGTGTCGAGTCACTCGACTAGGCCTGCAGTACACTCGACACAAGCGTAACCGTTAGTGCTGTGTAGGAGGATGACAACAAATCCAATTGATGCCGGCAATTAATGTTGATGGATTAGGTTCCTTTGGTAAACAAATTACCTTGCAAATATACTGCTCATGGGTGGGCAAGCAGAAGAAGATCCTCGCCCTGCCTTGAAATTGAATTAGTGTTGCTTTTGCCGCATCCGCCCAAGCAAGCGTGTGATAAATTATTGGTGTACATTTAATTTAGTCACACCTCAATAAGTCACACAGCCCGGAGGAAGAGGGTTAGGGTTTGATGAATGGTTGGGAAGGGGGGTTTGGGGAAAGGTTTGACAAAGAAAAACAGCACGCATGGACAACAACAAAACACAATCTTGGCAGACGACCATATCCATAAATCTGTTAAGGGAGAAAAATTAAATGCATGCATGATGATAACTTGATGGTTAATGATAAGTAGTACTTACTAACTACTACTAGACAATTAGACAGTACAGGGCAGCAGTATATTATGCAATTAGCCTTGCCTGTCTGCCCTCCGAGACACCCGAATTACATACAGTTTCTGTTCTGTTGTACCGGCCCGGGCTTACTATTAAAGATAGCAAAGAAAATTCAAAAATAGCTGTAGGGATGAATTGAATTATAAGCAGAGAGCAAACATAATAATAACAACAACACACAGTAGTAATGATTGAAGACAAAAAATGAATCAAATTATTTAAAAGATGATGAAAGTTGATACTGTTACTGTATGTTATCCTGGTCAAAATGGGGAGTTGCATCTCGGAATTCCTCTTGGTCCTCCCTTCCATGGACGCTCCGGCCATCAATCTTGGGTGACGCCACTGCCTACCTGGCAAATGTAGATTCATTGGTAAGGTAAGTGTGAGTTGTTTTCCCCAGTATAGCACAGGGAAAGGGCCGGCCTGTAATTGTAGATGGAAAAACAAAAGGGATATTGAAAAATCAAGTAGAAAAAAAATGCATAAATTACGGTGGAGTGCAACAAGAACACTTTCAGAGGCGGCATGGATGCATCATATCTACTCTAGTCTGTTTCCCGCATTAACCTCCAACAACAACAGGACAGAGCAGGCCCACACCCGTGACCCATCCTCCATTTAGTGTACATTTTTTGACAGAGGCAGACAAAGCACATATACAGCAACATAGCATTTTACAAATTAAGTGACTAAATCAATGCACCGCTGTCAGGCATACCACCACACTCGACTACACCACTACACAGACATGTAGGTCTGCAGTGGTTGTTGTTGACTTGTTTACCTTTTATGCCACTCATGAAACGCCCTGACTTATTCCATCAAACATCTCGGATCCTACTGAGTGACTGCGAAGATATTATGTCACTGTGGTCATCATCATGGTGTTGTCCAACTCAGTGTGCAGTGTACAGATTGAGTCCCCTTTCCATATTCAAAATGCAATGGATCGGCCTGCAGTAGAAGTACAAATTTGTTATTAAAAAACAAGAAGGGAAACAAACATTGCCTTGAGTTACTTTTAGTGTGTAGATTAGATAATAGTACACAATGAATTAACTTCATGCACAACAAACAACAACAATACAAATCACTCAGTCAGCGTCCAATGCATGGCATCATTCATTACCTGTTCCTTCTCATCTTCAGTTAATGGGCAGTCTCTCTCGGCTCGGAAAGGAGGATAGCTATAGTAGTCATCATCATGTTCCACTTCTTTTGGAGGGACTCAACGAGGCAAGATTTTCTTTTTCCTTCTATTATGCTACATCCAATCATCATCTGGCTTGAGGGCAATAGATTTAGGGCGATTCAGGAGGATGGAGGAGCAGGACTCGGAGGAGTGGACTGAAATGCAGACAGCTGAAACTCATATATGGCAATAAAAGACTAGAAGACGGTGGTGATGGATTTGTTGTGATTCGAAGTTTCCCAACCAGAAAGACAGACACACAAATAAAAGTAAATAAGGGAGGAAGACAGTAAGAAGTGGAAGCCTAGTTGTCAGGGAAGTATAGCTCGTCCTCAAACTCTGGGGGTTCAACCAGAAGTAGGTAATCATCATCTAACACGCTACTTCCATCAACTGAGCCGCTGTCCTCATCTTCCTGCGTTGATTCATGTATTGTGTAATTCAGTGGTATAAATTGCTGATTCATTTTGATCATGGTTAACCTCGCCACGTTTTTGGGCGAGAGACTGGTCCTTTTCACTGTTACAATGGAACCAGCAGCACTGAAAACACGTTCAGAAGAGACACTTGCGACAGGGCAAGCCAGCTAGTTTATCGCCAGCCTGCTGAGCACTGGCCATTGGCCCCTTTTGCCATACCAATACCGCAATGGGTTTTGATCAATGTAGACCTCTGTTGGGTCATCCAGATAGGCCTGGACCATCCGCTCAATGTTCAGGGGTGCTACACTTTGTTCGGCCGCTTTTGTCTTTGCATCAGCACTGGACCTAGCAAGTCCTTGCTGTAAATACCAATCCTGTGCCGTTTTTACTGGGGCTGATGATCCGGTTCTTGCTGTTGTCAATAGTGTTGGTGTTGGTGACAGCTGTGAGCCAAACGCACTGCCCTCAGGCTCTGAAGTTGAACTTGACGCTGGATGACCTGCTGCAGTACTTGTTGTGGGTTTGAGTAGCGGGCCTTTAATTACCAGCCGTTCATTTTCCAATTTACTGGCTGCCTCAGCTATCCAAGTTTTGTACCAGGCAACATCCACTTCTGAAAAAGGAAGTAATGTCTTACTGTTCAGTGCCGATTTGTACCGTGGATCCAGAATTGTGGCACAAATGTAATGTTCTTGTGACAAAATCTTAGTTTGCACCCTGGCATTTTCAGTTAAGCGACAGGATAAGCTCTCCACCAACTCATATGCTTCTTTTTTTTCCTCCACACCTATGTACGCTTTAGACACCTCCTTCAGCTGTTGCTCTAGCATGTGCAACAATGGGATAGCTTGGCCCATAGTACAGTCCTCCTTGCTGACTTCACGTGTGAAGACCTCGAAAGGAAGAAGCATCTCTGTCAGGCATTTAACTAGGCACCATTGGCCCATCTGAAGGGTCATGCCTTTCACAGTAGCATCCGTCCTTTGCATGACATATTCATTGATTGGTCTGTACTGCTCAAACAGACGGTCAAGCATGTAATACGTTGAGTTCCAACGTGTTGCCACCTCCTGGATGAGTGCTTTGACTGGCATTCTATAGTCACATTGAATGATCCTCAGCTGCTTCCGGGCTTGAAATGAGTGCATATTCTGCGGCAGGTGGTCAGTAAGTTGCTGACTATGGCTTCTTTTTTCAGAAAGTCTTGAACTATAATTTTAATTCAGTGATCCAAACACGGGACCCTGAAATAGGCACCAACCTCCATGGCCTTAAGTACATTACTGCCATTATCCGTGGTAACAAAACCAATCTTAAGCCCTCTTGGGCACAGCCATTCAAAGACCTTGCTGTTAAACTCTTCCAAAATGTTTGCAGCAGTATGAGATTTCTCCATGGCGAACATGGCTACAGTCGCATGTTTCCGAGTAGCATTAAAAATCTCAGCTGTGTCAACAGCACCTACTTCAGATAGCTTTTCTCTAACCCCCACAAAAGAGACCCAGTGTGCAGTGATGCACATGTAATCAGTGGCTTGGCAACTGGTCCACATGTCTGTTGTTAGGTGGATATTGTGAACAGCACTCTGCTGCAAAGCTTGTCCAAACAGTTCCAGCACATTGTGATGTAGTGCTGGAACAGCAAATCTGGCGAAATAGGACCAGCTGGGAACCTTCCATTTAGGGCAGATGGCTGACACAAATTCAAGGAAACCCACCCCTTCCACAAATGAAAAAGGGAGAAGGTCCAGCGCAAACATTTTCGCCAGCTTCGCATTGTACAACCGTGCCATTGGGTGGTTGCGTTGGTACTGCCCCTCCGACCTAAGCATGCTGTCAATGGTAGGCTGGATTATTTTCCTTTGTGGTGCAGCTGTCTTCTTGAACCCAGTTAGGCTCAACGACGCACTGCTTTTCATTGCAGTACTCGGTTGCCTTGGTGTCTCAGTCTGACTCTGAGTCTGACTCTTCTTACTTTTACTACGGTGCCACTGAGATGTTGCTGAGGATGTGGGCGGTACCACTAGAGTGCTGGGGACAGGGCTAGAAATGTCTCCCTCTTGTTGATCTTCCGCCGCGATCATATCTTCTTCTACTTCTTCATCCCCACCAACAGCAATGGTTGCAGTTTTACGTTTTTGTAAGCCAAGCAGGTGAGCCTCCCACTGGATGATGTGTTGTTTTTTTAGATGACTTGTTTGGCCTCCGGTACCATAGTTTGTACCAAGCTTACCCCACCTAACAGCTCGTCGACAAATTGAGCATATAGCAATGTTCTCCTCCTTACTGCTAACCGAAAAGAAGTCCCAAACTGGGGAGCAGAACTTTCTGGCGCTGCTGGAGGTGCCACTTTCAATACCAGATGAACTGGAGGGTGTGCCTGGAATTTGACTCTGTGCAGTTACAGTACCACTACCTACTGAGATGGTGGTTGAGCTGGATGTAGGTCCCTGCCGGGCCTTTCCAAATGCAAAATGGAAGCTGGAGGTCATGTTGGTGTTACCTGTGTTGGTGGTATCCAAGCTACATCCCTCGCAGCGATTTTGGATAGTCTAATAATGTTGGTCTCCGTCTCCTCTGGGCCGGGAGTGATGTTCATGATGACTGGATCATCATCATCACCCCCCTCTTCTACATGTACCTCCATAACTCTAAGGCTTTCTGGAACCTTCCTTTTCACTAGCCTTGTATTGTGGCGTGCATCACTCTCAGACTGAGCTGGTGGCTTCCAAGTGGCATCTTGATCATCAGAAGCGGGGCCTGAAGAAGAAGTTGATGGACTAACCCTCCTTTTCCTTGCTGGGGGTCTGGAAGACAATGGATCTTATGGAACAGTGGCTTGCTCCTCTTCGTCTGCAAAAAGCTCGATTTCCTGAACTGCCCCTACTTCAGGTGGAACAACTACTATTGTGGGCTGTGGTTCCGGATGTGGTTCCGGCTGTGGTTGCGGCTGTGGTTCCGGCTGTGGTTCCGGCTGTGGTTCCGGCTGTGGTTGCGGCTGTGGTTCCGGCTGTGGTTCCGGCTGTGGTTGCGGCTGTGGTTCCGGCTGTGGGTGCGGCTGTGGTTGCGGCTGTTGTTGCGGCTGTTGTTACAGCTGTTGTTGCGGCTGTTGTTGCCCACTTATCTGCTGAGTTTTCGCCTGCGAGTGCGTTGATTGGGTACTACTTTGCGATAATGACATTTCAACATCACTGCTCATTAGTAGACTGGCTACCTCTGCCACACTCATGGCCTTGGGCCTAGGTTGGTGTGTTGGACCCGCTGATGTGGAGGTACTGCTCCCATCTTGGGCCCCGCCAGACACCGCTGCAGCAGGTGTAAGTTTTTTTTCCCCAAAAAACAACTCAGGCGGCACACCAGTCTTGGAAAGTGCCACTTCCTTCTTCTGTTCCTTCTTCTCACTGGCAACTTTCTTGGTACTGGAGGACCTGGTACCTTTCTTTGGGGCCATCTTCTTCAGATGTCAGCAGGACGCAGGTGCACAAGTTGCAGAGATGTCTGTGGTCACACGTGGACGTGACGTGGTGCGCAGCAGGACTTCTGTCTGGCAGTACAACAGGTGATGATGACACCTCCTCCTCTGTCTTTTTGTGCACCTAAAAGCAAAGAAGCCAGGAGAAGAACATCAGTGAAATGTTGCATTTGTTGTTGTGGTTCAATTACTACTAGTACAAACAAACAAATAAAATGTATAACTTAGTGTAGCCATTTGTGAGACTTTGTCAACAAGGGCTTTCATGGTAGACTGTGTACACTCTCAGGAAGGATAGGAAAGAAGAGGAACAACAACAAAAATACAAATGTAATGGAAGTGGACCCTGTTTGGCATTAAATTATTTGCTCATCACATCATTCAGGGAGCTGCAGCTGGCAAAGGGGATGGATGGAAGCAGTAAGCCAAGAGTAAAACCATGCAGGCCTATATGGCAAAAGCAGCACACTTTATAACTCCTACCAGAAATAGCCACCAGCCACATGGACACTCACAAATCACAAGCAACAAGCAGGAGGCCTGGAAAACAATGTATTGAAAACAGGCCTATAATAGCCAGGCAAAGGCTGCATGCTAAACCACACTGCTTTGCCTGTAATGCAATAAAATGCAAAAACGAAAATCCACAGGGCTAAACAAGGTCTGCAAGGTACACAACACACCACACACAACAAAGACATTTATTTAACACACACCCAAAAACTGAAATACACCCAAAAATACACATTTTGCAATTCAATCCAATGCCATCCATGCCCTAAATGATGTTTAAATCCAACAGAACACACAGAAACAGTTGTTTCATGCACCCCTGACTACCTCTGAGCCTACTGGATGAAAGGCCTGTTGGCAGACTAGGCCACAAGCTTGCAGGCCTGTGGATAAAAGCACACTACCGGGCTTCAAAATGGCCACCAGCCACATGGCCAGGCCCACAACAACAAGAAACTGAAGACAGACAATGCAGGCCTATGGCAAAAAGCACACTGCCTGGCTTCAAAATGGCCGCCAGCCTCATGGCCAGGCCCACAACTACAAGAAACTGAAGACAGACAATGCAGGCCAATGGCAAAAAGCACACTGCCTGGCTTCAAAATGGCCACCAGCCTCATGGCCAGGCCCACAAGAACAAGAAGCCAAGGCCACAAAGGAAACACATGCAGGCCTATATGGCAAAAGCAGCACACTTTATAACTCCTACCAGAAATGGCCACCAGCCACATGGACACTCACAAATCACAAGCAACAAGCAGGAGGCCTGGAAAACAATGTACTGAAAACAGGCCTATAATAGCCAGGCAAAGGATGCATGCTAAGCCACACTGCTTTGCCTGTAGTGCAATAAAATGCAAAAACGAAAATCCACAGGGCTAAACAAGGTCTGCAAGGTACACAACACACCACACACAACAAAGACATTTATTTAACACACACCCAAAAACTGAAATACACCCAAAAATACACATTTTGCAATTCAATCCAATGCCATCCATGCCCTAAATGATGTTTAAATTCAACAGAACACACAGAAACAGTTGTTTCATGCACCCCTGACTACCTCTGAGCCTACTGCATGAAAGGCCTGTTGGCAGACTAGGCCACAAGCTTGCAGGCCTATGGATAAAAGCACACTACTGGGCTTCAAAATGGCCACCAGCCACATGGCCAGGCCCACAACAACAAGAAACTGAAGACAGACAATGCAGGCCTATGGCAAAAAGCACACTGCCTGGCTTCAAAATGGCTGCCAGCCTCATGGCCAGGCCCACAACTACAAGAAACTGAAGACAGACAATGCAGGCCTATGGCAAAAAGCACACTGCCTGGCTTCAAAATGGCCACCAGCCTCATGGCCAGGCCCACAACAACAAGAAACTGAAGTCAGACAATGCAGGCCTATGGCAAAAAGCACACTGCCTGGCTTCAAAATGGCCGCCAGCCTCATGGCCAGGCCCACAACAATAAGAAGCCTAGGCCACAAAGGAAACACATGCAGGCCTATATGGCAAACGCAGCACACTTATAACTCCCAGCAGAAATGGCCACCAGCCACATGGACACTCACAAATCACAAGCAACAAGCAGGAGGCCTGGAAAACAATGTACTGAAAGCAGGCCTATAATAGCCAGGCAAAGGATGCATGCTAAACCACACTGCTTTGCCTGTGATGCAATAAAATTCAAAAACGAAAATCCACAGGGCTAAACAAGATCTGCAACACACCACACACAACAAAGGCATTTATTTAACACACACCCAAAAAATGAAATACACCCAAAAATACACATTTTGCAATTCAATCCAATGCCATCCATGCCCTAAATGATGTTTGAAATAAATAAATACAACACACAGAAAAGGAACAGTTGTTTCATCATGCACCCACCCATGACTAGCTCTGGGCCTACTGGCTACCCACAACTATTTTTTTAAAAAAATGATTAAAAGTACCAAAATTGTAGTTGCAGCAACTGCAATGCCCCAATCAAACAAAAAACAACACTAACTTACTTGTAAAATCTCAAATCCAAAAGTCCTCAAATCCAATGATAATGATGCAGCAGACAAATAGGGGGATCCTTCCAGCTCAAATCTAAATGAAAAATGAACAGGAGATGGACAAAGCACTGGGAGGAGCCTGATGGACAGGAACAGGAAGTTGGAGACTCTGTGGCACTTCCTCCCTCCCCCCCAAAAATATTTGACAAAAAAGGACAGCCAAATGTCAATCTGAGGAGTTTTTTTCAACCAAATCATCATTTTATAGAAGGTTTTATGCTGCTCGAGATATTATTCTTCTCCAGATTGAAAATTTTGCGTGTTCGGGATCGCAAGCTTCACCAACATTCCGCCGGATGTCCGATGGCGCATCCGAATGACGTGTTCGCGATCGCAATCTCTCTCCTGGTGCACGATGGCGCGGCAAATGACGTGTTCGCGATCGCACACTCACGAGGAAATTAAACCTCAACAAAACACACATGCTATGAAAGCGATCAAGTAGATCTTTTAATTCTGCTTTGCCGGACACAGATGTGCACAGATAGACAATGATATGTCAGAAGATTTTATTACATTTTGTACTAATTTCTGCTGGTATCCAAACATCATGGCATGTGACAGATCTTTTAAAACCTCCTATTCTATCTTTGTTGGTTTTTACATATGTATTCACTCAGTGTACTGTATGGATCTATGCATTTGCATTGTAGTCTGTTGTTCATGTTCATTGCCATAGATTAGGTGCTTAAGTGCTCACGGGTGTGAAAGATTGTCACTATTTAAACTTATTCTACTCGACAGCGCATCATGTGATCAAGACCGTGAGGTAATGGTCGAAATGCGTCATGCGGGGCACTGGCCAAGGACTGACTGGTTGCTATGAGGATTGAATCGTGAAATAAAGCACTGCATCGTTGAAACTTCATTTGGTGGTCCGTACCTGTTTTTGCCTGCGAAGGGTTGTGGCAAGTCGGGATTGCTTTGCATATATATATATATATATATAAATAAATAAATCGGGAACTACCCAGAGTCCTCTGCTTCTTTTTTGTATATATATATGAATATATATTCAGATGAATTGCGTTTTTTAAAGGAGGACCAGCGCAAAGAATTCAAGACAGGGAGAGGTCAGGGAAGAGGAAGAGGAAGAGGAGCAAACAAATGAGGGGCGGCGAAGGCCGATGAAGGAATGCAAGGGGACTCGGCAGAGAGAGTCACACGAAATCAGAAGAAGAAAGCAGGCAAATGACGAACGACAACACAACTATTGTCAACCTTAGCACTGCCAATTTGACGGACAAAGACTTGAAGACACTAGAATTGGGACTGTCCTATGCCATAGGAACAATTTTGATTATCCCAGCACCAGACTCGATCTCTATAAATTCACGAGGAAATTAAACCTCAACAAAACACACATGCTACAAAAGCGATCAAGTAGATCTTTTAATTCTGCTTTTCCGGACACAGATGTGCACAGATAGACAATGATATGTCAGAAGATGAAGTTCTAGGAAATCTTTTGGCTCTACAAGAGGAAGGGAGGTCGAATATGGAAGAGGCAACAAACGGAACGGAAGAAAGATCCGTTGGATTGATTAAAGGATAGCAAAACCAAAGGGGATGATGGACGGAGTGTTGAACATTGCAAGCACTCACCCCCAGTCAACTGATCTGGGTTTAATCCATCATCATTCTTTAGCTCACTCCGCCACCCCAGTTCAGACATGGCCATATGCAAATCAGTCTGACCTTGTGCCTCATGGGAACAGTCCAGCCCGAACTGCCAAGCCATGGCTTCCTGGACCGGAAACAAGCATCCTGGGACCGGTTTCTGGCTTACAGCCGTCATCAGCCAGGCTATCTTGAATCCAGTGGCAAAGTGAGCAAGGGACCCACGTCTGGGCATACCCTGCCAACTTAGGGCGAACATAGCAAAACCAAAGGGGATGATGGACGGAGTGTTGAACATTGCAAGCACTCACCCCCAGTCAACTGATCTGGGTTTAATCCATCATCATTCTTTAGCTCACTCCGCCACCCCAGTTCAGACATGGCCATATGCAAATCAGTCTGACCCTGTGCCTCATGGGAACAGTCCGGCCCGAACTGCCAATCCATGTCTTCCCTGGACCGGAAACAAGCATCCTGGGACCAGTTTCTGGCTTACAGCCGTCATCAGCCGGGCTATCTTGAATCCAGTGGCAAAGTGTGCAAGGGACCCACGTCTGGGCATACACTGCCAACTTAGGGCGAACATAGCAAAACCAAAGGGGATGATGGACGGAGTGTTGAACATTGCAAGCACTCACCCCCAGTCAACTGATCTGGGTTTAATCCATCATCATTCTTTAGCTCACTCCGCCACCCCAGTTCAGACATGGCCATATGCAAATCAGTCTGACCCTGTGCCTCATGGGAACAGTCCAGCCCGAACTGCCAATCCATGTCTTCCCTGGACCGGAAACAAGCATCCTGGGACCGGTTTCTGGCTTACAGCCGTCATCAGCCAGGCTATCTTGAATCCAGTGGCAAAGTGAGCAAGGGACCCACGCCTGGGCATACCCTGCCAACTTAGGGCAAACATAGCAAAACCAAAGGGGATGATGGACAGAGTGTTGAACATTGCAAGCACTCACCCCAAGTCAACTGATCTGGGTTTAATCCATCATCATTCTTTAGCTCACTCCGCCACCCCAGTTCAGACATGGCCATATGCAAATCAGGCTGACCCTGTGCCTCATGGGAACAGTCCAGCCCGAACTGCCAAGCCATGTCTTCCCTGGACCGGCAACAAGCATCCTGGGACCGGTTTCTGGCTTACAGCCATCATCAGCCAGGCTATCTTGAATCCAGTGGCAAAGTGAGCAAGGGACCCACGTCTGGGCATACCCTGCCAACTTAGGGCGAACATAGCAAAACCAAAGGGGATGATGGACCGAGTGTTGAACATTGCAAGCACTCACCCCCAGTCAACTGATCTGGGTTTAATCCATCATCATTCTTTAGCTCACTCCGCCACCCCAGTGCAGACATGGCCATATGCAAATCAGTCTGACCCTGTGCCTCATGGGAACAGTCCAGCCGGAACTGCCAAGCCATGTCTTCCCTGGACCGGAAACAAGCATCCTGGGACCGGTTTCTGGCTTACAGCCGTCATCAGCCAGTCTATCTTGAATCCAGTGGCAAAGTGAGCAAGGGACCCACGTCTGGGCATACCCTGCCAACTTAGGGGCGAACATAGCAAAACCAAAGGGGATGATGGACCGAGTGTTGAACATTGCAAGCACTCACCCCCAGTCAACTGATCTGGGTTTAATCCATCATCATTCTTTAGCTCACTCCGCCACCCCAGTTCAGACATGGCCATATGCAAATCAGTCTGACCCTGTGCCTCATGGGAACAGTCCAGCCCGAACTGCCAAGCCATGTCTTCCCTGGACCGGAAACAATCATCCTGGGACCGGTTTCTGGCTTACAGCCATCCTCAGCCAGGCTATCTTGAATCCAGTGGCAAAGTGAGCAAGGGACCCACGTCTGGGCATACCCTGCCAACTTTGGGCGAACATAGCAAAACCAAAGGGGATGATGGACGGAGTGTTGAACATTGCAAGCACTCACCCCCAGTCAACTGATCTGGGTTTAATCCATCATCATTCTTTAGCTCACTCCGCCACCCCAGTTCAGACATGGCCATATGCAAATCAGTCTGACCCTGTGTCTCATGGGAACAGTCCAGCCCGAACTGCCAAGCCATGTCTTCCCTGGACCGGAAACAAGCATCCTGGGACCGGTTTCTGGCTTACAGCCGTCATCAGCCGGGCTATCTTGAATCAAGTGGCAAAGTGAGCAAGGGACCCACGTCTGGGCATACCCTGCCAACTTTGGGCGAACATAGCAAAACCAAAGGGGATGATGGACGGAGTGTTGAACATTGCAAGCACTCACCCCAGTCAACTGATCTGGGTTTAATCCATCATCATTCTTTAGCTCACTCCACCACCCCAGTTCAGACATGACCATATGCAAATCAGTCTGCCCTGTGCCTCATGGGAACAGTCCAGCCCGAACTGCCAAGCCATGTCTTCCCTGGACCGGAAACAAGCATCCTGGGACCGGTTTCTGGCTTACAGCCATCATCAGCCAGGCTATCTTGAACGATCAGTTGACTGGGGGTGAGTGCTTGCAATGTTCAACACTCCGTCCATCATCCCCTTTGGTTTTGCTAAGTTCGCCCTAAGTTGGCAGGGTATGCCCAGACGTGGGTCCCTTGCTCACTTTGCCACTGGATTCAAGATAACCTGGCTGATGAGGGTTATGAACCCGAAACCGGTCCCAGGATGCTTGTTTCCGGTCTAGGGAAGACATGGCTTGGCAGTTCAGGCTGGACTGTTCCCAAGAGGCACAGGGTAAGACTGATTTGCATATGCCCATGTCTGAACTGGGGTGGCGGAGTGAGCTAAAGAATGATGATGGATTAAACCCAGATCAGTTGACTGGGCGTGAGTGCTTGCAATGTTCAACACTCCATCCATCATCCCCTTTGGTTTTGCTAAGTTCGCCCTAAGTTGGCAGGGTATGCCCAGACGTGGGTCCCTTGCTCACTTTGCCACTGGATTCAAGATAGCCTGGCTGATGAGGGTTATGAACCCGAAACCGGTCCCAGGATGCTTGTTTCCGGTCCAGGGAAGACATGGCTTGGCAGTTCGGGCTGGACTGTTCCCATGAGGCACTGGGTCAGACTGATTTGCATATGGCCATGTCTGAACTGGGGTGGCGGAGTGAGCTAAAGAATAATGATGGATTAAACCCAGATCAGTTGACTGGGGGTGAGTGCTTGCAATGTTCAACACTCCGTCCATCATCGCCTTTGGTTTTGCTGGATTGATTAAAGGAGCAGGCATCACTCCGTTCAGACCTAGATCAAGATTTATTCCAAATATACCAAGGGACAATGTAGATATATTTTCAGATATCATGACTAAAGAATTACGATGTATCAACGCCTCAGCTAAACGGAATCCCAATACATTCTATCAGAGAGACAAAGACTTTTTTTAAACCGTGGGTAGATTAAAACAAATGGATGAAGTGATAGTGAAACCTTCAGACAAAGGAGGTAACGTGGTCCTTTGGGATCGAGACCTTTATGAAAAAGAAGCTTTATCTCAACTAAGCTTCAAGAATTGCTACATCCCTGTTACAATGGAGCACTATACATCGATTAAAGAGAATTTCCATGAACGTCTGCAATTCTGGAAAGATACAGGCCACCTCAGTTGGGATTAGTATCGCTTCCTGAGAAAAGAATACCCTGTGATACCCACGTTTTACATGATTCCCAAAGTGCATAAAGACAGCACAAGACCACCAGGGAGACCGATCATAGCAGCTCAGGACAGCATTTTTGAAAATACCTCAAAGTATATCGATTTTTTCCTTAATCCTATTGTCAGTTCATTACCTTCCTATATCAGAGACACCTCCGATTTCCTCAAGCATATCTACGATGTCAAATGGGAAAGCGATATGTTGTTAATAACACTGGACGTTTCTACCCTGTACACTAGCATCCACCACACGGATGGCCTATGGGCAGTACAGCATTTCTTGCGCATGAGACCATTGGGATTTGCCTTGCATAATAATATGCGTCTTGAAATGACAGAATGGTGCCTCACTAATAATATCTTTATCTTTGACAAACAACTGTATCAATAGCAGAGGGGGACCGCGATGGGCACCTGCTTTGCCCCCAGCTATGCAAACCTTCACATGGGCTGGTGGGAGGAGCAGGTGCCCGGCGGCAAAGATATGGAACATTGTCTACAACATACAGTTTTATGGCTAAGGTATATCGACGACCTCTTTGTGTTGTGGCAGGGCACAAAGAGGGAGGCCAAACAGTTTGTTAGGGAGCTTAATGTGAACAACTTAAATCTGAAATTCTCTGCTAATATCAGCTCCACCACAGTGGACTTTCTGGATGTCCGCATCATGGTTGGACACAATGGTTTGGAAACCTCGGTGTTCAGAAAGCCCACTGCTGGCAACACTATACTCCATGCCAATAGTTTCCACCCAGCACCACTCATCAGAAGCATTCCCTTCTGGGAATTATACAGAGCCATAAGAATCTGTAGAAACCTTGAATCCTTTACTGCTACAGAAAATGAAATGCTAAAAGGGTTCAAGCAAAGAGGGTATTCTGATAATATCCTAAACACAGCCTGCAAAAGAACCAGATGCATAAACAGGGAAAAAGCACTGTTTGATCCTACTAAAACCAGCATGAAAATAATGAACACCACAGATATACCCAGATTTATAACCACATACAATCAGGAACACCAAAAGGTGCGTCATATCATGTCACAACATTGGCATCTTCTGAGAGAAGACCCAATCATAGATCCATTAATCCCTAGACGCCCTATGATCACCTATAGGAAGTCAAAGGCAATGAGAGACTATCTAGTCAAAAGTGATTTTGAAAGAAAAGCTAAACCCCAAACCTGGTTGATGAAATATGGTGGCTTCAGAAAGTGCTTTAAGTGCAAGGCATGTAGAAATGGTGAGAATCGAACTTGCATAGAAACACCATTCAACAAATTCATAAAAATAAGGGGCAATCTGACATGCAAATCAGACCATGTTGTATATATTCTTTTGTGTCCCTGCAAGAAAATCTATGTGGGTAGCGCCACTTTGCCGGCACACAAAAAATATTACAGCATATCCGTGCCATCATACACAAAGATTGCAGTTACCCTGTTGCCCGCCATTTTGAAAAAATCCATCAAGGTGATCCCACGGCCCTGAGATACAGCTGTGTGGCACAAATACCTAAAAAGAAAAGAGGAGGGGACAGGGAGAAAGAACTGCGAAAACTTGAAACCTGGTTCATTTTAGAACTAGATAGTATGGAACCTGTGGGTCTTAATGTAGGTGAAGAGTTACACACCTGCCTTCTTTGAGAGAAAAATATAAGCACATGATACACCTCTCTCCTAACATGTGGGGTTACTTTCTATCAATTGATAAGCATTGTTTACCTTGTGCAACATTTGGACTAGAGTTTTCTATTTTCATTAGTTTCATCATTCTCGTTTTGTGAGCTACGTTTAATCATGAATTCTTTTACTTCAGATTTCACTTTCTACCTTTCTTTCCATGCTATCTTCTCTATTACATCTCATGTGAATACATGATACTATGAGGAGATGGTATATATTCCCTATCCGCTTATCATTTTTAATACCATATGGCAAGAGCTCTGATGGGTTTTCCTGCCCCAAGCAGGACATGTATATACTTTTGTTGTTTTGGATCAACTTCACACTAGTGCACTTTATGTTATGTGATATAGATACACTACATGGCGTACATGGGGCACTTGCCCATAAATTCTTTTGAACATGTAACGTATAAGAGGTTGGGATGTTTGTGAATAGTCCCAGGCCCCTTGTTTGGGTATTGAGGATCTTTAACCAACTGTGGTTTAAACACTGAATTATTTAAACTATTGATAGCATTTTGCTTAACAAATATGAAATATAGTACCACTAAAACAAGGGACTATGTGTAGGTCATTTCCTTTCTTCAATTAGAACAACATACTTTTGCTGTATCAATTTGGGTTTCTTAAATGTAAATATAGAATTTCTCAAATGGATTGCTATGGAGACGTTTACAATTGCAATATTCCTCCCTGTAAATACAGCTAGTATCTAACAGAATTTATGCCTATGTGTGTGCACACTTTGAATTGGATATGTTTTCTATGTCCATTGCACCTTTTGTTTATGTTTATCACTTGTATTTACCACTATATAAGTTTTAAAGAAAATGGCGCTTACTGTCGTGATCAAGGCTGCTGTGAGCAGTTGAAACGCGTAGACAGTCATTCTGCACACTCTAAAACAAACATGTGCTGAACAATTTGCCATGGAGTTCATCCGTATCCTCTGTTCACGAGTTGGGATATATTGTTGCAGATATATATATATATATATATATATATATATATATATATATATATATATATATATTCACTGAAAAAACCATAGGTTTTAGGGACAGTTATAGTTAGTTGGACATTTCACTCGTACAAAACCATAGAAATTCCCCCGTTATAATTAGTTCAGCTAACTATAACTCGCGCCCCGCAATGCACTGCTGATGACGTCACATATTACATCACTCATGACATGGTCAGTGACATCACTGATGACATCACTGATGACATCTCAAATGAAATCACTGATGACATCATCCAGTGACTGTGTGTTTCTGTAAAGTTTAAATATGTTTAATATATATAGGGAAAGGCGTATTGAAGAATGAGTGGGTGTTTAAGTGTCTGAATGGATGATTTAGTACGTGCGTGACTGACTCTACAAGTGAGTGATTAAACGTATCTTACTGAATGCATGGGTTAGTGACTAAACTGTGTGAATGTCTGTATCCGTCTGTTTGTTGGTGTGTAAGTGGATGCATGGATTTGCGAATAGCTACATGAGTGTCTATATGGGTTATTGATTGGTTCTCTGAGTATCTGTATGGCTGCCTGAGTGTTTGTGTGGGTGGGGTGTGTGTGACTCTGTACATAGATGTGTGAGTGGGTGATTCACTGGGTGCATGATTTCAAGAGTGCATCTGTGATGGACTGCCTGGGTGGGTGAGTGTGTGTATGGGTGTGTTAGTGAGTGAATGTATATCTCAGTGGTACATGTGTGAGTAACTACATATGTAAAAGGCAGTATATATGTGTGTTAGAGTATTTAAATGGCTATAAGTGAGAGTGTGTGATTGTGAGAGTGGCTGTATGGATGCGTGTGTGCTTGTATCAGTTATTGTATAAGAGCGTAAGAATGTGCTAGTATTTGTATGAGTAAGTGAGCTGGTGTGTGTATAACTGTATAGGTGAGTAAATGGGTGTGTGATAAATTTTTTGCATGACTGACTAGGTGTGTGAGTACCTCTATGGATGAGTGGCGGTGTGTGAGTGTTTATATAGGTGTATGAGTGCATATGATAGTCCTGTACTGAGTGACTGTAAGTATGAGTGACTGTACGGGTGAGTGAGTAGATGTGTGTGTGTAGACCTAAGAATCAGTGAGTGGGTATGTAGTTATTGGTATTGGAGTGTGTATGGTTTTGAGAATGGCAGTCTGTAATTTAGAGTGGGTGTATCAAAAGCTATATTAGGGTGTGAGAAGATGCATGAAATTATCACATGGATGATGTCATCAGTGATGTCATTCGAGATGTAATCATTGATGTCACTGACCATGTCATGAGTGATGTAATATGTGACGTCATCAGCAGTGCATTGCGGGGGCGCGAGTTATAGTTAGCTGAACTAACTATAACGGGGGAATTTCTATGGTTTTGTACGAGTGAAATGTCCAACTAACTATAACTGTCCCTAAAACCTATGGTTTTTTCAGTGAATTTCAAAGGTTTTTTAAATGCTAATTTCTAACTATAACATGTCTGAAACCTATGGTTTTTTCAGTGAATTTCAAAGGTTTTTTAAATGCTCATTTCTAACTATAACGTGCCTGAAACCTATGATTTTTAAGTGAATTTCAAAGGTTTTTTAAATGCTAGTTTCTAACTATGCCTACAGAGGTAGGACATGTGAAGAAAGAAGAAAAACGCGCAGAAAGAAGCAAAAGAAATGCAGAAAGAAGCAACAGAAGTCCACAAAGACGAAGAAAAGTGCAGGAAGAAGAAAAAGATGTGCAGAAAGAACCAACAGAGGAGCAGAAAGAGGCCATGTTGCAAAATCATCCTGTGCCCACAACTTTTCAGACAGGTACTGGTGGTAACTGACTCTGACTAACCAGAGTCAGTGCTATGCTAAAAGACACTTAGAATACAGTGAAAACACCTACATACACTAGGGAACACTATGCGTTGGGGTACCCCTGTGATTAGCATGACCTCCTCTGTAAGTCCCTAGTACATAATAGGGCAGGGGGATTAAAACTACCTCTTAAAACGCGTGTGCAAACGCGCCCCGTGGCGCGTTTTAAGTTGCGGGATTAAGTCCCCTTGAATCCTGAGGGTTCCTGGGGCCCAACTAGCCCCCAGGTACCTACAGTTAGGACCACAGAGCTGAGTTGCAGAGAGGCGTTCCGAGGCCACGCACCTTTTTCACCTCTCTGCAACGCAACTCTGTTGTGCTTACTGAAGGTACCTGGTGGGCTAGTTTGCCCTCAGGGTCCCTCAGGATTCAAGGGGGCGTGTTTGCGCACATGTCACCTGAGGCCCCGCCCCCTCCCTTCACCACTGTGCAAACGCGCCCCGTGGCGCGTTTTAAGTTGGGGGATTAGGTCACCTTGAATCCTGAGGGTCCCTGGGGCCCAACTAGCCCACCAAGTACTTCCAGTAAGCACCACAGGCCTGCGTTGCAACGCCTGTAACAAATTGTGTAGTTGTGTTTAGGTAGTGAAGGGGGTCGTGCTGGGGGTAGTGTTTTAGGGTTTAGGGTAGTGCAGTGGTGTTTGTGTAGTGTAGGGGGTCATGCTGGGGGTAGATTTAGGGTTTAGGGTATTACAGTGGTGTTTGGGTAGTGTAGGGGGTTGTGCTGGGGGTAGTGTTTTAGGGATTAGGGTAGTGCAGTGGTGTTTGGGTAGTGTTGCAGGTCGTGCTGGGGGTAGTGGTTTAGGGTTTAGGGTAGTGCAGTGGTGTTTGGGTAGTGTAGGGGTACTGCTGGGGGTAGTGGTTTAGGGTTTAGGGTAGTGCAATGGTGTTTGGGTAGTGTAGGGGGTACTGCTGGGGGTAGTGTTTTAGGGTTTAGGGTAGTGCAGTGGTGTTTGGGTAGTGTAGGGGTTCGTGCTGGGGTTATTGTTTTAGGGTTTAGGGTAGTGCAGTGGTGTTTGTGTAGTGTAGGGGGTAGTGTTTTAGGGTTTAGGGTAGTGCAGTGGTGTTTGTGTAGTGTAGGGGGTTGTGCTGGGGGTAGTGTTTTAGGGTTTAGGGTAGTGCAGTGGTCTTTGTGTAGTGTAGGAGGTCATGTTTTAGGGTTTAGGGTAGTGCAGTGGTGTTCGGGCAGTGTAGGGGCTCGTGCTGGGGGTGGTGTTTCAGGGTTTAGGGCAGTGCAGTGGTGTTCGGGCAGTGTAGGGGGTCTTGCTGGGGGTGGTGTTTCAGGGTTTAGGGCAGTGCAGTGGTGTTTGGGTCGTGCAGGGGGTCATGCTGGGGGAGTGTTTTAGGGTTTAGGGCAGTGCAGTGGTGTTTGGGTAGTGTAGGGGGTCATGCTGGGGGAGTGTTTTAGGGTTTAGGGCAGTGCAGTGGTGTTCGGGCAGTGTAGGGGGTCGTGCTGGGGGAGTGTTTTAGGGTTTAGGGCAGTGCAGTGGTGTTCGGGTAGTGTAGGGGGTCGTGCTGGGGGGAGTGTTTGAGGGTTTAGGGCAGTGCAGTTGTGTTCGGGTAGTGTAGGGGGTCGTGCTGGGGGTTGTGTTTCAGGGTTTAGGGCAGTGTAGTGGTGTTCGGGCAGTGTAGGGGGTCGTGCTGGGGCTGGTGTTTCAGGGTTTAGGGCAGTGCAGTGGTGTTTGGGCAGTGTAGGGGGTCATGCACGGGGTGGTGTTTCAGGGTTTAGGGCAGTGCAGTGGTGTTCGGGCAGTGTAGGGGGTCGTGCTGGTCTGGTGTTTCAGGGTTTAGGCAAGTGCAGTGGTGTTCGGGCAGTGTAGGGGGTCTTGCTGGGGGTGGTGTTTCAGGGTTTAGGGCAGTGGTGTTCGGGCAGTGTAGGGGGTCTTGCTGGGAGTGATGTTTCAGGGTTTAGGGCAGTGCAGTGGTGTTCGGGCAGTGTAGGGGTCTTGCTGGGGGTAGTTTTTCAGGGTTTAGGGCAGTGCAGTGGTGTTCGTGCAGTGTAGGGGGTCGTGCTGGGGATGGTGTTTCATGGTTTAGGGCAGTGCAGTAGTGTTCAGGCAGTGTAGGGGGTCGTGCTGGGGCTGGTGTTTCAGGGTTTAGGGCAGTGCAGGCAGTGGTGCTCGGGCAGTGTAGGGGGTCGTGCTGGGGGTGGTGTTTCTGGGTTTAGGGTAGTGCAGTTGTGTTCGGGCAGTGTAGGGGTTCGTGCTGGGGCTGGTGTTTCAGGGTTTAGTGCAGTGGTGTTCGGGCAGTGTAGGGGGTCATGCTGGGGCTGGTGTTTCAGTGTTTTGGGCAGAGCAGTGGGGTTCGGGCAGTGTAGGGGGTCGTGCTGGGGGTGGTGTTTCAGGGTTTAGGGCAGTGCAGTGGTGTTCGAGTAGTGTAGGGGGTCGTGCTGGGGGTGGTGTTTCAGGGTTTAGGGCAGTGGTGTTCGGGCAGTGTAGGGGGTCTTGCTGGGGGTGATGTTTCAGGGTTTAGGGCAGTGCAGTGGTGTTCGGGCAGTGTAGGGGGTCTTGCTGGGGGCAGTGTTTCAGGGTTTAGGGCAGAGCAATGGTGTTCAGGCAGTGTAGGGGGTTGTGTGGGAGGTGGTTGTGAGAAGTTGGCCTGGCATATGCTGTCCACTAATTATAGTGGGCACCTTGCACCAGTCCAAATCGACTCTTATGGTAGGTAGGTTAAAGACAACCTTATTGAAAGCTATCCTAGTGGTAGCTATGGAGAGCAGCCTTCAGGCTAAGTCTTGAAGGAATGTAAAGCAGCTTGTTTTACCAGTCTATAATCTCTTGAGTGACCAAATGAAAGAGCACCACACCAGGTATATATTCAAAATATATGTATTTATTACTAAACACACCCCTCTAGTCTCTTTATGAGGCTAGAGTTCGAAGTACATAGGTTATAAGATCTTAAATCACAGTAATAGCACAAATACACGTTTGGGCCCTAGGGGCGTACCAAACCATATACCAATAAAGTGGTATGCGAACCACGACTGAACTAGACACTAGGCCTAGAGCCTCTAGAAGTGCTTGGACCACAAGGAACCACCCAAGGTAGTGACACAGGGGACCCACGGGAGACGCGCGCAGTGTAAATACACAACCGCGATACGCCGTTAACTTCTATGGAGAAAGTCGGGATCGGGAAAATAGAGGAAAGGGACACTTAGAAGAGGACTAGGACAAAACCCTTTGAGATCTAGGACTTTGAAGAGTCTCTACCCACGGGAGCACCGGAGTACTCGTGTTACCTCACCCAGGGAAGCCGGGTGCATAGGTGCCTTTCGGGGTCGGGTTTCGTCGTCGGTTCTTATGGCGATCTGCTGCAAAGTGCTGCTGGCGACCAGGAGAAAAGTGTCCGGGTGGATCCAAGAGTGGATCGGAGTTCTGAAGAACCTGAAAGCAGAGGGGACAGAGTCTGGGTCACTAGCCAGTGACCAGGGAGGCGATGGACAGATGCCCACCGATGTCGAGTGCTTCAGATTCGATGACGGTCGTCTTGACTCTCCAGCCACGAGGTCCGGGAGGCGTTGTCGGCGACCAGGAGCAGGATTCGGGCTGTTGCTCGATGTCTGTCGAGTGCAGAGGTGTCGGCGACCAGATTGGACCCAACAAGCCTTGGCAACGGCAAGTCTCGAGTAAGATGTAGATCGTCGATGATGCAGACCAGCAAGGTCTGGGGAACTCACCCAGCGAGGGTAAGTGAGGGCAGGCCTGGAGCAACCAGACTGCCAAGTAAAGAAAAGATTGGCCTTCGTTAAGGGCTACTAGCCAACGGGCTAGCGACCGCGAAGGAGCCTCGTGACGCCGCACATGGAGCTGGCTTACAGGACACTCGTGGAGTGGGGGCCAGTGATCTTCGGTGCAGGTGGTGCTGGAGGCTAGGGCTACTCGGAGCCCAAAGCACGACTTCTTGGGAGACCCAGAAGATGGTGCACTTGCAAGTGTGCTCGGTGTCCAGGGGTCACGGTCTCAAGTCACCCACGATAGCCACGGGCCTCAGCTTTGCTGGGGACTCAGGAGTAGCCTCGGGGAAGTCTGAGAATCCACCTCTGGTGATGCGATGACTTCGGCGTCCGACGGGAGCTTCAGTGATGCGAACCGGACAGATGCTTCTTTGGTGCCTGCCAAGCAGGGGAGTCACTCCTTGACCCCAAGGGAGATTCTTCAGTCCTCTAATCGTGAGTAGAGCGTCGAAGGTCCAGGATTCTGTTTCAGAGTTTCGTCCAGGTATAATCTAAAGTCCTAAGGACTGGGTTCCTACCTTTATTCTAAAAATAGGGGATGGACTACTCTGTGGCCCCACCTATGGGTGGGTCAGGGCAGAGGGGTGGCTACACCCCTTTCCCTTTGTCCAGTTCGCGCCAAAGCAGGGGCTGCAAGCCCCTGATCCGGTTTGAACTGGGGTATGCACAGGGACACCAAATGTGCCCCCAGTGCAGGACTTCAAAGCACCCGAAAGTGCTCCCGCCCAGCCCCAATACACATTGTCCTGTCTGGGGAGGTGGTCACACCTCCCTGGGACAGGAAACCTATTGTCCAGGCCTCCCCTGCCGGAGTTTCGTCCAGCAGCAGGAGGCCAGACTCGTGTCTGTGGCAGCAGCATCCATTTTGTGATGCCAGGGCTCTGGAAAGAAGTTACCGGACTCGTCAGAGTTAACATGCCTTTCCCTCTAGAAGGGTGGAATGCTACCCCCGCCGCTAGAATTGGCGGGGGGTAGTATTCCAAGATGTTTGACACCAAACACGACATGTTTAGGTGCAGCCATTCCATAGTTAGCATTTTACCGCGAGGATATAATGGGTTTAAGAGTATATGGTCAGGCTGCACTACAAACAGCATCAGAGATGGTCTCCGAATGCTGCAGAGGGGCCCTGCTCATGCAGGGGCACCCTCTCACATAGGAACCATGCACTCTGCCTTTAGGATTGATAAGGCCTGCCTTAGGAGTGACTTATAGGTTTATATGTGTGTATGCATTTAGTGATATAGGCAACCTATACCACAGCAAGGGGTGCATGCACCACCTTACCCAGGCTGCAGTAGCAGACCTGTGGTGCCAGTTTGGATGGCCTACCAGGGGTGGCATAATACATGCTGCAGCCCCTGGCAGGCCTCTGAGGTACCTATGCCCTTGGTACATAGTATACCATATACTAGGGACTTACAAGGGCACTCCAGATCCCAATCAGTGATGTGCCTAAGGCACATGGAGACCCTTTTAAAGAGGAAACAGCTAGGCTGGGGTTCTGAATAGCAGGGCCCCAGCCAGACTAATGTCGAAAACCAGTGAAGTATCAGCAAAAAGTGGGGGTACCCATGTGAAGCAGATCCTACTCTCCTACACAACCCCCCCCAAACGTAGGGACATTAAACTAACCTTGCCCAGTTAAGTCTTCATGTTCTAAGTGGAAATACCTAGAGAGTCCATCTGCATTCGCATGGTTACTCCCAGGCCTATGTTCCACTGTAAAGTCCATCCCCTGTAGGGAAATGGACCACCTAAGCAGTTTGGGGTTTTCACCCTTCATTTGTTTTAGCCATAAGAGGGGCTTATGGTCTGTCTGAACCAGGAAGTGTGTACCAAACAAGTATGGCCTCAACTTCTTCAGAGCCCAGACCACAGCAAAGGCCTCCCTCTCTATGGCTGACCAACGTTTCTCTCTAGGGGTCAGCCTTCTGCTAATAAAAGCTACTGGCTGATCCTGACCTTCTTCATTCAATTGTGACAGTACAGCCCCTACCCCCAATTCAGATGCATCAGTTTGAACAATGAACTTCTTGGAGTAATCAGGACTCTGCAGAATTGGAGCAGTGCACATGGCCTGCTTGAGGTCATCAAATGCCTTTTGACAGCTAACTGTCCACTGAACCTTTTTGGGCATTTTCTTAGAAGTTAAGTCATTCAAGGGTGTCACTATTGATCCATACCCCTTGACAAATCTCCTATAGTACCCAGTCAGGCCTAAGAAGGCTCTCACCTGAGTCTGGGTAGTGGGAGCAGTCCAGTCCATGATGGTCTGGATTTTGCTCTGCAAAGGTTGAACCTGGCCTCCACCCACAAGGTGGCCCAGGTACACAACCTGACTCTGCCCTATCTGGCACTTAGTGGCCTTGATAGTCAGGCCTGCCTTTTGCAGGGCCTGTAAAACATTCCTGAGGTGGACCAGGTGATCCTCCCAGGTGGAGCTAAAGACAGCAATATCATCTAGATAAGCTGCACTATAGGCTTCCAGTCCTGTGAGAACTGTGTTCACCAACCTCTGGAAAGTGGCAGGTGCATTTTTCAGACCAAAGGGCATCACCACAAATTGATAATGCCCACTAGGGGTTGAAAATGCTGTTTTGGGCTTTGCAGCATCAGCTAGTCTGATCTGCCAGTAGCCAGCTGTTAGGTCAAATGTGCTGAGATATTTGGCAGAGGCCAAAGTATCTATGAGCTCATCTGCCCTGGGTATTGGATGGGCATCAGTCCTAGTGACTGCATTGAGGCCTCTGTAGTCTACACAAAACCTCATCTCTCTTTTCCCACCACTGGTGTGAGGTTTGGGTACTAGGACTACTGGACTAGCCCAAGGGCTATCTGAGGGCTCAATCACTCCCAATTCCAACATCTTCTGGACTTCAGTCCTGATACAGTCCCTGACATGGTCAGGTTGCCTATAAATCTTGTTTTTAATAGGCAGACTGTCCCCAGTGTCCACTTCATGAGTGCACCAGGTGGTCTGACTGGGTGTCAGTGAAAACATATGTCTAAACTGATTGAGGACTTGCCTGCAATCAGTTTGTTGCTGAGTAGTGAGGCTGCCTGCCAAGGCTACACCATCAACTGACCCATCGTCAGGGTTCTGTGAGAGCAGGTCAGGGAGTGGGTCACTCTCTTCCTCCTGCCCTTCATCAGTAGCCATGAGCAAGCCCATGTCTGCCCTGTCCACATATGGCTTAAGTCTGTTGACATGGAGAACCCTTTGGGGACTCCTGGGTGTTCCTAGGTCCACTAAGTAAGTGACCTCACCCTTCTGTTCAACAATAGTGTGGGGTCCACTCCATTTGTCTTGGAGAGCTGCTGGGGCCACTGGCTCCAACACCCACACCTTCTGTCCTGGCTGGTAAACAGTCAGCACAGCCTTTTGGTCATGCCAGGCCTTCTGCAGTTCCTGGCTAGCCTCAAGGTTTTTGGTTGCCTTTTTCATGTACTCAGCCATCCTGGAGCGGAGACCAAGTACATAGTCCACTATATCTTGCTTTGGGGGCTTGAGAGGTAACTCCCATCCTTCCTTCACCAAGCACAGTGGACCCCTCACAGGGTGGCCAAACAGAAGTTCAAAAGGGCTGTAACCAACCCCTTCTGAGGCACCTCCCTATATGCGAATAAAAGGCAGGGCAAGAGTATGTCCCATCTACGCCTAAGCTTTTCTGGGAGCCCTTTAATCATGCCCTTCAAGGTTTTGTTGAATCTCTCAACTAAACCATTGCATTGTGGGTGATAGGGTGTGGTGAACTTATAAGTAACTCCACACTCCTTCCACATTGCTTTTAAGTAACCAGACATGAAGTTTGCACCCCTGTCTGATACTACCTCCTTAGGAAAGCCCACTCTTGAGAAGATTCCCAGGAGGGCCCTTGCCACCACAGGTGCTGTAGTGGTCCTGAGGGGAATAGCTTCTGGGTACCTGGTGGCATGATCCACTACCACCAGGATAAACCTGTGCCCAGAGGCTGTTTGGGGATCCATGGGACCAACAATGTCAATCCCTACCCTCTCAAAGGGCACCCCCACCACAGGTAGTGGTATCAGGGGGGCCTTTGTAGTGCCACCTGCTTTGCCACTGGCTTGGCAGGTTACACAGGAGCGACAAAACTCCTTACTGTCTTCAGACATGTGGGGCCAGTGAAAGTGAGGGACAATTCTGTCCCAAGTCTTGTTCTGGCCCAGGTGTCCTGCTAAGGGAATATCATGGGCTAGGGTCAATAGGAAGCCCCTGAACTTCAAAGGTATTACCAACCTCCTGGTAGCACCAGGCTTGGGGTCTCTACTCTCTGAGTACAGGAGTCCATCATCCCAATACACTGTATGGGGACCACTAGCTTTCCCAGCAGCCTCAGCAGCAGCTTGCTGTCTGAGGGGTTCAAGGGAGGGGCAGCTCTGCTGCTCCTGGCTCAGATCTGCCCTAGAAGGTCCCCCTGTCCCCAAGAACTCAACCTGTTCAGGTTCAAGTTCCTCTGGGACAGTTCCTTCTTCAGGGCTGAGATCATCCCCCTCAAGGGACTGATCTTCCTCCTGAGCCAAGGGGAAGGCACTGCCTTAACCCTACTACTCCTCCTCTTGGAAGGCACTTGGTCCATTCTTCCAGAATCCAAGGCCTGTTCAGTTTTAGACAGTTTAGCTTGTGACCTGGTCACAGCAAACACATCTGCAGGGATCCCCAGCATTTCTGCATGGGTCCTGAGCTCCACTTCTGCCCAAGCAGAAGTCTCTAAGTCATTGCCAAGCAAGCATTCGACTGGTAGGTTTGCACTTACCACAACCTTCTTAAGGCCAGTTACCCCTCCCCAGGAGAAGTTAACAACTGCCAGAGTATGGTCTGTTCTGACATTGCTAGCATTGGTCACTTGGTACATTTCACCAAGTATAACTTGCCCAGGTAGCACAAGGTCTTGTGTCACCATTGTGACACTTGCCCCTGTGTCCCTAAATGCCAAAGCCTCTCGTCCATTGATTAAAGGCTGTTGTCTGTACTTGCCCAGATTACTGGGACTCACAGTGGAGGTCACATCCATGCCTCCATCACAGACTAACACAGCCTGAGTCAGTTCCCTGACTAAGTCAGAGCCCAACTCAGTTCCCAGGGTGAACCCTACTAAACCCTTTGCTGGAGCACCTCCACCAACTGTACTAGGGGGAACAGGTGCCTTAGGGGCATTGGTGGGTGCTGGACTGGAGTCTTTGGACTTGGTGCAATCACTGGTCCAGTGGGTCTTTTGCTTACAGACCTTGCACCATGGTTTTCTTTGGCCTTTACCCTTGGTAGACTGGGAATCCCCACCAGAAGAAGATTTTTGGGGGCCTGATGAAGACTTTTGATCTTTACCCTTCTCCCCACCCTTGTCAGAGTTCTTAGCATCTTGCTTCTTGGTTTCCCCACCTTGGTTCTGTACCTTCTGCTTCACCCTGGTTCTGACCCATTTGTCTGCCTTCTTTCCCAATTCTTGGGGAGAGGTCAGATCAGAGTCAACCAGGTACTGATGCAACAGCTGGTTTTGACAGTTATTAAGAATCTGCTCCCTCATTATCAGATTATACAATCCTGAGAAGTCACACACCTTACTGCCCATCAACCAGCCTTCCAGAGCCTTGGCAGAACAATCCACATAGTCTACCCAGTCTTGAGTCTGTGCCTTTTGGGTGTCTCTGAACTTCAACCTGTACTGTTCAGTGGTTAGGCCAAACCCATCAATAAGAGCACTCTTCAAGACCTTGTAATTGTCAGCATCCTCCTCTCTAACAGTGAGGAGCTTGTCTCTACCTTTGTCAGCAAAGGAGAGCCACAAGATTGCTGCCCACTGCTCCTGAGGGACCTTCTGTACTTTACAGGCCCTCTCTAAAGCAGTTATCCATTTGTGGATATCATCCCCACTCTGGTAGGGAGGGACAATCTTGCTCAGGTTCCTATGGTCATAGGACCTTTCCCTATCTCTAGGGACATGGCTGCCACCATGGGACTCTAGTCCCAACTTTCTTCTCTCTTTAAGGAGATCTAGGGATTCTCTATCTAAAGCCAATTGCTTCTTCCTGATCTCCAGTTGAGTTTCCTCATACTGGACCAGTCTCTTTCTTCTCTCATGAGAGGATTCCCTCCTGTGAGAAGAAACAGAGCTCCCTATTGAGGTGCCAGAGTGGTTAGACTCCTGAGAAGGAGACCTAGACTTTCTGAGCACACTCATAATCCTTCCTGGGGGGACAAAGGTGTGGTTCTCAAGATCCTCATCTTCATCTTCCCCAGAAGGGATTGGGTTTTCCAGGTCAGGGTCATTGTCACCCTCCTGGTCAGTTTCAGAGGGGGGCTGGGGGTAGTAGTACCCCTGGCCCCTTCCTCATCTGCTGGCCCACCCTCTGCTCCTACCCCTTCAGTCTCTGAAGACTTACTAAGATCATAAGCCACCAACAACTCCTGGAGGTGTTGGGTGGTGGGACTTTGGCCTGTCCTTAATTTCCTCACGTTACACAAAGCTCTCAGTTCCAAGAATGGGAGTGTGTCATACTTGGAGGGGAAGCTCAATGGCTTCCTGCAGGGCATCTCTAGATCCTGCTTTTAAAGACATTACTAGTGTGGTGTGGTGTATGCACTACCTACTCTAGTGTGGCCTACTAAACTCTCTTGAGTTGTAGACAGGGTTGTGCTATCCCTTAACACACAACTCTAAGTTCAGTAGAACTTACTGATATTCTAAGCTTAAATTATATGTACCTTAGGTACCTTTAGTGGTTTTCAGTTGATCAATTCAATTGAGATTATCTGGTAAAACAATAGCAAGCTGGAATCCCACACGCTGCACACCAATGTGAGAAGTTGGCCTGGCATATGCTGTCCACTAATTATAGTGGGCACCTTGCACCAGTCCAAATCGACTCTTATGGTAGGTAGGTTAAAGACAACCTTATTGAAAGCTATCCTAGTGGTAGCTATGGAGAGCAGCCTTCAGGCTAAGTCTTGAAGGAATGTAAAGCAGCTTGTTTTACCAGTCTATAATCTCTTGAGTGACCAAATGAAAGAGCACCACACCAGGTATATATTCAAAATATATGTATTTATTACTAAACACACCCCTCTAGTCTCTTTATGAGGCTAGAGTTCGAAATACATAGGTTATAAGATCTTAAATCACAGTAATAGCACAAATACACGTTTGGGCCCTAGGGGCGTACCAAACCATATACCAATAAAGTGGTATGCGAACCACGACTGAACTAGACACTAGGCCTAGAGCCTCTAGAAGTGCTTGGACCACAAGGAACCACCCAAGGTAGTGACACAGGGGACCCACGGGAGACGCGTGCAGTGTAAATACACAACCGCGATACGCCGTTAACTTCTATGGAGAAAGTCGGGATCGGGAAAATAGAGGAAAGGGACACTTAGAAGAGGACTAGGACAAAACCCTTTGAGATCTAGGACTTTGAAGAGTCTCTACCCACGGGAGCACCGGAGTACTCGTGTTACCTCACCCAGGGAAGCCGGGTGCATAGGTGCCTTTCGGGGTCGGGTTTCGTCGTCGGTTCTTATGGCGATCTGCTGCAAAGTGCTGCTGGCGACCAGGAGAAAAGTGTCCGGGTGGATCCAAGAGTGGATCGGAGTTCTGAAGAACCTGAAAGCAGAGGGGACAGAGTCTGGGTCACTAGCCAGTGACCAGGGAGGCGATGGACAGATGCCCACCGATGTCGAGTGCTTCAGATTCGATGACGGTCGTCTTGACTCTCCAGCCACGAGGTCCGGGAGGCGTTGTCGGCGACCAGGAGCAGGATTCGGGCTGTTGCTCGATGTCTGTCGAGTGCAGAGGTGTCGGCGACCAGATTGGACCCAACAAGCCTTGGCAACGGCAAGTCTCAAGTAAGATGTAGATCGTCGATGATGCAGACCAGCAAGGTCTGGGGAACTCACCCAGCAAGGGTAAGTGAGGGCAGGCCTGGAGCAACCAGACTGCCAAGTAAAGAAAAGATTGGCCTTCGTTAAGGGCTACTAGCCAACGGGCTAGCGACCGCGAAGGAGCCTCGTGACGCCGCACGTGGAGCTGGCTTACAGGACACTCGTGGAGTGGGGGCCAGTGATCTTCGGTGCAGGTGGTGCTGGAGGCTAGGGCTACTCGGAGCCCAAAGCACGACTTCTTGGGAGACCCAGAAGATGGTGCACTTGCAAATGTGCTCGGTGTCCAGGGGTCACGGTCTCACGTCACCCACGATAGCCACGGGCCTCAGCTTTGCTGGGGACTCAGGGTAGCCTCGGGGAAGTCTGAGAATCCACCTCTGGTGATGCGATGACTTCGGCGTCCGACGGGAGCTTCAGTGATGCGAACCGGACAGATGCTTCTTTGGTGCCTGCCAAGCAGGGGAGTCACTCCTTGACCCCAAGGGAGATTCTTCAGTCCTCTAATCGTGAGTAGAGCGTCGAAGGTCCAGGATTCTGTTTCAGAGTTTCGTCCAGGTATAATCTAAAGTCCTAAGGACTGGGTTCCTACCTTTATTCTAAAAATAGGGGATGGACTACTCTGTGGCCCCACCTATGGGTGGGTCAGGGCAGAGGGGTGGCTACACCCCTTTCCCTTTGTCCAGTTCGCGCCAAAGCAGGGGCTGCAAGCCCCTGATCCGGTTTGAACTGGGGTATGCACTAAGGACACCAAATGTGCCCCCAGTGCAGGACTTCAAAGCACCCGAAAGTGCTCCCGCCCAGCCCCAATACACATTGTCCTGTCTGGGGAGGTGGTCACACCTCCCTGGGACAGGAAACCTATTGTCCAGGCCTCCCCTGCCGGAGTTTCGTCCAGCAGCAGGAGGCCAGACTCGTGTCTGTGGCAGCAGCATCCATTTTGTGATGCCAGGGCTCTGGAAAGAAGTTACCGGACTCGTCAGAGTTAACATGCCTTTCCCTCTAGAAGGGTGGAATGCTACCCCCGCCGCCAGAATTGGCGGGGGTAGTATTCCAAGATGTTTGACACCAAACACGACATGTTTAGGTGCAGCCATTCCATAGTTAGCATTTTACCGCGAGGATATAATGCGTTTAAGAGTATATGGTCAGGCTGCACTACAAACAGCATCAGAGATGGTCTCCGAATGCTGCAGAGGGGCCCTGCTCATGCAGGGGCACCCTCTCACATAGGAACCATGCACTCTGCCTTTAGGATTGATAAGGCCTGCCTTAGGAGTGACTTATAGGTTTATATGTGTGTATGCATTTAGTGATATAGGCAACCTATACCACAGCAAGGGGTGCATGCACCACCTTACCCAGGCTGCAGTAGCAGACCTGTGGTGCCAGTTTGGATGGCCTACCAGGGGTGGCATAATACATGCTGCAGCCCCTGGCAGGCCTCTGAGGTACCTATGCCCTTGGTACATAGTATACCATATACTAGGGACTTACAAGGGCACTCCAGATCCCAATCAGTGATGTGCCTAAGGCACATGGAGACCCTTTTAAAGAGGAAACAGCTAGGCTGGGGTTCTGAATAGCAGGGCCCCAGCCAGACTAATGTCGAAAACCAGTGAAGTATCAGCAAAAAGTGGGGGTACCCCTGTGAAGCAGATCCTACTCTCCTACAGTGGTGTTTCAGGCTTTAGGGCAGTGCAGTGGTATTCGGGCAGTGTAGGGGGTCTTGCTGGGGGTGGTGTTTCAGGGTTTAGGGCAGTGGTGTTCAGGCAGTGTAGGGGGTCATGCTGGGGGTGGTGTTTCAGGGTTTAGGGCAGTGCAATGGTGTTCGGGCAGTGTAGGGGGTCGTGCAGGGGCTGGTGTTTCAGGGTTTAGGGCAGTGCAGTGGTGTTCGGGCAGTGTAGGGGGTCGTGCTGGGGGTGGTGTTTCAGGGTTTAGGGCAGTGCAGTGGTGTTTGGGCAGTGTAGGGGGTCGTGCTGGGGGTGGTGTTTCTGGGTTTAGGGCAGTGTAGTGGTGTTCGGGCAGTGTAGGGGGTCGTGCAGGGGGTGGTGAGTCAGGGTTTAGGGCAGTGCAGTGGTGTTCGGGCAGTGTAGGGGGTCATGCTGGGGGTAGTGTTTTACGGTTTAGGGCAGTGCAGTGGTGTTCGGGCAGTATAGGGGGTCGTGCAGGGGGTGGTGTTTCAGGGTTTAGGGCAGTGCAGTGGTGCTCGGGCAGTGTAGGGGTCGTGCTGGGGGTGGTGTTTCAGGGTTTAGGGCAGTGCAGTGGTGTTCGGGCAGTGTAGGGTGTCGTGCTGGGGGTGGTGTTTCAGGGTTTTGGGCAGTGCAGTGGTGTTCGGGCAGTGTAGGTGGTCTTGCTGGGGCTGGTGTTTCCGGGTTTAGTGCAGTGGTGTTCGGGCAGTGTAGGGGGTCTTGCTGGGGGTGGTGTTTCAGTGTTTAGGGCAGTGCAATGGTGTTCGCGCAGTGTAGGGGGTTTTGCTGGGGCTGATGTTTCAGCGTTTAGGGCAGCGCAGTGGTGTTCGGGCAGTGTAGGGGGTCTTGCTGGGGGTGGTGTTTCAGGGTTTAGGGCAGTGCAGTGGTGTTCGGGCAGTGTAGGGGGTCTTGCTGGGGCTGGTGTTTCAGGGTTTAGGGCAGTGCAGTGGTGTTCGGGCAGTGTAGGGGGACTTGCTGGGGCTGGTGTTTCAGGGTTTAGGGTAGTGCAGTGGTGTTCGGGCAGTGTAGGGGGTCGTGCTGGGGCTGGTGTTTGAGGGTTTAGGGCAGTGCAGTGGTGTTCGGGCAGTGTAGGGGGTCGTGCTGGGGGCTGGTGTTTCAGGGTTTAGGGCAGAGCAGTGGTGTTCGGGCAGTGTAGGGGGTCGTGCTGGGGGTGGTGTTTTAGGGTTTAGGGCACTGCAGTGTTGTTCGGGCAGTGTAGGGAGTCTTGCTGGGGGTGGTGTTTCAGGGTTTAGGGGCAGTGGTGTTCGGGCAGTGTAGGGGGTCTTGCTGGGGGTGATGTTTCAGGGTTTAGGGCAGTGCAGTGGTGTTCGGGCAGTGTAGGGGGTCTTGCTGGGGGTAGTGTTTCAGGGTTTAGGGCAGTGCAGTAGTGTTCGTGGCAGTGTAGGGGGTCATGCTGGGGGCGGTGTTTCAGGGTTTAGGGCAGTGCAGTAGTGTTCGGGCAGTGTAGGGGGTCGTGCAGGGGGTGGTGTTTCAGGGTTTAGGGCAGTGCAGTGGTGTTTGGGCAGTGTAGGGGGTCGTGCAGGGGGTGGTGTTTCAGGGTTTAGGGCAGTGCAGTGGTGTTCGGGCAGTGTAGTGGGTCATGCAGGGGGTGGTGTTTCACGTTTAGGGCAGTGCAGTGGTGTTCGGGCAGTGTAGTGGGTCATGCAGGGGGTGGTGTTTCAGGGTTTAGGGCAGTGCAGTGGTGTTTGGGCAATGTAGGGGGTCGTGCTGGGGCTGGTGTTTCAGGGTTTAGGGCAGTGCAGTGGTGTTCGGGCAGTGTAGGGGGTCTTGCTGGGGGTGGTGTTTCAGGGTTTAGGAGGCAGTGGTGTTCGGGCAGTGTAGGGGGTCTTGCTGGGGTGATGTTTCAGGGTTTAGGGCAGTGCAGTGGTGTTCGGGCAGTGTAGGGGGTCTTGCTGGGGGTAGTGTTTCAGGGTTTAAGGCAGTGCAGGGGTGTTTGTGCAGTGTAGGGGGTCGTGCTGGGGATGGTGTTTCAGGGTTTAGGCCAGTGCAGTAGTGTTCGGGCAGAGTAGGGGGTCGTGCAGGGGAATGGTGTTTCAGGGTTTAGGGCAGTGCAGTGGTGTTCGGGCAGTGTAGTGGGTCATGCAGGGGGTGGTGTTTCAGGGTTTAGGGCAGTGCAGTGGTGTTCGGGCAATGTAGGGGGTCGTGCTGGGGCTGGTGTTTCAGGGTTTAGGGCAGAGCAGTGATGTTCGGGCAGTGTAGGGGGTCTTGCTGGGGGTGGTGTTTCAGGGTTTAGGGCAGTGGTGTTCGGGCAGTGTAGGGGGTCTTGCTGGGGGTGATGTTTCAGGGTTTAAGGCAGTGCAGTGGTGTTCGGGCAGTGTAGGGTGTCGTGCTGGGGGTGGTGTTTCAGGGTTTAGGGCAGTGCAGTGGTGTTCGGGCAGTGTAGGGGGTCGTGCACGGGGTGGTGTTTCAGGGTTTAGGGCAGTGCAGTGGTGTTCGGGCAGTGTAGGGGGTTGTGCTGGGGCTGGTGTTTCAGGGTTTAGGGCAGTGCAATGGTGTTCTGGCAGTGTAGGGGGTCGTGCTGGGGCTAGTGTTTCACGGTTTAGGGCAGTGCAGTGGTGTTCGGGCAGTGTAGAGGGTCATGCTGGGGCTGGTGTTTCAGGGTTTAGGGCAGTGCAGTGGTGTTCGTGCAGTGTAGGTGGTCATGCTGGGGCTGGTGTTTCAGGGTTTAGGGCAGTGCAGTGGTGTTCGGGCAGTGTAGGGGGTCATGCTGGGGCTGGTGTTTCAGGGTTTAGGGCAGTGCAGTGGTGCTCAGGCAGTGTAGGGGGTCGTGCTGGGGGTGGTGTTTATGGGTTTAGGGTAGTGCAGTGGTGTTCGGGCAGTGTAGGGTGTCGTGCTGGGGCTGGGGTTTCAGGGTTTAGGGCAGTGCAATGGTGTTCGGGCAGTGTAGGGGGTCGTGCTGGGGCTGGTGTTTTAGGGTTTAGGGCAGTGCAGTGGTGTTCGGGCAGTGTAGGGGGTCTTGCTGGGGGTAGTTTTTCAGGGTTTAGGGCAGTGCAGTGGTGTTCATGCAGTGTAGGGGGTCGTGCTGGGGATGGTGTTTCATGGTTTAGGGCAGTGCAGTAGTGTTCAGGCAGTGTAGGGGGTCGTGCTGGGGCTGGTGTTTCAGGGTTTAGGGCAGTGCAGGCAGTGGTGCTCGGGCAGTGTAGGGGGTCATGCTGGGGGTGGTGTTTCTGGGTTTAGGGTAGTGCAGTGGTGTTCGGGCAGTGTAGGGGTTTGTGCTGGGGCTGGTGTTTCAGGGTTTAGGGCAGTGCAGTGGTGTTCGGGCAGTGTAGGGGGTCATGCTGGGGCTGGTGTTTCAGTGTTTTGGGCAGAGCAGTGGTGTTCGGGCAGTGTAGGGGGTCGTGCTGGGGGTGGTGTTTCAGGGTTTAGGGCAGTGCAGTGGTGTTCGAGGCAGTGTAGGGGGTCGTGCTGGGGGTGGTGTTTCAGGGTTTAGGGCAGTGGTGTTCGGGCAGTGTAGGGGGTCTTGCTGGGGGTGATGTTTCAGGGTTTAGGGCAGTGCAGTGGTGTTCGGGCAGTGTAGGGGGTCTTGCTGGGGGCAGTGTTTCAGGGTTTAGGGCAGAGAAATGGTGTTCAGGCAGTGTAGGGGGTTGTGTTGGAGGTGGTGTTTCAGGCTTTAGGGCAGTGCAGTGGTATTCGGGCAGTGTAGGGGGTCTTGCTGGGGGTGGTGTTTCAGGGTTTAGGGCAGTGCAGTGGTGTTTGGGTCAGTGCAGGGGGTCATGCTGGGGGAGTGTTTTAGGGTTTAGGGCAGAGCAATGGTGTTCAGGCAGTGTAGGGGGTTGTGTTGGAGGTGGTGTTTCAGGCTTTAGGGCAGTGCAGTGGTGTTCAGGCAGTGTAGGGGGTCGTGCTGGGGGTGGTGTTTCAGGGTTTAGGGCAGTGCAGTGGTGTTCGGGCAGAGTAGGGGGTCGTGCAGGGGCTGGTGTTTCAGGGTTTAGGGCAGTGCAGTGGTGTTCGGGCAGTGTAGGGGATCATGCTGGGGGTGGTGTTTCAGGGTTTAGGGCAGTGCAGTGGTGTTTGGGCAGTGTAGGGGGTCGTGCTGGGGGTGGTGTTTCTGGGTTTAGGGCAGTGTAGTGGTGTTCGGGCAGTGTAGGGGGTCGTGCAGGGGGTGGTGAGTCAGGGTTTAGGGCAGTGCAGTGGTGTTCGGGCAGTGTAGGGGGTCATGCTGGGGGCAGAGTTTTAGGGTTTAGGGCAGTGCAGTGGTGTTCGGGCAGTGTAGGGCGTCGTGCAGGGGGTGGTGTTTCAGGGTTTAGGGCAGTGCAGTGGTGTTCGGGCAGTGTAGGGGTCGTGCTGGGGGTGGTGTTTCAGGGTTTAGGGCAGTGCAGTGGTGTTCGGGCAGTGTAGGGTGTCGTGCTGGGGGTGGTGTTTCAGGGTTTTGGGCAGTGCAGTGGTGTTCGGGAAGTGTAGGTGTTCTTGCTGGGGCTGGTGTTTCCGGGTTTAGTGCAGTGGTGTTCGGGCAGTGTAGGGGGTCTTGCTGGGGGTGGTGTTTCAGGGTTTAGGGCAGTGCAATGGTGTTCGCGCAGTGTAGGGGGTCTTGCTGGGGCTGATGTTTCAGCGTTTAGGGCAGCGCAGTGGTGTTCGGGCAGTGTAGGGGGTCATGCTGGGGCTGGTGTTTCAGTGTTTTGGGCAGAGCAGTGGTGTTCGGGCAGTGTAGGGGGTCGTGCTGGGGGTGGTGTTTCAGGGTTTAGGGCAGTGCAGTGGTGTTCGGGTAGTGTAGGGGGTCGTGCTGGGGGTGGTGTTTCAGGGTTTAGGGCAGTGGTGTTCGGGCAGTGTAGGGGGTCTTGCTGGGGGTGATGTTTCAGGGTTTAGGGCAGTGCAGTGGTGTTCGGGCAGTGTAGGGGGTCTTGCTGGGGGCAGTGTTTCAGGGTTTAGGGCAGAGAAATGGTGTTCAGGCAGTGTAGGGGGTTGTGTTGGAGGTGGTATTTCAGGCTTTAGGGCAGTGCAGTGGTATTCGGGCAGTGTAGGGGGTCTTGCTGGGGGTGGTGTTTCAGGGTTTAGGGCAGTGCAGTGGTGTTTGGGTCATGCAGGGGGTCATGCTGGGGGGAGTGTTTTAGGGTTTAGGGCAGAGCAATGGTGTTCAGGCAGTGTAGGGGGTTGTGTTGGAGGTGGTGTTTCAGGCTTTAGGGCAGTGCAGTGGTGTTCAGGCAGTGTAGGGGTCGTGCTGGGGGTGGTGTTTCAGGGTTTAGGGCAGTGCAGTGGTGTTCGGGCAGAGTAGGGTGTCGTGCAGGGGCTAGTGTTTCAGGGTTTAGGGCAGTGCAGTGGTGTTCGGGCAGTGTAGGGGATCATGCTGGGGGTGGTGTTTCAGGGTTTAGGGCAGTGCAGTGGTGTTTGGGCAGTGTAGGGGGTCGTGCTGGGGGTGGTGTTTCTGGGTTTAGGGCAGTGCAGTGGTGTTCGGGCAGTGTAGGGGGTCGTGCAGGGGGTGGTGAGTCAGGGTTTAGGGCAGTGCAGTGGTGTTCGGGCAGTGTAGGGGGTCATGCTGGGGGCAGAGTTTTAGGGTTTAGGGCAGTGCAGTGGTGTTCGGGCAGTGTAGGGCGTCGTGCAGGGGGTGGTGTTTCAGGGTTTAGGGCAGTGCAGTGGTGTTCGGGCAGTGTAGGGGTCGTGCTGGGGGTGGTGTTTCAGGGTTTAGGGCAGTGCAGTGGTGTTCGGGCAGTGTAGGGTGTCGTGCTGGGGGTGGTGTTTCAGGGTTTTGGGCAGTGCAGTGGTGTTTGGGCAGTGTAGGTGTTCTTGCTGGGGCTGGTGTTTCCGGGTTTAGTGCAGTGGTGTTCGGGCAGTGTAGGGGGTCTTGCTGGGGGTGGTGTTTCAGGGTTTAGGGCAGTGCAATGGTGTTCGCGCAGTGTAGGGGGTCTTGCTGGGGCTGATGTTTCAGCGTTTAGGGCAGCGCAGTGGTGTTCGGGCAGTGTAGGGGGTCTTGCTGGGGGTGGTGTTTCAGGGTTTAGGGCAGTGCAGTGGTGTTCGGGCAGTGTAGGGGGTCTTGCTGGGGCTGGTGTTTCAGGGTTTAGGGCAGTGCAGTGGTGTTCGGGCAGTGTAGGGGGTCTTGCTGGGGGCGGTGTTTCAGGGTTTAGGGCAGTGCAGTAGTGTTCGGGCAGTGTAGGGGGTCTTGCTGGGGGTGGTGTTTCAGGGTTTAGAGGCAGTGGTGTTCGGGCAGTGTAGGGGGTCTTGCTGGGGGTGATGTTTCAGGGTTTAGGGCAGTGCAGTGGTGTTCGGGCAGTGTAGGGGTCTTGCTGGGGGTAGTGTTTCAGGGTTTAGGGCAGTGCAGGGGTGTTTGTGCAGTGTAGGTGGTCGTGCTGGGGATGGTGTTTCAGGGTTTAGGCCAGTGCAGTAGTGTTCGGGCAGAGTAGGGGGTCGTGCAGGGGGAATGGTGTTTCAGGGTTTAGGGCAGTGCAGTGGTGTTCGGGCAGTGTAGTGGGTCATGCAGGGGTGGTGTTTCAGGGTTTAGGGCAGTGCAGTGGTGTTCGGGCAATGTAGGGGGTCGTGCTGGGGCTGGTGTTTCAGGGTTTAGGGCAGTGCAGTGGTGTTCGGGCAGTGTAGGGGGTCTTGCTGGGGGTGGTGTTTCAGGGTTTAGGGCAGTGGTGTTCGGGCAGTGTAGGGGTCTTGCTGGGGGTGATGTTTCAGGGTTTAAGGCAGTGCAGTGGTGTTCGGGCAGTGTAGGGTGTCGTGCTGGGGGTGGTGTTTCAGTGTTTAGGGCAGTGCAGTGGTGTTTGGGCAGTGTAGGGGGTCGTGCACGGGGTGGTGTTTCAGGGTTTAGGGCAGTGCAGTGGTGTTCGGGCAGTGTAGGGGGTTGTGCTGGGGCTGGTGTTTCAGGGTTTAGGGCAGTGCAATGGTGTTCTGGCAGTGTAGGGGGTCGTGCTGGGGCTAGTGTTTCACGGTTTAGGGCAGTGCAGTGGTGTTCGGGCAGTGTAGGGGGTCATGCTGGGGCTGGTGTTTCAGGGTTTAGGGCAGTGCAGTGGTGTTCGTGCAGTGTAGGTGGTCGTGCTGGGGCTGGTGTTTCAGGGTTTAGGGCAGTGCAGTGGTGTTCGGGCAGTGTAGGGGGTCATGCTAGGGCTGGTGTTTCAGGATTTAGGGCAGTGCAGTGGTGCTCAGGCAGTGTAGGGGGTCGTGCTGGGGGTGGTGTTTATGGGTTTAGGGTAGTGCAGTGGTGTTCGGGCAGTGTAGGGGGTCGTGCTGGGGCTGGTGTTTCAGGATTTAGGGCAGTGCAGTGGTGTTCGGGCAGTGTAGGGGGTCGTGCTGGGGCTGGTGTTTCAGGGTTTAGGGCAGTGCAGTGGTGTTCGGGCAGTGTAGGGGGTCTTGCTGGGGGCGGTGTTTCAGGGTTTAGGGCAGTGCAGTAGTGTTCGGGCAGTGTAGGGGGTCTTGCTGGGGGTGGTGTTTCAGGGTTTAGGGCAGTGCAGTAGTGTTCGGGCAGTGTAGGGGGTCTTGCTGGGGGTGATGTTTCAGGGTTTAGGGCAGTGCAGTGGTGTTCGGGCAGTGTAGGGGGTCTTGCTGGGGGTAGTGTTTCAGGGTTTAGGGCAGTGCAGGGGTGTTTGTGCAGTGTAGGGGGTCGTGCTGGGGATGGTGTTTCAGGGTTTAGGCCAGTGCAGTAGTGTTCGGGCAGAGTAGGTGGTCGTGCAGGGGGAATGGTGTTTCAGGGTTTAGGGCATTGCAGTGGTGTTCGGGCAGTGTAGTGGGTCATGCAGGGGGTGGTGTTTCAGGGTTTAGGGCAGTGCAGTGGTGTTCGGGCAATGTAGGGGGTCGTGCTGGGGCTGGTGTTTCAGGGTTTAGGGCAGTGCAGTGGTGTTCGGGCAGTGTAGGGGGTCTTGCTGGGGGTGGTGTTTCAGGGTTTAGGGCAGTGCAGTGGTGTTCGGGCAGTGTAGGGGTCTTGCTGGGGCTGGTGTTTCAGGGTTTAGGGCAGTGCAGTGGTGTTCGGGCAGTGTAGGGGGTCTTGCTGGGGGCGGTGTTTCAGGGTTTAGGGCAGTGCAGTAGTGTTCGGGCAGTGTAGGGGGTCTTGCTGGGGGTGGTGTTTCAGGGTTTAGGGCAGTGGTGTTCGGGCAGTGTAGGGGGTCTTGCTGGGGGTGATGTTTCAGGGTTTAGGGCAGTGCAGTGGTGTTCGGGCAGTGTAGGGGGTCTTGCTGGGGGTAGTGTTTCAGGGTTTAGGGCAGTGCAGGGGTGTTTGTGCAGTGTAGGGGGTCGTGCTGGGGATGGTGTTTCAGGGTTTAGGCCAGTGCAGTAGTGTTCGGGCAGAGTAGGGGGTCGTGCAGGGGGAATGGTGTTTCAGGGTTTAGGGCAGTGCAGTGGTGTTCGGGCAGTGTAGTGGGTCATGCAGGGGGTGGTGTTTCAGGGTTTAGGGCAGTGCAGTGGTGTTCGGGCAATGTAGGGGGTCGTGCTGGGGCTGGTGTTTCAGGGTTTAGAGCAGTGCAGTGGTGTTCGGGCAGTGTAGGGGGTCTTGCTGGGGGTGGTGTTTTAGGGTTTAGGGCAGTGGTGTTCGGGCAGTGTAGGGGGTCTTGCTGGGGGTGATGTTTCAGGGTTTAAGGCAGTGCAGTGGTGTTCGGGCAGTGTAGGGTGTCGTGCTGGGGGTGGTGTTTCAGGGTTTAGGGCAGTGCAGTGGTGTTTGGGCAGTGTAGGGGGTCGTGCACGGGGTGGTGTTTCAGGGTTTAGGGCAGTGCAGTGGTGTTCGGGCAGTGTAGGGGGTTGTGCTGGGGCTGGTGTTTCAGGGTTTAGGGCAGTGCAATGGTGTTCTGGCAGTGTAGGGGGTCGTGCTGGGGCTAGTGTTTCACGGTTTAGGGCAGTGCAGTGGTGTTCGGGCAGTGTAGGGGGTCATGCTGGGGCTGGTGTTTCAGGGTTTAGGGCAGTGCAGTGGTGTTCGTGCAGTGTAGGTGGTCGTGCTGGGGCTGGTGTTTCAGGGTTTAGGGCAGTGCAGTGGTGTTCGGGCAGTGTAGGGGGTCATGCTAGGGCTGGTGTTTCAGGATTTAGGGCAGTGCAGTGGTGCTCAGGCAGTGTAGGGGGTCGTGCTGGGGGTGGTGTTTATGGGTTTAGGGTAGTGCAGTGGTGTTCGGGCAGTGTAGGGGGTCGTGCTGGGGCTGGTGTTTCAGGATTTAGGGCAGTGCAGTGGTGTTCGGGCAGTGTAGGGGGTCGTGCTGGGGCTGGTGTTTCAGGGTTTAGGGCAGTGCAGTGGTGTTCGGGCAGTGTAGGGGGTCTTGCTGGGGGCGGTGTTTCAGGGTTTAGGGCAGTGCAGTAGTGTTCGGGCAGTGTAGGGGTCTTGCTGGGGGTGGTGTTTCAGGGTTTAGGGCAGTGGTGTTCGGGCAGTGTAGGGGGTCTTGCTGGGGGTGATGTTTCAGGGTTTAGGGCAGTGCAGTGGTGTTCGGGCAGTGTAGGGGGTCTTGCTGGGGGTAGTGTTTCAGGGTTTAGGGCAGTGCAGGGGTGTTTGTGCAGTGTAGGGGGTCGTGCTGGGGATGGTGTTTCAGGGTTTAGGCCAGTGCAGTAGTGTTCGGGCAGAGTAGGTGGTCGTGCAGGGGAATGGTGTTTCAGGGTTTAGGGCAGTGCAGTGGTGTTCGGGCAGTGTAGTGGGTCATGCAGGGGGTGGTGTTTCAGGGTTTAGGGCAGTGCAGTGGTGTTCGTGCAATGTAGGGGGTCGTGCTGGGGCTGGTGTTTCAGGGTTTAGGGCAGTGCAGTGGTGTTCGGGCAGTGTAGGGGGTCTTGCTGGGGGTGGTGTTTCAGGGTTTAGGGCAGTGGTGTTCGGGCAGTGTAGGGGTCTTGCTGGGGGTGATGTTTCAGGGTTTAAGGCAGTGCAGTGGTGTTCGGGCAGTGTAGGGTGTCGTGCTGGGGGTGGTGTTTCAGGGTTTAGGGCAGTGCAGTGGTGTTTGGGCAGTGTAGGGGGTCGTGCACGGGGTGGTGTTTCAGGGTTTAGGGCAGTGCAGTGGTGTTCGGGCAGTGTAGGGGGTTGTGCTGGGGCTGGTGTTTCAGGGTTTAGGGCAGTGCAATGGTGTTCTGGCAGTGTAGGGGGTCGTGCTGGGGCTAGTGTTTCACGGTTTAGGGCAGTGCAGTGGTGGTCGGGCAGTGTAGGGGGTCATGCTGGGGCTGGTGTTTCAGGGTTTAGGGCAGTGCAGTGGTGTTCGTGCAGTGTAGGTGGTCGTGCTGGGGCTGGTGTTTCAGGGTTTAGGGCAGTGCAGTGGTGTTCGGGCAGTGTAGGGGGTCATGCTAGGGCTGGTGTTTCAGGATTTAGGGCAGTGCAGTGGTGCTCAGGCAGTGTAGGGGGTCGTGCTGGGGGTGGTGTTTATGGGTTTAGGGTAGTGCAGTGGTGTTCGGGCAGTGTAGGGGGTCGTGCTGGGGCTGGTGTTTCAGGATTTAGGGCAGTGCAGTGGTGTTCGGGCAGTGTAGGGGGTCGTGCTGGGGCTGGTGTTTCAGGGTTTAGGGCAGTGCAGTGGTGTTCGTGCAGTGTAGGGGGTCGTGCTGGGGATGGTGTTTCATGGTTTAGGGCAGTGCAGTAGTGTTCAGGCAGTGTAGGGGGTCGTGCTGGGGCTGGTGTTTCAGGGTTTAGGGCAGTGCAGGCAGTGGTGCTCGGGCAGTGTAGGGGGTCGTGCTGGGGGTGGTGTTTCTGTGTTTAGGGTAGTGCAGTGGTGTTCGGGCAGTGTAGGGGTTCGTGCTGGGGCTGGTGTTTCAGGGTTTAGGGCAGTGCAGTGGTGTTCGGGCAGTGTAGGGGGTCATGCTGGGGCTGGTGTTTCAGTGTTTTGGGCAGAGCAGTGGTGTTCGGGCAGTGTAGGGGGTCGTGCTGGGGGTGGTGTTTCAGGGTTTAGGGCAGTGCAGTGGTGTTCGAGTCGTGTAGGGGGTCATGCTGGGGGTGGTGTTTCAGGGTTTAGGGCAGTGGTGTTCGGGCAGTGTAGGGGGTCTTGCTGGGGGTGATGTTTCAGGGTTTAGGGCAGTGCAGTGGTGTTTGGGTCGTGCAGGGGGTCATGCTGGGGGAGTGTTTTAGGGTTTAGGGCAGAGCAATGGTGTTCAGGCAGTGTAGGGGTTGTGTTGGAGGTGGTGTTTCAGGCTTTAGGGCAGTGCAGTGGTGTTCAGGCAGTGTAGGGGTCGTGCTGGGGGTGGTGTTTCAGGGTTTAGGGCAGTGCAGTGGTGTTCGGGCAGTGTAGGGGGTCGTGCAGGGGCTGGTGTTTCAGGGTTTAGGGCAGTGCAGTGGTGTTCGGGCAGTGTAGGGGTCGTGCTGGGGGTGGTGTTTCAGGGTTTAGGGCAGTGCAGTGGTGTTTGGGCAGTGTAGGGGTCGTGCTGGGGGTGGTGTTTCTGGGTTTAGGGCAGTGTAGTGGTGTTCGGGCAGTGTAGGGGGTCGTGCAGGGGGTTGGTGAGTCAGGGTTTAGGGCAGTGCAGTGGTGTTCGGGCAGTGTAGGGGGTCATGCTGGGGGTAGAGTTTTAGGGTTTAGGGCAGTGCAGTGGTGTTCGGGCAGTGTAGGGGTCGTGCAGGTGGGTGGTGTTTCAGGGTTTAGGGCAGTGCAGTGGTGTTCGGGCAGTGTAGGGGTCGTGCTGGGGGTGGTGTTTCAGGGTTTAGAGCAGTGCAGTGGTGTTCGGGCAGTGTAGGGTGTCGTGCTGGGGGTGGTGTTTCAGGGTTTTGGGCAGTGCAGTGGTGTTCGGGCAGTGTAGGTGGTCTTGCTGGGGCTGGTGTTTCCGGGTTTAGTGCAGTGGTGTTCGGGCAGTGTAGGGGGTCTTGCTGGGGGTGGTGTTTCAGGGTTTAGGGCAGTGCAATGGTGTTCGCGCAGTGTAGGGGGTCTTGCTGGGGCTGATGTTTCAGCGTTTAGGGCAGCGCAGTGGTGTTCGGGCAGTGTAGGGGTCTTGCTGGGGGTGGTGTTTCAGGGTTTAGGGCAGTGCAGTGGTGTTCGGGCTGTGTAGGGGGTCTTGCTGGGGCTGGTGTTTCAGGGTTTAGCGCAGTGCAGTGGTGTTCGGGCAGTGTAGGGGGTCTTGCTGGGGCTGGTGTTTCAAGGTTTAGGGTAGTGCAGTTGTGTTCGGGCAGTGTAGGGGGTCATGCTGGGGCTGGTGTTTGAGGGTTTAGGGCAGTGCAGTGGTGTTCGGGCAGTTTAGGGGGTCATGCTGTGGCTGGTGTTTCAGGGTTTAGGGCAGTGCAGTGGTTTTCAGGCAGTGTAGGCGGTCGTACTGGGGGTGGTGTTTCAGGGTTTAGGGCAGTGCAGTGGTGTTCGGGCAGTGTAGGGGGTCGTGCTGGGGGTGGTGTTTCAGGGTTTAGGGCAGTGCAGTGGTGTTCGGGCAGTGTAGGGGGTCGTGCTGGGGCTGGTGTTTCAGGGTTTTGGGCAGAGCAGTGGTGTTCGGGCAGTGTAGGGGGTCGTGCTGGGGGTGGTGTTTTAGGGTTTAGGGCACTGCAGTGTTGTTCGGGCAGTGTAGGGGGTCTTGCTGGGGGTGGTGTTTCAGGGTTTAGGGCAGTGGTGTTCGGCAGTGTAGGGGGTCTTGCTGGGGGTGATGTTTCAGGGTTTAGGGCAGTGCAGTGGTGTTCGGGCAGTGTAGCGGGTCTTGCTGGGGATGGTGTTTCAAGGTTTAGGGCAGTGCAGTAGTGTTCGTGCAGTGTAGGGGGTCATGCTGGGGGCGGTGTTTCAGGGTTTAGGGCAGTGCAGTAGTGTTCGGGCAGTGTAGGGGGTCGTGCAGGGGTGGTGTTTCAGGGTTTAGGGCAGTGCAATGGTGTTCGGGCAGTGTAGGGGTCGTGCTGGGGGTGGTGTTTCAGGGTTTAGGGCAGTGCAGTGGTGTTCGGGCAGTGTAGTGGGTCATGCAGGGGGTGGTGTTTCAGGGTTTAGGGCAGTGCAGTGGTGTTCGGGCAATGTAGGGGGTCGTGCTGGGGCTGGTGTTTCAGGGTTTAGGGCAGTGCAGTGGTGTTCGGGCAGTGTAGGGGGTCTTGCTGGGGGTGGTGTTTCAGGGTTTAGGGCAGTGGTGTTCGGGCAGTGTAGGGGGTCGTGAAGGGGTGGTGTTTCAGGGTTTAGGGCAGTGCAGTGGTGTTCGGGCAGTGTAGGGGGTCGTGCTGGGGGTGGTGTTTCAGGGTTTAGGGCAGTGCAGTGGTGTTCGAACAGTGTAGGGGGTCGTGCAGGGGCTGGTGTTTCAAGGTTTAGGGCAGTGCAGTGGTGTTCAGGCAGTGTAGGGGGTCGTTCTGGGGGTAGTGTTTTAGGGTTTAGGGTAGTGCAGTTGTGCTTGTGTAGTGTAGGGGGTCGTGCTGGGGGTAGTGTTTTAGGGTTTAGGGTAGTGCAGTGGTGTTTGTGTAGTGTAGGGGGTCATGTTTTAGGGTAGTGCAGTGGTGTTTGGGTAGTGTAGGGGGTCATGCTGGGGGTATTGTTTTAGGATTTAGGTTAGTGCAGTGGTGTTTGGGTAGTGTAGGGGATCGTGCTGGGGGTAGTGTTTTAGGGTTTAGGGTAGTGCAGTGGTGTTTGTGTAGTGTAGGGGGTCATACTGGGGGTAGTGTTTTAGGGTTTAGGATAGTGCAGTGGTGCTTGTGTAGTGTAGGGAGTCATGCTGGGGTAGTGTTTTAGGGTTTAGAATAGTGCAGTAGTGTTTTTGTAGTGTAGGGGGTCATGTTTTAAGATGCAACGCTCCAATACCTGACCAGTCTGCACTACATAAAACTGCAAAATACTAAAAATAAAAAGTGTTTTGCACACTTTTGTCATTGGGCTATATGTGGGCTACATCTGGGTAATATTTGTGCTACATTTGGGCTCTTTTTTCTCTGGTGGCCATCTTGGAAGACTTCTTTGTTATGAAGTTTCCTAATTTCCTCATTTACTGCAGTCTCCTCAGTAGGAAATGCTTTCAGTTTTTAATTTGATTCCATCAAGAAGGCATTCAGATGTGTCTCACATTTGCCATAAATTCAGAATGTTAGCACTCTAGTTGCTCATTAGATCACTGTACTAAAGCTACTGCTCACCAGGGAGTTAACTGGAAGTCTGCTGCTGGTATTGAAAGTGATTGTTTCAGTCTGCATGTCAGAATTTTCTAATGAAATAGAAGAGGATTTGAGATCTCACTTAAAACATGCCCTCATTTTTCTTTCTGCAGCACTAACCATAATTTCTATTTAAAAAGAACCCCCTCATTTTGTTCCTTTTTAAATTAAATGTTTTAAGTATTAACGGTTTATTCCATTCAAGATGGCTTCCGGTGTGCCATACTTTTGTCATAAGTAAGGCTGTTAGCGCTCTAGTTGTTCTTTAGAACACTCTGGGAAGCTGCAGTAGAACACAAAGGCATCAACTGGCAGGCTGCTCCTGTTGAAATATAACAGGAAGATATTTGAGATCACACTTGAAACATGTCCTAATTTTTCTTTCTACAGCACTACCCATAATTTTTATGACAAAATTAACCCCATCATTTTGTTCCTTTTTAAATTAAATGTTTTAAGTGTTACCAGTTTATTCCAATCAAGATGGCTTCAGGTGTGCCATACTTTTGTCATAAGTAAGGCTGTTAGCACTCTAGTTGTTCTTTAGAACACTCTGGGAAGCTGCAGTAGAACACAAAGGCATCAACTGACAGGCTGCTCCTGTTGAAATATAACAGGAAGATATTTGAGATCTCACTTGAAACATGTCCTAATTTTTCTTTCTATAGCACTAACCATAATTTCTATGACAAAATGAACCCCATCATTTTGTTCCTTTTTAAATTAAATGTTTTAAGTGTTACCAGTTTATTCCAATCAAGATGGCTTCAGGTGTGCCATACTTTTGTCATAAGTAAGGCTGTTAGCACTCTAGTTGTTCTTTAGAACACTCTGGGAAGCTGCAGTAGAACACAAAGGAATCAACTGACAGTCTCTGCCCTTGTTGGATGTACATGTTTTACTGAGAATGTCAGACTTCATTCTCACATGACTGAGAAAGATAATGTGAATTTACAGAAAATATGCTCTCATTTTAGCTTCTGGAGCACCTTCCAAAACTGTATGGGACAAGCATGTGAAAATAGTTTTCTCTCAAACATGATTCATGATATCCCAGCAGAAGGTTTTTCACAGGGTAAAATCACCTTAGAACACACCACAATTCCTGAAATTAGTATGGTACCATCAACAAATTAATTCTAATGTAACTAAAGTCTGTTATCACCCTTAATAGTTCTCCTTTTGGTAACCCTCAAAATCTTTGATTCACTACAAGGCATTTCAATGGGGTACTATCATGTATATTGGTCTCAAGATGGCTGCCAGCAATTCCAGGATGAAGTGCTGACAGCCAATCAGATCTCACGATGACATGTGTGGTTAGGCTCCGCCCAGATATATATGTGTTTTTACTTTTGATTTTCTCAGCAACTACTGAGCGGATTTACACCATTTAACAAAAGGGTTCTTTCTGAACCAAGAACTACCTCTTTGCCAAATTTGGTGTAATTCCGTTCAGCAGTTCGGGCTGTAGCCTTGCATAAAGTTTCCTATGGGAAATTGATTTTTTGACTCTTATTTTTTTAATTTCTCCGCAACTACTGAACGGATTTACACCATTTAACAAAAGGGTTCTTTCTGAACCAAGAACTACCTCTTTGCCAAATTTGGTGTAATTCCGTTCAGCAGTTCAGGCTGTAGCCGTGTCTAAAGTTTCCTATGGGAAAATGAATGGGAAAAACACGTTTTGGGACCCCCTTTTTCTCGGCCCCGCTTGATGAATCACCCCGAGACTTTCAGGGTAGGAGCGGACCGGAGCGGGCCATAAAGTTTGAAAATTTTGCTAAGATTCATCAACCGGCAAGAGAGTTATTTCAAATAGAATGTCGCGGATTTCCTATGGAAAATAGGTCCTAACTATAACTATCTACTGGCGACCGCCAGTAGATAATATATATATATATATATATATATACAAACATCAGTTCCGGTTTAGAAAACAGGCTGTCACACGGGCGGTCTAGGTCGGGTCGCCGGATAGCCCAATTATATAACACGTCTTCCTGCTGCTGCGTAGGAAACACCCAGACACTTCAAATAGCTCAAAAGAGAGTGTTTAATGGCAAAACGATGCGTTTTGGCTTATGCCTTCATCACGGTCAACAAACAAACTAAGTCTCGCTTCCATTTTAAAGTTAATTCACATAATCATAGAAAGCGGACTGCACCCAAATACTGTGAACCTTTTACCAATGTGAAAAACATGGAAAACATCATAGCATAAATACAGGTCTGTTGCAACAAGTGTCATGCTAACAAATAAAGATAAATATTATAAAAAAACAACAAACAATTAATATCGTCATTTTTAAATATCTTATTGGAATATTTTCGACTGTTATACTCAAATTGATTCTCTGAATAATTTACAGAAAAACAACACCTAATAAATACTTTCAAATGCATCAAGCGTCAATTCTATGTATTTAAATTCAATAAATCTTTATCGGTGTCATCGCGGTGACATGAAAACAAAAAGGAACTACCCTACTCAACGTAGCTACTACGGCGGCCATCTTGACCGTATACAATATATAAAAATACAAGTACCAAACTGTTAATACAATGTTTAATACAAGCATAAACGTGGGGCCAATTCATTGAGTATGATTGATTCCATATTACCGCACTACTGTATTCCAACAAAGCCCAAGTGGGCAAATGTGATTGTTCAAATGAGCAACATGTTAATAAACAGTCCAGCCCAAGTGGGCAATAAGTTGCAACGAAACTTCCTCAAATGTGGCATGAATTGATGGTTCCAAGTATATCACTAACAATCAGAAAAAGGTGAAAATCCTGCACCTGTGTGATAAAAATAAAATACAAAATGTACTTATTAAAAAGATTGTAAAAGATTGTAAAAAGCCAATTGTAAAGATCCTGCTATTTTTTACCTCAAACATTACATATTCAGATGGATTGCCAATTCCTCACTAGAATTTAAACCTTGCGGTACCAAGGTTTCAAAATCAATAATGTACTTCGATTCCAATTTCCGTAACATTAATTGCTGGTTGCCACCCCTCACATTGGCGATCACTGAATCTATCACCAACATTCTCAACAGTTTTTCATTTTGAAAGTGGCAATCAAAAAAGTGACGCGCCACTGGATAATGTCTATCGTTGTGCCGAATGGCACGTACATGTTCCAAAACACGTTTTTTCGCACGATGTATCGTGCTACCTATGTACATTTTATTACAGGGGCAGACTAAGGCATATACACAATGGGTGGTGTTGCAGTTGAGAGATTTTTTAATTACAAATTCTCTCCTTGAATTTGGTATTCAAAACTTAGTGCAGTCAATGCTGTTGCTACACGCTTTGCACTTTTTACAACAACGAAAACCACCATGACCTTCCACTTTTGATGTTACATCATTAGTGACTAAATTGAGGCTCAAATCATCCCGTAAAGATCTACTTTTCTTAAATGTAATTTGAGGATTGCTGTTAAGGTGTTTAGATAAAGTTTCATCTGTCCCAAGAACATGCCAATGCTTTTTTAATACTTTCCTCAGTTCATGTGCTTGGGATGAAAATGTTGTTATAAATCTAATCTGCTCTGAATTGTCTTTTTGCTTTACTGGGTGTAATAGTTCATTTCTGGATACCCTTTCTACACGTTTCTTTGCCTGCTCAATAATCTCTTGACTGTAACCACGTTCTTTAAAACGTTTGCACATGATCACTTCTTCACAAGAGAATGCCAATGGTGTACTGCAATTGCGCTTAGCTCTTAAGAGTTCCCCATAGGGGATACTATAAATAAAATTTGATGGATGTGCACTTCTTGCATTCAGCATACTGTTCCCCGCTGTAGCTTTTCTATAAAGTTTAGTTTGAATCTTCCCTTCTTCTATGCTTACTAGCACATCCAAAAATTCGATGTTAGTTCTACTAATGTGCTCTGTAAATAGTAGATTGCATGAATTCTCATTCAATTTGCACACAAAACTTTTAGCAGACTCCTCATCCCCTTTCCAAATACAAAATATGTCATCGATAAAATGCAGCCACAGGACTACACCGTTGTCAAATTCCTCCAATTGCGCGGCCACCTGCTCCTCCCACCAGCCCATGAAAAGATTCGCATAGCTGGGGGCGAAGCAGGTGCCCATCGCCGTGCCCTGTGACTGCTTATAGATGGAGTTGTCAAAAACAAAAAAATTATTAGTTAAACAAAAATAAATCATGTCTAAAATCATCTCTGAGTGGAAAAATAGAGATATTGACCGTGACTTCATAAAGTGCCTAACTGCTTGTAAGCCTTGATCATGTTGAATGCTCGTGTATAAGCTATTGACATCCAAGGTTAGAAGAACATATTCTTCCTCCCAATGGATGCCATCAATTACTGTTAAGAAATGATTGGTGTCTCGTAGGTATGCTGGGAGTCCCAATACAAAAGGTCTAAGGTAATGGTCAATAAACTTAGATGTATTTTCCAGTAAGGATCCTATCGATGACACAATAGGCCTGCCAGGCGGATTTACAGCATCCTTGTGCAATTTAGGCAGCAGATATAATATCGGCATTTTAGGATAAGTACATTTTAGATAGTTAAACTCCTCCCATTCCAACAGTCCCTTTTCTCTCCAATCCACCAACATTTCACCAAAATCCTTACTGGAAAATACATCTAAGTTTATTGACCATTACCTTAGACCTTTTGTATTGGGACTCCCAGCATACCTACGAGACACCAATCATTTCTTAACAGTAATTGATGGCATCCATTGGGAGGAAGAATATGTTCTTCTAACCTTGGATGTCAATAGCTTATACACGAGCATTCAACATGATCAAGGCTTACAAGCAGTTAGGCACTTTATGAAGACACGGTCAATATCTCTATTTTTCCACTCAGAGATGATTTTAGACATGATTTATTTTTGTTTAACTAATAATTTTTTTGTTTTTGACAACTCCATCTATAAGCAGTCATGGGGCACGGCGATGGGCACCTGCTTCGCCCCCAGCTATGCAAATCTTTTCATGGGCTGGTGGGATGAGCAGGTGGCCGCGCAATTGGAGGAATTTGACAACGGTGTAGTCCTGTGGCTGCATTTTATCAATGACATATTTTGTATTTGGAAAGGGGATGAGGAGTCTGCTAAAAGTTTTGTGCGCAAATTGAATGAGAATTCATGCAATCTACTATTTACAGAGCATATTAGTAGAACTAACATCGAATTTTTGGATGTGCTAGTAAGCATAGAAGAAGGGAAGATTCAAACTAAACTTTATAGAAAAGCTAAAGCGGGGAACAGTCTGCTGAATGCGAGAAGTGCACATCCATCAAATTTTATTTATAGTATCCCCTATGGGGAACTCTTAAGAGCTAAGCGCAATTGCAGTACACCATTGGCATTCTCTTGTGAAGAAGTGATCATGTGCAAACGTTTTAAAGAACGTGGTTACAGTCAAGAGATTATTGAGCAGGCAAAGAAACGTGTAGAAAGGGTATCCAGAAATGAACTATTACACCCAGTAAAGCAAAAAGACAATTCAGAGCAGATTAGATTTATAACAACATTTTCATCCCAAGCACATGAACTGAGGAAAATATTAAAAAGCATTGGCATGTTCTTGGGACAGATGAAACTTTATCTAAACACCTTAACAGCAATCCTCAAATTACATTTAAGAAAAGTAGATCTTTACGGGATGATTTGAGCCTCAATTTAGTCACTAATGATGTAACATCAAAAGTGGAAGGTCATGGTGGTTTTCGTAGTTGTAAAAAGTGCAAAGCGTGTAGCAACAGCATTGACTGCACTAAGTTTTGAATACCAAATTCAAGGAGAGAATTTGTAATTAAAAATCTCTCAACTGCAACACCACCCATTGTGTATATGCCTTAGTCTGCCCCTGTAATAAAATGTACATAGGTAGCACGATACATCGTGCGAAAAACGTGTTTTGGAACATGTACGTGCCATTTGGCACAACAATAGACATTATCCAGTGGCGCGTCACTTTTTTAATTGCCACTTTCAAAATGAAAAACTGTTGAGAATGTTGGTGATAGATGCAGTGATCGCCAATGTGAGGGGTGGCAACCAGCAATTAATGTTACGGAAATTGGAATCGAAGTACATTATTGATTTTGAAACCTTGGTACCGCAAGGTTTAAATTCTAGTGAGGAATTGGCAATCCATCTTGTCTTGTGGCTCATGGCCTCCTGGCCTGCCTGGATACGTTGGCAGGCCTGGCTGCCATGATGACTTTTGCGCACGTTACTCTTAGCCGTTGTTCTGTCGCCCTCTGCTACTGCCAAGTTATTTTACAACTGTCTGCATTTTCTGTTTCTCACCTTTTCTCCTATTACCTTTGGGCTTTGACTAGCGAACCCCCATGCCTCAGTCTCTAGATGCAAAACTACATCAGCAGACAATCACAGCTCTTCTCTCTGGAAAGGTCGTCTCCAAGTGTGGTCTAGAGCGGGCGACCGCATTATTAAAAGCACACTAATTTCTCCATGGCAGCTGTACATGGTGTTATGTCTAGGTGCGAGGGACGGGCCAAATCAGTAAGAACCAGGGACGTGTTATTCGACCTTGTAACTGTTGTTCAGACTGAGCCCAAAGGGAATAGGAGAAAAGGTGAGAAACAGAAAATGCAGACAGTTGTAAAATAACTTGGCAGTAGCAGAGGGCGACAGAACAACGGCTAAGAGTAACGTGCGCAAAAGTCATCATGGCAGCCAGGCCTGTCAACGTATCCAGGCAGGCCAGGAGGCCATGAGCCACAAGACACCCTCCCCTGGACAGTCCATCGGCCAAGACGAAAATGAAGACAGAGTTCCAAACACCTGAGCAGAATCGAGGCAGCCCACCGACAGTGAACGGCAAATCGATCAATCCAAAAACGTGGAAGAGCAGAAAAATGCTATACCGTCCAAGAGGACATCATTGGAATCGTCAAAAACGTAGACGCCATCCAGTCCAACAGGTCAAAGCTGCAGGAATGTTCCTCAGAGGATGGAGCATCCAAAAGCAATGCGGGACAGCTTGCGTGATATTCAATATAACTTTGTTGTAGGAGATTCTGAGCAGCCGCCCAGATATCCCATTGTGCCAAAATCCCCAGTGCAGCCGCACGCATCATAAAGCCAGCAGCGGAACAGTCCCGTTCATGGGCCTCTAAGGGACCCACCAACTGAACAAAATCCGGAACAGACAATGACGAATTGGAGAGGCAATAATCCATGGTCCATGTGAACGGACAGCGGATGCAAGACATCACAGGTTGCACGCAAGTGAAATACGCAAAGCGAAAGGAAAGGGTGTAGGACACACTGATAGTTGCCAAGGGCAGAACATCGAAGCCAACCAGAAGTCGCTCACGGAGCAGCTGGAGGCGTTCGGGATCGAGAAGGGCCCAGTGGTGTGCAGCCATTGCGCAGAAAACAGACCAACAGCAAGACACCAGCCACCAAAGCGAGGATTAATGGGAAACCACCAAAGACGCTAGAAAAAATAGAATGTATGAACGCCGGTATCACACCGAAAATAGTTTGAAAGGTGGACACCAGGCCAGACCCCACAATCTTAAAAAAGTGCACCAGACCCTCAGTGTTTGATGCGTTAAAAATACGATGAATCAACTCCCCAAAATGTTGGGGGAGGTCAGTGTTCAAAAGGGCCTGTATTTCACTGTGGGTACTCGCCACCTGGAGAATGAATGTCTCCCGGGCGGATGTGAGCATAACCTCCTCATTCAATAATAGGGCCTTTATTCTGCTCAACTTATTGAAATCTGCCTCCATGGTAGGAATGGAAGGCCAAATAGAGTTATCAACGATGTCGTGAGGGGGAGGAAAAAGCACATTCTTGCAGCAGACAACTCTGTGTGAGACCGTAACAGTATACGGAATGCCAGCCTGTAGGCCACAACAGTCTTCGTTATTTAAAAGCAAATAGCTACCGTTAGTAAGCAAAGTAAAAGTAGGAGAAATAGCAGGAGCAGGAATACCCTTTAGCACACATGCAAGATTCGGAACTGAAACACTACAAGCCCCGTGCAATTTAATATGTTTACAAATAAGCGAATGACCCACAGTTGAATCACAAGACTCCCCTGTGAGAAACACTTCCTTGCCGTCTCTAAGGCATTTATACATGAAAGGCAAGGACCAAAGTTCATGCAGGAAAGCACTACCCAAGGGCTGGAAACGGCCTACAGGATAATGTTTCATGCACGAGCTAAATTAAAACATCAGAAAAAGGTAAAGCTATAACCCCATGAACTAGCCACACCGCAGAATCTAGTTCCGCTACAGAGAATGGTAAAGGATCCACTTTCTCGATATGTAACAAAGTGTAAGATGCATCTTTCATGGACATGAACTGCTGTTTGTCAGTCAAATTAAAAGGCAGAAAAAGGGCAGTGGTGTTTAACAAATTCCAAGGAACTTTACCTAACTTAAGGGTTTGCAAAGTCCAGGCAAACTGCATCACTGAACGCAACTGATTCTGACCATGATACAACATAGAGATATCATCTTGTACAATATCAACAACAGAGGATACAATATTCTCTAATGTGTAAATGCGGGAAGACAGGGTATTTATACTATTGTCAACAACAGCAAGCACCTTTTCCAAATTTGCTTGGTCTATTTCCCGAAGACGGGAAGCAGCTTCCATTTGTGACAGCTTCCAGAGTTCATTATACGCTTCATATATGAATCTCTTCGGTCGGGGACCACGAGGTCCCAAGATAAAGTCAGATAAATCAATAGTGCCTGATAGGAGGGACAGATGTTTCTTAACAGAGTCTAAGGACGAATGTTGTAACTATTGTTTACATAATTTACCAACCGAATACGTGGTGACAGTACGAGTTTCAGTAAATCTTGGATCAGGCTTGTCCTGTATGTAGCCAGGAACTGTGCCATGAAAACGCAGTTGGCATGCATTAGATGATATGGGCCATGCCAACCAGGGTGACTGTATCAGTGCAGAAACGTTAAAGGAATTGTTTTGGAACTGAGCCTGTAACGTCATAAGGGACATATTAAAACGCAAACTATCATTTGGAAAACTCGACAAGGATGGGATGGCTGGCGCATTTAGTTGTTTAACGGTAGCCAACCCCCAACACGTGGTTTGATGAATGGAAGCATTTAGAAATAGAATTTGGGCTGGGATAAGGCAAGCGCGGTGCAAGGCCTCGGTGCCTTGCACCTGCCATGGCTTTGAACCCCAGATTGATTTTAAATCCACTGTGTCTTTCCAATACTCATAACCACCCACCGCCAAGGCGCTCAAAAAGGAACCCGAATAAAGTAATTTGGTGTGGGTCAACATTATTTTTTGAGTCAATGGGGTTTTCAATTTAAAATAATAGGACCCAGGGTTCGATCGATTGAAATCAGTAAAATAGGTGAATTTATTTCGAAGAGTCTGGGAGCTACCTGGTATGGGGTTTGGGCAGTGTTCCCATTGGGTATAAGTAACAAGGCTGCGTAGTGCACTCGGTTTGTGGAGAAAATGATTGCCCCAATGCTGGTAGCAATACAAATCGGCATAATTCGCAGAATTCATATACAAGTCCTCAGCATTAAAGGAAGCATAATATTTTAAATCAGCAAACAATGCTTCAACGGCATGCACATCCCAATCATCAGAATTAATATTACTTTTTACTACATCACCCATCGAGACTCGAAGGACATTTGGTACATTAATAATTTCCGTCGGGCCATGGATTTGAAAGTTTACCGCATCCCATACGATGCCATCAGCAACTGGCAACGCTGAAATGTTCACAAATGTGTGGTCACGCTTCATGATGTGTGAAGAGGAATGCGGAGCCAAAGTTCCAGCGACACTGTTCACAGCAGAGCGTTCAGGTAAATAGTGACCATTGATGAGTAGAAAAAACACTGTGATAAAACCAATGGACATGAACAAAAAAATCAAGAAAAGCACCATCCAGATATATGTCCATGGTAGAATCAAAAAATTGTCTCTAAACCAGGATACAAAAAGACTAAACTTGGACGGGACCGTTGATGAATTGGAATCCGAGTCAAAGGAATAACGTGTCGGGCTCAGTGGCGTTGTTGGTTGGTGTGCCACCGACTCTGTGGCGGGATAAGTATATTCGTCCTCATCAATGCAGGGGGATGCAGGGGGTTCAAATATATTTTCAGGCAAATCAACCATCTCCATGGTAACATCAGTGACTGTTCGTGCAGGCGTGCCGCGAACACATGTCCGATAAATGGCAGGACAAGAGACCGCTGGTGTGACACTATTCAGGATCGGCCAGATGTTGTAGCTTGACATTTTCCACTGAGATGTATCTGTTTTCCTTGCGACCGGGAAGCGGTGGTAAGATGACTGTACGTGTTCCCTTCAAGCCCAGGACTGGAACCGGTGCACGAAAAGAGGGGCCGAATTCTTTTTGTTCTCCACCTTCTCTCGTACCAGGTCGCCAATCTTCGGAAGCCAGCCGGCAACCGGAATCTGCAGAGCAGGGTCTGTGGCTGAAGGCAAATGTGCAATTGCAAGTTTGTCTCGGGCTTCTTGTAAGTCCTGTAACATAGTAGAATGATTATCTACATCAAACTTGGCGGATTGCGCCGCCATGTCTAGACCATCAAGGTCAGGCACAAACATTCGTATGCCAAAGAGCATTTCGTAAGGGGTCCGCCCACCCAGAGGCCTTCTAGGGAGATTATTAAGTGCACGCTGAACGGTATACAAGTGGGCCAGCCAGTTCCTGCCAGTACCTATAACTCTAGCTGTCAAGGATTGCTTTAAGTCACGGTTCATTCGTTCAACGATAGAGTTGCCCTCAGGCCTATACGGAGACGAAAATTTCACCCGCACCCCCAAGGAGCCCATTGCGTCCTTGTAAGCCTTAGAGGCAAACGCCGGACCTTGGTCAGAATGGAAGGTGCCGCATGCAAAAATTCCCACAAAGACACGCAAATCCCTAATGACATTTCGAGCGTCAGCACTCCGTTGTGGCCAGACCCAGATGAACCGTGTGCACGAGTCCACTGCCACTAAGATATATTTATAGGCAGTGTCTGAAGAAAATGGACCGCAGTGATCCAAGTAAACACACCCAAAGGGTCTGTTTGAAATTCCAAGCGAGGTCTGCGGTGGTCGTGTGACCGTAGAAGGCTTGATCTGTTGACAAACGTCACAGGAAAGCACATAAGTACGTGTATCTTTATATAAACGACGCCACCAGTAACGCTGCTGCAAAATGGAAATTGTCGCAGACACACCAGCATGAGCCGAAGCCATGCCTTCGTGTGCCGCTGCCATCAAGGAAAGTCTGCGGTCTGCGTTGGGGATCAGCCGATCACCAACGTCAGGTATTGTTACATAAGGAGCCTGATCGGGACCTATCTGGTAAGAATATTTGGAAGGGAAACCTCTAGGGTAATTCACTTATAGCTGCCAAGATATCAGTGTCTATTTTAGACATGGATCTAGTAACTGCTGCTACTGAACACGTGTGTACTGCTGATCTGGCAGCTTCATCTGCCAGACTGTTACCAACAGCGTGTGCGCCCACCCGCTGATGGCCTAGGGTGTGAACCACCTGCGTGAGTGGCAGACGTCTTTGTAATTCTGCCACTCTAACCCAAAGCATTTTATGCTTGATTGTGTTGCCTTTAGCGTCTCTATAGTCATTTTGTGACCAAAAGAACAGATTGTCATTGTATGATTGAACACAGTAGTAAGAATCGCACACTATTAAAGTGGTCACATCAGGATTTACAAACTCAAGCGCAAGCACCAATGCACGCAACTCGGCCAATTGTGCGGTACTGTCCCCGAGTGTCTGTGTATGCACCACAGTGGATTTGAACTTTCCGTTCACAAACGTACCTGCAACAATAGCACATGCGGCTGAATAAGCATGCTTGGACCCCGTGGCCGGTTGTGCCGAACCATCGGTGTAGATCACACAGTCGTAATCCTCAAGCGGCAATAAAGACAAAGGAGTAGGATGAAAAAATTCATACTGTAAAAACTCCTGAGTCTGAAGAGAAGAGTCAAAAATGAAAGTGACATCCGGAGACGTCAGAGATGTTGCCCATTGAATCCAACGGGGTGCAAAGCTTTAGAGTTCGGTACACTTGCTTTGGTCACTGCCTCTAGAGCAGGATATGGTGTTACCACCAAAATGCGTTTTCCCTGGGCCAGTGCGCGCTCCTTCAGGATCGCCATTTGCACTGCTGTCAGAACTTTCTCCACAGAGGAAAACCGCATTTCTGCGGAGGTGTACAGATGTGACTTGTATGTGATAGGTACTGTATCGCCTTCATTAAAGGTTAAGTACGTGAAACCCACTGCCCCTGGAATGATTCTAATCACCAAGTTTGTGTGGTTATCACGCGTCAAAAGGTATTTAGACTCAAGAAGGTCTGTCTGCAAAGACTGCAGAATTTAGGTATGCTCCGGAAGCCAACAAGACTTCGAATAAGTAGGTTGTATCAAGGCATACAGTGGCTTGATACGCTGGGCGTATTCGGGAATATATGTACGTCCGAAGTTCAGAAAACCCAGCAAAGACTGAAGTTTCTTCAGATTAGTAGGAGGGCACAGAAGTGCTCATTTCTCCAGAAAATGGGGGGCTAAACCCTTACCTTCATTGTTGAGCTCATAGCCCAAGAACAAAACGGTAAATTCAGCAATATGAGATTTGGCAAAGTTAATTTTGTAACCTTGAACCGCGAATTCAAGAATAATGCGGTCTACTCGAGTTAGATGCGGAAACAATTCGTCGTCTGTCAGATAAATGTCATCCACGTACGAACAGGCGTCTGGATCAATGCCGTCTAACAAAGAGACAACACGAGCGGCGAACACGCCTGGACTATTTTTGTAGCCCATAGGAAGACGCCTGAATTTGAACATTTTACCACCGGATGTAAAAGCGCACCATTGGCCACTCTCCGGGGCTAAGTTGTGCGTGTAGAATCCATTTGAAAGGTCAAGGGTCGTTTTGTATTTTTTACGAACAAGACTATCTACAAGCGCCGAACTATGGGTATTTTGCACCGCAAAGGTCCGACAATGCGAGTTCAAATGCCGGTAATCCAATACTAAGCGGTACGATCCATCGGGTTTAGAAACCGCGAAAAGGGGATTGTTCATAGGTGATACACAGGGTTCAATTACTCCCTGATATTCCAACTGAGTCAGAATTTCGGAAACGGGGCCTTTGGCTTCACGTTTTATGGGATATTGGGGTTGTGGCTGCGGTAACGACCGCAAAGGTATTTCATGGGGGAGAATCTTCGTCCCAACCCACGTGATTGCGGAATAACGCTGGAGCCAGGGACACAGCCCACTCTGCTGCAAGAGCCTCCGCTTTGTCCTTTGGGACATGTCGAGAAAAGCTCGGAAGGATTACCTCCTCCCTTTACGCGCAGCAAGGACGAATGGGGGTGGCCAATCCGCCTCTGCTAACAAAATGTCATATGAAGAGGTCAGATTTTCCCAAAAAATCCCTTTAATTACACGCTGTATATCACCTTCAATTTGAATGACAATATTAAATAGTCTGTCAGGGGGTGCCACTCTGGTGTCTGCTGTTTCAACAGTAATGAATGTTTCAGTTGCTGTCGCCTCCATATGAGGACGTAGCGCCTCCCGCACTATGGTAACTTCCGCGGCGCTGTCTAGGAGGGTTACTGCCCACGTCCAATTCAGGAGCCTCGTTCTCACCGTCTGTGGCATATTTCGCTGTTACAGCGGCAACTTTCTTCTTCTGAAATTGTGGTCGAAAACGTTGAGCGTCTTCCTCTTTTCCTCTGATTTGTTGTCGAGGCTGGTCTCGTCCCTGTGGGGCCTCACGGTCCCTTCCTCTATCCTGGCGGTCTCCTCCACCGGCCTGTGACGAAGTCTGTGCCTGTGAAGAATGAGGAGAACGCGTATCAGGGATCTGAAACCTATCCGGTGACTTAATTCTCGCTCTATCGCGTAAATCATAAGTGCGTTCAGAAGAAACTGAAACCGGGGATGCGCCTCGCGACCCCTGCTTCTTTTGTTGCTTACCCTGTTTTTTCAGCCTCCAGCTCTTTTTAGTGAAGACTGGTTTCTCATCTTTCTCAGATTGAGATTTGGTTTGTTGCTGTTGTGGTTGCGATTGTGTTTGCTGTTTTGCAAAGGCTTGTTACCCAGGCTATTTCTACCAATAGTTTTGTAAGCCTGGGTAATAATTTTCGGTAATTCGCGAGGCTTGTCCAATTCTGGGACTAAAGCCAAAGCGTTAGCTACTTGAAAGTTCACTGCATCGCCCTTGACATTCGCAAGGATCAGCTCAGCTACTACTTCAAACAATCCCACCAGTCTCATCCCTAATTCCACAGCCGCTTCAGGGCCATGTTCGTCCTGTACTTTTTTAATTACAGAGGGGAGAACCGTCATGGAAGGAGTACCAAAACATTTAGAATATACTGCTGCGAATACCTTACCCCAGTTGTCACATGCTGTCAACTCGGGAATTAAGTCTTTTGGCAAACTAATCGTTAAAATACGATGTTTATCCACTGGAGTTGTATGTGGAAAAACTGCCTCCAACTGATCAAACTTTTCTGCAAGCCAATAAGGAAAATCATCCTTATTTTGTGGACGTTTGCCCATCACCGAATTCACCATGACGGGACTTATGGTCACTCCGCCTGCAGCAGCTGGTTGGCCGGCAACTCCAGGAGCGGCTCCATGGATGCTGCCTGTAACATATCGCACTAAAGCTCGATGCACCTGCACCAAGGCCGCATACATAGTGCGCAGTTCCGCGACTGGTATTGTCATATAACGCGGATGTGGGGTGTACCCGGCCAAAACAGGCCAAGTGGCCCCCTCAATTGATAAGGGGCCTAAACGAACCGTGGTAGTCGGTTGTGGGAGGGCGCCATTAAACCAAACACGGTGTTGCCAAGCCGTGAGCGGTACTTCAAGATTAGTATAAGGTCTATAGACAGCAGGAACAACGGTGGGTTCATATTCATGGAACAGATTATCGTTCGCGTTCACCGCTGGAAAAGTGATCCAAGAGTAGAACACTTCAAAGTGGAAAGCCGGATCGGCTTGAACCACAAAGACTAGTTCAACTCCCGCGTCTGGCACTCCATACACCCGTAAGTGATCCCGGAGTGCTGTGCGGCTATGCGCCGCGATGTCTATACCCGCCATTACTAACGGGTCTATTCAACAATCTTACACTAGGCAGCACAAAAAGGGTTATGTTTAAAAACCTTTTTTAATAACATCAAGCTTGAAAGAACCTACAAAATCTACAATATAGGAGGTATCGCCGTCACACACGCTTCCGGAAGCGTACGTGAGGGGTTTGTGGACAAGCACAAGTACTAGTCAAGCATCTCGCAAGTAAGCTGCCCCACTCGTTGGTCGCGCCATGTCATAAGGTTTCTGCACATACAGAGCTATGCACAGGATAATAGGACCTCGGAATATAGTGGTGAGCCAACCATAGACCTTAGCACCCAAAACCCCAACCCAACTAGCCTTAGCGTCCCATTAGCACTAATGTACCAATGATTAGACAACCCAGAACAAGGTATCTCTCTCTCACTCAGGACTCGCAGAGGCAAGAACACTCTTTTGTCACACTCGTATCTGTCCACAACATGCGTAAGAAGAGACACTGTATAGGTTAAAATGTTTATTTCAACTTACGTGCTCCAAGATACAGTACACGTGTCAGTACTAATAGCATAATACATATGAATAATATTATCAGCATAGTTACTACTCCATAGAATACGAACGGGGAAAGCATCTCATAAAGCAGTGGATATATGTCTAACTAACATTACCACCCTCCCGTGCTGGAAGCCATTTTATTATGAAAATAGAAGACCTTTGGGCTTTGACTAGCGAACCCCCATACCTCAGTCTCTAGATGCAAAACTACATCAGCAGACAATCACAGCTCTTCTCTCTGGAAAGGTCGTCTCCAAGTGTGGTCTAGAGCGGGCGACCGCATTATTAAAAGCACACTAATTTCTCCATGGCAGCTGTACATGGTGTTATGTCTAGGTGCGAGGGACGGGCCAAATCAGTAAGAACCAGGGACGTGTTATTCGACCTTGTAACTGTTGTTCAGACTGAGCCCAAAGGGAATAGGAGAAAAGGTGAGAAACAGAAAATGCAGACAGTTGTAAAATAACTTGGCAGTAGCAGAGGGCGACAGAACAACGGCTAAGAGTAACGTGCGCAAAAGTCATCATGGCAGCCAGGCCTGCCAACGTATCCAGGCAGGCCAGGAGGCCATGAGCCACAAGACAATCTGAATATGTAATGTTTGAGGTAAAAAAATAGCAGGATCTTTACAATTGGCTTTTTACAATCTTTTTACAATCTTTTTAATAAGTACATTTTGTATTTTATTTTTATCACACAGGTGCAGGATTTTCACCTTTTTCTGATTGTTAGTGATATACTTGGAACCATCAATTCATGCCACATTTGAGGAAGTTTCGTTGCAACTTATTGCCCACTTGGGCTGGACTGTTTATTAACATGTTGCTCATTTGAACAATCACATTTGCCCACTTGGGCTTTATTGGAATACAGTAGTGCGGTAATATGGAATCAATCATACTCAATGAATTGGCCCCACGTTTATGCTTGTATTAAACATTGTATTAACAGTTTGGTACTTGTATATTTATATATTGTATACGGTCAAGATGGCCGCCGTAGTAGCTACGTTGAGTAGGGTAGTTCCTTTTTGTTTTCATGTCACCGCGATGACACCGATAAAGATTTATTGAATTTAAATACATAGAATTGACGCTTGATGCATTTGAAAGTATTTATTAGGTGTTGTTTTTCTGTAAATTATTCAGAGAATCAATTTGAGTATAACAGTCGAAAATATTCCAATAAGATATTTAAAAATGACGATATTAATTGTTTGTTGTTTTTTTATAATATTTATCTTTATTTGTTAGCATGACACTTGTTGCAACAGACCTGTATTTATGCTATGATGTTTCCCATGTTTTTCACATTGGTAAAAGGTTCACAGTATTTGGGTGCAGTCCGCTTTCTATGATTATGTGAATTAACTTTACAATGGAAGCGAGACTTAGTTTGTTTGTTGACCGTGATGAAGGCGTAAGCCGAAACGTGTCGTTTTGCCATTAAACACTCTCTTTTGAGCTATTTGAAGTGTCTGGGTGTTTCCTACGCAGCAGCAGGAAGACGTGTTATATATATATATATATATATATATATATATATATATATATATATATATGTATATATATATATATATATGCGTATATATATATATATATTCAGTGCAAAAACTAAAGGGTACAGTAACATAACTTTATAGTTATGTGAAAATTTCACTGACAACGTAACCACTGAAACTCACCAGTTATAGTTATCTCTGGTAACTATAAGTGCCCTAAAGTGCTGTAACGTATCCCCCACCATGCACAGTGTTGTCATCAATGATGTCATTTCAGATGTTGCAGTCATGTTATCAATGATGTCATAGAACAAGTCATGAGTGATGCAACATGTGGGGTAATTAGCAGTGCATGGTGATGGCACAGGGTTGACGGCCAGGCCCTGCATGTCCAGCCCCTTGTAGGCAGCCAAACCCACACTACACACAGCCTGCGGCCAGTCCTTGCATCCAATCCCTTGCAGACAAGAAGGCAGCGTGCTGTTGGTCTCACAGGTCTGGGCCGTAATCAGGCAGACCTATTGACTTTGCCAAAGAGTCACAACACCAAAATATAAAATGTTGCTAATTGGCTTTATCAAAGAGTGAGCATATCCAGATATTTAAAGCAGGCCTATCATCTTTCTCCAAAATGACCAATATTTTTAATCAAATGTATATTTCAGTAATTTACAAACACCCACAACACACAGCGGTGAGGGCCATGTGGAGAGCCCAAAGTCCCCCCCGCCCCTCCCAGCTCTCTGCATGCACCCATTCTGGATGCAGCAGGACCCGGCATTGCTCCCGCCCAGCCAGAGTAGGTATTTTTCAATGCTCTTGCTGAGTGGGAGCAATCTGAGTTTCCCTGCCTGCAAGAACTTGGGTGGGAAACCAAATGTCTGCATTTTTAAAGTGGGAGCAGACCAGATTTAATTGCCAATGCTTTTGTGGTCAGGGGTGAACTCCTCAGGACACCACAGCAGAGCTAGCTTGGGGGATGTGATCCTGAGGGCCTTTCAGGGCTCCGGGGGATCGCGTGCCCCCGCATCTTTAGTATTGATGCAGGACTCCGGGGATTGAGTCCCCAGGGCCATGACCTACTTGGGGAGGGGGACGCTCCCTCCTACCCTTTAATTTTAATGTCGGGCCCCAGGGATGGGGTCCTCCGGGCCATTATCAGCTCGGGTAGGGGAGCCATGAATGGGTCAGTTCAGCAGCTCATGGGTCAGTTCAGTGGCTCAGGAAAGTGTAGACAGAGGAATCCAATTGAATTCAGAGAAGCATAGAACTGGCTAGGGCCATTGTCCAGGTTATATTGCCTAAATAGGGAAGCCATCAATGTATTGAATATTCTCCCCTGGTTTAGGCTGGGGGGTTTGTGCTTGACCTGGCCCTCTCTGCAGGGTCACCCTTAAACCTTTTGCCTTTTTCCCTCCCATTTGTTTGCTGAATTCAATTTGGTTGGCCTTAGGACTCTGTGCACTTTACCACTGCTAACCAGTGTTAAAGTGCTTGTGCTCACTTCTCCAAACATGGTTAAATTGGTTTACACCTTATTGGCATATTTAATTTACCTATAAGTCCATTGTAGACTGGCATACCATATACCCAGGACCTGTAAATCAAATGTTTCTAGTGGGCCTGCAGCACGTATTGTGTCATTGTGCCACCCACTTAAGTGCCCCTTTAAAACATGTCCCAGGTCTGCCATTGCATCCTGAATGTAGTTTTTAACTGCCAATTAGACTTGGCAATATAACCCCCTTGCCAAGCCTTAAACTCCCATTTCATTGCATATACGTCACTTCTAAGGTAGGCCGTAAGTAGCCCATAGTGCAGGGTGCATTATAATTCTGAAGTTGGACATGTACATTTAAGATTTACATGTTTTGATAGTGAAAAACTCCTATTTTCATAATTTTTGATTGGGGACAGATAAGCTTTTCATATTTTGTATCTGTGAAATTGTAATTAAAAATCTTTCATGATAAAGTCTGATTTTAAATTAACATTTTGAAAATGGCACTTTTAGAAAGTTGGCATTATCCTGCCCTTAGCCATTTGGTGCTTGCAGTCTCCTCTGAGTCACATGACTGGGTGTAACTGACAGACTTTGTGAATTTCTTCCAGACAATAGAAGGATAAGGTTTGCCTGAATTGGTCATCTGCTGGCAAGATGGGGGCGGGGGGTGGAGATGTGCCCAGCTCTACTTGCAACTGAATAGGCTGCTCTCTGCCTTCACACATAGGGCTTGTCACCTTTAAATTGCCTCTGCAGCCAGCTTGCAGCCAGGGCAGGAGAGTCAAGAAATTTCAAGCGCTTCAAAGAGAAACCTCTAGAAACTTCTCCCAACTTCGCAGAAGGCACTTGGTATAAAAATAGGGCCTTCAAACCCACTCTTAAGTTCACTTCTCTGGACCTGTGGAAGGACTCTCAGAGGACTGCCTGCTGCTGTGACATGCTGTGTGTTGGACCTGGCCCTTTTTGAAGGATTATCCCCAAACATTTTGCCTTCTTCCTCCTATTTTTTCTGACCTGTTTTTGTTAGCTTTAGGACTCTGGGCACTTTACCACTTCTAACACGTGCTAAAGTGCATATGCTCTCTCTCTAAAAAGTATTGGTGATTGGTTTATCCATGATTGGCATATTTGATTTATTAGTAAGTCCCTACTAGAGTGCACCAGGTGTGCCCCGGGCCTGTAAATCAAAGGCTACTAGTGGGCCTGCAGCACTGATTGAGCCACCCACACGAGTAGCCCCGCAAACATGTCTCAGTCTTGCTACTGCAGTGTCTGTGAGTGCAGTTTTAAAATGCCATTTTGACCTGGCAAGTGCACCCACTTGCCAGGCCCAAACCTACCCTTTTACTAGATGTAAGTCACCCTTAAGGTAGGCCTAAGGCAGCCCCATGGGCAGAGTGCTGTGTATTTAAAAGGTAGGACTTGTGCTGGTGTAGGGGTACTTACAGTGGTTGAGTGTTTTACATGTCCTGATGGTGAAATACTGCTAATTTCATTTTTTACTATTACAAGGACTATCTCGCCCGTAGGATAACATGGGGATTGTCTAGAAATATCTTTTAAGTGTAATTTCCCATTAGGAGCAGATAGAGATTTGGAGTTTGGTGTCTCTGAACTCACAATTTAAAAACACATCTTTTGTTGAAGTTGGTTTTTAAATTGCATGTTTGAAAATGCCACAAGGAGCATTTTCTTGCTTAACCATTCTGTGCCTCTGCCTGTCTGTGGAATACACGTCTGGATTGGCTGACAGTTGGGAACTTGTCCATTTACTCTAGAAAGTCACACAAAGGAACCTGAGGTGTGCTTGCATATCCTGATGGGCCATCACCAGGCTGATGGGCCTTCCTGAGCTAGAGTGGTGGAAGAGTTACCCCGGACACCAGAAAAAGGCTGCTCCTGTCCTCACACAAAGCTATCTTCACCCCCCCCTGTAGTGTGTCTGGAGTCAGGTCAGAGAAAGGCAGTGTTTTGTGCACTACAAAGACTTTCCTTTGAAGTTTGACTACTTCAAAGGCAGAAAGGGGTATAAGTATTGGAACTCTGACACCCCAAAATCAGAACACTTCTAGACTGAGGACATTCTGCCAGGGAGAAGGGCTGGATGCTGTAGGAGGGGCTGCTACTCTGCTTTTTGCTTTGTTGTGCTGGCCTGCTGCTTGCTGCTTCTCTCCTGGGAGTGAAAGGACTGAACTTTGCTTTCTCCATCCTGCTTTCAAGGACTTCTTTGCTGCCTGTAGCCTGCCTTGAATCCTCGGAGGCCAGCTATGCTGTTTGAGCCCTGCATCTTCATCTGAACATCCTCGACTACCAGAGTGAATCAAAAGGCTAGATAGCTGGCCTTCTGTTCAGAGCCACAGGGACATAAAAGGCTCCAAACATCTTGAACTGACACCTGAACCCAGCCTGAGTGAGTATTGAACACCCAAGCAGTGTTCCACTAGTCCTGTACCCTTGGTTGGCCTGCTAAATGTGCCCAGATAGCCAAAATCCAAAACTTGGGACTGGGAAACTTTTTGGCTAAAAAGTGCTCTAAGAACCAAGGGAAGACCAGGACCAACCTGCTTGTCTCCATGCCCAAGGTGCATCGCTGGTTGACCTGACTTTGCGGATGCTCTTGCCATGTTCTTCTCCGCAGCAGCAAATCCTGTTCAGCAGTCCATCGCCAAAGGGGTATCTGACCTCCTGGAACTGTCTTTGGCAACAGCCTTCTGCCTGGTCCCGCTCAAGATTTTCAACTTCCATAAAAATGACTAAGTCCAAACATAGAAATCTTCACCACAAGTTAGTCCAGTGGCTCCCAGATGATGACGCTGCCTCCTCTGACACCTCCTGCAGCCTTGCCCCTCTGAACTTTACTCTCTCAGAACTTTTTCTTCAAACTTTCTTTTAAGTCTGAAGGTAAGCGCCGACCAGGCCCTATCCATTTCCTGTATCCGACTTGCGTTCCATCATGGTTGGCCATATTTTTCGTCTCTTGGTCTCGCGCTGCTAGATGCCCGCGGTTGGCACTTTGATCTTTGTTTTTACTAAAGGCTTTAAAAATGTATACCTTTGGTTCTACTGATTGGATTTTTGTCATTTTGGGGTCAAAATATTTATTAATATGTACTAGATTTTCTACATTGGTGTGGTATTTTTCTGGTGTTGTGTTTTCACTTTATTTTTCTTAGTGTGCTGCATAAGTACTTAACACATTGCCTCTAAGTTAAGCCAAACTGCTACCACATAGTGACTATACTAGGAGGGAATTTCAATAAAATGTTACAAGGGATTTGTATCCTGATGAAGGCCATCGACCATATTGGGCGCTAGTTAAGGGCTGAAGCATGTTGGTACAGCAGATAGGGTAACGGAGGTGTTGTTTCATCCATATACCCTCTAGCTCTTTTAACCCTGCAAAGTGGGACCTATAATAAAATTTAGACGGGTACCTACTTAGACAGTTTTAATCATTCTTCTTTTCTGCAACAGGGATCCTTCTACTTAGATATTTCTTCTTTTATTAAAAATTAATTTGCATTCCACCCTGTACGTTGGTCTGCGCCAGGGTGTGTCAGAGGCCCTATGATGAATTATGTCACTATTTAGTGGGTGAGGGCAGTTTTTAAAACCTTTTGGGTTTCCAAGAAATGTTTTTTCTTGTTTCTCTTTTCCTTTTTTATCTCCTTGGTTAGATATGGCACAAAGATTTGGTACCTGTTTTTCTTTCCCCCTGTTTTTTGTCCTTCTCATGTAGTGATTTGTATAGATTTCTCAGGAGAGTGAGGGAAGGTGGGATTTATTGTCCCTTCTGTTTGTGTGAATTATAACTGCTTTTTGTGCCAAGCTACTCAAGGTTAAGCACAGGTTAATTTAGTGACTTTTTGTGGATCACCCTGCCAGGGTTCGTGGCTGTTGCTTGACCGGGTCTCACACCCCAGTCAACCAACAACCCAATTTCTCACAAAATCATATGCTAGACAATGCACACTGATCTCTGTGTCATGCAAGGCAGCCTTTGAGAGCACCAGCACAGGGAAAGCATGTGGCAAGAGGCCAATCATAACGGATATGGTTCTGCACTCTGTTTTACGCTTTTCACAATGAAGTACAAATAATTAGATGGCTGTTATATGTTGCATTAAACACAAGTAAATTTGCCCCTACATCTTATATATCTGTGCATGGCACATGGTTGTGAGATTTGGACCTGGGTCTGGCCAGCACCCAGAAAACTCTACTAATCCTGGGCATTTCTGAGAACTTGAAAACAAGGGGAATCAATTTGTGGTGTGGATTGACGGGATCCCAACACATTTTCTTACTCAGAATACCCTGTATATGTCAAAGTATTGGTAAAAAAAATTCAATTACTTACATTTAGGTGACTGAAATCTTGGGCATTTCCAGCCGATGGCAAATATCTTACCATCCTGTATACCTACTTGTCTTCCAGGAAAAATGGCACCTCATATGTGCGTGTGGGTCTAACACACCTGATAGGAACAGACCAAAATTGTAAACATGTGAATACCTCATTAACACTTCATTGACATCACACAGTCCTAGTTTTCATTAATTCATATCTGGTTTGATAGGCCCAACCACAAATGTGGGGTACCATATTCATATGGAGTAGCGTGGAAATGTAGAAAAGTAGCACTTTTCTGTTGGTCGCAAGTCACATCATTTTCTGTCACATTAATATGAGGAAATTTAGTTTTTTGTCTATACTTTGGCCTTTGCAGGGCATTCTGAATTAGAAAAAGCAGTGGGATCTATGTGTCCCACACCATTCTGAGCTGCCACAGGTGTCTAGACTTAATAAATGTTTGGAGCTGGTAGATTTCCCGTGATTCTAGCCAACACGAGCCCCAATACTGTAGCCACCTCCTGGAAAGGGGAGGAAATTGGATTTTTATAGGCATAATTATAATATTTGCAGTTAGTTCTGAGTAATAAAATGTACTGTATTTCATGCAAGGCACAATGCCATGGGTTCCCCTCTGTCATTAGATTTCAGAATATCCCAGAGCTCTTAGGGTTCTGCGGATGCCAGTTGACTCTGGGCTCTAATATTGCAGCCATCCTGCACGGTTAGTGAGAGGAATTTAAGTGATTTTAGGCATGGATGTGATGTTAGCTAGGTGTTCTTTGCATGAAAACGTAGTGGGATCATCACAAGCCACACCACCTGGATTGGTAGGTTATCGTGGATGCCTGCCACTCCCAGGCCCAAATATTCTAGTTACTAGCAACCCCGGAATAATTGAAAGTGGAAGTTCCATGTTGCATTTTGGGGCCTTTGCAGTACCAGGAGATAGGCTCGCCCACACATGTGGGGTACTGTTTTGATCATGAGACATATGTGAACTCTGGGTGGTAGTACTCATTTGGATCCAGGCAGATTCCTGAAATTTACCACACAGAAATAAGAGGAAATTCAGTGATTTCAGGCAAAGTTTGATGTTTGCAGGAAATTCTGAGTAAACAAAGTGGGGTGATTGTTAGAAATTGGGTTTCTGGTTGGGAGAGGTATGCACCCTATCCAAGCAGGAACCACAATACTAGTCAAGGTAAGTCAGTAACACCCTCTAAATTAATCTGTGCTCACTTTCAGGTAGCTTGGCACAAAGCAGTTAGACTTAACTAAAGAGACAATGTGTAAAGTATTTGTGCAACACTTCAGACAGTAACACAGTGAAAACAACACAAAAAGACTCCTCACCAGTTTAGAAAAATAACCAATGTTTTTGTGAGTAAAACAAGACCAAAATTACAAAAATAGAATAAGTAGAAGTCAATATGTGAATTTTCAATGGATAAATGTTTTTGTAGTTCTTATAAACAGATAGCACCAACCGGGGTTATCTGGTTGTGCTTGACTGAGGCAAATCCAAACATTCAGGCTGACCACGATGGAGCACGGGTAGGATACCCGGACCAGCCTTGGCCTCCTGAACAGTTACTTGGATGCGTCGAAGTCGAGGACATTGCATGGAGCAAGGGAGGTGATGTGTTGCGGTTAATCTCACAGGAGTAGGCAATGCGTCTGTTCCAAGCTTCGCAAAGTCTAAGATGTGTTGAGAATAAAGATGAGATGCGTCGCAGTCAAACTGCTGGGCTGTAGGTGACATGAGCAGTACAAAAAGATGCATCGGCGTCGAGCCACACAAAGTCATAGATGCTACGGGACAATGCGTGACACAGTCAGTGATGCGGTGTCCGCGGTTCATGCAGAAGCAGCGATGTGTTGGTATCGAAGGAAATGTGCCAGTTTCGATTTGTGCAACATCACTGATGTGTGGATTTTCTTGGTTGCAGCACTTGGCACTCACTTCCAATGGCCCAAGATGGATTTGGCACCACTTGGCAGAGCAGGACTTACAGCAGACAGAGTTCAGGTGCTGGTTGCTGGCCAAAGAAAGAATTCTTTGCCATCCGTGAGACATCAGAAGAACAGGAGGCAAGCCGGCAAGCCCTTGGAGATATTTTGGTTCGGGGATGTAGAGATGCAGGTCCAGTCTTTCTCACTCCCAGGCAAGAGGCAGCAGGCCAACACAGCAACGCCGTTCAGCAAAGTGGCAGTCTCTCCAGCAGCACAGCAGTCCTTCTTCCTGGTAGAAAGTACTCAGTTCTAGAAATATTCTGAGTTAGTGGTGTCAGAGGTCCAGTACTTATACCCAGTATTACCTTTAAAGTGGTGGAGACTTCAAAGAGATGCTTTGAAGTGCACAGAGTCCCTTTATTTCCTGCCCTGGTTCCTGACTTACTACAGGGGGTTTCGCAACCCTTTGTGTGGGGACAGGACACAGCCCTTTCAGGTGTAAGTTTTATCTCCTCCCTCCCATCCTGCTCAGGATGACCCATCAGCATGCAGATGGCCACTCAGTTACACCTACCCTTCCTTTGTGTGTGTTTGTCAAGAGGGAATTCAGGAAGACAGCTGTCACCCACCCCAGACGTGTATTCCAGAGACAGGCAGAAAGTACCACACGGTCGCAGTAAGAAAATGCCAATTTTCTAAAAGTGGCATTTCCAGAATTGCAATTTAAATACCAACTTCACCATAAGTTGTGTATTTTAATTGTGATTCCAGAGACACCAGTTCAGACTCAGCCATATGCAAATCAGTCTTGACCCTGAGGTGCAATGTTGCCCAGTGAATAAATCCTGGATGATAGTTTGTTCATGCCATTGTTGACCACTGCCAAAGCCTTTTCTAGTTAACCCTATCAATCTTGCATAGTCTCTTAGCAGCTTCCTGTTGAGAGATTTCACCTAGCTCGTTGTAAATATCATACAAAAAGCACTTCTGACGTGGCTTCTGGGGACCTAACAAAAAATCCCTAAGATCCATGTCATCTGTTTCGAGGTCTTTACCCACTCTAGGCATAACTTCCCAACACTTTATGATGTGCCCACCCCCAGGTGTTCTGAGTGTATGTAGCGCTGGTCAGGCCTACCAATACTAAACCCTTCGGTGGTACCCCTGAATCATGACTGATACCTATTTGTGTTGATAGGCCAAACCAATCAACCCTTCCAATTGGGGTCAGATGAATTGTACAAACCATTATGTAAAATAGCATCTAATGTATCCTCACTGTGTTGTGTGTAATTTTGCCATCCCTCAAAGTGTGTAAATGAGGGAATCCGAGTCGTGTTCAAGTCCTTGATCTTGGCTAGTCCAAGACAAAAAGTCTGTTAACCTGTATCGTTCAGGAAGATCATCTGAAATGATATGAGGCATGCTCTAAATAAGGCCTCAGTTCACTGAACTTGCCAATCTTTAGTCCCCCAGACAGAGTTTGTGTCTATAGTGTCTTTCCAAAAGTCGCAACCATGTACAGACAGCTGGGCAATAAAGGAAGCAGAGAATATCTGTTTTGTGTTAGCGAGCATATTTTTCTTTGCAGGTGTAGGTGCAAGCTAATAATAATAAGAGGTCGGGTCTGATGTGTTAAACCCTTAAAAATAAGCAAACTTCTGTGCAAATGTAGCTGAACTACCTTTCAGCGGTGTTGGCAATGATGGTAAGTGAAAACATTACTTGGGATGCTTGCTTTGTGCAAAAAATGGTGACCATAGTGTTGATAACAAAACATGGTGTCAAAATTAGATGCACCATCATACAATTCATCATTTGAAAATGCAGCAGATTGTTCTAAATCAGATAGCATAGTATGCACAGTTGTAATGCCCCAATCATCAGAGAGAGTACTAGAGGTGATGATATCGCTAAGAGAAATGTTAAATAAATGTGGTATTCTTAATAATTTATTAGGACCATCTACATCATAGGAAACTGTGTCCCAAACGATTCCTTAGGGAACTGGAACTGCTGTAATGTTCGAAAAAGGACAGGTCCCTCTGTTCACGGTGTGATGATTCATGCGGTTTCAGGACCAAGTTCACATGTTGTACTGCAGAGAGTTCTGGGAGATAATGTCAATTCAGGAGCAAGAAAAAGACAGTCACTATACCAATCCAAAGGACTAGGAACAGTAGACCAATAGCAATCCAGAGCTGTATCCAGGAAGAAACAAAGTAAGTCTTTTTGAGCCAAAAGTAGAAATCACATATTTGTTGTTTTTGAGAAACAGGTGGTGGCGGTCACTCGGGTTCACTTGGATCCAATGAGAAAGTATCAAAATCGATGAAGGAGCCAGACGCAGTTCGATCTATCTTTGGTAGCTCAGGAGGTTTTGTGGTACTGGCTGATGCCTCCGTTTGAGACATGTTCACATAGATGTCGGTGTTAGGCCGAATTAAGATCTATGTTTCAATGATAGTTTGATGTTGTTCAATTTCAACAGGTACAAGTTGCATTCCGCTGTTGTTAACTCCTTCACTTCGCGAAGTGGAGTCTCCAAAAGCTATTAATCTTTCCATCTGAACTTCCTGTATGGTAACAAGAGGAGATCTGTTGCTACACAGGAGCCCACGCGGCCTACTATTCAGTATCGGCCCCATAGTGTGGTTTGATCGGATTAATTGAGATGAATTTCTTTTCTTTCTTGCCGGCAAGAGGTGGAAGAAGTACTGTTATTGTTCCTTCGACATCCAGGACAAGCACAGGCACTCTGTAAGATCGCCCAAATTCTTTTTTGTCCACAATCTTTTCCTTGACCAGGTCCCCAATCTTCTGGACCCAGGCAGGTCTTGCCAGTACAGCTTTCACTTCTCCAGTGGGGGTGCGTTTTAATTGGAAGTTGCTTTGTAATGCCCGGAATTCACTGAGTTCCTGTAAAAAAGCCAAACGATCATTGATGTCAAATGGTTTTTCATCCGCCACTGTGCTGCCACAGTCGAGGTCAAGTACCCACATTCTAATCCCAAACAGGACTTTGTAAGGAGTACAGCCCCCCCAGGGACCTTCTTGGCATGTTGCTAAGTGCCCTCTGGACCCCATATAGGTGATTGAACCAACTGTCACCCGAGCCTAATACCCTAGCTGTTAAGGACTGCTTTAAGTCCCGGTTCTTCCTCTCCACAATCAAATTTCCCTCTGTATGATACGGAGAGGAGTACCGCAATGCTACACCCAAACTTCCCATGGCTTCTTTGTAAGCCTGTGAGCTAAACGCAGGGCCACGGTCAGAATGTAATGTTCCAATTGCTTATGTCCCTATGAAGACTCACAGATCCTTTATAACAGTTTGGGTGTCAACCGAGCACTGAGGCCAAACCCACAGGAATCTAGAGCATGAATCCACTGCCACCAGGATGTACCTGTAAGCCCCGTCAGATTGTAAGGGGCAGCAGTGGTCCAAGTAGACACATGCGAGAGGTCTGTCTGTTATCATTAGTGATGTTTGAGGTGGATGTGCTATGGTGGAAGCTTTCATCTGCTGACAGATGTCGCACTTAAGGACATAACTCTTGGTCTGTTTAGTAAGACCTGGCCACCAATAACGCTGCTTCAGAAGTGAAATTTTTGAAGCAATACCTGCGTGTGCTGAACCTAGACCCTCGTGTTCACCTAGAATTAATCCTAATCTGCGATCCATGTTTGGTATTACTCTATCCCCCGCTCCTGGAATGTGATCATATGGAATGCTTTGCGCATCTAACTTGTATGAGTACTTGAGTGGAAGACCTTTTGGCAAGGATGAGTTGTTGTTGCGCATAGCGTTTACAGCTATCATTATCTGTCCGTCTATCCTCATGCTAGAATAAGTGATTGCAGCAACGGCAGCGGTTCGCACTGTCACTTTGGCGGCTTCATCAGCCAGTGAATTCCCTTCAACGTGCACGTCAACACGCTGATGACTCAATGTGTTAATTACATGAACCCGTAGAAAGCATTTTTCCAGCTCTGCCACCTGTTCCCACAGTAGCTTGTGCTTTATAAAGCAACCGTTGGAATCTCTAAACCCATTCTGGCCCCAATCTGCATTTTCTTTTTGAAAACTGTTTGGTACAGGAACCCCCATGACAGTGGTTCCTACCAATGCTTTATAAATGACTGGCAGCTTGGCGGTCATGTATAAATCAGGAGGTTGGGAACTCCGCCATGACAATGGAGAACTTTATTCCGTCGCTATGGTGGAACAGTGTCCTGACCACAGAAATATAAATCAGGCCCTTTGTGTTAGTTTTGTTCTAGGGGATAACCAAAAAATACAACACATCAGCATCCGTGTCCTTTTCAATAGTTAAAAAAGGCATTGTTCACTATCTGTAAGACCATGACCACCCCTTTGCTGTGCCATATACTTCAATGCATTGAAAAGGTATATTACACATGGAGATTTGGGCAGGGCAATACAAATTGGTTGTTGGAAGGACACTGAGAAAAAAGATCCCTATTTCACACCTAATTGCAAAAAGGTATGCAGGGAGGGGCTTGATATAGCTCAGCAAAATATTCTGATATAGTTAAGCAAAAAGTTACTCTGCAAATTAGATTACTGTAAGATAGTAGGAAAATAGATTACTTTGTTTAAATCTGTAATGAAATATAATCGAGTTGTATCTGGCATTCTTTTTGTTTTCCATCTTATTTTCTGGGTAATTAATAATAATACTGGTTATTCCACTTTGATTTTTTGCAAAATAATTGCACATATTAAATATTAGTTAGGAGTATAATGAGTGTCTGTTGATTTCGTGGTTTAGGGCATGGTTCTGATATTTTACATGCAGATTCTCTGCCTGCTTTGTCTGTCTCCCATCCCAACATTCTACACAACAAGAGCATAGCTCAGTGGGGAGTGTGAAAGAGACATCTGAAAGATTAAATTTCTCCCAAAAGTTCCTCATTTCCTTTTGGGGCTTAGGAAATCTACCAGGTGTGACACAAATAATTTCAGGGTCAGTTGCATTAGTGTTTAACATTAAAAGGGAAACATTGGGCAGATGTTTGTGATGTTGGTCTGCCTGTGTCAGTCTATGGCTTCTTTGATGATGTTTCTGAAGCAGAAGATGTGTTGTGCTTTGTGGGAAGCTTGCTTTTTATATGATATATCAAAATGAGATATATCATGTAAGGAGTCTAGGGGTTCCCTTATGAGTAGACAGGAACTTGCTCTTGCAATTCTAAGGTGCTCTTCTAGGGGCTGGTGTGGTCGAGCAGCATTAGGCTTATCAGAGAGGAATGCAAGACATCAGCAAATACACACATTAGTCAATAAGTAATATACACAACTCATTAAGGAGATCCACACCAATTTTAAAAAATAGCGGGTATCTTGATATATGTTTAGGCACCAGAATCAATTTGTTCAGGTAAGTATGTTTTTCAAGAGAAATACTTTTGAGTTCAAAAAGTCGACCCAGTGCAACTTTTAAAAAGTCGCAATGTTATCCTATATGAGGAAAAGCAGTTGCGACATTCAGGTACAGTACAGTGACTTATGGGACCAATCTCCAAGAGTTAGGGTGGGCAAGGTCCAAGGCAGCACCAGCAGAACACCAGCAGCAGCACTAGGGTGGCCGGGTGCAGGGTTGCAAAACAGCATCGGGTGCTCAATGTTACTCTATGGGGATCGGTTTTTGCCAAAAGAGGCTGCCCGCTTTGACTGGGGGGCAGTCGGGTTGAACCAACAGGGGGGCTCAGGCCTCATGATGCTTGGGGATGTAGGGACACCTTTGGTCCTCTCCTACACTGCCCAGGTGTGACAGGTGTAGAGGTGTACTTAAGCGTTGGATTTTTCTTACTGAGATCAGTTGCGGTAGAGCCTGCTTGCAGAGGTTGCAGGTGATGCTGGAGAATTCACTGGGGGCAAAACCATAATAGACTTGATCTCTGGAGAAATGGGGGACCGCGATGCCATGGTTGGCCCACTTCAACTCAGGCTTAGAGGAACGGGTACAGTGGTGTCTTCAGGTGCCAGGTTTCGGCGGCGATGAATTCCTCTCAGAAGTCTTTGGTTGCCTGCAAGATGCAGGGAAGCAGGTCTGTGACTTCTCGGGAGGTCTTGGTTCCTGGGTGTAGTGCTGGCAGCTCTCCCGGGCTTTGGGAACTCAGCAGCTGCAGGACAATTGATCTTTTGATGAAATTGTCAAAGTCAGCAGGCAGGCTAGTGAGGGCTGCCGCCAAGTTAGTTGCTGGGTCTTCTTTCTAGCTGTTGCAACTTCTCACGTCCGTCTTCTTCTTACAGGTCAGCAGGATCTGATTTTCTGGTGCCAGGGGACCCCTAAATACTGAATTTAGGGCCGTTAGAGAGGTCTGGGGTAGTAGCCAGTGTGCTACTGACCCTTGAGGTCACTTCACCCCGATATGACCCCTTTCTGTGGGAAATGGGCATAACCCTGTCCTACAATTCCTAAATTTTGCCATCACAAAGATGGCCACTTCTGAAAAATCGTGTCCACCTCCGAATATGCCACTTTATGGATGGAACGCCGACCGGACTAGCTAATTTTTCCGCCTGTCCAGGTGGCAAAGGGCTCTGGACAAAGGGGGTCGGCTTCCTCTCCTGTGAGTGGAGCCAGACTTGCATTTCAAAGGCAGTAGTTTTTTAAAGCTCTCTTGCCTTGAAATGCTAATCAGCAGGTCATCCCGAGGGAGGGGTTGTGAACACCCTCTTCCCATGCAGGCTTTGTTTCTGTCCTCCTGAGGGCACAGGCTATCACCCTTGGGGTCAGATACGAATTTCTGGTGGCAGGCTGGCAGAAACCAGTCAGCCAACACACCAGGGACTGGTAGGTATTCAGGGGGTACCTTTAAGGTGCCCTCTGGGTGCATGTATTACAAAATCCAACACTGGAATCAGTGTGGGTTTATTAATATGAGATGTTTGATACCAAACATCCCTATTTTCAGTTAAGCCATCATGTAGCCGGGGAACTGGCTTTCACCAGTGTCCACCACATGTTCTAAAATGGCTTCCCTGTTCACTTGCACTGGCTATAATAGGACTGACCAGCAAAGGGGCATATCTGCTTATGCAGGTATGCCCTCACATATAATATTAGGCAGCCTGCCTTAGGGCTGTCAGGCCTGCTGTAGGGGTGTCTTACAAATATTACATGCAGTGTGTGTCATGTTGTGTCTTCACTTTTGTCTGCAGCAAAACACGCAGCCTGCAGTGGCAACCTTTCATGTGTTTGGTGAAGGGCCCCTTAGGGTGGCCCAAACATGCTGCAGCCCTTAGGGATCCTCTTCAGTACCTCAGGTCCTAGGTACCAGGGGTACCATTTACTAGCGACTTATAGAGAGTGCTAAGGGTATTGCCAATTGGAGGAAACATTGTACAGTTTTGGGGAAAGAGATCTGGAACTGGGTACCTGGTTAGCAGGAACCCAGTGCACTTCCAGTCGAAATCACATCATGTACCAGGCAAAAGTGAGGGTGACCATGTCAAAAAGGGGCACTTTCCTACATGCTTGTTTCAAAGTAAATTTGTTTTTAGTTTTTCCTCCAGGTTGTGTGGGTTTTTGAAATTCACTTTCGATGTAATTCAGGTGTTTCATTTTTATCGGTCAAAGAAGGTGTCTGATTTGTGTTCAATTTTTTGCCTGATCAAATTCAGTCATCGCTTTACTTTTCTTTCTTTTCTGATGTGTTTATCTTCAATGGATTTAGAAGCTGATTAGGGTTAGCAAAGGCACTGTAACTGTCATCCTTTGTCCTGCTTGTATGATGTTATGTTCGATTTCTGTACACAATTATAGACGATCTTGGCACTGTATTGGTATATGTGATTCATCATATTTTCCTGTGTGTTGCCAACTGACCCTTTTTTGGGTGGTCACCCCCAATTTGTTTTTCTTTGTTATTTTGTTTGTGACAAACCTGCTGATAATCTTGCATTCTAACACTGGGACATTACTATCCAGTGCCTAATGTATGACCTCCGACTTCTAAAAAATGTAAAAATTGGCTGATTTGAAATATTAAATAAGTCACTCCTAAGCACACCTTGTTACCTGCATGGCAGGGTGCATAATATTTAAGAGTGGAACATATGTGACATTAGAAATTGTATGTTCTCCCAGTGACTCGGCACAAAATGAAGTTGATCACAAGTATCGGGCACAGACAAAGTATCAATTATACACTTTAATCTATATCCTTTGATCTCTAACAACTACAGACTCCAATTAAAGGCTTAGTTGTACATTTAATACATATCCAATCTACTGGTGAATTGGGAGTTTTTATTAAATATATTGGAAAAGTAACTTTTACAAGGTTACCTTTACACAGCCTGGAGCTGCTGAAAGTTAATTTGCATTCACTCTCTAGCAACTGCTCAGCCTGTGCCTGGCCTGAATTAGGTATGAAAAAGTTGTGAAAATTGTCCCCATTTTGGAGACAATAGCCTGCAAGTGAGGTAGGCGGTTTCTTCCCCTGGCAGAAAGACCAGTTGGGATGGGGACAGGAACTTAATTAACTTCAAAGGGGCCTTCCTTGTCACAAGCAAATGATAGATAACAATTGAAGAGGCCCCAGCTTTTGCCCCCTAGTTACATTTGCAACAAATCCTGTGGGATGAATTCTATGTCCAAAACTGTTTTTGAGTGATCACGGAGGAGGAGACAGCTTATTACGCTAGCCACACCTAATGGTGGGCACACAGGCTCTACAGACCTTGCCACTTGCAGTATAAGACATGACCTATTGGAAATGCCATTTTTCTTGTGTGCTTTAGTGCAAAGTTTTGCTGTGAACTTGTAAAACTAGTGCCAGGGTCCAAAGCAAAACTACGTGGCACGTTTGTATCTGGTTTAGGGTTTCGTATTCATTCTGGCCTTTCCGTGACCATTACAGTGAGATGAATTTGTTTATAATAGTCGAAGGTTTTTTGAGAGTGAGGGGCACTGTGAGGCTGTTTGCACTGACACAAACAGGAACTACTGAAAAAGTGGGTAGGGTTGCTCTTAGGAACTTTAACCTCACTGGTTAGGGAGTGCCTAGGAGTCAACCACCCCTAGCTGGTGCCAGGCATAAATGTGGCATCCCAATATACACTCCTCAGAACAATTACTGGACCTGCGCAAGATCAGAACCAACTGGATCCACTGTCTGTGACCTGACATGAGCTCAGAAGGACTAGTCCTGCTCCCTCTTGTAGCCCCGACCAAGAAGTGGAATCCAGGGTAGTTGGCTGACCTCTTGTGTGGCTTTAGGGACAGGCCTTTTCCTACAAATACCCAGCTGACCAATAGCAATTGGACCTTGTTAGAAATTGGGTCTTGATGTCCATCTGTCTGCGGATTAGCTCATTGTCCATCTTCCTTTGCTCTGCCTTCATGTCTAGCCACTATTTCTGTATGGTTTTCTCCTTCCCCATCAAAGCTTTCTCCTTTATATCAAAGATTTTGCTCTTTCCATCTTTAATTTTTCAATCTCCAGCTTTCTCTCCTTCCTCCTGTCCTCCAGCTCCTCTGGGGACAGGCCCCTGGATGATGTACTGCTCCCTGCCCATTGGGGAACCACTGCTTCTGGCAAGATATTGCCCCCTGTCACACAGGCAGTCCCAGATTCTCCAGTGAATCCTGGTCCAGCTCCTCATCAACCTCTATTACCTTATTCTCTTCCTCTGGGGTCACAGGTACTGCATCCTGAGCTTCTATCCAGGCCATCAATGCCTTCTGCAGCTCCACCTACCTGGTGAAGCCTTCAGTAGAAAGCTCAAACCCCTTGCAGAAATCCTTGAGCTGGGCCAGAGTGTAACTTTCAAGTTTTGCCAGCTGTACTTTTGTAGGTGCAGATGTAGAACCTCCAGTCAGAGACATGATTTTAGGAAAAGCAAACATGCTAATCAGGGAGATGTAAAAAAATGCCAATCATAGAGTTGATAGAAAACAATTCCAATTAATTAAGAATGTACTCGAATTGGTCTTATATGTGGATTGGCATTGTACACTAAGTTACTTTAAGGCACTGCACAAACACAAGTCCTATCCTCACTGCTGATCATCAATGTTAGAAATTAGCTCTCTATTTGGTTGAGGTATGCACCCTGTCCAAGTAAGGAACCACAATCCTGGTCAGGGGGAGTCAGATACACACCCTAAATTAACCAGTGCTCACCCTCTGGTAGCTTGACACCAAGCAGTCAGGCTTAACTTAAGGGGCAATGTGTAAAGTATATAACACTTAAAACAGTAAAACTGTGAAAAACACCTCACAAAAATATATCACACCTGGATAGAAAAATAGATCTTAATTTATTAAATAAAACAAGATCAAAATGTCAAAAATCTAGGTAGAACTGGAGTTACGAATTTTTAAAGAATATCTGCAAATACAGTGCTTAAAAGCATAAAGCGCCAACCGGGGCTGGGTCGCAGGTCCCTTATGGGTAAGAGTAAATGGAAGATTGAACATGTAGGCGGTGAGCAATATCAGGGGGATGGCTAAACTGCGTATCATTTCTGTGACTTTCTGTGGGTTGAACTGTATTGCTAAAAGGAGAAGGATTCAAGAGGACCTAAAATTTGTAAAGCAGAAATTTACTGTCTTCAAGAAACCCATGTGGTCTGGAGGGATAAAGTCATGTTGGAAACACTGGGATAGACAGTTCTCTGTTGTACATCTCAAGAGACGAGATCTAATGGGGTGTCAGTCTTAGTGAAAGAGAATACCATCATCAGCAGATGTAAGGCCGTGGATAAGTATGGGAGATGGGTGATGGTGGAATGTAAATACGGTTTGGGGTCTTTTATACTTTGTTCGCTTTACGCACCTATTTTAGATGACCCCGCACAGTTTAACTTCTTAGCAACAGAGCTACCTACCTGGCCAGCCCCGTATATCTTATGTGGGGACTTCAATCTAAATGGACCAAAGGGAGGGTTAGGTGGAAATACAGGGAAGTATTCGGGCCGCAAACTACAGGCCTTTAGATCCTTCCAATATCTTTTAACTGAAATTGGGTTAATTGATATTTGGGCTAATTTGAAACCATCTGATGCTGGGTTTACGTATTATTCGGCTCCTCATGGAACATTTGCAAGACTGGACTACTTTTTAATATCACCCTCATTGGCGGGGGTCATGGATAGAGCTCCATCCTATACTAATGTCGGACCATAACCCTCTTGCTTTAGAGCTGTCTCTTGAGGGACTGGGGAGGCCAATTAGAAAATGGTCCTTTGAGAAGAGCTTTCTGCATGACTCAGAGTATATTAAGCATATGAAGGGCTGGATTCCAGAATTTTTTAAGATCATTGATGTCAAATGGTTTTTCATCCGCCACTGTGCTGCCACAGTCGAGGTCAAGTACCCACATTCTAATCCCAAACAGGACTTTGTAAGGAGTACAGCCCCCCCAGGGACCTTCTTGGCATGTTGCTAAGTGCCCTCTGGACCCCATATAGGTGATTGAACCAACTGTCACCCGAGCCTAATACCCTAGCTGTTAAGGACTGCTTTAAGTCCCGGTTCTTCCTCTCCACAATCAAATTTCCCTCTGTATGATACGGAGAGGAGTACCGCAATGCTACACCCAAACTTCCCATGGCTTCTTTGTAAGCCTGTGAGCTAAACGCAGGGCCACGGTCAGAATGTAATGTTCCAATTGCTTATGTCCCTATGAAGACTCACAGATCCTTTATAACAGTTTGGGTGTCAACCGAGCACTGAGGCCAAACCCACAGGAATCTAGAGCATGAATCCACTGCCACCAGGATGTACCTGTAAGCCCCGTCAGATTGTAAGGGGCAGCAGTGGTCCAAGTAGACACATGCGAGAGGTCTGTCTGATATCATTAGTGATGTTTGAGGTGGATGTGCTATGGTGGAAGCTTTCATCTGCTGACAGATGTCGCACTTAAGGACATAACTCTTGGTCTGTTTAGTAAGACCTGGCCACCAATAACGCTGCTTCAGAAGTGAAATTTTTGAAGCAATACCTACGTGTGCTGAACCTAGACCCTCGTGTTCACCTAGAATTAATCCTAATCTGCGATCCATGTTTGGTATTACTCTATCCCCCGCTCCTGGAATGTGATCATATGGAATGCTTTGCGCATCTAACTTGTATGAGTACTTGAGTGGAAGACCTTTTGGCAAGGATGAGTTGTTGTTGCGCATAGCGTTTACAGCTATCATTATCTGTCCGTCTATCCTCATGCTAGAATAAGTGATTGCAGCAACGGCAGCGGTTCGCACTGTCACTTGGCGGCTTCATCAGCCAGTGAATTCCCTTCAACGTGCACGTCAACACGCTGATGACTCAATGTGTTAATTACATGAACCCGTAGAAAGCATTTTTTCAGCTCTGCCACCTGTTCCCACAGTAGCTTGTGCTTTATAAAGCAACCGTTGGAATCTCTAAACCCATTCTGGCCCCAATCTGCATTTTCTTTTTGAAAACTGTTTGGTACAGGAACCCCCATGACAGTGGTTCCTACCAATGCTTTATAAATGACTGGCAGCTTGGCGGTCATGTATAAATCAGGAGGTTGGGAACTCCGCCATGACAATGGAGAACTTTATTCCGTCGCTATGGTGGAACAGTGTCCTGACCACAGAAATATAAATCAGGCCCTTTGTGTTAGTTTTGTTCTAGGGGATAACCAAAAAATACAACACATCAGCATCCGTGTCCTTTTCAATAGTTAAAAAAGGCATTGTTCACTATCTGTAAGACCATGACCACCCCTTTGCTGTGCCATATACTTCAATGCATTGAAAAGGTATATTACACATGTAGATTTGGGCAGGGCAATACAAATTGGTTGTTGGAAGGACACTGAGAAAAAAGATCCCTATTTCACACCTAATTGCAAAAAGGTATGCAGGGAGGGGCTTGATATAGCTCAGCAAAATATTCTGATATAGTTAAGCAAAAAGTTACTCTGCAAATTAGATTACTGTAAGATAGTAGGAAAATAGATTACTTTGTTTAAATCTGTAATGAAATATAATCGAGTTGTATCTGGCATTCTTTTTGTTTTCCATCTTATTTTCTGGGTAATTAATAATAGTACTGGTTATTCCACTTTGATTTTTTGCAAAATAATTGCACATATTAAATATTAGTTAGGAGTATAATGAGTGTCTGTTGATTTCGTGGTTTAGGGCATGGTTCTGATATTTTACATGCAGATTCTCTGCCTGGTTTGTCTGTCTCCCATCCCAACATTCTACACAACAAGAGCATAGCTCAGTGGGGAGTGTGAAAGAGACATCTGAAAGATTAAATTTCTCCCAAAAGTTCCTCATTTCCTTTTGGGGCTTAGGAAATCTACCAGGTGTGACACAAATAATTTCAGGGTCAGTTGCATTAGTGTTTAACATTAAAAGGGAAACATTGGGCAGATGTTTGTGATGTTGGTCTGCCTGTGTCAGTCTATGGCTTCTTTGATGATGTTTCTGAAGCAGAAGATGTGTTGTGCTTTGTGGGAAGCTTGCTCTTTATATGATATATCAAAATGAGATATATCATGTAAGGAGTCTAGGGGTCCCCTTATGAGTAGACAGGAACTTGCTCTTGCAATTCTAAGGTGCTCTTCTAGGGGCTGGTGTGGTCGAGCAGCATTAGGCTTATCAGAGAGGAATGCAAGACATCAGCAAATACACACATTAGTCAATAAGTAATATACACAACTCATTAAGGAGATCCACACCAATTTTAAAAAAATAGCGGGTATCTTGATATATGTTTAGGCACCAGAATCAATTTGTTCAGGTAAGTATGTTTTTCAAGAGAAATACTTTTGAGTTCAAAAAGTCGACCCAGTGCAACTTTTAAAAAGTCGCAATGTTATCCTATATGAGGAAAAGCAGTTGCGACATTCAGGTACAGTACAGTGACTTATGGGACCAATCTCCAAGAGTTAGGGTGGGCAAGGTCCAAGGCAGCACCAGCAGAACACCAGCAGCAGCACTAGGGTGGCCGGGTGCAGGGTTGCAAAACAGCATTGGGTGTTCAATGTTACTCTATGGGGATCGGTTTTTGCCAAAAGAGGCTGCCCGCTTTGACTGGGGGGCAGTCGGGTTGAACCAACAGGGGGGCTCAGGCCTCATGATGTTTGGGGATGTAGGGACACCTTTGGTCCTCTCCTACACTGCCCAGGTGTGACAGGTGTAGAGGTGTACTTAAGCGTTGGGTTTTTCTTACTGAGATCAGTTGCGGTAGAGCCTGCTTGCAGAGGTTGCAGGTGATGCTGGAGAATTCACTGGGGGCGAAACCATAATAGACTTGATCTCTGGAGAAATGGGGGACCGCGATGCCATGGTTGGCCCACTTCAACTCAGGCTTAGAGGAACGGGTACAGTGGTGTCTTCAGGTGCCAGGTTTCGGCGGCGATGAATTCCTCTCAGAAGTCTTTGGTTGCCTGCAAGATGCAGGGAAGCAGGTCTGTGACTTCTCGGGAGGTCTTGGTTCCTGGGTGTAGTGCTGGCAGCTCTCCCGGGCTTTGGGAACTCAGCAGCTGCAGGACAATTGATCTTTTGATGAAATTGTCAAAGTCAGCAGGCAGGCCAGGAGGGCTGCCGCCAAGTTAGTTGCTGGGTCTTCTTTCTAGCTGTTGCAACTTCTCACGTCCGTCTTCTTCTTACAGGTCAGCAGGATCTGATTTTCTGGTGCCAGGGGACCCCCTAAATACTGAATTTAGGGCCGTTAGAGAGGTCTGGGGTAGTAGCCAGTGTGCTACTGACCCTTGAGGTCACTTCACCCCGATATGACCCCTTTCTGTGGGAAATGGGCATAACCCTGTCCTACAATTCCTAAATTTTGCCATCACAAAGATGGCCACTTCTGAAAAATCGTGTCCACCTCCGAATATGCCACTTTATGGATGGAACGCCGACCGGACTAGCTAATTTTTCCGCCTGTCCAGGTGGCAAAGGGCTCTGGACAAAGGGGGTCGGCTTCCTCTCCTGTGAGTGGAGCCAGACTTGCATTTCAAAGGCAGTAGTTTTTTTAAAGCTCTCTTGCCTTGAAATGCTAATCAGCAGGTCATCCCGAGGGAGGGGTTGTGAACACCCTCTTCCCATGCAGGCTTTGTTTCTGTCCTCCTGAGGGCACAGGCTATCACCCTTGGGGTCAGATACGAATTTCTGGTGGCAGGCTGGCAGAAACCAGTCAGCCAACACACCAGGGACTGGTAGGTATTCAGGGGTACCTTTAAGGTGCCCTCTGGGTGCATGTATTACAAAATCCAACACTGGAATCAGTGTGGGTTTATTAATATGAGATGTTTGATACCAAACATCCCTATTTTCAGTTAAGCCATCATGTAGCCGGGAACTGGCTTTCACCAGTGTCCACCACATGTTCTAAAATGGCTTCCCTGTTCACTTGCACTGGCTATAATAGGACTGACCAGCAAAGGGGCATATCTGCTTATGCAGGTATGCCCTCACATATAATATTAGGCAGCCTGCCTTAGGGCTGTCAGGCCTGCTGTAGGGGTGTCTTACAAATATTACATGCAGTGTGTGTCATGTTGTGTCTTCACTTTTGTCTGCAGCAAAACACGCAGCCTGCAGTGGCAACCTTTCATGTGTTTGGTGAAGGGCCCCTTAGGGTGGCCCAAACATGCTGCAGCCCTTAGGGATCCTCTTCAGTACCTCAGGTCCTAGGTACCAGGGGTACCATTTACTAGCGACTTATAGAGAGTGCTAAGGGTATTGCCAATTGGAGGAAACATTGTACAGTTTTGGGGAAAGAGATCTGGAACTGGGTACCTGGTTAGCAGGAACCCAGTGCACTTCCAGTCGAAATCACATCATGTACCAGGCAAAAAGTGAGGGTGACCATGTCAAAAAGGGGCACTTTCCTACATGCTTGTTTCAAAGTAAATTTGTTTTTAGTTTTTCCTCCAGGTTGTGTGGGTTTTGAAATTCACTTTCGATGTAATTCAGGTGTTTCATTTTTATCGGTCAAAGAAGGTGTCTGATTTGTGTTCAATTTTTTGCCTGATCAAATTCAGTCATCGCTTTACTTTTCTTTCTTTTCTGATGTGTTTATCTTCAATGGATTTAGAAGCTGATTAGGGTTAGCAAAGGCACTGTAACTGTCATCCTTTGTCCTGCTTGTATGATGTTATGTTCGATTTCTGTACACAATTATAGACGATCTTGGCACTGTATTGGTATATGTGATTCATCATATTTTCCTGTGTGTTGCCAACTGACCCTTTTTGGGTGGTCACCCCCAATTTGTTTTTCTTTGTTATTTTGTTTGCGACAAACCTGCTGATAATCTTGCATTCTAACACTGGGACATTACTATCCAGTGCCTAATGTATGACCTCCGACTTCTAAAAAATGTAAAAATTGGCTGATTTGAAATATTAAATAAGTCACTCCTAAGCACACCTTGTTACCTGCATGGCAGGGTGCATAATATTTAAGAGTGGAACATATGTGACATTAGAAATTGTATGTTCTCCCAGTGACTCGGCACAAAATGAAGTTGATCACAAGTATCGGGCACAGACAAAGTATCAATTATACACTTTAATCTATATCCTTTGATCTCTAACAACTACAGACTCCAATTAAAGGCTTAGTTGTACATTTAATACATATCCAATCTACTGGTGAATTGGGAGTTTTTATTAAATATATTGGAAAAGTAACTTTTACAAGGTTACCTTTACACAGCCTGGAGCTGCTGAAAGTTAATTTGCATTCACTCTCTAGCAACTGCTCAGCCTGTGCCTGGCCTGAATTAGGTATGAAAAAGTTGTGAAAATTGTCCCCATTTTGGAGACAATAGCCTGCAAGTGAGGTAGGCGGTTTCTTCCCCTGGCAGAAAGACCAGTTGGGATGGGGACAGGAACTTAATTAACTTCAAAGGGGCCTTCCTTGTCACAAGCAAATGATAGATAACAATTGAAGAGGCCCCAGCTTTTGCCCCCTAGTTACATTTGCAACAAATCCTGTGGGATGAATTCTATGTCCAAAACTGTTTTTGAGTGATCACGGAGGAGGGGACAGCTTATTACGCTAGCCACACCTAATGGTGGGCACACAGGCTCTACAGACCTTGCCACTTGCAGTATAAGACATGACCTATTGGAAATGCCATTTTTCTTGTGTGCTTTAGTGCAAAGTTTTGCTGTGAACTTGTAAAACTAGTGCCAGGGTCCAAAGCAAAACTACGTGGCACGTTTGTATCTGGTTTAGGGTTTCGTATTCATTCTGGCCTTTCCGTGACCATTACAGTGAGATGAATTTGTTTATAATAGTCGAAGGTTTTTTGAGAGTGAGGGGCACTGTGAGGCTGTTTGCACTGACACAAACAGGAACTACTGAAAAAGTGGGTAGGGTTGCTCTTAGGAACTTTAACCTCACTGGTTAGGGAGTGCCTAGGAGTCAACCACCCCTAGCTGGTGCCAGGCATAAATGTGGCATCCCAATATACACTCCTCAGAACAATTACTGGACCTGCGCAAGATCAGAACCAACTGGATCCACTGTCTGTGACCTGACATGAGCTCAGAAGGACTAGTCCTGCTCCCTCTTGTAGCCCCGACCAAGAAGTGGAATCCAGGGTAGTTGGCTGACCTCTTGTGTGGCTTTAGGGACAGGCCTTTTCCTACAAATACCCAGCTGACCAATAGCAATTGGACCTTGTTAGAAATTGGGTCTTGATGTCCATCTGTCTGCGGATTAGCTCATTGTCCATCTTCCTTTGCTCTGCCTTCATGTCTAGCCACTATTTCTGTATGGTTTTCTCCTTCCCCATCAAAGCTTTCTCCTTTATATCAAAGATTTTGCTCTTTCCATCTTTAATTTTTCAATCTCCAGCTTTCTCTCCTTCCTCCTGTCCTCCAGCTCCTCTGGGGACAGGCCCCTGGATGATGTACTGCTCCCTGCCCATTGGGGAACCACTGCTTCTGGCAAGATATTGCCCCCTGTCACACAGGCAGTCCCAGATTCTCCAGTGAATCCTGGTCCAGCTCCTCATCAACCTCTATTACCTTATTCTCTTCCTCTGGGGTCACAGGTACTGCATCCTGAGCTTCTATCCAGGCCATCAATGCCTTCTGCAGCTCCACCTACCTGGTGAAGCCTTCAGTAGAAAGCTCAAACCCCTTGCAGAAATCCTTGAGCTGGGCCAGAGTGTAACTTTCAAGTTTTGCCAGCTGTACTTTTGTAGGTGCAGATGTAGAACCTCCAGTCAGAGACATGATTTTAGGAAAAGCAAAAATGCTAATCAGGGAGATGTAAAAAATGCCAATCATAGAGTTGATAGAAAACAATTCCAATTAATTAAGAATGTACTCGAATTGGTCTTATATGTGGATTGGCATTGTACACTAAGTTACTTTAAGGCACTGCACAAACACAAGTCCTATCCTCACTGCTGATCATCAATGTTAGAAATTAGCTCTCTATTTGGTTGAGGTATGCACCCTGTCCAAGTAAGGAACCACAATCCTGGTCAGGGGAGTCAGATACACACCCTAAATTAACCAGTGCTCACCCTCTGGTAGCTTGACACCAAGCAGTCAGGCTTAACTTAAGGGGCAATGTGTAAAGTATATAACACTTAAAACAGTAAAACTGTGGAAAACACCTCACAAAAATATATCACACCTGGATAGAAAAATAGATCTTAATTTATTAAATAAAACAAGATCAAAACGTCAAAAATCTAGGTAGAACTGGAGTTACGAATTTTTAAAGAATATCTGCAAATACAGTGCTTAAAAGCATAAAGCGCCAACCGGGGCTGGGTCGCAGGTCCCTTATGGGTAAGAGTAAATGGAAGATTGAACATGTAGGCGGTGAGCAATATCAGGGGGATGGCTAAACTGCGTATCATTTCTGTGACTTTCTGTGGGTTGAACTGTATTGCTAAAAGGAGAAGGATTCAAGAGGACCTAAAATTTGTAAAGCAGAAATTTACTGTCTTCAAGAAACCCATGTGGTCTGGAGGGATAAAGTCATGTTGGAAACACTGGGATAGACAGTTCTCTGTTGTACATCTCAAGAGACGAGATCTAATGGGGTGTCAGTCTTAGTGAAAGAGAATACCATCATCAGCAGATGTAAGGCCGTGGATAAGTATGGGAGATGGGTGATGGTGGAATGTAAATACGGTTTGGGGTCTTTTATACTTTGTTCGCTTTACGCACCTATTTTAGATGACCCCGCACAGTTTAACTTCTTAGCAACAGAGCTACCTACCTGGCCAGCCCCGTATATCTTATGTGGGGACTTCAATCTAAATGGACCAAAGGGAGGGTTAGGTGGAAATACAGGGAAGTATTCGGGCCGCAAACTACAGGCCTTTAGATCCTTCCAATATCTTTTAACTGAAATTGGGTTAATTGATATTTGGGCTAATTTGAAACCATCTGATGCTGGGTTTACGTATTATTCGGCTCCTCATGGAACATTTGCAAGACTGGACTACTTTTTAATATCACCCTCATTGGCGGGGGTCATGGATAGAGCTCCATCCTATACTAATGTCGGACCATAACCCTCTTGCTTTAGAGCTGTCTCTTGAGGGACTGGGGAGGCCAATTAGAAAATGGTCCTTTGAGAAGAGCTTTCTGCATGACTCAGAGTATATTAAGCATATGAAGGGCTGGATTCCAGAATTTTTTAAGTCAATAAGGGCAGCTTTCTTCTAGGTGTAGTATGGAATGCATTCTAAGCCAGTGTAAGAGGGGAAACTCTAAGGTTCAGCATTATGAAACAGGAGCACACTCAACTCCAGATCAGAGAGCTGTAGCAAAAGAGGCAGACCTGGCAGAGACTGTGTCTTCTGTCCAAGAAGTGACTCCTGCTTTGAATCATAAAGCTATAATCAGGTCACGGCTGAATGAGTTTATGGCTAATAAGACGGCCGGGAAATATGTAGCTAGAAAACAAGAATGTTACGAATATAATGAACGGGTGAGGCTGGTGCTTGTGATTAGGTCAAGGCAGAAGCATGCAGCAGGTTAAATTAGTTAAATCAGGGATGGGCATGGCAGAATTGTGAAATATCCGGCGAAGATTAGAGATGCCAAATTATATAAAGCCTCAACCATTCCGTGTCCTGATTATTTAAATCAGTATCTGTCATCAATTATGCACAATAAAGCAATGCAGGAAGAGCACTCCCAGTTAGGGGCTGAATTTTCCCTAGAGGAAATCCACCTAGCGTTTCAGGACCTGCCAGCCGGAAAAGTGGTGGGAACTGACTCTAGTCCACTAGAATTTTATGACAAATTTTCATCAGAACTTTTGGTGGAACGGTCAGAGCTATTTAAGCAGGTACGGTATGGAGAGCCACCTCCAGGTTCATGGGCTACTGCCAATATTTTTGTTTTTTTGAAAAAGGGCAAGTCAGCTACAGATTTAGGTTCCTATAGGCCAATTATGCTGTTAAACAGTGACATAAAACGTTATGCTAAAATCTTGGCAAATAGATTAGGCCAGATTATTCATAGATTAGTATCAACCCGGCAGCATGGGTTTATTCCGGGGAGGGGGACCTCAGATCATGTGCAGCGCGTAATCGCATTGTAGGACACCACGGAGTATTTAGAACAACCGATGGGAGTTGTTATGTTGGATGCGGAGAAGGCATTCAACAGGGTGTCATGGGAGTATCTGTGGAAAGTCATGGAAGCCTTCGGATTAGGGGGGTCTTTTATTCAAGCATTTCGAGTGATGTATTCAAATACAGTAGCTTGACTTCAGATCTTGGGGAAAGAATCTCAGCCTTTCTATATAAAAAGAGGCACGAGGCAGGGCTGTCCTGCCTCTCCCTTGCTTTTTGCCTTATATATAGACCCCCTATTGTGGAAATTGGAAGCTTTTATTGATGTGATTCCGATATGTCTACACGGGTGGGAAACTAAGGTACTAACCTGTGCAGACAATGTTGCAATTGTCACATAAGACCCTGATAAAGCTCTTTATGCGATTGAAAAGATAAGCAAAGAATTTGGAGCCTACTCCGGGTATGCATTAAGTAAGGATAAGAAGTAAAAGGTGGTGGTGAATAGATTTACAGATACCCGCAATAGTCGGGTTGTAGATCAGGCTGTGTATCTGGGGGGTCACTATTTCAGCCAATTTGGGAAAGGTTGAACCTCTCCCCAATTATTGAAAAATCAAAAAAGGACTTCAGAAGATGGAATGATTTACATCTTTCTATTATGGGAAGGTGTAATCTAGTGAAAATGATCTTTCTTCCAAAATTACTGTATCTGTTTCGTACAATACCTCTTGAATTTGAAAACACCTGGTTTGAAAGTATAGACACACTCGTGGCTAGATTTATCTGCTCCTTTCAGAAAATTAGGAGATCCAATAGGTATTTGTGCCTCCCAGGGTAGCGGGGTGGGCGCTGCCGAATTTTAAATTATACTATTTAGCGTCAACCTTGCAAATATCTTTACCATCTTTTTGATAACAGGGAAGGAGTGGAGTCGGAAGAGGGGTATGTTCCATCAATCTTTGAATTAGAAATGGGGAATGCTGTTAAAGGTTATCTGCAAAAAATTTTTTAACCAAGCTATTATAAAAGAACCCGATTTAAGATTATGACAGCGGCATTTAGGAATTGGATGGGGATCAGAAAGCTGCTTGTAGTAGGGAGGTATAGTCGGTATACCCCTGTGTTTCAGAATAGGCAATTGCGTGGAATATTTCATGATGGATGCATTTCGAAATGGGAAAAAGCCGGTATAGCTAGGCTAGGAGATTTGCTTTTGGGCGGCCATGTGGCATCCTTTGCAGAGATTCAAACTAGATTTAACATTGGCATGAGATTTTTTGGAAACATTTACAACTTAGGGATTTTCTGTTGAGAAAAGTGGGGGGCATAGTGGGTCTTTCTAAGGTACCCCTATTGGAAATCCTGATGAAGGGGACTGGGTATTCAATTTTGCAAACATATAGTTGCCTCATCGAAGGGATTCTGGACGACTTAGAAAAGCATGAGAGCAAGTGACGGGTGAGAGTGGAGGTGGAAAGCTCATGCTTTCTGGAATCTTTAGACATGGGGAGGGCAATTTTGTGCTCATCTAATTTGCAAATCCAACATTATAAGACGATCTTTGATCTATACGTTACCCCTGCTAAGATAGCTAGTTGGGGGGATGGCTGGAACAGGATGTCCACGGTGCCAAGAGCCAAGTGCAGATCTGGTTTATATGTTTTGCACGTGCCCCCGCCTTAATGTATCTAGGGCTGAAATTGCACTATTTTTAAATGAAATCCTTAAAATGAATATCACCCTGTCACCCCAAGTTATGATGTTTCATCAATGGAAGGGGCGCTTTTAATCTATTTTTAAACTAGAAAAGGCACTTTACGAGCAAAAGGGGAAGAAATCGAAACTGAAGGGGGAGCGGGTACGGGGGCCCCTATTGGATTGTGAGGCATCTTATCAGTAGAAGGAGGATTTCTAGATAGAAAAGATTACGAATTTGTAGCAAGCCTATGAAGGTGCATGTGCTCGACCCAGGGAGTCAATCTTGCATTTTGTACTGTATGGAAGGATAACTCTCTGCACTATTTTTCTCTGATGAAATTGATTTCTGTGTTGAAGTGTTATCTTTTTACCTCAATTTTTACTCATCTGCTGGATATTATTCTATTTATGACTCTTCTGTGTAATACTTGCTGTTGTAGATTTGATATACTTATAAGTTATAAATTAAAAATTGAATAAAGACAAAATAAATCCAATTAATTAAGAATTCACTCAAATTGGTCTTAGATGTGGATTGGTAGTGTACACTAAATTACTGTAAGGCACTGCACAAACCCAAGTCCTATCCTCACCGCTGATCATCAATATTAGAAATTAGCTCTTTAGTTGGCTGAGGTATGCACCCTGTTCAAGTAAGGAACCACAATCTTGGTTAGGGTAAGTCAGATACACACCCTAAATTAACCAGTGCTCACCCTCTGGCAGCTTGACACCAAGCAGTCAGGCTTAACTTAAGAGGCAAAGTGTAAAGTATATAACACTTAAAACAGTAAAACATTGGAAAAAACCACACAAAAATATATCACACCTGGATAGAAAAATAGAGCTTAATTTATTGAACAAAACAAGACCAAAACGACAAAAATCTAGGTGGAACCGGAGTTATGAATTTTTAAAGAATATCTGCAAATATAGTGCTTAAAAGCATAAAGCGCCAACCGGAGCTGTCTGGTCGCTCTTGACCTGGGTGAATCCAAAAGTTCAGGCCAACTACAACAGAGAGCGGGTCTGATACAGACACCAACCATGTCCCACTGATGAAGGACCTTGGTTGGAGGATGCTTCGAGAGAGAGCTGCAAGGAGCAGGAAGGCGATGCATCAGTTCCGATCCTTAGAATTCGTAGGCGATGTGACATCGTAAAGTGCGCACTAGAAAATGCATCGTCATCGAGCAGCACTGGATGTAGGTGATGCATCGAGCCACGCAGCCGGCGATGTGATGTCTTGGAAGCAGGCAATGCATTGGTGCGGAAGGAGATGCATCGGTTACGACTGGAGCAACAACAGCAATTCGTGGATTTTTAATAAAAACCCACTTCCAAAGGCCCATTACTGGATTGGCACCACTTGGAAGGGTAGGGCTCACAGATGGCTTTTGAAGTGTTGCTGGAAGTCTTTGATGTCCCTGCGACTTCAGAACATGAGGCAAGAAGACAGCCCTTAAAGTCACTCTGGGCTCAAGTGGTGTAGGTCCAGTTGTTCCCACCCAGGCAGAAAGGGCAGCAGGTAGCAGGCAGGTCAGCACATTAGAAAAGCAGTTCTTCCAGAGCAGCAGTCCAGCAGAGTGGCAGTCCTTCAGCAGCACAGCAGCCCATCTTCCTGGCAGAGTATCCACAGGTCCAGAAGTGTACTGAGTTGGTAGGGTCAGAAGTCCAGTTCTTATACCCAATGGTGCCTTTTAATTGGCGAGATTTCAAAGAGAGGCTTTAAAGTTCACAGATATCCTCTCATCCTGCCCTTCCCCAAAGATTCACTACAGGGGTTTAAGCAGTCCTTTGTGTGGAGGACACAGCCCATTCAGGTGAAAGTGTCAACTCCTCCCTGACATCCTGCCCAGGATGACCCATCAGGATGTGAATGGCCCATCAGACACACTTAAGGTTCTTTTGTTTGTGGCTGTCTAGAAGGAATGCACAAGGCCCAGCTGTCACCCACAACAGACGTGTTTTGGAGACAGGCAGCAGGCACACAGAGCTTAAGAGCAGAAAAATGTGAGCTTTCTCAACGTGACATTTTTAAAGGTGTAATAATAAATCCAACTTTACTATTAAAAAGGGATTATTATTACAAGTCCATAGATACCAAGCATGATAGTGCTACACCGTCTCAATCAGAAATTACACTTATTAAATGCAATAAGATATTCCTAATGTTAACCTATGAAAGGGGTAAGCCTCACAGAAGTGAAAACGGAATTTGGGAGTTTTTCACTACCAGGACATGTAAAACTAAAAGGTGCCTTTTACTTACACAGCACCCTGCCCTGTGGGCTACCTAGGGCCTACCTTAGGGTGGCTTATGTGTAAGAAAAGGGAAGTTTAAGGCTTGGCAAGAGGTTTTAAATGCCAGGTCGACATGGCAGTAAAACTGCACATACAGGCTCTGCAGTGGCAGGGCTGAGACATGTTCAAAGGGCTACTTAAGTGGGTGGCACAATCAATGACACAGGCCCACCAGTAGCATTCGATTTACAGGCCCTTGGCACATATAGTGCACTTTACTATGGACTTATAAGTAAATTGAATATGCCAATTGTGGATAAACCAATGTTACCACACTTTAGGGAGAGAGCACATGTACTTTAGCACTGGTTATCAGTGTAAAGTGCCCAGAGTCCTAAAGCCAACAAAAGTGAGGTCAGAAAAAGGGGAGGAGGAAGGCAAACAGTGTGGGCGTGACCCTGCAGAAAGCTCCATTTCTAACAGACCTGGAGTGGACTTTGCTTTTGGCATCTGGCTGACATCCTGAGAGTCTCTAAGTGCCCTCCCATGAGATCTTGGGGACCTTAGATGTGTACTCCTGTGGTTGTTTGGACAGCAAAAGAAAGTTGAGAAACTTTGCAAAACTTTTCCTCCAGAGTTCTAGAGCATCAGGGAGATCTGTGAGAAAAAGTATCCAAATGTCAATTCCATGGCATCAGACTCAATTTCAGCTTTGTTGCAGTTAAAGCTTCCCGCACCCTCTAAAAAACAACTAAGTTCCATTCTGCTTTGGGACTTGAAAACTTTTCTGTGAGAAATCTCGAAAACTCCAGAGCTCCAATGGGACCAGCCTGCTTCAAGTATCCAGCCTTTGTTTCCATGGTGGTGGCTACAATTTCAGTTGTGGCCCACTCATGGCCACCACTTTGCCACAAAATGTATAATGCCCCTTTCTGTGTTAAGGGCATGAAATTTCTTCAAACTTTATGACTTCCAGACATTTATTAGGACCAATCCACTTGTATTCATCCAGGGCCCATCGCGGTCTGCCTTAAATCAGGCCTAGATCCTGGCCTACTGCTTCCATAGACCATCAATGACACTGTGTGCTTTTGGGCACTATTTTCATGCAAATCTTTAAAACTTCATAACTCCCCATATTGAATTTTTTTCATATGGCCCTATTTGACTCAAACGATTTTTCTCTTTATTTTAAAATCTGTTGTAAAATTGTATTGTGTTTTGTGTGACTTTTAATACTGTGTATGCACTGCTTAAATACTTCATGCATTGCCTTTGATTTAATCCTAAATGTTCAGTGTCACACTACTAGGGATTGAGGACAGGTTTATTTTATTTATTTAGTGTGACATCTAGCAGGTGGTAACCTCATCCTTTGAGATGGACACTTGTCCACCCAATACAATAATTCACTTTCCTACGCCATGATTATGACCTTGCTAGATTGGAAGTATGATATTTCACTCAAAGATATGCATGAGTATTACACCGATGACAGCTTATTCCCAGTACTATGCTGGTCCCAATTAGAATGTAAACATGAGTTTGCTCCTTGAATCACAGTTACAACTGAATAATAACCCATATCCAGTCTCTTCCTCACCCCGAGCCAGAGGAGGAGAGCCACCTTCAAGACCTTCAAGCGGACCTTTTTGAAGAATTTCTTTGCCCCAAATTTATACAAGAAGCCTTCAGAGCCACACTCCCTTACCATCTCTTCCAGCACTGCCCCCCATGTTGAGGCTACGGGTTTAGCCAGAAGCATCCTGCAGTTTTTTACTGGAAGGCCATACAATAAAGCTTCAAATCTGGGAGGGCCAAGCCCCCCTTTCCTAACCTACGGCGTAGCTTTTTCCATGCAAGCCTGGCCCCCCTATATGCCCATATAAAGCCTCCTATGCTCGCCTCGATCCTATCCAATAACGAGACTCAGAATTTTAAAGGAATACAATTATACAGATACATCAGTTTGGGTAATATCACCATTTTAACTAAATTAACTCGCCCTTATATTGTGAGCTGGAGGTTCTTCCATCTAGATAATAAACTGTCCATTTCCTTTGCCACCGTCTCCAAGTTGACTTTAGGGATAGCCTTCAAGGGGTTTGAGATCATGATACCCAGATACCTAATCTCGGCTTGCACTTTCCCTTTCCAGCCTGGTGTATTCCAACACATCACCTCCGACTTCGCATCATTCACTAAATTGCCTGAAACGGCCAGAACTCCTTTACCAGAAACTCCACCCTGGGGATAGTGCTTACAGGGTACGAGGTGTAAATTATTAGGTCATCTACATATAGCACAATTTTATTATTGAACTGCGATGCCGTGAAGGGAATGACCTGACCATCGGTGCGCAGGAGCTGTGCTGGTGCCTCAATGTGGTTATTAAATAATAATGGGGAAAGGGGGAGCCCTGCCTAGTACCCCTTGATATAGAAGAATTCTCAGTGAGTGAGCCATTAAGAATGATCCTAGCATTTGTCTTCTCATAGAGCCCCTGTAACTTAGAGATAAAATGTGGACTAAAACCCAGTATCTTCAAAACACCCCACAGGTACGCCCAACAAACCCGGTCGAAAGGCTTGGCTGCATCCAAAGCACCAACAGTTAACGGCAGCTGCTCAGTAAGCTCATGGATATGCCTCCCCGGGACAAAGCCATTCTGATCTGCGTGTATAAGTTGAGGAGCAAGCTTAGCCAATCTCCCTGCCAAGATACTTGTAAAAACCTTATAATCCGCATTCAGGAGTGATATTGGTCGATATGAATCGGCCTTCCTGGGATCCTTTGCTGGTTTTAAGATCAAAACAATCGTGGCTTCCTTCCATGAGTCAGGGTTCCATACCTCCACCTGATAGATCGAATTGAACAATGTCTCCCAGACCAAGACAATTTCCTCCCTTAAGAGCTTATACACCTCCACCGGGATGGCATCTGGGCCTGCCGCCTTCCCATTCTTGCTACGTGACAGAAACCCACAAATTCCCTCCCGAGTTAGCGGTGCCTTCATAAGCTCATTTCCTTCCTCTGAGAGCACAGGGAGGCCCACGCCTCCCAGCCATTCCCTGAGTTTATAAGGGTCCGGAAAAGTATCTTCCATATACAAAGCAGAAAAGAGGGAGACCAGATGTCTCTGCATATCCTCGAGTTTGTTTGAAACCTCCCCCCGGGAGTTTACCACCAACTCTTTGATCATGGTTCGAGATCTCTCCACTTTCGCCTTCCAAGCCAGCAAGGCCCCAGCTCGTTCCCCATACTTAAAGTGCCTCATGGATCCAGCCTAGCACCTTTCCCTACACTTGGAGTCAATCTTAATCTTATATTTTAACTGTGTCTCTTCTAACTGCTTTAGTAGTGAACCCCTATCAGTTACTTCATTCTGCATCTGTAAAGTAGTCTCCAGTGACCCAACCTCCTGCTCCAATTTAGCCAATTTCGCCCTCTCTTCCCTAAGCTTTAAGCATCCATGGCTAATTAATATCCCCCGGATAAAAGCTTTAAATGTGTCCCACACAACTCCTAGGGGGCTGAGCCTTCGTTGTTAGAAAAAAAAACAGCCATAGCTTTTTTTAATACAAGTGCCAGATTTGCTATCCAAGAGGATAGCTCGGTTCAAGGTCCACCTTAGATTCAGGTTATACCCAGGAGGTATAACCTGCAGTGATAAGGTTGCAGTGATAAGATAAGAGCTGAATGATCCGAAATATGCCCTGGGAGATGGTTGACATCCCTGATATGTACTGCTAAACCTCTATCGACAAGAATATAGTCTAACCTGGAAAAGTGTCCTTATATTTTGCTATGGAAGGTGTATCCTCACTCCTGACCTTTTAGATAGCGCCAAGCATCCACCAATCCCAAATCCTGCAACATATTTCTGAGCGCCTGTCTCATCTTTGGTGCCTGACCCCCCTCCCTCCAGTTTGATCTATCTAGAATAGGATCCAACAGAGTGTTAAAATCCCCCACCCAGAACAGAGGGAATCGAACACTCTGCTAAGCTTAGTTCCAGATCCACAATGTGATGGGGGTCATCCATGTTTCCCTTACAACACTGGTCCTGATCAGTGACCACTGAACTCTCGATCCATCCACACCTAGCAAAGAGCTCCCTACTCTCTCATGCGACCAAATGCGTTTCTTGCAAGATGATTATATGAGCATGGCTTTTTCCAAATATCTCAAAACCTTTCTTTGCCTGGCTCGGGACCCTAGATGATTCACGTTCCAAGTTAAAAAACGTATACTACTACCACCCCCATCCATTTTTTCCTTGTATTAAATCTCTCCCCAAACAGCCCATTACTAAAGGGAGAAAGACCTGCACAGTGACATTGAGGACATTTGTTTTTGCTTGTTTTCCCACTGCTCCCCACCTTGTGACCCACCACCACCACCACTCCCCCACCTCCCCCTCTAACCCCGCCCTGGGGAACCCTCCCAAATCTTGAAAGCATACAATTGCCTTTTGAGCAACTACGCGGGGCCTGTTGATTTTATGACAAAAGCAGACTCCCTCGACCCTTCCCAACACCGGAACACTTATATTTAACATTAAAGTAGTCAGGGGGCATCTTCTTTCCCTTTAATGGAGTCTATCAAGGCATCCACATCCTCCACGGTGCAATAATTGTTCAGTTGATTATTCCACATGATGTAAAGAGTTGCTGGGAATTTACTTTTGCCCCCAACTTCCGAAGGTCCTCCATCCTCTTGCCCAACTCCCACTGCCTCTGCTCTGTTGCCTTGCATAAGTCTGATCTTATTAAAAGAGACTAGCCATTGACAGTGTAGGGGCTCTCCCTTAGAGCCCACTCAAAATTGCCTCCTTAACTGCGTACGAAAGGAAGTTTACCAAGATCTTCCTTGGCTTGACCGCTGGAGATTCCTCCTGAACGGATCCCGGTGTGCCCTCTGAATCTCATGACCTAGGTTGATCCCTGGCTTATCTTTTATTTTTTATTTATTTGAAATGTTTTATACAGCGCTGGCTAGACACAAAGGTACCAGAGCGCTTTACATGAGGAAGAACATAGTTTCAGAACATAGTTACAAAGTTACATCAGTTGCTGGAGCATAGTTACATGAGTTACAAAAGCATAGCATAAACATAGGAGGGAGGGGGTAGGAAAAACAACAGGGAGATGAGGAAAAACAGTGTCCGACGTCCGGCTGGGTAGGTGACTGCTGAGGGGTGAACCAGAGCCAAACTCCTCTATAGCTGCATAGGACAGCTCCACCCGTCATCGGCCAAAGGTTGCTCGGGCACCACAGTACATACAGAAGGTTCTAGATTCTGCCTAGGGGGACATCGTCAAAAAGTTCCATCGTGAGCGCCGGACACGGTGTGCGCAGCTGGGCTCTGAGCGGTAGTATGATCATTCCCAATCCTCTGCTGTGTGTGACTCCCTTGTCGCTGTGGTCTCTCTCAGAGGGGTCTCTGAAACTCCAGAGCACAGATGCTGGATCCCTCCCCAACAAGGGGAGAAGGGGAGCTTTGGTGAAGGGCCCACTCATGGAGGCCATCTTAGGGACAGTAGGGCTGGTAGAGAAAGACCCTCACTGCAGTAGGGGGAATTGAGAGTTGGGTCGCTGGTACAGAAGCCTGGGAGTCTGCTGCCCCAATGCAGCAAATGTTGAAGGTAGCAGGTAGAGACTAAGGGTGGGCGGAGTTCGCATAGTTGCGCTACGCAGAGTTCCGCGAAGTTGTAAAAAAACTCCGCGAGCACGCGGAGTTGCTTGCTCTGCCCATTCGCGATGCGTTTTTCCTGTTCGGGAACGCGTATTGCGTGTTCGGGATGCTGTTTGCGTGCTCGGGGGGAAATATCTTGCGAACTTTCCCATGCGGTTGCCAATGGGCGCGGCCATCTTGTTTTTCACTTGTCCCACCCGTTCGCGATGCGTATTTCTTGTTCCGGAACGCGTATTGCGTGCTTCCCGCCCATTCACGATGCGTATTTCCAGTTCGGGAACGCGTATTGCGTGTTTGTGACGCTTTTTGCGTGCTCGGGAGGAAATATCGCGCAAACTTGCCCATGCGGTCGCAATTGGCGCGACCATCTTGTTTTTCACTTGTTTGCTATGGTTCTGGTCCTGCGTTTCAATCCTCCCTCTATCTTTTCAATCCTTTGTTTCTGCAAATTTTTTGGGGATCTTTTTTATTTATTATCTATCTCTATATTTTCCTGATTCTATATTTTGAGTGTTTTTCTACTTTTTGTGTGTTTTTCCACTACTTTTTCACTCTTTTTCTATTACTTTCTTTTTTCATTTCTTTTACTTACTTTTTTAATTCCTACCTTTTCTTTTCCACCCCCCGAGTACCAGACCCATGGCCAAGGGCAAGGCTCGCAGGAGTCGTAGCCAGAGCCGCGACCGCCTTCCTTGCGGAAGGCGGCGCCCACAAGGGGTGCAGGCAAGGTCCTTATTTGGCGAGGCGGAGGTGGCCGCACTTGTTTTTTTTGTCCAGCACCACCTCCCCTTAACCCTGGCAGCAGGTGGCAGGCCTGGGTCCGGGTCCGGGCTCCGGGAGCGTCACCAGCGGTGGGGAAGGGTGCGCCGGGCAGTGTTTCGCTGCTCTGGGGTCCGGCGCACCCATAAACAGCTTACGCACCGGTGGTCCGATATCCTGGACCAGGAGCAGGACCTGCTGGACCTGCTAGGAGTTGAGGTCCCAGGGCTTGGTGAGTAGCTATTTAATATTACTACTTTGTGTTCTTCTGCTCTGTGTTATATATTGCGAATATAATTTTTTTCCGAATAGCAAGAATGCTGCTGCTTACATTGCAGGTACATTACGTTTAAAAATCTTCTGTGATTGTTATGCCACAGGTGCTCGGCGCTACTAATCTTACTTGTTTGCAACTTTGCGCTCGCTTGGGCTGATTATGTAAGAGTTTACTTTAGAGAACTTAAGTTAGGTAATGCTAGAGAGACTCTAGTCCTTCCTTTGTCCTCCTGTCACTAAGAGATAGTGGTGGATTGATAGGTTTAGTTACTTATTAGTATTAGTTGTTAATTTTTTAGCAGTCTGCATGACGCATCCTCTGTTACGTCACGTGCTGCTGAGTGCTGCTTACCCCAGTCCTTAGTAGAACCTTTTGTAGTTTGTTTAGTGAGTGGTAATAGGCTTAGCACTAGCAGAACATCAGCAGCAACCAACCAACAATTTGGTGTATGCAAAAATGTATGCATGTGTCCTCCATCTATTCATTTTTTTGAGGACTAAAATAAATGGAAATGCAGACTTAGTGAACAATTGGCCCATCTGGAATAGGTGGACTAGGTCAGGTGGTACTTAGGCTTAGTTAGTATTCTGGAATCAGAATGGAACACTGGATTAGTGTTCATAAATAATAACTAGACGTTCCGTGAATCCCGTGATACTACTAGTCGACCAGATTAGATAGGTGCATTTTATTGCAATTGTTGTTTCCATAAATGTTTTTTGGAGCGTTTTTTAATTTTTTTTATTTGTTTCACACCAATCATCAATGTTTGTCTCTTTCTTTCTTATATCTTTCATGATCAGCAGTACCCAGGGGCAAGAAGACGGGGTCGGAGTCGGCGGGAGCAGCATCAGAAGTGGGCCAGGACCACTCCTCTACCGAGGGCTCTGCTGCTGGCCCCAGAAAGTCCTCCTGTTGTTAATATTAATAATTATACTTCCCTAACTTTTACTGCACCTTATTTTTTCCGAACTATTATTTCCGTTTCCTAATTCTAATTTTTACCAATTCTTCTTCGATCTAGACTATCTGTTTCTAATTTCTTGTTATCCCTGCCTCTAGCTGCCTCTGCTATGACTCTCTGTACTACTACTATTAGTCTGTCTGTAGCTAAGCTTGCCCAGTTGGCCACTGTTTATTTAAAAGGTTTTAAAACTCAGATTCACCAATAGCTGTAAACACTGAGTCCAGTCCTTTGGGTTGTCCTCTTCTAGTCTTCTTAATCTTGAGGCTTTTCAACAATTCCTACCAACAAAATGCCCAACTGGATATTTTACTATTTTTGATAGGATAGGACATACTACTACTAGCCTACTCTAGTACCCGATTTGTACTAGTGATGTATGTTGTATATGTATGTATTAACTTTTTTTTCAATCTTGCTAGTGAAAAAGAATAAATAGGGGGAGATGTATATGGCATCTAAAAAATGTGTAATGTTTTTTATAGGCGTACCGACCACCAGTGCCGGGGCCAGCGGCGAAGGCGACGCGGCCAGTAAGGAGGGAGCAGAAGATGCAGCAGCTGCAGGGGGTGAGCCAGCAGCAGTGGCGGGCTGTGGTAAGTTATATTCCTTACTTATTGACATTACACTCGCTGCAAGGGTGTACACTGTACTGTTGAGAGAGACTAAGGGGTCCATTACGATGACTGGCGGATGCACCTCTGCGATGCTGGCGGTGGGAGAAAATGCTTTATTCCGCCTGTGAGCAGCGGTGCACCCGTCCGCCATATTACAATGGCCAAACACAGCCCATTGTCCGACCGCCGCGGTACAACTCAGACCGCAATTAAAACGTGCCCGCGACCGCAGCAGACACAACCAATCCAGAGCCACCGCAGTGCGGAATGACGTCTCTCCCGCCGTACAAATTAGGATGCGCAAAACAGCCAGGCCCACCGCAGCGGACAAACCGGCCATTCTGAGCATATGGAAGCACCACAGCGGAGCGCTAAATCGATAACCGGAGCCGACCGCCATGGACCCGGCACTACACGTCTTCCCGGCGCTGTACATGATACACCTACAGCAAGCCATGGACCATTGCGGACCCCAACGCAGGTACGCCATCACACAACTCCGCTAACAAACACAACCCACAAATCCATGTCCGATGTAAGGTGCCTGCCCCCACCAGACACCCTGGTGGGGACAGGAATACAACCACAGGTGTAGCCACACATGTCCCACCTGCCACTAGTCCACCCCTCCACACCCAGGCCACCACGTCCGCGATCCTGAAATAATGTCCAGTTCAAGTGACCGCAGCGGTGAATCCGCGAGAAAAAATGCACACAAAGTAGTAGGCTGGGCCAGCGCAAGGCAGGGGCAGTGCCCAAAGTACACAGGGCAACACCTCCACACTCCACACACTAGGCCCACCCACACCATGAAGGGACATGCCATGTGATCTCCCTGTGCCCTCACATGCCCAAAAAGCAGCCAGGTGAACACACACACTGCACCACACAACAAACAACTAGGGAGACAGCCTCATCAGGTGTGGCTGCAGAGTAACACACAGCGTACAAGCACTGGGCCAAGGGAACACACACACCACAACACCACACTCATGGCAAGTAAACTGAGTCCAAGCACTAATTAAACACACACAGACAATGAACAAACACTCCAATGGACACACAGCCTGCCAAGTCACACAGACATACCCCACACTGACACACAGCAACAAACACAGACCACATGCCAACAGCAATGTAGGACAACAAATAGGAAACAGTGAGGTGCACACAAATGGAATGGCAAGGAGCTGAACACCAAAAATGTGTACATCACATGCAAGGGAAGGAACACATTACATCCACCCCAGCCCAAATATCCACACATGGCAGTCACAGTGATTGAAGTCAAACCACAGTCACTTCACTGCAACAACTCAGGGAGACAGCAAGGCAACCCATGAATAGACACAGGGATGAAAGGAAGGGTATGAAGTCCAACCCTGATCAGCCACACATCTGAATCCAAATACATCACAGGAGTATGTCAGCAGCACAACACACAGGGCCCATTGCAACACTCCATGACAGTCAAACACAAGTATGAACCTTCACACAACCACCACACCCATCACACCTGCAGCACACAACACCAGTGACAAACACACAGAAGCTTGCCAATAATATCCAGTCAAGACACTGACAATCAAACACACCCTCTGGGTGGTATCCACAAACATCACACACAGGTATGGCAGTACCACTGTACGCACAAAAACAACAGTCAAACACAGAACACAATCAAAACACACACACAGAACTACTACAACAACAGACAAGACCTGTGCAGCTAAACAGTGCAAATTCAATGGGAGCACAGACACAACAGGAGTACACAACCACATCAGTCATGAAAAACGCACAGACAACATACCACAACACATATAAGAAGTGCATCCACTAAAAACAATAATGGAGAACAAAAGGCAGAAATGGGCCTACAATGACACATAGACAGACATACCACAACACCCATCCACTCAAAATGGTGTCATAGTATACCACATGTCTGCACATGCACAACCATGACCATAGACACATCAAATGTGAGAGGAGAAAACACCAAGGATGCACATAAAACAAGCACAGCAACCACAATAGACCTCAGTCCATGTGACAGACACACAAGTAAGGCACACCACAATGGCAACACACCAATCAATCAATCAATCACGGCATTTATAGAGCGCGCTACTCACCCGGGAGGGTCTCAAGGCGCTGGGGGAGGGGGTAAGTTACTGCTCGAACAGCCAGGTCTTGAGCTGCTTCCTGAAGGAGAGATGGTCCTGGGTTCGCCGAAGGTGAGTGGGGAGGGAGTTCCAGGTCTTGGCTGCCAGGTAGGAGAAGGATCTTCCTCCGGCGGTGGTTCTGCGGATGCGTGGTACGGTGGCGAGGCGTGGCTGGTTGATCGTAGCTGGCGTGTGGGCGTGTAGAAGGTCATGCGGTCGTTGAGGTACTTTGGGCCCAGGTCGTGGAGGGCCTTGTGTGCGTGGGTGAGGAGTCTGAACGTGATTCTCTTGCTGACGGGGAGCCAGTGCAGGTCTTTCAGGTGCACGGTGATGTGGCTGTGTCGGGGGATGTCCAGGATGAGTCGTGCGGAGGCGTTCTGGATGCGCTGGAGTCTCTTTTGAAGTTTGGCTGTGGTTCCGGCGTAGAGGGTGTTCCCATAGTCCAGTCGGCTGGTGACGAGTGCCTGGGTGACGGTCTTCCTGGTTTCAGTGGGGATCCATCTGAAGATCTTGCGGAGCATGCGCAGGGTGTTGAAGCATGAAGATGAGACGGCGTTGACTTGTCTGGTCATCGACAGGGAGGAGTCCAGGATGAAGCCCAGGTTGCGTGCGTGGTCCGTTGGCTTGGGCGCGGTGCCCAGGGCCGGGGGCCACCAGGAGTCGTCCCAGGCGGAGGGTGATGAGCCCAGGATGAGGACTTCCGTCTTATCTGAGTTCAGTTTAAGGCGGCTGTTCCTCATCCAGTCGGCGACGTCTCTCATCCCGTCGTGTAGGTTGGCTCTGGCGGTGGTGGGGTCGTTGGTGAGGGAGAGGATCAGCTGGGTGTCGTCGGCGTAGGAGATGATGTTGAGGTTGTGTCGGCGTGCGATGGCTGCGAGGGGGCTCATGTAGACGTTGAAGAGGGTTGGGCTGAGTGAGGATCCTTGTGGAACGCCGCAGATGACTTCGGTGGCTTCGGATCTGAACGGGGGGAGGCGGACTCTCTGGGTTCTTCCGGCGAGGAACGAGATGATCCATTCCAGTGCTTTCTCTCGGATTCCGATGTTGCTGAGGCGCTTCACTAGGGTGCGGTGGCAGACGGTGTCGAACGCCGCAGAGAGGTCCAAGAGGATGAGGGCAGCTGTTTCCCCATTGTCGGTTAGGGTTCTGATGTCGTCGGTGGCTGCGATAAGGGCGGTCTCGGTGCTGTGGTTGGCCCGAAACCCGGACTGCGAGGGGTCGAGGGATCCATTCGTCTCGAGGAAGGCGGCAAGCTGTCTGTTGACGGTCTTCTCGATGACTTTGGCCGGAAACGGAAGGAGCGAGATGGGACGGTAGTTCTTGAGGTCGGTGGGGTCCGCCGTTGGTTTCTTCAGGAGGGCGGTAAGCTCGGCGTGCTTCCAGCTCTCCGGGAAGGTGGCGGTGTGGAAGGAGGAGTTGATGATGTCCCGGAGATGGGGTGCGATGGTGGCGTCGGCTTTGTTGAAGACGTGGTGTGGGCAGGGGTCGGTTGGTGATCCGGAGTGGATGGAGTTCATCGTGCGGGTGGTGTCTTCGGTGCTGATCGGGGTCCAGTTGCAGAGGGTGGTGGTGGCGGGCGTTGGTTCGGCGGTAGGGTGCGTTGTTTGTGCGTCGAAGCTGTTGTGTATGTCGGTGATCTTGCGGTGGAAGAACGCGGAGAGTGAGTTGCAGAGGTCTTGCGAGGGGGTGATGTCGTTGTTTCCGGCGCTGGGGTTGGAGAACTCTTTGACGATGCTGAAAAGTTCCTTGCTGTCATGGGCGTTGTTGTCCAGTCGTTCTTTGAGTGCCGACTTCTTGGTGGCACGGATCAGCTGGTGGTGTTTGCGGGTGGCGTGCTTGAGGGCGGTCCTGTTGTCTGTGGTCTGGTCGAGTCGCCAGGTTTTCTCGAGAGTGCGGCAGTTCTTCTTGGATTCCTTGAGTTCGTTGGTGAACCAAGGGGTTTTCTTGCTTCCGGGTCTGCTGGGAGGGTTTTTAGTGGTGCGAGGTCGTCGGCGCAGGCGGTCAGCCACTTGGCGAGGTTGCTGGCTGCTTCGTTTGGGTCCGTTGTGTTGGTGGGTGTGTTCTGGCTGAGGGAGGCGGTGAGCTGCTCGGCGGTGATCTTGCTCCAGCTCCGGCGGGGAGCCTGTTGCGGGTGGTGGTGGGTCGCAGTCTTTCTGAAGCTGAAGTGGACCTGAATCAAACACAACAACAACACACACACACTAACAGGAAAATAGAACACCACACACAGAGCAACTGTCAACTGCATGACACAACACAAACACTGCACACAGCCACATCAGTCACAACACATGCACAGGCAAAGATATCAACATGCTACAACAGCCAAACATCAGGGAGTGCACAACAGGCAAGGACAAGGCAACATCAACTCACAGCACTGCATGCACACCAAGCAGTGTGTGCACAACACACATACCAGTTACAAACAGAGATGAGTGACACACCATGAACACACACAACAACAATCTAAACATCACACACACAACAACACACCCAGGAAGTCAATCAGTCAACAGCAAACACACATACTACCAAGCCAACACACACAGATGCAGAAGTCTGGGACACAAAAGTTGAAACAACATGATCAGAGGAAACAAAACATTGGCAATGTTAAAGTGGAAAATAGAGCATGTGTCACAGTAAACAATACCCACACAGTAACCCTTTATTTAGCAAGGACACTGACAAGGCGGACAACAGGAGTAAATTTCTTCTTTTTATTTACATTTCACACAGTTATGCAGCAAAAGTCAGACAAGAGCAAGGCCAGTGGCCAGTTCAAAGTGCAGGTGAGGTACATGAGAAGCTGCACAGGCAAGGGGCAAACAGCAGTGAACAACAAGGCCAGTGGCCAGGACACAGTGCAAGTGAGGTACATGAGAAGCTGCACAGGCAAGGGGCAAACAGCAGTGAACAGCAAGGCCAGTGGCCAGTCCAAAGTGCAGGTGAGGTACATGAGAAGCTGCACAGGCAAGGAGCAAATAGCAGTGAACAACAAGGCCAGTGGCCAGGACACAGTGAAGGTGAGGTACATTAGAAGCTGCACAGGCAAGGGGCAAACAGCAGTGAACAGCAAGGCCAGTGGCCAGTCCAAAGTGCAGGTGAGGTACATGAGATCCTGCACAGGCAAGGGGCAAACAGTAGTGAACAACAAGGCCAGTGGCCAGGACACAGTGCAGGTGAGGTACATGACATCCAGCACTGTAAATGTGTGGTACAGTACTCTGCCATGGTCAGCAACACACTCAGGGTGTCAAAAATGGCCATGCCATGGCACCATTGTGAGACAGACATGTGTGTGAGGGGGACTAACACTCAGACTTGGCTGGCAGTATGACTGGGAGGTGGCTGTCTGTCGGGGCCAGTTGGGGTACTGGCTCGGGGAGAGAAAGGCCCAGCTGGGGTAGAGCCATCAGTGTTCTGGGAAGCCTGAGGGCTGCCAGGTCCAGGTGTGGTAGAGCCAGCATTGGTTTGGGAAGCCTCAGGGCTGCTAGGTCCAGGTGGGGTGGTGGCACGTGGAGGTGGACTCATGCCTGCACGAGACCCAGTGTGTGTGGGTGAAGTTTGAGGGGTGCCCTTCCGCTTCTTGGGGATTTGATATGGCTTCCCTGTCCTGGGATTAAGGCCAAGTGGGGTGTATACAACAGGCACACTGGTCACAAAAGCTGGATCAGCTGCAGACGCTGGTCCCCCCTCTGGGGACGTGCTGGATCCTTTGGGACGCTTGGCCCCGGATTGCTTCTGCCCCTGCATCACCTGTTTACCAGGTGTCCCCCCTACAGTGGCCTCCTTACCCTGCTTCACAGGGCTCTGGATGGGAGTATATGTTGTGGGTGAACTAGCCTTGAAACCCTTCTTATGTGTACCCTTAGCAGGCACCTGTTTGTCACTGGGCACGGAAACTGTGTGCCTGTCTCTGAGAGACACTTGACAGGTGAGTCCTTGGCTGGGGATGCCTCTGAGGCATGTGAGCCAGAGGCCTGCTTTTTGCCATCCTTGCCCTGGGTGTGGCCTGAAGGGCTTTTGCCCCTGCGCTCTGGTGTGGGTTTACCTTTATGTGGGGATGGTGTCTGCGGCCTGGACTGCTTGGGCTGCTGCTGCTGTGTGCTGCATGTGACGTATCTGTCCCTTGACGTCTGGGGTGTGTGCTCACCATCATCAGATGCATCCACTGTCAGGGTGGTGGGCCTAGGGACTGGAGCTGGACCATGGGATTGGGCAAGTTGAATGGCTGCTGTCACTGCAGAGGCCAGAGACTGTACAGTCCGGTGTAGCCCACCCACGTCGGAATGCACGCCCTCCATTAAAGCCACCACCTGTGCCAATTTTTTGTCATGGTCCAGGAAGGCATTGAGGAGAGCTGTCTGACCCACACACAGCTGGCGCAAAAGGTCCACAGACTCTGCACTGATGGCAGCAGGGGGGACAGGGACAGGGGCAGCGGTGCCTGGGATGAAGGACACTCTTCCCTTCCTCGTGGTGCGAACATGGGCAGCAAAAGTGGGAGTAGCAGGGAGGGTGGGCACTGAACGCTGTGTGGTGGACGAGGAGGCAGAGTCCCCGTTTCCTTCGGACAAAAACATAGATGCATCACCGCCGTTGGTAGATGACGTAGAGGTCTGCATTTCTGGCAGGGACTCCTCTAGATGACTACGGTCCCCCTCTGATGCGCTGGTGACATCCGTGTCACTATGCAGGTGAGCATCACCTGTGCCTGATGCCTCACCACTGGTGTCCGTCTTGTGTCCTTCCGTGCCCATGTGAGATGCTGCATGAGAGAGAGAGGATAAGTACATCTGCATCAAGTTAACAAATATCTGCAAGTGAAGCATCACTAATGATCGACAATGATCCATGTTGGAGAACACCATGGGCAGTAACATTGTGCAACCTCAATACAAACATCTAAATTACCGTGGCATGATGCAAAATTGTACATAATTCACCCATGCGATGGACACACAGCCATTTAGCCTGTTGGTGGCTACGTCTAACAACACACACATATCCCTCTGTGCACACCTAGGGCCCTGAAGGGTTCAAAGATCCTACTCACAACATGTTACCAACGTCACAACATGATCCAGCAGAAGTTACCAACACAGACACAGACCCCAACATAACCACACACAATGTCCATGGGCACATGCCATCCACCATGTCGTATCTTGGGGCACAACTACAGTCGCACATTGGTGTCAGATGTGTAGCCAGCACTAATCTGACGTCAGGCAATGGACACATTGATGATGGCACACTCAGATCATGCACTCTGCTGGACCCTGACATGGGATGTCCGTGACGACACCAAGGAAGATGATACCAGAAGGCCACAACTACAAATGTGAAGTCAAGGCCCATTACACCAATGACATGGGAAGGTACATGTAGGGGGAATGCATGACAACTGCACCCCACACCGCGGCCACTTACACACCATTGCATCACACTAGCAACATCACAGCCCTGCACTGGCCCAGGCCTGGAGCACATGCTGGCAAACAACAACCAGAGTCACACTCACAGAATACTCACCACCAGCTTGCTGCTGATGCACCTTCAGACGTGCATCCAGGTCAGGCTGCGTCACTGCTAAAATGCGTGCCATTAGTGGTGTCATGCTGCGCCGTGCCAACCTGCCGGATCGAGGGATCAGCCCCAGTGTCATCTCGGCCACGTTCCTGCTTAGCCGTGCGATGTCATCCCACCTCTTGTGTCAGTGGGAGCGCCGTCTGTTTGAGCCACCCAGTGCACGCACCTTGCATGCAATGGCCCTCCACACGGCCTTGCGCTGGTTGACTTTTAGCTGCAGACATGGGAGACAAGAGGGGGCAACATTCAGTGTAACCAACCACCATTCCCCAGTGCAGGACCATGACACTGACTCATTCCAAATTCAGCCATTACGTCAGCGGAGACAATACATCTGCTAATTGCAAACATCATCATGTGTGAAACACACATTAATGCATGCAGGTATGAGGGTGGACACAGTACATGCCCATCTCCTGGCCATGCAGGACACCAGCATAGAGCTAAATGTGTATGCTGACCACATCTAATGCAATATTCTGGGAATAACAAGACATGCAGGACATCACTACATATGTGACTGGGAATACTCACTGTGCCCAACACTGCGCAGCCCACAAAGCACTTGCCCTTCAACTGCCACACTGTGTCATGGATGTCACATTGAGGGACATGACCTCACAAACGCAGACCCTCATCACAAGGCCTGTTGTGTGCAATCTACATCTCTGTAATGGCTCATTGATGGAGACTCAAGAGGAAAAGCACATATGTGACACTATGTACATTCAGTGTTGTGTCACTGTCAGATTGGGCAGTGAATGCGCAGGCCATTTGGGGTCACACAGAGGTACAACGTGGGGCAGCTCATCTCTTACATGGAGTGACGATTTGGAAACACAAACAGTGCCAACACATGTGAGTATGTGCACATGCTGGTGGGGACGGAAGAGTCCGGGCACAATAATGTTTGAATGTACCGTGTCATAGGTGAATGACCAACAAGAGTGTCACCCTGGGGGATTCAGGTCATGAGTATGGCGCAGAACTAGAGATGAGGCACATATAGAGGTCTAAACAATGGCCTCACTACCCTCTGGACAGCAACAGTAGCTAAGGCCACAGATGGGCCTGTGAAGGAAATCAGGGACACACACAGACATGGACTGGCAATCACTGTCCTGACTCATGAAATGAAAAGGTGCAGCCTCACTGTATGTCTGACAATACATCATACTTCTCTCACATCTGGATGTGCAGGCAGGGAAACTTGTTGAATAGGCCAAACACACCTTCCCCCTGGAAACAGCATGCTAGGCAGTGCATGACCCACCCTCACACTCCCACGCACATACTGCAGCAGATCAACTTCATGTGTCCCCCACCCTGCACTCTCACTCACACTCTGAGTTACTCACCACGACATTAGGCGCACCAAAGAGCCTTGGATACTGGTTGAGCACCTCGTCCACCAGGAGCTCCAGTTCCTCGGTGGTGAAGGGAGTGGCATGGATCTTCTCAGTCCTCGCCATCACTGTGGGCAGGAGACAGCAGCAGCGGCTATTGGTGGTGAGGGGTCTCAGGCAGCAGTCCCTGGAGGCAGCAGCAGGTGAGGGGTCTCAGGCAGCAGTCCCTGGAGGCAGCAGCAGGTGAGGGGTCTCAGGCAGCAGTCTCTGGAGGCAGCAGCAGGTGAGGGGTCTCAGGCAGCAGGCTCAGTGAGCTGTGGCAATGTGTGGTGCTCTCACACACATATATAGCCCCCAGGGCTCGTTTATGTTGTTCTGAGCTGCTGCAATTGGTGTTCCAGGTCTGCCTCATTCAAAACATCCAATGACCGGCCCCGCGGTGGCGGAGCACGCCTATTGCGATTTTCAAACTTGAATCAGGCAACCGAGATTGCGCTTCCCATTGGCTGGATGGGCATGCTCCATGGTGGTGCCGCAGGGGACAGGCGTGAGATACCGCGGTGGTGCATCTCCCAAGTGCATCCAATGACCGGCCCCGCGGTGGCGGAGCATGCCTACCGCGATTTTCAAACTTGCATCAGGCAACCGCGATTGCGCTTCCCATTGGCTGGATGGGCATGCTCCATGGCGGTGACACACCGCTGGTGCCAGGCGGTAGTTCCCGCTATTCCTGAGCCATGCATTGCCATGAGTGACCGGGATCTGGGTGGCGGAGCATGCCATACGCCATTAGCCATGTGTATGAATGAATGAATATGCATTTCTAGAGCGCATGGCTACCAAAAAGGCCTCCCAGCGCTAAAGGCAGTAACATCACCGTGCAATAGTCAGGAATCATGGAAACAGAAAAGTTTTCAGGGATTTACGAAAGGCCAAATAGTTGTCCTCCAGGCGTATGTGGTTAGGAAGTTGGTTCCAGCACTTTGCTGCGGTATATGCAAACATGCGTCCACCGCTCCGCGATCTGTGTATCCTGGGATTTACTGCTAGATGTTTATTCTCGGAGCGTAGAGATCTCTTAGGATGGTAGGGGGATATGATAGATCGAAGGATCGGTGGGCCCTTGGCTGAGAGAGTTCTATGGACAATGCACAGTGCCTTGAACTGAATTCGTTCCGCAACTGGAAGCCAGTGAAGAGAGGCGATATGTGGTCTTGCGGATACCCGGTTAGGGACCCGCATAAGGAGGCGTGCTGCGCAGTTTTGTACAGTTTGTAGTATTTTAATGGTTGAGCACGGGGAGCCTAAGTACAGCACATTTGCGTAATCAAGTCTAGAGAGGATTAGTGCTTGTACCAGCAGTCTTCTTGCAATGAAAGGCAGCAGAGGGAGACTTTTCCTAATCATCCTCAGGATCCCGTAACAGGTACCTGCCACCTTCCGCGCCTGCTCCTTGAAATTAAGGTTATGGTCCAGCCATACACCAAGACTTTTAATCTGATCCTTGGGGGGTGGCATCGGACCTAAGCATCTCAGCCAAAATAGATTGCCGTCTTGGGGGGAAATGTTACCCAAAAACATCCACTCCGTTTTTGCCCCATTGAGTTTTAGAATATGCCTAGCCTAGCAATCCTGCCATGGTGTCTCAGACCATGGCGGTGACACACCGCTGGTGCCAGGCGGTAGTTTCCGCTATTCCTGAGCCATGCATTGCCATGAGTGACCGGGATCTGGGTGGCGGAGCATGCCATCCGCCATTAGCCATGTGTATATGCCTAGCAATCCCGCCATGGTGTCTCGGACCATGGCGGTGACACACCGCTGGTGCCAGGCGGTAGCTACGGTGAGGGTGCAGCATGACATTGTTAACTATGGGCATGATGGTGTTCTTAGAGCACGTTTAATGCAGCAATGGACACATCGTGTAGTGTCAATGTCATGGGTCATATCTGTACTTCGAACAGTGGTCACTTTCAATTAAACATGGAACTTGATGTAATTAAAATGAGCTATAGTTCGTAATGAGAGCCTAAACTTCATATCTAACACCAAATGCAACACTGAAAGGACTAATGGAGCACATTACTCCTACACAATTTCATATCTGACCCAAACATTTTACCCAAAGTTCATGTCTCTCACCCCATTTCCACCCAAATTTCGTATCTGAGCCAAATTTTTAGACACATATTCATATCTCACACAATATGTCGCTACACAGTACATGATTGTACAAAGATTTCAGCATTGTCTCCATTACTCACCACATATGTCACACTGTTGTCTGTTTGGTATCACCTATTACAGCATTCATGTAAGGTTATTGTTCGCTGTAGCAAAACCAAGAGTATATGTCCACATGGACATGTGTGTGCTATACACACTGAAGGTTGTAACATACATCACCTTCACACTTTGAAATATGTTCCTCCTTAATCATTTGACCTGTCTATGCATTTGGGTATGTTTTGTCCCCATATATGCAAAATGTCATCAGCATTACTTGTGTCATTGTGTAGGATATGTGCTCATGTTGTTCGGCCGGTCATATGTGAATTTGTCACATGTATTTTCCACAGCTGTGAGTATGTTGATAGTGGATTTGATGTGTGTGGTGTGTTACGTTGGTACTCACCAAGGACAGGTGCATTGACCTTGTCCACATGAAGATTGTTGGCTTGGTGAGGGACTGTAGCCAAATGTGGTGCTGGTGCTCACTGACTGGGAAGTTTGACATGGCATCTGTGACCAGTAGAAGGTGACCCACAATTGGCCTGGACAGTTCAGTATTGCGTGTGCTTTCATGTGCAGTAAGTGTGGGCAGTTTTGGCAGGGTGCACAATTAGGACACGTGGGCAGTGATATTAAACTAACACGTGTGGATAAGCCTGCTATGGTGTGGTAGCCTTTCGGGGGCACAAGCTGGTCCTGCGCTGTGTGGGTGAACTGATGGTGCTGTTGACTCAAGCTAATGATGGCATCCAAGACAGGTGAGATATACCTTGATAGGGCTGGCTGTGGCACCCATCTAACTCAGACTTTTGTTGTTCTAATGCTACCAGAGGCCAACAAGTGATGCACAGCCAGCATCTTTGTCTGCAGAGGAATGTTGAGAGTCCGCTTTGTTGTTCCTGACAGGCTGTGTGGTATGTGGCTCAGGATGCTTTTGATAGTAGTCCTTTGGTACCTGTGTCGTGCGATGACATCCCCTGTTGTTATGTGCATGAGGCTGTTGTGTCTTCGGTATTTACTCAGTATGTTCATGCGCTGACTTTTAGGTGTAGTGGTGTGGCTTTGTCCGGGTGGTGGTGTAGGTTGTTTCTGTGTCACTGTTGTGTGTCCAAGCAGCTGGAGTATTAGCTCCATGGCAAATGTTGTACTTTAGTTGTGTGTCTGGGCAGTGCTACCTTCATACTGCATGTCATAGTGCAACTTTAGTGCAGATTGACGTTTGTCTACAGTCCTTTTGGATCACGTACCTTATCTACTTTTTGTGTGCCATATTGACAATCTGTGTGCTTGCTGATGATATTGTGCAGTTGTGTTGTTGTGTCTTGATTCACGTCAAGACTGCATATGCATATGCTGTTCATTATTAGTCATTGACTGACTTTGAATTGTGTGTAACAGCATGTATGGCATGTCTACTGATGACAGTGGATATTGGCACAGGCTTGTGAATATGTCTGTGAGTGTCTCTAGACTTGTGTGGATTAGCATTGGCTCACATTCCATGCTGAGTCCTTCAGAACTGGACACATTGTGTAGTTCATGTGTCCCCTGTCATGATTGCACAAGAATGTGTGGCACGTACAGCAGACATTTGGAAGACAGCAGTGTTTCTGTTTCACACATGTCCTGTATCATTTACTGTCCGGGCTGTTTGCACCAGATTCTGAAATGTGACTATTACCATTCATAGACACAGTTTCCGTGTTTGTTGTTCTCACAGTGGTAATACTGAAGAAGTGTAGTACAATGTATTCTCTATGTGTCACGACTTTTGACTTGCACTGTATGGTGCATTGTGATGCCAGTCAATGTTTGCGCTGTGTGAATCAGAAGCTACGGAGTTGTGCACATCTCATGGTCTGTTGCAATGACGTGTCCCCTTTCATCTCACCTAGGAGGCGGCCTAATGTGTTTCGTCCTGTCACCCTGCTGGCTGACATTGAGGATGATGACGTGATACGCAGATTCCGTCTGGACCGCACGAACATCCAAGACATGTGTGCCATGTTGGATCCTCACCTGCGGGCTGGCAGGACATACCCAACAGCATTGACAACCGAAACAAAGGTGATGGTGGCACTGCATTTCCTGGCTAGTGGGTCATTCCAGGAGACAGTGGGCATTGCAGGGGGGATGTCTCAGCCCACCTTCAGCATGGTGCTAAGGGATTTCCTGTTGGCCATGATGCGATACAAAGACCAATACATCAGTTTTCCAAGGAGGGCGGCTTTGGCGGATGTAAAGGCGGATTTTTATGCCCTTGGCCACATCCCGAATGCTGTAGGTGCTATTGACTGCACACATGTTGGCCTGGTTCCACCACAGGCATGGGAACACATCTATCGGAGTCGTAAACATTCCCATTCCATCAATGTGCAGGTGGTGTGCCAGGCCGATATGATCATATAGCATGTATGTGCCAAGTTTCCGGGCTCTGCACATGATTCATACATCCTGCACAACAGCATTGTGCCCCAGCTGATGGCCAATCTACTTCCGGAGCGGGCATGGATTGTGGGTGAGTAGGCATAGTCAAGTTATGTGCTGTGTGTGCCATGCTGTCCTCTGCCACAGTTGTATTACTGAATTGTTATGTTTATTTCACACCTAGGTGACTCTGCATATCCCAACAGACCGTGGTTGCTGAGCCCACTACGCAATCCTAGGACACCGTCTGACATCCGCTACAACAATGCCCATGGTAGAACACGTCGGGTGGTGGAGCAAACCTTTGGTCTCCTAAAATCGAGATTTCGCTGCCTGGACCGGACCGGAGGGGCACTCATGTACTCACCCAAAAAGGTGTGTCAGATAGTGGTAGCATGCTGCATGCTGCACAACTTGGCCTTACGGAAAGGAATACCCATGATCCTGGACGATGATGACCAGCCAGGCACCCCACCTGCGATCCCACAAATGTCCAGTGACGAGGATAGTGGTGAGGAGGAAGGTGTCGACCAGCGTCAGTAGCTCATCAACCGCTACTTCACTTGAAGGTGGGTGATGATGTACAACTGGTCCATTGTCTGTTGATGTAGTTGTTTGGGTGGAGGTCTATGTGATCTTTGTGAGTGCATCCTGTTGTTGACTCAGTGCTGGCTGCCTATGTGTTGGATACAGGGTATGTAGGAACTGCTACAGGATGTCTATGTTGGTACTGTTGCACATTGTTATGTGTGCATATTGTTGTACAGTGAGGACATGTGTTGTGTGATGGCTGTGATGCCACCACCTGACTAGTGACTTTCGTTCTGTTGTCTTTTGCTAGGTCCCTTCTGCCTCCCCTTGCCTACAGAGGATACATGCTCCTGTGACATTGTAACCATGGTAAACATTGCACATACTGTGATAAACATGGAGCAGACTCAACCACATTTTTGCTTTTTTGTAGTTTATTTGCAATGGGTATCTGTGAGAGGGAAGTGGATATTTACATAAGTGTGAATGGTGAATCAATGAGTTGGCAGTCATGGTAGATGAGACAATCGGGTAGGCACCACATTGCTGTGGTGACACAGTCCAACAGACGGATGCCATTACCATGGCAGTGTGGGTGAGGACAGTGTACAGAGTCAATGGTTGGGTGAAGAGTGTTGACATCATGGCTGGCTCTTTGACTGGCGTTTGGCCGGTGCTTTGCCATGGATGAGTCCCAAGTTCTTCTTTGGACGGCCCCTTCTTCTTTTGGCAGGGGGCATCGTCTGCTGGGCCAGTGGGGTCTGAGGAGTCACCCCTCTCCGTGCCCGCAGGGGTGGATGATGAAATGTCATCCTGCGTGGCAACGGGGGGAGATGGAGGTGTGGTCTGTGGCACTGGCCTGTCCCTCAGTACCACCACTAACTGGCCCATGAGGTCCACGATTTGTCCCATACGGTTGTCCATGGACCTCAGCAGACGTTGGAGCTCCAGGGCATCTTCGTGGGCCTGGTCCATTTGTGCCTGTGTGCGTTCATAGGCACCCACAACTCTGGTGATGTTATCTAGGGCTTTGGTCACAGTGTCCGGTGTTGTTGGAGTCCCACTTGTCCTCCCACCTGCCCTGCTATCACTGATCTGTTGCCTCACCACTCTAGCCACACGCCTGCCCTCCACAGTTGTTGGTGTGGCTGGGCATCCTCTGTGGCTGGGCAAATGTTGCAGGCAAAGGTGGTAGTGGTGGTGGTGGTAGTGGCGGCACAGGTCATTCCAGCAGGGGTCAGCGTTGTTGTTGTTGCTGATGGTGGGGGGGCAGTGGGGTCATGTGACCGGTTGCGCCCTGGCACACCAGATGGGCCGGCTTGGAGCTCCTCATCCAAAGAATCCAGGGACTCCGCATCCGAGTGTCCATGTTCCGGGGGAGGAGACTGGCTCTGCAAGTTGAGGTTGTTGTCCTCTGCAGTCAGTTGTTGGTCACCTGTGGAACAGAGGGTACATGGTCATTGACTTACAGCCATATGGCTTGCTGTGTTTGATGTCTCTTATTTACATGTTATGCAACACACAGTTACGTATTTCATGAGTTGAATGTCTGCACAGTGTTGGTCGTCATGACATGATGTGGAGGTACATACATCTTGTTCCATGGTGTGACAAGTCATTGGATGCCATGCCCAACTTGACACTCTTTGTATGGAACTGATGAGTTGTCATCTGACAATTGGCTGCCATGCAACTTGATGTGATGCATCGAGGATGATTACTCTTCCCGACAGATGTTACATATGCACATGTACTAGACATTGTCCCATTGTTATCTCATGCATACCTTTGTAATGTTCTGTGCTTGTATTTATTTGCTCGACAGGCCATGCCTTTTCATTGTTACTATGGTCCTTCATGCTCAGCACCTATGGAATTTGCACATAGCCTTCTGTGCAGTGCATATTTGGTCCCTGATTTGCTTACACATGGGTTTAGTTGAGTCACAGTTCTGTTTCTGTCACATTTACATACGCATCGCTGTCTGCATTCTATAAAATGGTATGTAATTGGGGTGTATTCTGTTGTGATGTGTGGCATTGTGTTGGCATTAGCTGAATGCTTTCATTGAGGAATGGTGGGGTGCATGCACTGGCTGCTTACCTGTACAGTTGGCATCTTTTGGGTGGACTTTCTACCACATGCTTCTGGGTGGGAGGGAGTGTTCCTTCCTGCTGAGGGATGGGGCAGGGTGTGCCTGGTGGGAGTTGTAGTGCAGGCCTCTCTATTCCAAACACTCCTCCATGGAAAGATGGCTACCTACCTGTTAGGTGAGGGTGTAGCACACAATGACTGCCACATGGTTGTGGGTGGGGGGAGTAGTCCATCCTGCTCAGCTGTGGGACAAGGGGGCCTGGTGGGAGTTGTAGTGCAGGCCTCCCAATTCCAAAGACACCTCCCTGGAAAGATGGCTACCTACCTGTTAGGTGAGGGTGTAGCACACAATGACTGCCACATGGTTGTGGGTGGGGGGAGTAGTCCATCCTGCTCAGCTGTGGGACAGGGGGCCTGGTGGGAGTTGTAGTGCAGGCCTCTCTATTCCAAAGACACCTCCCTGGAAAGATGGCTACCTACCTGTTAGGTGAGGGTGAAGAACACAATAGCTGAGACATGCTTCTGGGTGGGAGGGAGTGCTCCATACTGCTGAGGGATGGGGCAGGGTGTGCCTGGTGGGAGTTGTGGTGCAGGCCTCCCTATTCCAAAGACACCTCCCTGGAAAGATGGCTACCTACCTGTTAGGTGAGGGTGTAGCACACAATGACTGCCACATGGTTGTGGGTGGGGGGAGTAGTCCATCCAGCTCAGCTGTGAGACAAGGGGGCCTGGTGGGAGTTGTAGTGCTGGCCTCCCTATTCCAAATACTCCTCCATGGAAAGATGGCTACTTACCTGTTAGGTGAGGGTATAGCACACAATGACTGCCACATGGTTGTGGGTGGGGGGAGTAGTCCATCCTGCTCAGCTGTGGGACAGGGGGCCTGGTGGGAGTTGTAGTGCAGGCCTCCCTATTCCAAATACACCTCCCTGGAAAGATGGCTACCTACCTGTTAGGTGAGGGTGTAGCACACAATGACTGCCACATGGTTGTGGGTGGGGGGAGTAGTCCATCCTGCTCAGCTGTGGGACAAGGGGGCCTGGTGGGAGTTGTAGTGCAGGCCTCCCTATTCCAAAGACGCCTCCCTGGAAAGAGGGCTACCTACCTGTTAGGTGAGGGTGTAGCACACAATGACTGCCACATGGTTGTGGGTGGGGGGAGTAGTCCATCCTGCTCAGCTGTGGGACAAGGGGGCCTGGTGGGAGTTGTAGTGCTAGCCTCCCAATTCCAAACACTCCTCCATGGAAAGATGGCTACCTACCTGTTAGGTGAGGGTGTAGCACACAATGACTGCCACATGGTTGTGGGTGGGAGGGAGTGCTCCATCCTGCTGAGGGATGGGGCAGGATGTGCCTGGTGGGAGTTGTAGTGCTGTTTGCCTGGGCACATACAACACAGTAGATGTCGTCTACCTTTGTGATGTTTGAGGTGGGGTGGATGTAAAATCAGTGTGACCTGTGTGTGTTTTTGGTGTGCAGATGTGTGTACTTGTGCCTCAGGGCTGTATCTTTGTATTGTGCAAGACAGTACATGGCAGTTTCATGGTATACATTAGTTGGTACTTACCAGCCTCCACTCCCCCGGGTATTCCTTCAAGAGTCTCTGGATGCAGTATGGCAAGCACCTTCTCCTCCCACGCAGTGAACGGTTTTGGTGGGATGGGAGGGCCTCCACCAGTCGCATCAGCCAGCTCATGGTTCTTGGCCCTCCTCTTCTTGACAACACTCTTCAGGTCATGCCACCGCCTCATGATTTCATTTTTGTTGCGGGGCACATTCCCTACTGCATTGACCTTGCCCACTATCCTTGCCAACATGTTTGTTCTTGTGGCTAATGGTGTCTGTTGGACCATGCTGCCAAAGAGTTGTGGTTCTACTCTGATTATCTCATCTACCATTACTGTCAACTCAGTGTCAGTGAATTTTGGCATTTTCTGTGGTGCCATGGTGTGTGCTGTGCTGATGTTTTGGGGTGCAGTTGTGAGGGTGGTGTAGGTGGTGTGTGTGTGTGTTGTTGTGCTGGTGAGATGTGTGGTGTTTTGCCTATCCAATGTGCTGCAGGGTTTGGTTCCTTCAGGGCTGGAGTAGTGCAAAGGATTGTGGTCAGGGAAGGGGCTGGTTTTATGCTCAGCTATGTGGGTTTGTCAAGATGGTGTAATGCAGTCAGGTGTGCTGTGTGGGTTGTCCTGTGATTTGTATATTTGAATTTGCCATGGGGATGTGTCATTGGGATGTTTCAGGTTATTTTGGGGGCAGGGCTAGTTGCCTGTGTGCATTTGGTGGCCTTATTGTTTTTTTTTTACTTGGCCGCAATTTTTTTTGCGGAGCATCCGCAGCGATGGCTGTGCTGCAGGGCTTCCGCCGTATCTCACATTCATTACTGTTAGCGACCGCGGCGGACGGAAACAGCGGAACGTACCGCTGTGACATCGGGGATATCATAATATCATTGGCGGTCACTCCGCGTGTCTGGCGGCGGGTTGATGTGTTTCCGCTATGTTACCGACCGTCGCGGTTGAATTTTCACTTTCTCTGCCCTCAACGGGCGGTTTTTCGATGCCTCCTATTGCCGCAGACGGAATATTTTGGCGGTTGATCCTAATGGGGTCGGCGGGGTTTCCGCTGTACCTGCGGACGGTGATTTTCCGCAACCATGGCGGTGGAATTTTTTTCCGTCCGCCATCGTAATGAGCCCCTAAGTTGTTGTGAACAACGGTTGAAGAAGACACCCTTTACTTAGCAGCAATAGCATTAGCGGCGGGAGTTGAGTAACTAATGGCCTCTTCTATCTGACTTCAACTCAGCTGTGAAAGTTTTATGGAGAAGACTAAGAGTCAGATCAGATGACCTTGATGGATGGGTTGAACGAAAAGGGAAAGAAGGGTGGAAGCCAAGGAGGAAGGACGGGCGAGATGTAATATTTATGACTGGCAGAGAAGGATCCGCGGGATGCATGCATAGGTGGCTAATAGGAATAAAATGCATGGGTGGTTGAAGGATGGGTGGAAGGTGAAAGGAGAGATGCCTGCCTGGGTGGGTGAAACTGTATGGGTGGATAGCAAGAATCCTCCGGGGTGTTTCATGGGACAAACTCAAAGCCAAGGCAAGCAAGGAAGGAAGGACACATGGATGGTGGGTTAAAAAAAAAAAGAATAAATGTTTGTTGTTGGTGAAACAAACTAAGGTTTGTTGAGAGATTAAGAAGAATGATAGACATGTTTACTTTGAATGGATGGATGGCTGGATGGTATTCATCATAGATAGCATAGGTGGAGACTGTCACTGGATGAAGAGTCTTAATTTCAAGAGAATGTAAAAGAAACCACACCAGAGTAGCAAAGCCAAGGAGAATAGAAGTTGTATTTTCAGAATACACCCTTGACTCACAGTAGTTTGCAAGCACAGCATATATATTGTGTATGTATGTTGTTATCAAGCGCCTCCCTCCGACTCCGAGGCCTACTCCCTACCTATGTTAATTTGTTTTCGACTGTGTCAGCCTGCCATGGAAGGCCTATCGGCTGCAAGTTTATTGTTTACACAATCAATCAAAACAAAGTACCTCATGTTGTCCCATATATTTGCAATGATCATTTGCCTTTTTGGAGTAGTCAGGGCAGGGTGAAAGTGAAATTGAGCAGTTGCCCTTGATGTAACAGAGTATGGCCAGTGCCACCCGTAATAGAAAAATACGATGATTGTGTAGTCACTCAGCTTCCCCACCTGCAGACAGTAGTAAATAAAACTAACGTGAGTCTGCCTCACAAGTATGTTTGTCTTGGGCGCGAGCTGACTGAGCTGGCGTGCCGGCTACAACAAGGTTACGTAATTTCGCTAAACAAGAGAGAAGAAGAAGACTGGTGTACTGTGTACTCGAGTCCATAGTGCTAGTATAATGCCTGAAACTCCCACAAATGTTAGAGGCCGAGAAAGTGGGAGGATAGATACATACCACAAATGTTATGTACTGTCCTTGCTAGTGCTACTGTGCCACTATGTGTAGAATTAATTTGTCTTACTGTTTTGCTAAAAGTATATTGTTACAATAGTCTTTTTTTTCTTCTTGATATAGCTACTCCTTCCCAACTAAAATCATCGAAACCTGACAGGAAGGAGTTGGCAGCCATGGCCCGGCGCTGGAAGCTGGAGGCCATACAAAAAGAATACCGGCGGCTGGTGGTTCTGGCGGAGGAGGAGGAGGTGGCAGCAGCAGCTGCAGCCTCCTCCAATGCCCCAGGCCCCAGCCAGGCCCAGGCCCCTCCAGTGGTATGGCGCCGCAGTCAGGCAGCTGCCCGCTGCCGCACTACAACATACAACACTGCTGATCCCCCTGTGGATGCAATTGTCATGCATTCAAGCGCCGCATGCTCCTCCGAATGGCACGCCTAGAGGAGCACCTAGAGGAGCGGGTAAAGATCCTGGTGGACAAGCACCTGAGAGCCCGCCGAATCCGTTAGGAAACCAAAGACCCTCTTGGATTGCCCCTTTTTTATTCCTTTTTTTGGTGGGTGGGAATTGGGCGTTGGGGTTTTATATTTATTCACCGGACATTGGTTGGACTTTATCTTGTTGGACATTGGTTGGGGTTAGGGAGAGGGTGGGTCAGGTGTTGTGGGATTTTTACATAGTTTATTTTTGTTAGGGATTAAATTATATTTATACTTAAACTTTACATACGATGTCAATGTTTTGTGGGGGTTACTGTTTTACGTCACACGGTTTCCTTGCTGCTGCAGGGCCGCAGCCAGTGTTTGATTTAAATAATCTGCTGATTTTGTAACACACAAACAGATAGATGCAGTACCCCTCATTGAGTGACTTGTCCTACTAGTACTGTCAGTCTCTCCTCCTAGTCTATGCATTCGGCAACAGGAGGACTCAAGGGGTGTGTGAATTAATTAATTAATATTATTAATTATACCTCCCCCAAACTTCTTCTCTTACCTGTGATTGATGTTTAACTTAGGCACAGCGATGGCTGCATAGCGATGATGGTTTGGTTTCCCAAGATGCCATGGTTGTGGTGGTAGTAGTAGACACTGGCAGTAGCATTTGCAAAAAAAGAAAATGAGACAGTCAGTCGCCTGAGAGAGTCTCTGGGAGGAGTAGTAGAACGAAGTACAGTACAGTACACAAGAAGACTGCCAAACAATAATAATAATGCTGATTAGCAATGCTAAAGTAAAATAAAACATAATGGTGGCGGGGATAGCCTAGTACAACAAGTTACAAACTGTAGTTGTGTCGAGTCACTCGACACAAGCGTAACCTTTAGTGCTGTGTAGGAGGATAATGAATCCAATCGATGCCGGCAATTAATTATGATGGATTAGGTTCCTTTGGGAAAAAAATTGACTTGCATATATACTGAGCATGGGTGGGCAAGCAGAAGAAGATCCTCGCCCTGCCTTGAAATTGAATTAGTGTTGCTTTCACCACATCCGCCCCAGCAAGCGTGTGATCAATTATTGGTGTACATTAAATTTAGTCACACCTCAATATAAATCACACAGCCCAGGGGAAGAGGGTTAGGGTTTGATCAATGGTTGGGAAGGGGGGTTTGGGGAAAGGTTTGACAAAGAAAATCACTAAGCATGGGCAAAACAACACAAAACACAATCTTGGCAGACGACCATCATATCCATAAATCTGTTAAGGGAGAAAAAGGAAATGCATGCATGATGATGATGATGACTTGATGGTTAATGATAAGTAGTACTTACTAACTAGACTAGTAGACGGTACAGGGCAGCAGTATTTATTATTATGCAATGTGCCATGCCTGTCTGCCCTCAGAGAGACCCAAATTACATACATTTTTACTTCGGTTGTACCTGGCTTACTTTTTAAAGCTAGCAAAGAAAATTAAAAAATAGTTGTAGGGGTCAATTATAAGCAGAGAGCAAACAACAACAACACACAGTCATAATGATTGAAGAGAAAAAATGAATCAAATTATTTAAAAGATGATGAATGTTGATACTAAAGTGTTATTGTATGTTATCCTGGTCAAATTGGGGAGTTGCATCTCGGCATTCCTCTTGGTCCTCCCTTCCATGGACGCTGCGTCCGTCAATCTTGGGTGCCACTGCCTGCCTGGCGGATGCAGATTGGTAGGTGAGTGTGAGTTGTTTTTCTCTGTTTAGCACAGGGTAAAGTCTGGCCTGTAAGTGTAGATGGAAAAACAAAAGGGATATTTAAAAATCAAGGAGAAAAAAAGCATAAATTACGGAGTAGTGCAAACACTTTCAGAGCGGCATGGCTAAATCATGTCTACTCTGTTGTCTGTTTCCAGCATTAACCTACAACAGCAACAGGACAGAGCAGGCCCACAGCACCCACCCAACCTCCACTTAGCTTAGATTTTGACTGAGCCAGACAGAGCAGACATGTCACATATACAGCAACATAGCATTTTCCAAAGTAAGTAACTAAATCAATGTCATGCACAGCTGTCAGTCATACCACCACTACTACACTCGTGACTCGACTGACTCTACCACTACACAGACATGTAGGTCTGCTGTGGTTGTTGTTGACTTGATTACCTTTTATGCCACTCATGAAATGCCCTCAGTTATTCCATCAATCATCTCCGATCCTACTGACTGACTGCGAAGATATTTGTCACTGTGGTCATCATCATGGTGTTGTCCAACTCAGGGGCCGATTCCGATCTCGGCCGGTAGGGCTCCGAATCGGATTCGGCTTAACCGGATCCGATTCGGAGCCCTATTTCCCGACCGATTCGTACACGCATCCGGGCGAGCGAGTACGATGCGAATTCGCCGACCGACTCGTCCGGGCGTCCCGACCGCTCCGACTGACTCGTTCCCGGGTCTAACCGCACCGACCGACTCCCTCGGACTCGACTCGCACCGCGCAATGGAGACGTTCCCCGGCCAGGTAAGTACGATGCGCGCCGCGAGAAGTCCGACCGAGTCACGCACTCCGGCTCCAAAGAGCAGTCGGAGCCGTATTTTGGGGGTCCGTGTCGGACCCCCCTGTACGCGTAGCAGCGCGAGTCGCACACAGGGGGGACCCATGGGTTCCCCCTACCTGTGCGTGTACGGCACGAGTCGCTTCGCCGCGTACACGCTGTAGGGGGCGCCCTTGTCCGCCTCGCACCCATTGAGTCAATGGGAGCCCGCGTACGCGCCGTACGACAGGCTCCCATTGACTTCAATGGGAGTCCGACCGAATCGAGTCCGATGGCATACGTGCGCATCGTACTCGTTCAGTCGGGCTGCACGGGTCCGATTCGGTCGGAAATCTCTCCGGGTCCGGCTCGGTCGGTGAGATTTCCGGCCCGAATCGGAATCGGCCCCTTAGTCTGTAGTGTACCGAGTGAGTCCAGATTCCATATTCAAAAATGCAATGGATCGGCCTGCAGTAGAAGTAAAATTTTGTTATTGAACAAGAAAGGAAAGATTGACTTTAGTCACTTTTAGTGTGTAGATTAAATAATAGTACACAATTAATTCACTTCATGCACAACAAACAACAACAACACAAACACCAATCACTCAGAGTCAGCGTCCAATGAATGGCATCATTACCTGTTCCTTCTCATCTTAAGTTAAGGGGCAGTCTCTCTTGGCTCGGAAATGAGGATAGCTATAGTAGTCATCATGTTCCACTTCTTTTGGAGGGACTCGCAGAGACAACATTTTCTTGTACTAGTATTCTCCATCCAATCATCATCATCTGGCTTGAGGGTAATGGATTTAGGGAGAGTTAGGAGGATGGAGGAGCAGGAGTCGGAGGAGTGGACTTAAGTTAAATGCACACAGCTTTAATTAACTCCAATATGGTAATAATAAAAAGAAAGAGTAGAAGACGGTGGTGATGGATTTGTTTTTATTCGAAGTTTAACTTTCGACCCAGAAAGACAGAGGCACAGACAAATAAAAGTAAATAAGGAAGAAAGAAAGTAAGAAGTTCAAAGCCTAGTTGTCAGGGAAGTATAGCTCATCCTCAAACTCTGGTGGTTCAACCAGAAGTAGGTAATCATCTAACACACTACTTCCGTCACCTAAGTCGCTGTCCTCATCTTCCTGCGTTGATTCACGTACTTTGTAATTCGGTGGTATAAAGTGCAGATTCATTTTGATCATGGTTAACCTCTCCACGTTTTTGGGCGAGAGACTGGTCCTTTTCACTGTTACAATGGCACCAGCAGCACTGAAAACACGCTCAGAAGAGACACTTGCGACAGGGCAAGACAGATAGTTTATCGCCAGCCTGCTGAGCACTGGCTATTGGCCCCTTTTCCCATACCACTATACAGCAATGGGCTTTGATCAATGTAGACCTCTGTTGGGTCATCCAGATAGGCCTGGACCATCCGCTCAATGTTCAGGGGTGCTCCACTTTGCTTGGCCTGTTTTGTCTTTGCATCAGCACTGGACCTAGCAAGCCCTTGCTGTAAATACCAATCCTGTGCCGATTTTACTGGGGCTGGTGATGATCCGGTTCTTGCTGTTGTCGATAGTGTTGGTGACCGCTGTGAGCCAAACGCACTGCCCTCAGGTTCTGAAGTTGAAGCCGGATGCCCTGCTGCAGTACTTGTTGTGGGTTTGAGTAGCGGGCCTTTAATTATCAGCTGTTCCTTTTCCAAAGCACTGGCTGCCTCAGCTATTCAGTGCCGATTTGTACCATGGATCCAGAATTGTGGCACAAATGTAATGTTTTTCTGAAACAATGCGAGCTTGCACCCTTGTATTTTCAGCTAAGCGATGGGATAAGCTCTCCACCAACTCATATGCTTCATTTTTTTCCTCCACACATGTGTACGTGTCAGACACCTCCTTCAGCTGTTGCTCTAGCATGTGCAACAATGCGATAGCTTGGCCCATAGTACAGTCCTCCTTGCTGACTTCACGTGTGAAGAGCTCGAAAGGAAGTAGCATCTCTGTCAGGCATTTAACTAGGCCCCGTTGGTCCATCTGTAGGGTCATGCCTTTCACTGTTGCATCCCTTATTCTTTGCATGACATACTCATTGATTGGTCTGTACTGATCAAACAGACAATCAAGCATGTAATAAGTTGAGTTCCAACGTGTTGGCACCTCCTGGATGAGTGCTATAACTGGCATTCTATGCTCACGTTGAATGATCCTCAGCTGCTTCGGAGCTTTAAAAGAATGGCTGAAATGTGTGCATATTCTTCTGCAGGTGGTCAGTAAGTTGCTGACTCTGGCTTCTTTTTTCAGAAAGTCTTGAACAATAATGTTAATGCAGTGCGCCAAACACAGGACCCTGAAATAGCCACCAACCTTCATGGCCTTAACTATATTACTGCCATTATCCGTGGCAACAAAACCAGTGTTAAGCCCTCTTGGGCGCAGCCATTCAAAGACCTTGCTGTTAAACTCTTCCAAAATGTTTTCAGCAGTATGAGATTTCTCCATGGCGAACATGGCTACAGTTGCATGTTTATGAGTAGCATTAAAAATCTCAGCAGTGTCAACAACACCTGCTTCAGATATCTTTTCTCTAACCCCCACAAAAGAGATCCAGTGTGCAGTGATGCACATGTAATCAGTGGCTTGGCAACTGGTCCACATGTCTGTTGTCAGGTGGATATTGTGAACAGCACTCTGCTACATAGCTTGTCCAAGCAATTCCAGCACATCGTGATGTAGTGCTGAAACAGCAACTCTGGCGAAATAGGACTGGCTGGGAACCTTCCATTTAGGGCAGATGGCTGTCACAAATTCAAGGAAACCCACCCCTTCCACAAAAGAAAAAGGGAGAAGGTCCAGCGCTAACATTTTAGCCAGCTTCGCATTGTACAAAGGTGCCGTTGGGTGGTTGCGTTCGTACTGCCCCTCCGACCTAAGCATGCTGAAAATGGTAGGCTGGATTATTTTCCTTTCTGGTGCAGCTGATGCATGCGACTTCTTAAACACAGTTAGGCTCAACGACGCACTTTTTTTCATTGCGGTACTCTGTTGCCTTGGTGTCTGACACTGAGCCTGACTCTTACTACGGTGCCACTGAGATGTTGCTGAGGATGTGGGAGGTACCACTACACTGCTGGGGGCAGGGCTACTTTGTGTACCAGAGAAAATGTCTCCCTCCTGTTCACCTTCCACCGCGATCATATCTTCTTCTACTTCTTCATCCCCACCAACAGCAATGGGTGCAGTTTTACCTTTTTGTGTGCTAAGTAGGTGCGCCTCCCACTGGATCATGTGGTGTTTTTTCAGATGGGTTGTTTGGCCTCCGGTACCATAGTTTGTACCAAGCTTACCCCGACTAACACTTTGTCAACAAATTGAGCATATAGCAACGTTCTCCTCCTTACTGCTAACCGAAAAGAAGTCCCAAACTGGGGAGGTGTACTTTCTTGCGCTGCTGGAGGTGCCACTTGCAATGCCGGATAAACTGGAGGGTATGCCTGCAATTTGACTCTGTGCAGTACCACCACTACCTACTGAGGTGGTGGTTGTGCTGGATGTAGGTCCCTGCCGGGCCTTTGCAAATGCAAGTATGGAAGCTGGAGGTGGTGTTGGTGCTACCTGTGTTGGTGGTATCCGTGCCACATCCCTCACAGCAATTTGGGATGGGGTAATAATAATGTCGGTCTCCATCTCCACTGGGGCGGGAGTGATCTTCATGATGACTGGCTCATCATCATCCTCCTCTTCTACATCTTCCTCCACAACTCTAAGGCTTTCTGGAACCTTCCTTTTCCTTAGCCTTGTCGCGTGGCGTGCCTCACTCTCAGACTCAGCTGGTGGGTTCCAAGTAGTATCTAGATCATCAGAAGGGGGGCTTGAAGAAGAAGTTGATGGACTAACCCTCCTTTTCCTTGCTGGGGATCTGGAAGACAATGGATCTTCTGAAAGAGTTGCTTGCTCTTCTTCCTCTGCAGGAAGCTCGATTTCCTGAACTGCCCCTACTTCGGGAGGAACAACTACTATTGTGGGCTGTTGTTGCGGCTGCTGTTCCGGCTGCTGTTCCACTTCCGGCTGCTGTTGCGGCTGCTGTTCCGGCTGCTGTTCCACTTCCGGCTGCTATTCCGGCTGCTGTTCTGGCTGCTGTTCCGGCTGTTGTTGCCCACTTATCTGCCTGTGTTGATTGTGTACTACTTTGCGATAATGATATTTCAACATCACTGCTCGTTGGTGTTTGCACAAGTAGACTGGCTACCTCTGCGACACTCATGGGCTTGGGCCTAGGTTCGTGAGGTGGGCCCGCTGATGCAGAGGTGCTGCTCCCAGCTTGGTCCCCGGACACCGCTGATGCAGGCGTAAATTTTGTTTCCCAAAAAACATCGTGGGCGGCACACCAGTCTTGGTAAGTGGCAGTGCCACTTCCTTTTTCTGTTCCTTCTTCTCATTGGCAACTTTCTTGGTACTGAAGGACCTGGTACATTTCTTTGGGGCCATCTTCTTCTTCCGATGTCAGCAGGATGCAGGTGCACAAGTTGCAGAGATGTCTGTGGTCACACGTCACGTGACGTCGTGCGCAGCAGGAATTCTGTCTGGCAGTACAACAGGTGATGATGACACCTACTCCTCAGTCTTTTTGTGCACCTAAAAGCAGAGAAGCCAGGAGAACATCAGTGAAATGTTGCATTTGTTGTTGTGGTTCAGTTACTACTAGTAGAAACAAATATAATATATAACTTAGTGTTTGGTGATCACACATGTTAGTGTTATATTATTACATTTTATTAACTCAGTTTAAGTTATAAAAAAAAAACATAACAGTGTAGCCATTTGTGAGACTTTGACAACAAGGACTTTCATGGTATACTGTGTACACTCAGGAAGGATAGGAAAGAAGAAGAACTAAAACAAAAATACAAATGTGGAACCTGTTTGGCATTAATTTGCGCATCACGTCATTCAGGGAGCTGCAGCTGGCAAAGGGGATGTAAGCATTAAGCCGAGAGGAACAAAAAGGAAAGACATGCAGGCCTATATCAATGGCAAAAGCAGCACATTAGTACTAAACTACCACCACAAAATGGGTGGCCACCAGCCACATGGTCACTCACAGTCACAACAAGCATAAGGCCTGGAAAACAATGAACTCAAGCAGGCCTACAGTGGCCAGGCAAAGGAGGCATGCTAAACACAGCTTTAATGCAAAAGTGCAAAAATGAAAATCCACAGGGCTAAACAAGGTTTGCAAGTTACACAACAACCACACCACACACACATCCAACAAAGGCATTTATTTAACACACACCAAAAAACAGAAATTTCCCCCAAAAAAACACATTTTTCAATTCAATCCAATGCCATCCATGCCCTAAATGATGTTTAAATTCAACAGACACCACAGAAACAGTTGTTACATGCACCCATGAGTATCTCTGGGCCTACTGGCTGAAAGGCCTATTGGCAGACTAGGCCACAAGCTTGCAGGCCTATGGCAAAAGCCCACTGGCTGGCTCCACAAATTGGCCACCAGCCACATGGCCAGCACACCCACAGCAACAAGAAAGGGAAGACAGACAATGCAGGCCTATGGCAAAAGCACACTGCCTGGCTTCAAAATGGCCGCCATCCACATGGCCAGGCCCACAACAACAAGAAGCCTAGGCCAAGAGGAACAAAGGAAAGACATGCAGGCCTATATCTATGGCAAAAGCAGCACACTACTAAACTACCACCACAAAATGGGTGGCCACCAGCCACATGGTCACTCACAGTCACAACAAGCAGGAGGCCTGGAAAACAATGAACTCAAGCAGGCCTGTAGTGGCCAGGCAAAGGAGGCATGCTAAACACAGCTTTAATGCAAAAATGCAAAAACGAAAATCCACAGGGCTAAACAAGGGTTGCAAGTTACACAACAACCACACCACACACACACACATCCAACAAAGGCATTTATTTAACACACACCAAAAAACTGAAATATCCCCCCAAAAAACACATTTTGCAATTCAATCCAATGCCATCCATGCCCTAAATGATGTTTAAATTCAACGGACACCACAGAAACAGTTGTTACATGCACCCATCAGTGTCTCTGGGCCTACTGGCTGAAAGGCCTATTGGCAGACTAGGCCACAAGCTTGCAGGCCTATGGCAAAAGCCCACTGGCTGGCTCCACAAAATGGCCGCCAGCCACATGGCCAGCCCACCCACAGCAACAAGAAAGGGAAGACAGACAATGCAGGCCTATGGCAAAAACACACTGCCTGGCTTCAAAATGGCCGCCAGCCACATGGCCAGGCCCACAACAACAAGAAGCCCAGGCCAAAAGGAACAAAGGAAACACATGCAGGCCTATATGGCAAAAGCAGCACACTTCTAAACTACCACCACAAAATGGCCACCAGCCACATGGTCACTCACAGTCACAAGTTCACAACAAGCAGGAGGCCTGGAAAACAATGAACTCAAGCAGGCCTATAGTGGCCAGGCAAAGGAGGCATGCTAAACACAGCTTTAATGCAAAAATGAAAAAACGAAAATCCACAGGGCTAAACAAGGTTTGCAAGTTACACAACAACCACACCACACACACACATCCAACAAAGGCATTTATTTAAACACACCAAAAAAGTGAAATACCCCCAAAAAAACACATTTTGCAATTAAATCCAATGCCATCCATGCCCTAAATGATGTTTAAATTCAACAGACACCACAGAAACAGTTGTTAGTTACATGCACCTACCATGAGTAGCTCTGGGCCTACTGGCTACCCACAATAACTTTTTTCTAAAAAGATGAAAAGTACAAAAATGTAGTTGCAGCAACTGCAATGCCCCCAATCAAACACCAACTTACTTGTAAAATCTCAAATCCAAAAATCCTCAAATACAAAAGTCCTCAAATCCAATGATATATGATGATGCAGCAGACACAGAGAGTGATCCTTCCAGCTCCAAATCCAAATGAAAAGTGAACAGGACATGGACAAAGCACTGGGAGGAGCCTGCTGGACAGGAACAGGAAGTTGGAGACTCTAGGGCACTTCCTTCCTCTCCAAAAAAAAGAAAAAGGACTCCTTGCACAAAAAAGTACAGCCAAATGTCAATCTGAGGAGTTTTTTTCATCCAAATCATCATTTTAGAGAAGGTTTTATGCTGCTCGAGAGATAATATTCTCCAGATTGCAAATTTTGCGTGTTCGGCATCGCGAGCTTCACCAAACTTCCACCGGAAGTCGAATGGTGCGTCCGAATGACGCGTTCGCGATCGCACACTCTTGCGGGATCGCGCGGCCGGCTAACAAAATCTCGTGGCGCACGCGAACGGATAGGAAAACTCATCGGCGAACGCAGGGATCCCGGTAAGTCGCTACCGTGCGCGCGAAAACGCATTTTGAAAGCGGAACGTGGAGTTGCCGAAAATCCACAAACTACGCAAACGGAGCGGATTTTTACTCCCAGGGTTAGTAGAGACCAGTACATTAACATGTGTTGGGAACCATTTTGATCATAGCTTATTCAAAAGCAGTTACACTCGTGGACTAAAATGGGTGAGAGAGCAGATTAAAGCGGGTCAAGGGGCCACAGAGTGAAGAGAGCGCTCTCAAACTTTGGGGTCTGCAATAACACGGGAAACAAATATTGCGGTGAGAAGAAGGTAGACGCGGATCGAGGGAAATTTTGGCCGCCATTTTAAAGTCAAATGCAAAAGAAACAATTGATGGACGGAATGCTGGACAATGCAAACATTCACCCCCAGTCACAAGGATCTGGGTTAAATCCATCATTCTTTTGCGAGTGGGACGGGTATGCCCAGACGTGGGTCCCGTGCTCTCCATGCCACTGAAGTCAAGCTATCCTGGCTGATGAGGGCTGAAAGCCCGAAACCGGTCCTAGGATGCTTGTTTCCAGTCCAGGGAGGACCTGGCCTGGCAGTTCGGGCTAGACTGTTCCCATTGGATGCAGGGTCAAGACTGATTTGCATATGGCTGGGTCCAAACTGGAATGGCATGGTGAGCAAAAAAACTGTGGATTTAGGCCCACATCTCTGTACTGGGGTGAATGTATGACATTGTTCTACATTCTGTCCATCAATTGTTCTTTTTGCATTTGTCACCCCGAGTGGTACGGGTATGCCCAGACGTGGGTCCCATGCTCTCTATGCCACTGGAATCAAGCTATCCTGGCTGTTGAGAGCTGAAAGCCCGAAACCGGTCCTAGGATGCTTGTTTCCAGTCCAGGGAGGACATGGCCTGGCAGTTCGGGCTGGACTGTTCCCATTGGGCGAAGGGTCAAGCCTGATTTGCATATGGCTGGGTCCAAACTGGAATGGCATGGTGAGCAAAAAAATGATGGATTTAGGCCCAGATCTCTGTACACGGGTAAATGTATGACATTGTTCTGCATTCTGTCCATCAATTGTTCTTTTTGCATTTGTCACCCCGAGTGGGACGGGTATGCCCAGACGTGGGTCCCGTGCTCTCCATGCCACTGGAGTCAAGCTTTCCTGGCTGATGAGGGCTGAAATCCCGAAACCGGTCCTAGGATGCTTGTTTCCAGTCCAGGGAGGACCTGGCCTGGCAGTTCGGGCTGGACTGTTCCCATTGGGCGCAGGGTCAAGACTGATTTGCATATGGCTGGGTCCAAACTGGAATGGCATGGTGAGCAAAAAAACGATGGATTTAGGCCCAGATATCTGTACTGGGGTGAATGTATGACATTGTTCTGCATTCTGTCCATCAATTGTTCTTTTTGCATTTGTCACCCCGAGTGGGACGGGTATGCCCAGACGTGGGTCTCGTGCTCTCCATGCCACTGAAGTCAAGCTATCCTGGCTGATGAGGGCTGAAAGCCCGAAACCGGTCCTAGGATGCTTGTTTCCAGTCCAGGGAGGACCTGGCCTGGCAGTTCAGGCTGGACTGTTCCCATTGGGCGCAGGGTCAAGACTTATTTGCATATGGCTGGGTCCAAACTGGAATTTGCTTGGTGAGCAAAAAAACGATGGATTTATGCCCAGATATCTGTACTGGGGTGAATGTATGACATTGTTCTGCATTCTGTCCATCAATTGTTCTTTTTGCATTTGTCACCCCGAGTGGGATGGGTATGCCCAGACGTGGGTCCCGTGCTCTCCATGCCACTGGAGTCAAGCTATCCTGGCTGATGAGGGCTGAAAGCCCGAAACTGGTCCTAGGATGCTTGTTTCCAGTCCAGGGAGGACCTGGCCTGGCAGTTCGGGCTGGACTGTTCCCATTGGGCGCCTGGTCAAGACTGATTTGCATATGGCTGGGTCCAAACAGGAATGGCATGGTGAGCAAAAAAACGATGGATTTAGGCCCAGATCTCTGTACTGGGGTGAATGTATGACATTGTTCTGCATTCTGTCCATCATTTGTTCTTTTTGCCATTTTAAAGTCAGGCAGTTACCGGCAGTATCTCCGGAGCAGTCGCCGCAAGGGGCGAAAAACAGCGCAGCGAAGGTAAAGCCAAAAGGGGTACCTTGATCAGAGGGTCATAAATTGCTTTCTTCAGCAAGAATCAGCCGTACAGTGAAGAGAACAGAAGAAGCTCACGGCGCTGTGATCGGGAGCGTCGGCCATATTGGAGCTGAAGCGATGATCAAAAACGGTACTTTTCGGCTCGAAATTATGCCTTGGTAAGAGTGATTTGTCGGCTTGAGTGTCTCCTCCTTCAGGGCTCAATGGAGTTTGCACAATCTGCTCCTTGCTAGACCGGGCAGCTCAAATACCACCCCCGTTGTGGCTCCGGAGAGAGGGCAGTTGGAAGAGACTCTTCCGAGGATAGGGACCAGAGCTTGGACGACAGTGGAGGGGTCAGTCGTTGCTCAAGTGCGCAACCGATGAGGTGAGCAGGTTCTCTGGATTCAGTATGGTGTCGGTGGCATCGGTGGGGGCAGGTCAGGGAGGGATATTCCAAAGAATTGATGCCGCAGCCCTGGAGCTCCCGTTCAGGGCTCCGTTCCGCCGGCCATCTTGGTGATGGTGATCTTATCCTTCCGAGCTGTGTCTCTCAGAAGCTTGATTATAAAGGACTTCATATCTGTACCCTCCTCCACTTCCGGGACATTTAAGAATCTTAAGTTGTTCCTCCTGGAGTGGTTTTCAACCCTCTCAGTTTCATCTCTTAGCGCTTTATTTTGTTTGGATTGAGATCTCGGAGGTGTTTTTCTCAACAACCCGCTTTATTGATCCTATCTGCTCTTTCAATGATTTAGTACGGGTGGCAACCGCGTCCAGCTTCTGCGCTAACTCCGAACATGAGGCTTTGATACTCCCATGATTAGCCTCTGAGACCATGAACCTATTTTTCATTTCTTCTTTTAACCCTAAAAGAATACCCGCCAATGAGTCTTCCGCCTTTTCCCTGGGGATTTCTACCCCGGCCTTACTTGCTTGGTCTTTGAGTGGCACATCCTCTTCCGGCCCCAGTTCTCCATTTGATGCCAGTGCTACAAACCTATTACTAGTGGGGACAGGGGCACCCCTTAAATCAGAGGCCCCTGGAGACCATAAATCCCCTGATGGCCGAGCTAAAGCCCGAGGATCCACTGTGTCCGGGTCCCTATTAGGCAAAGCTACTTCACACAACTCCATCCCAGTAGAGTACAAAGAGGTACCCCTTTTTCCCTCTCTACACGTTGAACATCAGGTAGAACTCAAACACAAAGATTTGAGGGAGGGGGTAATTTTGCCTCCATATGCCTACCCCCTGTTTCAGAGCATTCCTCTGGGCCTCCTCCTTCACATTGAGCCACCTGAAGTCCCCCAGGGACTGTGAATGTGGAGGTCCCTCTGTGGGCATCTGTAATGTAACAGCTTGTTCAAGCAGAGGCGAGCCCCAGCCAGGAGCCTGACTTGTGCTGGCTCTGCCTGATGTAGTATCCGGCTGGATACAGTCTAGTGTTTCCCCCTATGTTGTAACCTACACTGTACACCCACCCACCACAGGCGTCACCAGTCAGGTGACCCTGTTAATAAAGGGGGCCGGGCGCATGTGCCCTGGGCTCATTCCAGTACCGAACTAGCTGTGTCTGCGTCTGTGTGTTCATCACCATGGGGGCCTAGGGCCCAACTTTACACTGGCGACGAGGAGGCTGTGCCCGTGCGTGCAGCAGCCCAGCAGCAGATGGGAAAAAGGGGAAGAGAGCTGCCCGTGTTGAGGGCACCCCAGAAGCCGGCGTGGAACGCGCCCGAAAGTCGCAGGGTGAAGGCGAGGTGACCGGGAGCCCACCCCGCACCTCGTGTGCCTGCAGGACACCTGCCTCCGTGCAGAGGCGCCCGATAGCCCGCGGGGCGTGTGAGATAAGCCCCGGGCCGGCACAATGGAAGAAGGTGACCGGGAGCCCACCCCGCACCTCATGTGCATGTTTGAATCTGCCCCCCTGCGTGAAAGAGCCGTGGGGGAGAAGAGCGAGCCGATCGGAGCCCACCCGCATCGGCCGCGACGACCCGCCAGGCAGGCGGCGAGCCCGGTGAGTGAGCATGGGGCCGTGGCACGCCGAGAAGAGTGACCCTGAACAGCGGGAGGTCGAGAGCCCACCCCGCCTCTGAAGAGTCTGCTGCCGAGCTATCCGGCATGAAGAGAGGCCCGGGATGGCGGTGATGTAGCGCCGGACTGCCAGGAGGTCAGCCACCGCCGCAGACTGCATGAAGTGAGTGGCGAGTGGGTAGAAGGTGAGCCCGTAAAATAAGGGGGCAGTGAAGTGAGCCCGCTGTGAGGAAGACAGAGAGTGGAGTAGCTACCCACTCCTCCGCACCCTGCAGGGAAGAACAAACTGTGCCCAATGCCCCTAAGGAATGGAGCAGCCCCGGGAGCAGCGTGACCCACCCCGTGCAGCGTGTGAGGTGTGAGGCTGCGGCGGTGGGGTGGAGGAGAAAGCGTGTGGCCCGTGACCGATCGAAGCAGCGCCAGCACCCCCCCTGCGCAGCCCGTGAAAAGAAAAGGCCTGCTGCGAGGGGCGGGAAGGTTTTAAAAGTGACTCACAGTGTTGAAGCGGAGTCCTCCGGTGGTGTCCAACTAACGCGCATCGTGCCCCCCTGCATGGCCCGGGAGGAATGAACATAGTCAAACACTCACCGCAAGGGAAAAGGAAAGTCCTGCTGCAGAGCGGGAGTCCAGCAAGGGTGATTTGGAGGCAGCCGGTGTGCTTTAGACACGACTCCCTTGGAGCAGCTGAGCGTGGGCTGGCGGGCTGCCCTGATCTCTCCCCGGCACCCAAGCCAAGCTGAGGGGATCGGGAGGCCCGTGGCAGGCCTACAAGAGACCGGTGCACGGCCAGAATGAGAGTGCACGAAGCACGAAGCACGCAGCATGAAGGAAGCTGCCGGGGCCGTTAAAGGAAAGCAACAGTGCCATCTAGTGGCCGTTTTGCGCCACTGCAGTTAGACATGAAAAGGCCTATAGTGGAAGGACAAAGCCTGCAGCAAAGAGTACCCGGTTGCTGCAGCCTGCAAGCAGTGCCAAGGACAGAAGAAGCTCTTACTAGGAAAAATAAATAAAACAAAGTAAAGATGCACATATGGATTGCAACCTGAAAGGTGCCAGGGAAGAGGTCTCTCCATGTGTTTTTGGCTAGGAAAAGTGCCAAGGAAATACCAGCAGCAGAGCAGGACCGGCTGTTTGCAGCACAACATGATTGAAGGACAAAGAGCACTAGCAGAAAGGAACCCTGAAAGCAACACTGCATCCACCCCAGCGAGGAGTGTGCAGGACACTGGCAAGTAAGGAACACTGGACAGTGAGGACTGCCAAGTGCACAAAGTGAGTGCACAGTAAAGCTGCCATGCCTGAGTGGTGCCAAGCCACGACACAGCGTTGAGATGCGGTGACACCTACTGGCCAGGGGAGGTCATCGCAGAAGAAAAGGCAATCAGAGATGGAGACACTCAAGCGGCAGGAGCAGCATGGAACACCAGCATCAAGCCCGGAGATCAGAGGGGGTGCGACGGGTGCAGCATGCGCCCAGTGGCAGAACCAAGCCACCGCAAGAAGAGCACAGCATGCGCCCAGTGGCAGAACCAAGCCACCGCAAGAAGAGCGCAGCATACGCGCCAAGTGGCGAAACGACGCCACTGCAAGAAGAGCACAGCATGCGCCCAGTGGCAGAACCAAGCCACCGCAAGAAGAGCGCAGCATACGCGCCAAGTGGCGAAACGACGCCACCGCAAGAAGAGCGCAGCATACGCGCCACGTGGCGGAACAACGCCATCGCAAGAAGAAGCGCGCAGCATACGCGCCAAGTGGCGAAATGACGCCACCGCAAGAAGAGCGCAGCATACGCGCCACGTGGCGGAACGACGCCATCGCAAGAAGAAGCGCGCAGCATACGCGCCAAGTGGCGGAACGGCGCCACCGCAAGAAGAGCGCAGCATACGCACCAAGTGGCGGAACGACGCTACCGCAAGAAGAAGAGCGCAGCATACGCGCCAAGTGGCAGAAGGACGCCACCACAAGAAAAAGTGGCACAGAAGAGGTACCGCAAACAGTACCAGAAGGACGCCACGAAAGTCAGAGACCCAGGAAGAGGTCAGGAGTCAATGACCGACTCAGAGGTCCAACAAGGAGGAGGACCGCGAAGAGGACCAAGATGAGGTCCGAAGAGAAGGACGACAAGTTTTGAATGGAAGTCAGAAGTGAGCGAACGAAAGAAGGCCGCGATGACAGGTCCAGTCTCAGAGTGAAGTGAGAGCGGTGTCCTAGGGGTAGGACCAGAACGGAGAGCCACGGGTGGAGTGCACGCCACCCGGGGAGGCCCAGTTAAGGCAGAAAAGAAGAGGAGACCGGACGGTGTCGCGAGGGAGAAGAGAGTGGCAGGACCCCGCTCTGCAAAGGAAGAAAGAGCAGTGGCACAACGCCACCAGGCAGACAAACACCACAGGCATGCCGGAGGAAAAGGAACAGGGCGTCAGCACAGAGAACTAGTGCCGTCAGCAAGGGGAAGACACGAACGGCAAACTACCTCTAGCCCACTCACGCCACAAGGCCGCCGAACACAAGAAGATCACAGCCTGTCTGCCCACTAAAGAAAACTAACATGTTATCACCATCCAGGTGCATCACCACCAAGGAGCATCGCACCACCCGAGGGAATCCACACATGCCCCACACCACCGGAAGTCAACGAGGCGAGCCACCCAGAAACCTTCTGTGCACCCCGTCAACCTACAGCCTGCCGAAGTCGAGCACAACCGGCCATTGGAAGATCCGCCTTTGGGGACTACACAAGACTGGGCCGTGGCCCTGTTGGGTGTTCCGCAGCGACCCCTAAGCGTGGCCTATGCAAAAGCCCGCACAGCCCACGCGGTCACGTGACAGTCCAGGGGACAAGGGCCTCGACGGAGTTTCCGTGCTATGGAAGTCCGAACAGGAGAGATGCGTCGGCACCAGCTCCACGTCAGGCGTGGGAAGTAGGGAGGCCACGGTTGAAGACTGGGTACGAACAAGATCATCAGAGGAAGGCGCAGAACCCAAGTCCAGACGGCGAGGATGCCCAGACGGAGACACCACCACCGAAGGCTACATGAGCGACTAGGCTGTGAGTCCGTTGGCAGTTCCGCAGCGACGCCTTCGCGCGGCTCACACGAAGCCCCGCACGGTCCACACGGTCCCATGGCAGCTAGCGAGAAAAAAGCTCCAGTGAGAGAGGAGTGCCCTCCAAGAGGCTCCAGTGAGAGAGGAGTCCGGCCGAAAGAGGCAAGTCGGACGTCGCTCAAAAGTCAGGGGCAAGGAAGGCCATCGAGTATGCCACCTCCAAAGGAAGGCCTCACTCCCAAAGATCATCTCCACCAGCTACAGGTTCTGACATCAACCAAAGCTTGAGGGCCGAGAGATCCTCCAGAGTGGATTTCGCCACAGTTCCAGATGCACCGACACTGAAACTTTGTACATAAACTGTGACACCGCGAGATCAGGCCGGTCCACAAGAACATCGTCGAAGCAGAAGAAGACATCTTGACCCCGCGGTCCGAAGGTCCAGCGTCGGCTGGCGGACGGCCTGAACATCATCGTTTGTTCCATAGGCTTTGTTTTGTTTTATTACAGGTTGGACTCCTGTTTGTTATTTTTACCAAAGTTTGGGAGGGATGTAGTATCCGGCTGGATACAGTCTAGTGTTTCCCCCTATGTTGTAACCTACACTGTACACCCACCCACCACAGGCATCACCAGTCAGGTGACCCTGTTAATAAAGGGGGCCGGGCGCATGTGCCCTGGGCTCATTCCAGTACCGAACTAGCTGTGTCTGCGTCTGTGTGTTCATCACCATGGGGGCCTAGGGCCCAACTTTACACCCACCACACGCGCACCAGCAGATCTGCAGCGTCGGAGCCTTCTTTCTGCCTCCTCCCACTGAATACCGTGGGATGACCTCGTTGCAGTCTGAGGGCTGACTAGCTTGTCAGACACCCCCCAAGAGGCCTCATTAAGCTGGGTACCCAGTGCGACGCCCAGGTAAGTGCTGAGAGCTGAGTCAAGACCGAGCTGCGGGATCAGCCGCAGAGCGCCAGCAGCTGCTCAGCATCCAGCCGCCATGTTCCCCATCATCATGCGCTGATGCTATGCCCTCTGTTATTATTCAGACTTCTCAGCAATCTGGGACTCCCCGGGCACCCCGGAGTGTCTGAAGGACGGGCTGAGAGCTCCCATGCGGGGGCAGGGATTAAGGTTTGGGGGGAGCTAGTAACAACACAGGGTATTCTCCCTTAGGAAGTTTTAGCAGCTAAGACCTATAACTACCTTTACAGATTTAAATATATTCAGCTGTCTTCTGGGTATGCGGCCAATTCAGAGGAGATAGGTGGAGTGTGGGAGTTCAAGTCAGAATAGCAGGATGGAGCTCCAAAGGCTAAAGAGGTGGCTCAGTGGTATTGGAGGCTGCATGACACTGAGGATAGAAAATTGAAGGTTCCGTACTCAGTCTGGGAAGAAGGTATGCATGGGACTGAGACATCAAACATTTGAGAAAGATCTTTAAAATTACTTTATTCGGTGGTTAAGCCTGCCAACCTGAAACGTAATCATTTCTTCACTAATAATAGAGTGTATTGGACTCCTAAAAAGATAGTGAAGTTTGTACAGGAACCAAAGGTGTGGCCTTTTAAAAGCAGATGACCTACATGTTTTTTTCACATGCCCAGAGACGGAAACATTCTGGCGGGACGTTGAGGATGTGGTTGGGGATCCACATCCTCATGTTGAGGATGTGGTTGGGGATATCTTCGGGACGAATATATTCTTGAGCCCAACTTTGATCTTAACGGGGGTGGACATCTCTCCCAGGAAATTGCAGTCTGGCCACAGCAGGCTTTGCTCTTTTATCTGATGCTGATGGCTAGGAGGGAGATTTGTAAAAGATGGGCAGACCCGATACCCCCCAAGGGTGGGGGACTGGCTTCAAGCAGTCAGCTATAATTATCAAATGGATATGGTCTGTATACCTGGAGGGGTTAAGGAAAAAAAATCTGGGCTGATTACCAAAGGTGGGGCGATATGTGGGTTGAATAAGCAATCTAATGAGCAGTCCCATGATTACACCTGGGCACAGCCATAAACCAGGGGTCTGGTCTAGGCTGAGTGGCATGGGCCAGTGATTGTATGCAACAGGCTAAGGACCAGAAAGTGTCTACAGAAGGCGAATGACGTTGCAGTAATGGTGATATGAAGGACTTAAAAAAAAAAAAGAATCATAGTTACAACTGAAGCAGAAATACAGCACTTTTTCTATACAAAAGTTTTGCCAGGTAAATCAAGTTATAATCTGTGCAGGGAAATACCACAACAGTCCAGTTTTGCAGCTCTTACTGGGGGAAAAAAATATTACCCTCCAATCCGAGGTACAGAACTTAGAATGTGGGATACTACAACTGGAAATAATCACACCTTGCCGTAATATTATTTTTGGGATGTTGTATTAACTTCCAATTTATTGGCGCATATGTAGTATGACCCTTTGTCTCTTAGATCAATTTGAATTGAGTTATGCTGTGTCTAGAATTCACCATCACCTTCAGAGGTTTACTTCTTTTATTTGTTTAATTATATTACTATTTTCTTTCTGGACAAACAATTAAAAAATGTGCTGGGGCTTACTTGGAGATCCGACTATAATGAACAGCTGATTGTATGTACTGTAGGAAATAAGCAAAATGTGAATCATTTTTAATTTGCACAAGTGTCAGGCAATGTTAACCAGCCTGGAACTGACATTTGCACTAATCAACAGGTTCAACGTTTTTTTTGGCTCTGGTCAGGAGGTACAAAGCCATTTTAAGGTCTAACCTACCAGGCAATGCAAGCTGTTTGGTTGTGAAAGACGTATTATGAATTTACAGTGGACTTGCATCCCGCCCATTGCTTACCATTAGTTGGCTTTATGGTCACTCTCATTTGCTTGCTTCTAATTTGAAGCCTTGCCTTCCTCTTTTGATTTCCCTCCAGTGCAGCATAGCCTTTTTATAATCGTTTTTATTGGCTAACTTATTTCCTTCCACTGTTCACATTTAAGGAACTACTTTTTTCATTCAGTGCTCCATAAAAGTGTATGTGTTTGCTAGCTCTCTCTTAATTGTGCTGCTTCATGCCACAAGTAACCCCATCATGAAACGTTGCTCCCCACCCCTCCCAGCATGTTTGTAAAAGTACAGCAACAAGGCTATTTTTGCTGGGGTTTAGCTGGAATTCAGAATTGAATGGTTATTTGTTTTTTCTGCATACTACATATTGCATGAAAGCACAAACTTTGACACACAGAGGCTTTCATGGCACAGTGGGAAGCACATCTACTGCACTCGCTCACCTGGAGTGTGACGCAATAGTTTTACTAATCATGCCACTTCTCCTGGAGGCCCATGAATCTGCCACCTGGGCAATTGCAGAAGGCCAAATGACTGAATCCTGGAAAAAGTAAATTAGGCATTAGTACATTTCCCTTTACATTCTAACATTTCTGTATTCTTTTGAAATGTAGAGAGTTTCCCGCACGAATAATATTCAAAAAATAAACACCATTATAAAAAAAATTAAAAACTGATTACAGAATAGTGTTTTGAGATATCGTAGGATATGTATTTATTTTTCCGCTAGTATCCTGTTTTTTTCTTTCATTTACTTTTCTTGATCAATGCTTTACAGACAAACATTGGCAAAGCCAGCAGCTCGGCCCTTGCAGTATGAAGACAAGACCTATTGGAAATGCCATTTTCTTGTGTGCATTAGTGCAAACATTTACTGCGAAATTGTAAAACGAGTGTCACCCTGCCAGGGACCAAAGTAAAACTGCGTGACACAAAGGCATCTGGCCTAAGGTTTCTCATTCATTCTGCTGCTCGTTTCCAATACAGCGAGATTCATAGGAAGGAAATAATCATTACACTAGACGGATTACGACCCATGGGAGAAAGAGAAGAACAGTAGAAAGACTTAATATAAATGAATTGATTTCTTGAGCACGCACAGTGCAGACAGAGAAGGAAGTCACTAATAGGAAGCTTCTGGTAACCTTAGTGCATGGGGAGAGAAAAATTAAGAAGTATGTAGGGAGGTTAAAGTTGCTTGTAGCGAAAGGAAGAGCACATTAACTGGAAACAGTAGAGCAGGACGTCTTTAACAAGGGAGCATGAACAGTGCTCCAAGTGGGAAGACTGCGTGCCCTCAAGCTTCATCCTGTAAGAAGTAAGAACATAAACGCAACTGAAACAAGAGTGCTAAGAAACCATTTGAATAAGGCGACTGATGTGATTTTTGTTTAACATCTTCCACAGAAGAATGAACCGGGAGCAAACAAAAAGCATATGCTGATGTCTCATAGACTTTTGGCTAAAATCTTAAAAAAGGAAGCACCCACAGAGTGAACCACAGTTGTGACATCTGAATTGTTTAAAAAAGCACATTTTCAGTTTCCACCTGGTAATGGAAGAATATGTTTTTACACATTTCCCAATGGCCGTGATGTACACTAGAAGCTTGTGAGGCTGTCTGGGGAGTAGAAGAGGAGAGAGAAAAGAGAAATATCAAAGCTGATTCATTCACCATACTGCTGCTTACCAGTCATGAATATTAGCTGTGACTGGGCAGATGCTTCACTATATTGTCTTGCTGTGTTATAGTTATGGATGGGAAAAGTTGTATTTTTGGCTCTCATTACACAAATATTTATTTTGAGACCTATATGTTTAATGTGCGCTACGTGAGGGCTGGAGTCTGAGTGCAAACTTGGACTTTCGCACTGCTCTTTGTGAGACCCTATTTTCACCATTTGACCGCAACCATAAATTATCATCCATACCATTTCCTCACAATCATCTGCTTTCGTAGTTATATACGTCATCACAGCGCACGTGGCAGACATCTGCTTTCACAGTTCACGTGAGACATTTTTGCTCAAAGTAACTCTCCCGTGGAAAAAAGCAACACGGTTGCGAGAGTACAAGGAAACCAGGAATTGTGCAAGGTACAGTAACCCAATAATCAGAATCTGATTGTTATTGCACTTGAGTAATAAAAACATACACATGATAAGTTAAAGTGAAACAAACTACTGATGTAATCCAAAAGAAGTCCACAGGTAGCCATGAAGTAGGTTGTAGGTAAGAGGTTTATTAAGCTTAGTTACAGGATGGTAAGTATGATAATAGGTTCAGTAGTTTAGCCCCACCAGGAGCAGCATCCTTGCTGCTCAGCCCACACACTCCAACTGTCTCTCTCTCCACCACACCAGGCATTCCAGCATTTCACTACCTCATCAGGCATTCTAACATTCCACACACATCACATTCATTCTGGCTGAGCAGCAGGGAACAGGTAGCTAAGGGTAAGGATGCAAAGCAACAATACACGTTACAACACATCTCCTTCCCTTAGGGAAAACAATTAATAAATGATATTACTACAATGTACAATGGAAGTACACACCATTGGATACCAACATTACAAAAGAGACATATACAATTTACAAATAACCACTGAAATTTTAAAGAACTCAGGATAGGAGAATATCCACATTCCCAAAATACTGAATAAATTGAAATTACATCACTGTAATATTATGCAGGACTTGGAGAATGGAGGATACCGCTGAGGTGTAACTCCCTCATCACTCACCCCCTTCTTCACACCACATATAGCACACCTGACCGAACCAGAAATCTCAGGCGGAACAACAGCACAGGGTACATGACCCTTCAACGCTCACCTTAGGTTAAACCAGTACAGGGTACAATGACCCCCTCAACGCACACCTAGGTAAAATAACAACACAGGGTACACGACCCTTTGATGCACCCCTAGGTAAAACAACAGCACAGGGTACACAAACCCTCAACACACCTCTAGGTAAAACACAGTACAGGGTACACGACCCCTCAATGTACCCCTAGGTAAAACACCAGCACAGGGTACGCGACCCTTCAACGCACCCCTAGGCGAAACAACTATGCAGGGTACACGACCCATCAACGCAACAGAATTACACAAAGGCAAAGCCACACACATTATGGGACCAGACACCCAAGCATCGCACAACACACAAAGGCTAGAAATTAAAGATAACCTCACAGCATACATAGTTTGACACAGAATCAGCACACAACAGAAAAATATCAATGGCAAGTAATAGCAAATACCAAGGAGGCCGCACTAAGAATCATATCATAGGAAGGGAGCAGTATTCATGTGTGACTGTAGTGAGATTACAAAGCAAATTGTTCAGAATCATCATACGTTTCAGCCCAGAATGCATGAACTGGCCATATATTCATGGATGTGGGGAAAATTAATGTAATATTACTCATGGGTAATCACATTTTGTTTACTTTTCGCCAGTAACTTTAACAAATACCAGTCCTAGCAATGCACCTTATTTATTTACATCAAGCACCCCCTCATCTTAGAGAAAAATGTATTGCTCACAAAACGTCTAAAACACTGAAAATAAAACATTGAAAAGATGGTGTTGATGTTTTGCATTTTAAATATTTTTTATTATAAAAATATACATAGTTACTTGGGGCAAATTCTAAATTGTTTTACTCCTCCTAACAGTGCTGAGAGAAGTGACTAAGCAAAGTAAAAACTTAAATCGTAAATAACACAAAAAATAAAAAACAACATTGATATTATAAGTTATTTCAAAGCACATGTCCATTAAAAACAATTGGGGGTGGGGTTTAAGGGCAGGGCTAAGGGTTAATGATTAGCAGGATTAGCAGTTGTTGACAGGTGCTGCCCATAGGCAGGAAACTTTACAAAATGTATGAATTTTTCTACATGTGTGTAAGAAATTGGATCACAGGTTGGGGGGTGGTGAAACCCTACTCAAGCAGCAGCCACAATCCTTGCCAGGGTGAAGTCACAAGTAAACCCCAAATTAACCTATGCTCAACCCTCTGGTAGCTTCACACAGAGCAGTCAGGCTTAACTTAGAGGCAACGTGTAAAGTATTTATGCAGCACTTTAAACAGCAATAAAGTGAAAACACAACACAAGAAAAGTCCCACACCAATTTAGAACAAGCATTTGCAATGCAATAGGTCTCGCATTTGCGAAAGTTTGAGCTATTGGCATTGTAAATGACAATGCCTTTTATTTATGTGTTTTGAAAACCTGCAATTGGTGTGTAAACATTCACTTGGTACTTACAGTCCTTGCTTATGAGAAGCAAGGCTGGCAGTAAAAGAGGCGCAGTTGCTGCCAGCCTTGTTTCTAGTAATGCGAGACCTATTGAATTGCAAATTCTTTTTGGCAGCAGTATTAAGAAGCATTTGCAATGCAATAGGTCTCACATTTCTAAAAGTTAGACCTATTGGCGTTGTAAATGCTAATGGTTTTTATTTAGGTTATTTTGTTTGCCGGGGTGGAGGGACTTGGCTTCCGAGACTGTATGTGTGTTCCATGTGTGGCTAGTGAGTGCATGGGGTATGGCAGTGTGCTATACAAACACTTTAACTCATTTACGAGGACTTATTTGACAAAATAAACACAGGTAGGGTAAAATGATGCATTTGAGTACGTGGTGGGGGTTAGGGAGAGAACGGGGTGCAGTTTGTCCCACATTACAACACAATAAAAGCTCAACCGAATCAGTGCGATTTAATTTAAAATCAAGTTGAGCAAAGAAAAATATTTGGCTTTTTATTAATACATACAACAGTCTCTGCAAACAAACCAAGGAGCATCGCTGTACAGTAGACATGTCATACTTTTATACCAGCACTGAAACCGTCAGTAAAAAAACAACGGTGCCCCCTTGAAAGGGGTATGGTCTGGGGCAATCGACTGACTGGCACGCATGTCAGAGATTTTATCTGTGAGCACCTTCTAGTACACGATTTTTAAACCCATGTTCAATGTGAAAAACAGAACGTACACAGTTCTAAAGCTGGAAGGCTCTCCATATATGTTTTCTATGGACAAATACATCTCCGAAAAAACACCTGATACTTAAAGGGCACTCCACTTCACTAGCACAACGAACCAGAAAGTTGCTTCCAGAAATATGACAAAAGCATACCAGGCGAAGAAGTGGCAAAAAAAAAAAGACGTACCTCACAGCATAACGTAACTAAATGTCCTCGAAAAAAAAAAATTGTAAGTGAAATGCACCTAAATCTGCAATCCTGCTTTGTGACAAAAAACAACTTGTGTCTACACCATCTTCTCTTATTAACTAACGAAGTAAAAGCACACAATTTACTCACCGAGTTCGGATAAACGGAACGTAGTCAGTCTATTGCTGAAATGTAATTAGTTCAAAACAAACGTGACATGCGCGTTTAAAAGGTGCTGGTTAGTCAATCGAAAACACGTGATTTGCCCACCATATGTGATGAAACTAAACAAAACACTTCGGATATATTGTACAACCCAAATATTGACAAAGCCTAAATACACTATATGTTGTAAGCGATGCGTGCAACAAATAATTAGGTTTTTAAAAATAAACAACACACAGGAATTAAATAGGAATAAAAGAATAAATACAATGACAAAACCAATGCCGCACAGACCTGGTTATTGACCCCGGTCTGGGTAGTTACGCACCTTGGACTCTGACATCAGGTGGACGGTGCGAGATACAGGGCAGCTGACTGCATATGGCAGCAGGAGAGTAAGGCACTGGAGCCGACTACAGGCGCTTCAGCCGAAGGCTACGTGGGGACCCTGAGGGAATGAGTGCAGCGGCACTGTCAGTGGGAGCACTGCCAAATGTAGGCTACGGGTCTGCCGGTGCATGGGGCTGCACTGAGGTGGGCAGTGACCATGACAGGTAAGTGCACCCGCTCTGATATTCAGCTCTGGTGTGTTAGTTATTCCTTATGTCCTCCTCTGAGCTCCTGGCTATGCAGCGTTACTGTTTTCAATCGCTGCAAGTTTCTGAGTTGGCAATATGCGCGTTAATGTCAGGCGAACTGTTTGTGGATCCCACGATGTGAGAGCCAGAGCTGGGAGTACGGCGGACCGAGTCTGCACGGCACGCCCAGCAGCTTGATGCAGCGGCAGCTGCCCGGGAGTAGAGTGGGGTGCGGCCATAGAAATAAGTAATAGGCCCTTACACGCATACACACATAAACAAGAATTTGTAAATGCATTGTGTTTGATAAAGTGATGAGGGGCCTACCACAGCGAGGCATTCCCTCCATGCTTTATGAAATGGACGGAGTCGGAGGAATTTGTAAATTGCGCTCTGCTGGCTGCTAAAGTGAGGGTCAGTCGAGCTGTGTTATACTGCAGCCTGCTGCTGTCTCCTGAGCCCCAGCTGCCTCCTTTGTAATCCTCCGCTGCGGCACCAATATATGGCATGAACAACAGCACCAGAGCTAAGTAAAAACGCCAGCACGCACTGGAATGGATTATGGTGGTGATATCAACGCGCAGTGAGAAAGCGCTTGGCATGATGGGATATGTAGTCCCTGCAACTCCTGCTATTCGGGCACTTAGAGCAGTTCAAAGGAAAAAAGGACTACATATTCCGGTATTCAGCCGAACATCCATTGCATTCCAAAAGCGGACAAAAACAGTAGTTAGGCACCGCTGCTTCCGGACTAAACGGAAGTCAGTCTCAAATAAAGAGCCTGTAAAAACCAAGCTAACACGAGCTATGGCAACGTTCAACAAATAGCAAGCGGCAGCAGAAACTACTGCCAATAGGTGGAGTTTCACCCAACACATACAGATTACTTGATGCCTCATAGAGGCAGCGCATGCGCTGCCTTATGCGAGACCTAAAAATGGAGTAGAGTTTAATAAATAATTTTCCACCAAAACGACAAACATCCAATTAGGAGAACCGGATATATGCAATTTAAAGATTTACGTGAAAATAGTGCCAAAAAGTCCAAATCTTTACTCGTGGCTATCTGGTCGTTTGAGACGGGGTGAAAGTCAAGTTCAGGGTGTGATGGAGCACTGGTTAGATGAAGGGAACCAGGTTAGTCCCACTGAAAAAGTTACCTTCAAAGGCCAGCACAACGAGTTCCGTTCATGGTGGAAAGGGCTGCAAAGTGCAGGGAGAGTGTCACTGATGGTCATCGATGTACCAAGAAGAGCAGGCTGGGCATCGCAGATGGTCGTCGCTGTAGTGCGAAGTTCCTGTCAAGTTCACGTACGGTAGTTGCTTGATGTTCGTGTTGGCAGTCACCACGAGCTGTTGATGCTGTGACACAAAGTGCGGACCTCATGCTGCCGGGCGTCGATGGTAGTTGCTGAAGCGCAAAGAGTCTGGTTCGCTGGCACTTCACGCTGGCAAGTGGCATGGGCAGCAAGAGCTTGGCACGAATAGGCCAATTCACGAAGAGCCCAAAAACTTTAGGGGAGCTCAGCTGTTGCCACACAAAGGGTCCAGGACCTAAGGGGTGTCGCTTGAGAACCTGGACCTCACTCCAGCAGAGGCCAGCAGGGCTCAGGCAGGTCCAGCAGCAGGTTAGCTGGGCAGCTGCAGGGAGCATCTGGAGCTTGTTATGTCCCTGTAGCTCAGCTGGCTGATGCTTGGAGTCACTTCAGCCTGGGATGGAGGGTGAAGGTCCAATCTTCCTTTTCAGCAAGAAGGGCAGCAGGCAGCAGAGCAGCAGAGTAGCAGGGCAGCGAGTAGCAGTCTTTCTGGCAGCAATGCACCACAGCAGTTCTTCTTCTGTAGCCTCCACAGGTCCAGGAATGTACTAAAGGGTTGGTGTTTGAGGTCCAATATTTATCCCTGGTGCCTCCTTTGAAGTGGGAGAAGCTTCTAGAGGTTTCCCTTTGAAGTGCACAGATTTCCTGCCTCCTCTGCCCTGGCTCCAGACTAACTACAGGGGGTATGCAATCCTTTGTGTGAAGGCAGGATACAGCCTATTCGGTGTAAGTGGGGCTATGCCTAACTCTGCCCTCCCATCTTGCTAGTATTGGCTCATCCAGGCACACCTAAGCTCTCTTTTGTGTGTGGCTATCTAGGAGAAATACACAAAGACAAACTGCCAACTACACAGGGTCATGTGACCAAGAAACAGGGACTGGGCAAATATAAACCACAAATAGATCCATGGGATCAGAAAAAAAAGGTGCAATCCCTAAAACCCAAACCCTGCTTTTGCAGCCATCCAGATTTTCCCTGCCCCCTAATGGAGGTTTAGCTGACATCTCCCTCATAAACCTGACTGTGTTAACTCCAAGCCTGGTACCCTTAGCTGCCGCGAATGTTTCAATAGAGACAGCTCCAAATATAGTGTTTTTATGAACCAATGGCAACTTCAGTTCCCTTGTCGGCCAACTGCCTTCCCTGATAATGCTGCAAAGGTGGTATTTGCCATTTTGTATCTTGTAGGAAATGCAGCTTCTTGGGCTTACCATTGGTCAAGGAAGATGATCCAGTCCTTTACAATTTCACAGCATTTAAGGAGAGAATGCCTAGTTTATTTGCTAAGCACACATTAATGCAGGCAATTGACAACAAGTAGCTCAATTTTCAGCAAGGTAAGTAAAGACCTTTTGACGTGCATTACAAATTTCAATCGACTGGTAGCAGACACTCTGTGCGGAACATAAGAGAAATTATATCTGTTTTAACGTAGTCTCAGTGATGATCTAAAGAATATTTTGTCCCAGATCACAGATCCACTAGAAGACTGTTCACATTTTATAGATCTTGTAGTCAAACTGGATCATTATTTGAGAGAACAAAATGGTGAAAAATCTAAGGGAGATCTCAACATGGTTTTAATACATAGAAGTGATAGGAAAGAACCAGTAGAAAAGAGAGGTACATATGAAACTGAACCAATGCAAATAGTGGGGAATTCATGAACCCCTTTCCAGTAAAGGATAAAAAACTGAAATTGAATCTATGGCTCTATTGTGGTAAAGGTGGGCATTTTGCTTGAGAGTGCCCCGCAAAACCAAATCTCACTAATAAATGTGTAGCTCTCACAGACTCTTCTGTCCCTTTGATGGAAAACTAGAGGACTTGAAGAGGGAGGGGATTGACTCTTTGAGTGCTCCGGCATATGAGATCTCCAAATATCTGGCTAACACTCTGACGTGGATTCCTAAGCACTTCATTATTACATTGACTTTATTAGTTTCCAAGCAACTTAGAAAAGCTATGCCCATCCTATTGGACTCTCGGGCCACACATAACATTTTGGAAAATACCCTGGCCAAGACTTTGGGCATTCCTTTATCCAAAATAGGTAAACGGAATCCATGAAAGCAGTGGTTGGCTCAAAGCTGTCATCCAATCTGATAACTAATCACTCAGGAGATGTCATCTTGGTTTGTGATCATAGACATTCTGAGATTATACAACTTGACTTAAATCACACCCTTATTTATGAAGCCATCTTAGGAGTTCCCTGGCTCCCACCACAGAACCCATGTATTGACTAGGCCTGAGCGGTGAACTCCACTCTGTTCGCAGAGTTTGCAGAGTTTTCCACAATCCGCGCACCACGGGGCATGCGGAGTTCTGAAAAACTCCGCTTTGCAGAGCAGAGTGTTTTCCTCACTCGTGCTCGCAAACGTTAAGTAGTTGAGTATGTGTGAGGAAAATACAATGCTAGACTGCCTTCCAGCGAGATTTCTCAATGTGGGCAGTCGCGTATGGTCGCTACTGCTCACGTTGAGAAACCTTCCGTTTGCATTGAAGAAGCTGCTCCTCAAGTAGAACTTCTACTCGAGTGGCAGAAGGATGCAGCACCCTCTTGCGCTGCGCATGGTGCCGTTTGCACTGATTTTACATCACAGGACAAACACCCGGTGCTAAAAATCAGCATGAACGGCACGATGTAAAGCACTCCGCCGCTTGTGGAACTCCGTGTAGTGCAGCAGAGTTTTTGGTCACTCAGAATGCCGCAAACTCTGCCCAGGCCTAGTATTGACTGGTTCGCCAGAACATTTACATTGAATTCTGGGCTTTGACTACAAGACTCTTACCTGGAGGCTTCAGACTGGGTAACCCCCTGAGTTGTTCAGTTAGTCACGTTTCTGACATAGGTAGTTTTGCCAGTTATTGCCACTATTTCAAATACATGTTCAACAAAACTAAAGCAACTACTCTTCCACCTCATCGCAGTTTTGACTGCAGAATTTATTTGCTTCTAGGCGCTCAATTGCCAAGCAGTCAGGTGTATGCCCTAAGTGAACCAGAGATCAAGTATCTGCAAGAATATTTGGATGAATTACTATCCTATGGGTTCAATCACCACTCGAATACCCCTAGTCTCCTCTCCACTTTTCTTTGTGCCCAAAAAGAATGGAGACTTACATGCTTGCATCGACTACTATGCACGGAATAAGGTAACCACAAAGAACAAGTACCCTCTGACACTCATCCCCATGCTCTTGGATCAGGTGAGGAGCTCAACCATTTATACCAAACTGTATTTACATGGAGCCTATCATCTGATTCGGGTACAGGAGGGAGGATGAGTGGAACATTGCCTTCCAAATCAAATTCAATCTTTTTAAATATTGTGTTATGACATTCTGTTTGTGCAATGCAGCAACTGTATTCCAATTCTTTATAAATGAAGTGTTCTTTGGTTTTCTAGACATTTTTATTATAGTATATATTGACAACATCTTAATCTATTCACTTACTACGGGAAGAACATACAACCAACACCAAGGCTGTATTACAAAGATTATGCTACAATCATTTATTTGGCAAACTGGAGAAATGCACTTTCCACTTAACCCAAGTAGACTTCTTGGAGCTTATTTTAACCCCAACTTGAATTCAAATGGACCCAAAGAAAACAGAAAAATACTAGGATGGCCAAAACCAACTATAACAAGAGAAATGCAATGATTGCTACGGTTTATCCAATTCTATTGGTTCTTTATAACCCATTTCTCAGACCCATTACACAATTATTGAAAAAAGGGCTCCCTTCATTTGGATATCGGAGACGGACACAGCTTAAGAAACAATTCACAACAGCTCCTGTGCTGAAACATGCAGACCTAAGTCAACCTTACTTTGTTGAGGCCAACGCTTCACAATTAGCCATTGGCTGGGTACTTCCTCATAGGGATTCATAGACCAGCTTTTTGCACCCCATAGCCTTATTTTGAAAAAAATAACTACCAGCATAGCAGAATTACTTGATCGCAGAACACAAATTATTAGCTATTAAACCAGTGGTTTAAGGCTGGTGACAATATTTGCTAGGAGTTCGAGACACCATTACTATATATTCTGATCACAAGAATCTCTAATTCTTTAGGACTGCAAGGGCACTCACACCACGTCAAATGCGATGGATTCTTTTTTTGTGGGTGACACAATCAGTGCTGCAGCCCACTAGTAGCAAGTACAGGCCCTGGGTATATGGTATACCACTTGACAAGGGACTCTTAGTGCAATAAATATGCCAATCAGGTATACACCCATGGCATCATGTTTGGAGTGGAAGTGCATGCACTTTTGCACTGGTTAGCAGTGATAAAGTTCTCAGAGTCCTAAAGCCAACAAAAAGAAGGTCAGAAAAGGAGGAGGAGGAAGGCAAACATTTTGGGGCGACCCTTCAGAGAGGGCCCTTTTCCAACACGCCCCAAACACTCCCCAGCCTAAAGCCAGGGTAGCCAAATCAATATCTTGATTGACTTCCCTGCTTAGGTCAATGGAACTTGGACAGTGGCCCACTACTGCAGGGGTACTTGCCATTTCTACGATCCTCTGAACCCAGTTGGATCCCTCTGTATATGCTGTCTGGGGCCACTAAGCTCACCCATGGGGAATGCTTCTCCTTACCTGGGACCCCATCTGTGCAGAACCTAACCTTAATTTGCTCACAGATGCATCCCAGTAGGCAGACACTACCACCATGGCCAATTAAGTGATGTGGCCCATTCCACCCTTTGTGTCTGACTTCTTTCCTCAATCCAAGGAAAACTCTGTCCACAAGGACAGCAACCAACAGAGGCCACTGACAGCTGTCAGTGTCAAGAGCCTGTACTTCTCAGGTGTCAACCCAAACTTAGAGACTAAAATGGTCTTCATAGCAGTGTAGTTGGTCGGATCCTCCAAGTCTAGAGTAATGACGGTGTTCCTCCCCACGATGGGCATGTTCCACCATAAGCTACCCCCAGGGCTCCTCTGCCACCCTGTGCACTTTCAAATCCACTTCATAGGCTGCCAACCGTTTATCTATAGCATACCCCACATTATAACTGGGCACCATATATTTGGGGATATGAAATCTGGACACATGTGAAGACACTGCAGGGATTCTTCCACCAATATTGTTGTTGCAAGACCCCACTTGGAGGGCTGTAATACCCAGCTCTCTGAGGCTAGGCTCATAGGCCATCTTCCTTTCCTCCTTTACCAGCTTCTTTTCTTCTAGAGCTTGCTCTTTCTCCTATCTAACAAGGGCCTGCTCCATCTCCAGTTTGGCAAGGGCCTATTTCTTTTCAATCTTCACAAGGGATTGCTCCCTGTCAAACTTGGTAAGCTCTAGTCTCACCTTTCTCTCCCCCCTTCTGCCTGCCAGCTCCTCTGGAGACAGGCTCTTTGAGGACACACTGCTGCCTGCTCTAGAATGGACTTCCAGTCCTGGAAGGATATTGCTCCCACCCTCTGTAGGGAGCATATCCAGTATGTAAATGTACAGTATTTGTAAAGCGCGAATAATTACCCGAAGGTGTCAAGGCGCTGGGGGCCGTTGGGAAGATTAAGCGAGCTATTGCCCAGAGTCACATGGTGCTGGGCTGATCTGCCGCCGGCACCGGGGATCGAACCGTGAGCCCCCGGGTTCCGGAGTCAGTCGCCCTGGCAGCTGCGCCACACCTCTTCCAAGACCCTATGTCAGGTCCTGCTCTGATCCTTCCTCAGACACAGATCCCTCCTCCTCATCCACTTCTTCTTCTGGGTGGGCCTCAGCCCATGCGCTCACATTTCCCCTATGGAATTCCCCTCTGTCCTGGCAAAACCCCTTGAGGTGGGACACTGTGTACGCCTCCAGGTTCGCCAGCTCGAATTCCATATTGCCAGGTAGGGCAACAGACATTGCAGAGAAAATGGGACTTGCGCAAAAGGCCTCTGAAAAATAAAAAAATGTCAGAACAGGGAGAATTGAACAAGGCTCAAATTGGTTAGAGTTGTAGTGAACAATGAGTTACTATGTGGTAGTGCACAAACACAAGTCCTATCCTCATCGCTGATCACCAATGTTAAAAATGGGAATCCTGGTTGGCTGAGGTATGCATCCAGGCCTGGCAGGAACCACCACTCTAGTCAGGGCAAGCTAGATAAACACTAAAAGATAACTGTGCTCACCCTCTTGTAGTGTGGCACAGATCAGTCAGGCTTATCTAAAGAGGCAATGTGTAAAAAATGTGCAAATACACACACAGTAACACAATGAATATATCACAAAAAGACTCCACTCAGGTTTAGTAAAATAGATTGTTATATTCTGAACAAATCAAGACTGAAACAACAAACATCCAATGTATAGAAGTTGAGATGTTGAATTTTAAAGGAATAAAGGTAGTAAAGCACTTAGAAGTGAGTACTGCTAAAAAGGATACTTTATCTGAGCAAAACCAGACCAAAGCAAAAAACTCCAATCAGTAGAAATCAGGATCTGAATTTTTAAAGATTACATGCAAAAGCAGTGCATAGAAGTCGCTAGCAGTCAAAAGGTTAATTGAGGTTGTAAGGGACCGGTCCAAATCCAAAGTTCAGGCCGAGCGTGATGGAGGGCATGCCGGCCACAGGGCCCATGCAGTGGCTACTGAGAAAGTACCTTGAAAGGAGCAAAGCGTCGATGCTGAGGGCACGATGCGTCAATCTTTTCCATGCAGTTGGGTTACTGCGTTGTCGTCGAGCTTCGCTGAGGTGAAGTCAATGCGTCATCGTCGAGCCGCACAGAGCGTCATCGTCGGGCCCCACAGACTGTAGAACCGCTGTAGTCATAAAGCCTCTGGGTCGGCATCGAAGTGCGATGCGTCGGTTTCAATCGATGCAAAGGTTGCAGCAAAACAGCTGCAGAACCCAATCTGAGGCCCAGAACTTGGAGAGGGCTCCTCAAGCAACGGTAGGGGTCACAGAAGGCAGAGTCCAGCAGCACCATCAGAAATGCGGAAGTCCTTTGTGTCACTGAGACTTCAGAAAACAGGGAGAAAGCCAGGACGCCATTGGAGATCACTTGGAGGGAAGGCAGAGTCCAGCTCTCTTTCAGCAGAATCAGGGAGAAAAAGGCAGCAGGGCAATAATCAGAAAATCAGTCCTTCCAGAAAAGCAGTCCAGATGAGTCCTTTAAGCAGCATAGCAGTTTTTCTGACAGAGCTTCAGTTCAAGATCCAGATGTGTCTACTTTTAGAGGGATCAGAGACACAGTACTTAGACCCAGAAGTGCCTTTGATGTAGGGGTGACTTCAAAGCAGCTCTCTGAAGTGCACAAGAATATCTTTCAACCCAGTGCTGTCTACCAGGCTATCTGTGGAGGGTAAATCAGTGCTTTGTGTGTGGACAGGACACACATCCTTCTCCCTCATCCTTGGTTCCAACACTTCAGCCTGGGACGACTCCTGGTGGCCAACATCACTGGGAACAGCCCCGCCACCCACCGACCACGTACGCAACCTAGGGGTCATCCTCGACCCCACCCTCTCCATGACTAAGCAGGTCAACGCCGTTTCCTCATCCTGCTTCAACATCCTCCGAATGCTCCGCAGGATCTTCAAGTGGATCCCCACCGAAACAAGAAAAACAGTCACCCAGGCCCTCGTCACCAGCAGGCTGGACTACGGAAATGCCCTCTACGCAGGAACGACGGCTAAGCTCCTGAGATGGCTGCAACGCATCCAGAACGCCTCTGCACGTCTTATCCTCGACATCCCCCGACGCAGCCACATCACACCCCACCTGAGAGACCTGCACTGGCTCCCTGTCAACAAGAGGATAACCTTCAAGCTCCTCACCCACGCACACAAAGCACTCCACAACTCCGGACCAGCCTACCTCAACAGACGACTCAGCTTCTACACCCCCACCCGCCAGCTCCGCTCGCCCAGCCTCGCCCTCGCCACAGTCCCCCGCATCCGGAAAACGACCGCCGGCGGCAGATCCTTCTCCCACCTCGCCGCCAAGACCTGGAACACCCTCCCCACCAACCTCCGACAGACCCAAGACCTACTGGCCTTCAGAAGACTCCTCAAGACCTGGCTCTTCGATCAGTAGCAGCACCACCCCCCTCTTCCCCCAGCGCCTTGAGACCCTCGCGGGTATGTAGTGCGCTTTATAAGTGACATGATTGATTGATTGATTGATTGACAGGACACTACCTATGGAAGTGTGTCAGCCCCTTCCATTCCTCTTTGCCCAGGAAGACCCATCAGAATGCAGATGAGGGCTCAGAATGCAGATGAGCCTCACCTTCCTGTGTTTGTGGCTGTCTGGAGGGAATGCACAAAGTGTAGCTGTCACCCAACCCAGACGTGTATTGGAGACAGGCTGTAAGGCACAAAGAACAGTAAGTGCAGAGAAATGTACACTTTCTAAAAGTGGCATTTCTAAAACAGTAATGTCAAATCCAACTTCACCGGTAAGTAGGATTTCTCATTATCATCCAAAAGATATGAAACATGAAAAATCTACTCCTCTCTTATCAGGAATTACAGCTTAAAGTGTATTAAGAAATTCCCAATGCTAGCCTGTGAGAGGGGTAGGCCTCATAGTAGTGATGAAATAAAATGTGCTGTTTGTCACTACTAGGGCATGTAAGACATAAAAGTACATGTCCTACCTTTTACTTACATAGTACCCTGCCCTTAGGATTACTTAGAACCTATATTCGGAGTGACTTATATGTAATAAAAGGGGAGTTTAAGGCTTGGCAAGTGGTTTTAAATGTCAAGTCGAGGTGGCAGTAAACTGCACACACATGCACAGCAGGCACAGGCCTGAGACAGGTTTGAAAGGATACTTCTGTGGGTGGCACAATCAGTGCTGCGGCCCACTAGTAGCATTTGAAGTACAGGCCCTGGTATATGGTATACCACTTGACAAGGGACTTACCAGTACAACAAATATGCCATTCAGGTATACACCAATGTCATCATGTTTAGGGGAGATGCACATGCACTTTAGCACATGTTAGCAGTGGTAAAGTGCCCTAAATCCTGAAGCCAACAAAAAGAAGGTCAGAAAAAGAGGAGGAGGAAGGCAAAAGTTTATGGTCACCCGTCAGAGAATGTTATTTTGCCTTCAGCTGGTGGGTCCTAAACTGTGGAGTAGTGAGGTTTGCACAGAGCTGCTGGCTAGATAAATAACCCGAGGGCACTACCACTTTATAAGCTTCCTTGCATCGAATGTCAGAACCGACAAGAACTGACACTTTTTCTCGATAAGCTATTGCTGTGAAAATTGTTGGGGCAAGGCCAATGGTCCAGAGTTACAATTTATAATGCCTATGTTAGCTTATGTAGCTATACATGATCCTGATTAACAAGAACATAATTACAATGTATCTTACTGTATGTTTTAACTAGGATAGTTTTTTAGAGTGGATCAATTTAAAATTTGAATGTGGTTTCTTGTTTATCATGATGTTGTTTTCTTTAATTAGCTCATCCATTTTGTACTCTCTGTAACTATTTTAATTAACTGTACAATAAACTTACTTAAAAGTGGCATTTTCAGAATTGCAATGTAAAATACTTCACCATATGTTAGGGTGTTAAATTGTGGTTCTACAGACAGCAAACATGAACTGGTCATCTATTCGAATTGGTAATTACACTTATAAAATGTAATACAGAAACTCCAATGCTATCCTATGGGAGTACTGAATTCCGAATTTAAGAGTTTTTTACAACCAGGACATGTAAAACTTAAAAGTAAATGTTCTACTTTTTAAATACATTACACCCTGCCCTCTGAGCTGTCAAGGGCCTACCCTAGGGGTGACTTATATGTTTTAAAAAGAAATGCTTGGGCCTGGCAAAAGGTTTATTTTGCATGGGCAAAATGGCTGTTTAAACACCCGGCGGTCTGTAACGGCCCAGTGACCAAGTAACCATGACTCCCCGAATGTGAGGGGCTCTCTTTAATTTACTTGCAGCCTCCCTGAATTTAGGTTTACCACGAGTCTCCCCGAAGATAATAATGGTATGCCAGAACTCCATCAGAATACAGAAAATTGCCTCAAACACCCCTGAAACAGATCCATACATTTCCTTGAAAAATCAGGAATGTTGGGAATAACAAATTTGTTTTGGGATGAATACAAGATAACATGATCTTACACCCCGCTGACTATGCATTCCAAAACAGCACCTGACCCAACGGAGTACGGCGAGTAGCTTAAGCTCCACAGACGTTCAGAAACGCACTACCCATTGATGACTCCAAGGAGAGGACCCCTTGGTCACGGTTCATTTTTCACAAAACTACAACTTAGGAATGCTGAAAGTATAGAAATGCTATTCTTATGTGATCTGACAAGTAGGCACTTCTACCAAGCATGGGCACCTGCGACCACGTGCGCTATTGTCTGTCTTTTATTTCCATGACGGCAGTCGTCATGGAGATAAAAGACAGACAATTACGCTGCACAGTGCAGTTGTCTGTCTTTTTTTCCAGAATGACTGAAGTTGTGGATATAAAAGACTAACAATAGTGCTAAGATTAGTTCATACAACTCGGGCTTGATATCGTCGCTAAAGCTGGTCCTGACATCACACCATATCCCTGGTAGGCTGGAAAGTGGCTTTATGAGTGGTGACTACTAGGGTCCGAGTTAGCAAACCTGCTGAAAATGTGGCCCCCAACAATAAAATTGGCCTCCCAGTAACAAACCCGGATCCCACACTTTCAGCCTCTCTGGAAAATGCTTGGTGCCCGGTACTGCCAGTCTGGCGGTGCACAGACATTGGTAAAAAAGAATTGGATATGGTTTAAATATAACACTGAGTGTTTTTATAGTATTAGAGGAGAGCAAATTAAATTCATACAGCTGCAAAGTTGGGCACAGTCATTGAATTTCTTGCTTCATGAAATATAGGTATTCTTAACCAACACAACTAGATTATATGCAGTCGGATGTCCTCTCCAATATGGAATTGTGTTTATCCATTAGCCAATAGCTGGCAAGAGACATCATATCATATATTTCTGTTCAGGGCACTCGTGGACAACCATTGAAAGCATCTGTCACCATGCTTGCTGCTTATTGCATCTTTTGTTTTAAAATGTAGCCCGCTTTGCGGATTACGAAGTTGTCAATGTTAAACAACATTTGCAAAAAAAACACATGTGTGAAATCGTTCATGGCTAGCTATAATGATGGAAATAACATCAATTGAATGGAATCTATTTAAAAATCTTTAGCTACCATGTTAAATCAAGAATTAGTCCAATGAGAGCAAGATATTCTTTAATTTGTCATAAGCATCTGATACAATATTAGGAAGTACCACCGGACCACCAAGTATGTTTCCAACTGTTAATTTTGCAATCATCGAAGTGCATGGAAACATGACCAACCAGGCAGGTAAAACAGCTCCAACTACCGGTCTATTCAAATACATAACATTTGGCAAACAGTATTGGATTCTGATGGCAGAATTCAGACCCAACATATCTTCCCCCTCACACCTATTCCTCAAAATTTAAGCTAACAAGAAATGAGGAAAAGAAAAAATAAACAAATAAATAAATAATGAATAAATAAATAAAAACAAAAAGATTACACACATCACCATTCCTGAAATCTTGTGGGAGGTCTCCTCACACTGGATGGCCTTAAAACACACGTACTACCAGCACACCCAATACCACCTGCTACCACAACTCACATGCACATTTCCACCCCACTGAGGTGATAACCTCTCTTTGTTCCACCATTTGTTATCCTCCAACATGCCCACTTGATCCTTTACTTTAATGACTTTCTTTGGTTGAGAGAATCTGGATTTACTTTTACCCAGATAACTAGAAGCCGAATTCTAACCAAATCTCCAGGTTTGATAGATGATGTAGGAGCCCTTTCTTGCTTTACAACATCAGCATACTTCCTCTGAGATATCTCATGTCTCAACTTTCCCAGTCATGAACCTGCCAACTTGTTCGCAGGTTCACACCCCCTGAGAAGAGTGAAATTAGATACCACAGTGGCTGCATTGTGAGTGGTGCAAATTGCCCACATTAAATCCTTCATTTCCTTACCCCAATCCAACCTGCTGGTGTTAGACAACTGAATGCTGTTTTTGATGACCCTGTTACACTTCTCAAGAAGCCCATTATTGCGAGGGTGGTACAAAGAAGTTTTGGTGTGAATCACACTCCAATGAGACAAAAAAATTAAAATTCACAAGACGTAAATTGAACTCCATTGTCCATCACAACTCATTCAGCGCACCTTCCCTCATGAATACTGTTTGCAGAAATTTCAGGGCCCCAGAAGAATCAGCTGGCCTCACAAATTCTACCTCAGACCACCATGAAAAATAATCAATTATCATGATTCCATACCTACAGCTCTCCTTCACCACATTAATGGATCCAATAATCGTGATCCCCAATTTGGACCACGTTCTGTAAGGAATAGGCACAGCCTTCACAGGACTTGGAACAGTGGCTTGTGTCTTGTCACTCATGGTACATGCCATGCATTCCCTCACAAAATGCCCCACCTCCTTTTCCAAACCTGACCCCCAAAACCTGTCCCTAATCCTCCTCTTCATGGCCTTTATGTGCCAGCTCCAACACCTTACCACGTATCCCACTGGGCACAATCAAAGTATCTCCTCTTCTAGGCAACCCATTCACAACATTAAACTCAGAAAAAAGATGCTTATAAGCATCAACATGAACAAAAGACATGTCCTTGGGCCAGTCCTTGACAATGAGATTCTGATATCTAGCAAATCTTTGTCACTCTCGAGAGCAGACCTCCACTCATTCTCCGAAATGTATCTACCGGTAACGCCAGTTATCATACCCACCAACTAAAATCATCAATATCAGAGTTGACAGCTTCCTTATCATCATTGAATGGCAAGAGTGACAGACAGACTGCAAAAATGTTCCTCGCCCCCCGAATGTACACCCGATACTGAAACTCTGAGAGCCTAAACTGCCATTTGGCAATGCGTGGCATGGCATTACAAGCACCTTTGGTAGTAAACAGGTAAATGAAGGGCTTGTGGTCTACACTGCTTGTGAATTTCACACCCAATAAGTAGTTCCTGAAGTGGTTAACCCCTCACCAACAAGCCAGGGCATCACATTCAAGAACAGAGTATGTACTTTCATACCCTTGCGAGACATGAAAGCCACCACTTCATCCTTCCCCTCACACGTTTGCAACAACACAGCCCCTTACTCATATTGGCTATTGTCAGAGACAATGATCAAGAGGTCTCATGTGTCAAACGGCTTTAAGGGAATAGCACTAGCAACTTCCTTCTTAATTACCTCAAATTCATGATCTACCTCCTTACTCCACACAAACCTCTCATTTGTCTTGAGAAAGCTTCTCAGATTGCAGGTTCTCTCTGCACATTTGGGTCTAAAACAGGAATAGAATTTAAGCATGCCGAAAAATGATCGCACCTGATCCTTGTTAGTGAGAGCTAGGAATTCAGAAATTGCCCTCACTAAACTCTCCTTAGGTTCCACCCCTGTTCCAGAACTTTTGTAGTTCAATTAGTCCACACACACAACTGCTAATTTGGACTTATCTGCTCTCAACATCATGCCTTTATCTGTTAAAGCTGATAGAACCATTGCCAATGACAAGGACATATCTTGCCCGAAAACCAGGATGTCGTACTGATAACACCGGACATTGCGTATGTTCTTACACTGTGACTCCACAACTCTCTGGAAAACAGAAAACAAATTGTAAAGATGCAAGAGAATGATTTACTCTGAGAGGCTTTATATGTATACAATCACATATGCTTATGAAAGAGCAAAAAAGAACACCAGAATGGAAACATCGATAAGAAAAAGAGAACAGGGGGCACAAGCTTGTGAGATTAAGACTAGACTGATAATGACATACAGCAAAGAACAGAAACAAATAAGGAAAATATTCTAGAGACATTGGCATGTACTTAAAAATGATCCATACATTGGAAATGGAATAGGAGATTTCCAGTAATATCACACAGAAAGGCACCAACATTAAAAGCCAAAATTATTCACAGTCATTTTGAGGAGAAAACTCAAGATCAGATGTCGCTTTGCACACCTCAAGATGGCTTCGTTAGCTGTGGCATGTGTAAGGCACACTAGATTTGTGATATGTCAAAGAATTTAAGAATAGGAAGAACCCAGTGTCGTGCTGCGCTGCCCGTAGCAGCGCTTCTATCCCGCCCACAGCCTCTTGCGCAAGCCCCGCCTGCCGACTCCTGTCAGCTGGCAAAAGCAGTGCTTGAGGACACCATAGGGGAGGGGTCCGCAAGGGAAACTCGCTACGCGTTCCTTCACTGACTCCCGAAAGGCCTCCTTGCATTCCCCGCTTACCTGCATTCTTGATTCCGCATCGGTGAGAGAAGTCTTTGGCGTTCCTCTTGAGGTGTTCCTCTGTGCACTGTGCACTGTTGTTTCCGGGTTGCCACTTCTTCTTCCGGGGCATAGTCCAGCCTCGGAGCTCCCTTGTCGGACGGCCTCAGTCTTTTCTCTTGGAGCAGCAGTTTCTAACGCTGCAGAATTCCTAGTACCTGCATTGTTGAGAACATAGGAGGTATTTAAAGAATCTTAGGGGCAGATGTATCAAGCATTTATGCATTTGCAAACGGGCAGATTCACAGAATCTGCCCGTTTGCGAATGCATAAATTGCTTTCCCGATGCAGCAAACCGAATTTTGCGATTCGGTAACCTGTTACCGAATCGCAAAATGGGTTTGCGATTTGGTATTAAGAAGGGGCGTGTTTAGGGCATCCCTTCCTAATACCGAATCGCATCGGTATGTATGAATGTTTTGTGACCGCAATTGCGGTCGCAAAACATTCGCATTTTACCACCCACTTCAAGTAGGTGGTAACCCATTCGTAAATGGGAAGGGGTCCCCAAGGGACCTCTTCCCCTTTGTGAATGTTTGTAAAACGATTTTTAAGAGCAGGCAGTGGTCCCACGGACCACTGCCTCCTCTTTAAAAATTAAAAGAAAACTTTTCATTTTTCGTTTTGTAAAGCATCTTGTTTTTCTTTAAGGAAAACGGGCTGCTTTACAAAAAAAAAGATTGCTTTATTGAAAAGCAATCACGGACATTGTGGTCTGCTGATCTCAGCAGGCCACCATCCCCGTGATTTTTGCGATTCCTAGGGGGTCGCAAATTGCGACCTACCTCATTAATATTCATGAGGTAGGTCATTTGCGATCCCCTAGGAATCGCAGAAAGTGTTAAACACACGTTCATGCATACCACTTTGTGATTTTCTAATTGCGAATCGCAAGAATTCGCAATTAGGAAATCGCAAAATGGATTGTTGATGCATCTGGCCCTTAGTTCTCGGCTGAAGGTAGGATACAAGATATTTTAGTATTCGGTGGCTATCCTGATACTTATCTGATTATGTGCTCCTTCGTTTGTTGTGTAGTGTATTCTCAGCCCTGAACATGCTTTGCTTCTCAATTTCTTCATATCTCTTGCTACAAAATAAATAAGAGATTGATTTTAACCATTTATCCGTGAACGTAATTACGCACTCCGACCCTGCACGTTTTTGTGCCACATTTTTTTTCCTTCTTGGCTCTCTTGACTAGGAAAGTAAGTTTTTTGTTTTTTTCCTAGTTTTCAGGTGATGGTATATTTTTTCTTAGGTTTCCTAATGGAAAAAGATACAAAAGTATGATTTTTTGAAATAGGAGACTGCTATATAGATGTTTGGTTACTCTAGTATTCTACCTGTTGAAAGCTCTGACAGGTGTATCTTGAAGGTATCGAACAAATAGAGCGTGAACTCATACAGTGTATCTAAAAAGCAAACATACACTTATTATTCCTAAGGACTGCAGAATTTAAACTTTAAACAATGATAAGGGTGAAACATTCCACTAGTGGTTTACGTTAAGGTTGGTATGTTTCACTCTTATCATTGTTTAAAGTTTAAATTCTGCAGTCCTTAGGAATAATAAGTGTATGTTTGCTTTTTAGATACACTGCATGAGTTCACGCTCTATTCGTTCGATACCTTCAAGATACACCTGGCAGAGCTTTCAACAGGTAGAATACTAGAGTAACCAAACATCTATACAGCAGTCTCCTATTTCAAAAAATCATACTCTTGTGTCTTTTTCCATTAGGGAACCTTGCAACACCACATCGGACAGACCAGCAAACTACTGCTTTTCCCTTTCCTTGTTTTGTTTCCCCACTCTTCCCCACCTCTTCTCTTTTGCTTTGACTTTGTTGGGCGAAGGAGGTGGGTGAGGGAAGTTGGGACCTAGCATCTGTTCCGTCCATTTCGCCTCTGCGTAAAACCAGGTGAGCCCCACAGAACGCAAAGCCCATTTTTTATATTTCCGCCTGGGCAAAATGGAGGAACGCCAGACAACATTGGCTGATGTGGCACATATGATAGGGAATTTGCAAAAAGAAACCCAAGCTTTGACACTTAGGGGCCGATTCCGATGTCGGACGGACTCAGGTCCGTCCGACATCGGTCCGGAGCCGTAACCGACCGACCTGCTGTCGTCGGTTACGGCCCAGGCAGTACGATGCGACCGAACCCTGTTCGGTCGCACTCGTATCTCCCACAATGGGAGCATGCATTCCGGACGGAATCCATGCTGGCATTGGAGAAAGCAGAGGTGCAGTTCAACCCTGCACCCTGTGGCCGGCACCCCAAGGTGCCTGCCACCGGGTGCAGGGTTCAACAGAGGGGCACCATAGGTGCCTCCAGGCCGCCATTCGGCGACCTTGCACCCATGGGGGTCCCACTGGGGGCCCCCAAAGACAGTGACCGACTGCCTTTTCGTGCCGGAAAGACCGGCACGAAAAGGCAGTGACAACTGCCATCGTACTCCCTCGGTCGCAAAGAGGCAGCCGGGAGAGTACAGAGGGATTTCCGGATGGCTGACGGGCTCTCCGAACCCGTCGTGAGCCATCCGGAAATCCGAGTCGGATTCTTTTCCGACCGAGCCCATCGGAATGGCTCGGTTGGAAAGGAATCCGAGCGGCACGTTCCGATTCGGTTGGAAGGGCTCCGACCATCGTTCAGTGCCCTTCCGGCCGAAATCGGAATCGGCCCCTTAGAGTGGATGCCCTACAACACGCCTCTCAAACATCTCCGCCACCCGATTCGGTGCCTGGAGCCCATGGTACTTTTTTCACATCACACTCTTCTTCTTCTGGTGGTACATCTCCAGTTTATTACATTACAACCCCCTCCTCAATACCCTTAGCACCCCCAGAAAGGTTCCTAGGTGACTCTACAAAATGTGCCACTTTCATCAATCAATGCCAATTGCACTTCATGTGTAAAGCCTCTTGTTTCCCTGCCAAGCAATCAAAAGTTGCTTTTGTCTTGTCTTATTTGGGAGGTACAGCAGCTACATGGTCACTCCCTTTAGTGGACAGGAATGGTCCCTTATTGTATGATTATAGGGCTTTTAAGGAAGAATTACGTTGTCTGTTTGACAGGCATTCATTTATGCAGTCTGTTGACACTGAATTATTGAATCTTAAGCAAGGATCGAAGGATCTTATGACCTACATCTCCTGTTTCAACATGCTAATTGCTGAAGCAGGATGGCCTGAAGCCAAGCGTAATGCTCTATTTTACAAGGGTTTAAGGGATGACTTGAAAGACATGTTAGCACAAGTCGTAGACCCTCCTGAATCCTGTGATGCTTTAATTGATTTAGTGATTAAATTAGATCACCGTTTGCCCGAGCGGAAACGTGAGAAGGGACGATCAGAGACCAAGTTCCTTACCTTTAGAGAAAAGAAGCCAGAGTCTGACAAACCTGTTGAAGACCCTGAACCTATGCAGATAGGTAGCATTAAAAGGCCCTTGAGTAATGAAGAATGGCAAAGGGATAATAAATTATACCTACACTGTTGTAAATCTGGACACTTCTTACGAGACTGCCCTGTCAAACCCAAAAGACGTACGGAGTGGGGAAACTAACCAACCTGAGCAAGGTGGAGACAGGTTGCTCGGGTGGGTCAGGTTTAATGGTCTCCCAACTTTTAAGTCATGATCACATACCCTTTCCAATGCACCATTTTTTCTTTACAGCTCAGTTGAGCTGGGGCAATATTTCTGTAGAAGTACAAATTATGCTTGATTCAGGAGCAACGGGAAACTTCATAGATTCTACATGGGTTGAGCGTATGGCGATCCCTATCGAACCAAAAAAGTCAGTGGAAGTTGTTAAAACTATTGATGGAAGTCACATGAAATCAGGACCTGTTACTCATTCTGCTAAAGAATTAGATCTTTGCATACATACTAAACACTTTGAAACCATCCAATTTGATGTAATTTCTTTTTTTTTTTAACTTTATTTAAAGTTTTCAGAGAAAAGAAAAAGAAGGAATATTACAGCAGTACTTGCAGTATATACACGATAGAATCGCTTCAGCGTATACAATAATTGATGTAACAATATAAAGCCAGTATAGGTAACATCTTCGACACATAGTCCACAACCCACCTGTTCAGTACCAAAGAAGGCTGTTGCGTCCTGTGGGTACCTGCAATACTCTTAATTTTCATGATAATTTACAAATCCAACATGTTCTGTCACCCTTCTTAGTTCGAGCCAGTTCCATCCCCCCTTTACATGCACCATAATTCGACCAGCTAGCAATAGTATTATTCAACAGACACCGGTCCTGTCCTGTTCTGTGTTGGTAGAATCCTCTGCTGCTTTTTTCAACAAATATGCATGATATGGCCCCCAAATATCTTCAGGTTGGCATTTAACAGGCATTAACGCATTGTAATTCTCGGATTGCGTAGAACAATAGGCCAGATCAGTGTGCCATTCTGATATCTTAGGCAAGGGGTCCGCATCCACCTCATTGCAATCCTACGCTTGGCAAGTAGTAGACCGATAGAGGCCAGCCTACACACAGCTTTTGGAATGTTTTTATCAAACCCCAGTAGAACAACCAACAGTGACTCTGGTATTACCTGATCCAGCATTTTGTTCAATGCGGTGAACAACCTGCCCCAAAATGCGCAGATACCAGGGCACTCCCAGGCCAGGTGTGTGAAATTGGCATTTATTGCTGTACATCTCATGCATCTGTCATCCTCCCTCAGCCCGTATCTATGTAGTCGCGTCGGGGTGTAATAAGTTCTATGAAGGTATTTAAAATGAATTAATCTGTGCCGTCCGTTCTGCGAAATAGCTTTAATGTTACTAAAGCAGTGGGACCATTGTGCAACTGTGATTTCCATTCCTAACTCTTCCTCCTATTCTAGCTGAAACTTCTGCTTTACTTGGGTTGCCTGCCCCTTGAGGAGTATGTAAAGTATTGTGATGCCATGTTGTGGGGATTCTGATTGTAACAGATACGTCAGTGGTTTCATTTCTTGCGGTTCGGACATGTCAGGGCCTAGTGTCGCACGCAACGCCTGTCGCACTCTGTAGTATTGGTAAGTGTCTAGCGCAGTCAACCCTTGGGCTTGAGCGGACACCTGTTCCCACGTTCTCACAACTCCGTCCCAGAACAGGTCTCCCATGTGTACTATGAAGAGTTTGTATTGTTGCATGGTCATTACTGAGTGGGAACCAATCGCACCCGATTATGGGTAGTTTAGGAGAGTATATTGCGCTCAGCTGTTGCTTGATTGCTAATCTGGGTAGTTGAGACCCAGTACAACCTACCGGATCAATTATGCAGGGTTTACTCTGAGAGCCACTAGTCAACAATTTCGGTAGCGGGGTGGGGGAGACCATATTATATTCTATATAAAGATGCAGCAAGTTATGAGGGCCATGTATCCAACCATGCGCATGTAGCGTCTGTGCGGCTCTATAATATCTCTCCATATCTGGGGCATTCAATCAGCCCTCCAAATATGGCCTGCTTAGATTTTCCCATTTTACTCGAGGTTGTTTTACCGCCCAGGCGAGGCGCGTTAGCAATGTGTGCAAGCTATGAAAAAAGGATTTAGGCAAACTGATGGGAATGTTTGCGAAAAGAAATAGAAAGCGAGGGAGCACCACCATCTTCATTAGTGCAATACGGCCCACCAGGGACAATGGGAGTTTAATCCATTTTTCAATGACCTCTGTTAATTTTTGTATCGCACATCCATAGTTTTCGGACAGTACGACCTCCGGATCCGTATGCATCTTTATGTCGAGGTATCTTACTGGGTTCGTAGTTCACTCTATAGGATAGTTAGTGTGAATGGGAGTGGTGACAGCCGTTAACGGAAAGATTATTGACTTATGCCAATTGATATATAGCCCTGAGTGTTGCCCAAATTTCTCCACCTCCTGCAACATCGGTGCTAGGTTTTGCTCCGGGTTACGTATATAGAGTAATGTATCGTCCGCATATGCTGCAATAGTTAGGTTATATTGCAGTGATCGTATACCTCTATATGCGTGATATTCACGCATTGCACACACCAGCGGTTCCGCCACTAAGGCATACAGAAGGGGGGAAAGAGGACATCCCTGCCTCGTGCCCATGGCGATATCTATCGGACAAGACAGAGCACCATTACCTCGCACATGCGCTACTGGCTGTGCATACAGGACCTCCACTAGTTTTAAAAAGACATCCCCCATGCCCACCCTTCTCAAGACTGCATATAGAAACCTCCACTCTACCGAGTCGAATGCTTTCTCGATATCTATAAATAATGCTGCTGCTTTAACATTTGTGTTGATTCTTGCTATGGTTCCAAATAGGGTACGTAGATTACTGGTTAGGGAGCGCCCCGGGACAAACCCTGTCTGTTCTGGCCCCACCAATTTAGGCAGAAGGGGTGCTAGTCTGTTCACCAACACCTTGGCAAACAGTTTTGTATCTGTGTTAAGCAGTGACAGGGGTCTGTAGGAGGAACAGTGTTCGGGAGGTTTTCCAGGTTTTAATAGGGTGACCAAAGTGGCCTTTCTCATAGATGGTGGCATCTTGCCCAGTTTGGCCATCTCCTCAAATAGATTTATGTGAGGGATCAATTTATCTTGATATGCCTTATAGAAAGCAACAGTTAATCCATCTGCCCCAGGGGCCTTTTCGTTAGGCATTTCTTTCAGTGCTGCCAATATTTCTGTAGGCCTTAGGAGGGCTATAAGTCTCTCTCTGTCGTTATTCTCCAGCCATGTCATAGCTATATGTGCAAGGTAGTCCGCGACTGATTCCAAGGCGGATGACCCCTTAGAGGTATATAAGCCTGTGTAATAACTAGCAAAAGTCTCCAATATCCCCGGTGTGCTATCCACCAATTCACCACTTTCGTTGTAAATTTTTGAGACATAGCCATCGCCTCTGGCGCTGCTAAGGTGGCGCTGGGTCTGTCTCCCTCCGCATAAACCCTAGCTATGGCATATTTCCCTAGATGTTTGACTTCAGTTTCTGCCAACTCATTATACTCGTCAATCTGTGCTCTAATTTGTGCAAGTATCTGGGGATCCCCCTCTTCCTGGAGCCTACCCTCCAGTGTTTTAAGCGTGTTCTTTACCTTTTGTAATTGAGTGTGAATGGATTTTAGAACCCCTGCGTGTTTAGAGATTGTCATGCCCCTTATGTAACATTTTAAAGTCTCCCAGATGGAGCCCATGGTGGATACGCTGCCCAAGTTTGTGTCAAAGAATTTATCAATTGCCCAGTTCTGCACATTGGATGTTAACACCATTGCCTACATAGATGACATTCTAATCTATTCTTCATCAACTGAAGAACACATCGGACACGTGAAGAGTGTATTAGAACGCCTCAGAGATAACAACCTTTATGTGAAATTAGACAAATGCGAGTTCCATGTGTCTGAAGTCACTTTTTTGGGCTTTTAGTTGTCAGCAAAAGGAGTGAGATCCTCAAAAATTTGCTGCCATTAAAAATTTGCCATCTCCTGGTTCTGTGAATGAAGTACAGAGTTTTCTGGGCTTCGCTAATTTTTATAGGCGTTTCATAAAAGGATTTGCGTCTTTGACATCCCCTATCACCAAACTCCTGAAAAAAGGGGTACTTTTTTATGGACACCAGCCGCTGAAGAAGCCTTTTCCTGGCTAAAGAACCTCTTTGTCACTGCCCCTGTTCTGAAACATCCTGACTCCTCCCAGCCATTCATAGTGAAAGCAGATGCATCCCAAGTGGCTATTGGAGGAGTGTTGTCCCAGAGAGATAGTCAAACAGGTTATCTAAACCCAGTAGCGTTCTATTCCCATAAACTCACACCGCCTGAAATAAACTATTCGGTGGGAGACAGGGAATTATCGGCAATAAAATGAGCCTTTGAAGAATGGTGTCAATACTTATTAGGAGCCTTACACACAGTTACTGTTATCACCGATCATAGACATCTACAGTTCCTGAAAGCAGCCAGGGCCTTATCCATGAGGCAGTTATGATGGACCCATTATTCAGCAATTTTGACTATATCATACAGTTCCAGGCAGGCACCAAACATGGTAAGCAGACGCCCTATCCCGATATGGTTATGACGTGTCTGAAGATCTGATTACACATGACCAACCCTTCATCTTGAGTCCTGAACGCATCCTGGGAGGTACCTTTTTGGAGGAATCATTTCTGAAAGAAGTGCTTCAGGCACATTAATCTGAGGAAATCAAAGACCTTGAAATCAGACACAAGGGAACTAGAATCCACAATCTTTTGTACATTCAAGGAGGCTTAGTCCTACCTACTAAGACTTTACAGTTACAAGCACTCGAGCGGTGTCATTTACATGTGTTAGCAGGACACCCAGGACATAAAAAGACCCTTGCCCTGCTCAGAAGATACTTTTGTTGGCCATCTATGAATCAAGATAATAATTTGTACGTTCAACAATGCTATGTTTGTGCTCAGAGTAAAAGTTCACATCAGGTCCCATAGGGGCTTTTAAATCCCTTGCCCACGTCTCCTACACCTTGGCATTCCATCTCTATGGATTTTATTTTAGAACTGCCACCCACTAAGCAAGGGCATACTGTCATATTTGTGGTTATAGACATGCTATCTAACATGGCACACTTCATACCTTTGACAAACTTACCTGACTCTAAAGAACTTGCTTTTATTTTTCTCCAACACGTGGTGCGTATTCATGGTCTTCCTTCTGTTATTATAGCAGATAGAGGCCCCCAATTTATGTCTTAATTTTGGAAAGAGTTGAACACTTTGTTACAAATAGATGTATGTCTCTCTTCTGCTCATCACCCCCAAACAGATGGTCAAACTGAAAGGGTCAATCAGTGCATTGAACAATACCTAAGGTGCCAATTATTGCACATAGATAGTGACTGGGACACTTTTCTTTGGACTGCAGAGTTTGCATATAACAATGGTGTTCATACCTCCATAGGTGTCTCCCCTTTTTTTTGTAACTACGGTTTTCACCCCCGTTGTAGCCTCGTATCGCCTTCGTTCCTACTGCCACTCCTGCTGCCTTAGACCTTGCAACTCGGCTCCAAGATGTCCATGCTGAGGCCTAACGGAATCTGGAGGAGGCAAAAAGTAGGTATAAGGACGATGCTGATTGCCATCGGAGACCACCTCCTGATTATGCAGTTGGTGACAAAGTCTGGTTGTCTACTAGAAACATTAAGGTCAAAGGGATGAACAAATTTAAACCCCGCTTTATTGGTCCCTATGCTATTTCTAAAGTAGTAAACCCTGATGCTATGAAGCTTGACTTGCCTGACTCCTTACGAATCCGTCCTGTATTCCATGTGTCTTTGCTGAAGCCTGTAGCCCCTGGTACCATCGTTCCTGCTCAACCCCCCCCGTTCTGGTGGGTGATGAACCTGAGTACGAGGTTGCCTATATTTTGGTCTCTCGTAGAGTAGGGCATAGGCTATAGTGTTTGATTTATTGGAAGGGCTATGGGCCTGATGAGCGGACTTGGGAACCTACTTCTCATGTTCATGCTCCTCGCGTAGTGCGATTGTTTCACAGACGCTTTCCGGATAAGCCTAAGCCTGTTCGTGGGGGGAGTCTTAGGGGGTGTACTGTCATGCTGCGCTACCCGTAGCAGCACTTCCGTCCCCGCCCGCAGCCTCTTGCGCAAGCCCCGCCTGCCGAATCCTGTCAGCTGGCGAAGGTGTCGCTTGAGGACATTATAAGGGAGGGGTCCGTGAGGGAAACGCGTTTCGCGTTCCTTCACAGACTCCCGCTAGGCCTCCCTTGCATTTCCCACCTACCTGCATTTTGATTCCGCGTCGGTGAGAGAAGGCGTCTTTGGCTTTTCTCTCCCGGCGTTCCTCCGTGCACTGTGCACTGTTGTTTCCGGGTTGCTGCTTCTTCTTCCGGGGCATAGTCCAGCCTTGGAGCTCCCTTGTCGGCCAGCCTCAGTGTTTTCTCTTGGAGCAGCAGTTCCTAATGCTGCAGAATTCCTAGTACCTGCATTGTTGAGAACAAAGGAGGTATTTAAAGAATCTTACTTCTCGGCTGAAGGTAGGATGCAAGATATTTTATTATTTGTTGGCTATCCTGATTCTTATCTGATTCTGTGCTCCTTCGTTTGGTGTGTAGTGTATTCTCAAACCTGAACTTGCTTTGCTTCACAATTTCTTCTTATCTCTTGCTACAAAATAAATAAGAGATTGATTTAACCATTTATCCCTGAACGTAATTACACACTCCAACCCTGCAACATTTTGTGCCACATTTTTTTTCCTTCTTGGCTCTCCTGACTCGGAAAATAAGTTTTTTAGTTTTTTCCTAGTTTTTAGACAATGGTATATTTTTTCTTATAGGTCTGTTGAATTCCACTAGTGGTTTACGTTAAGGTTTGTATGTTTCACCTTTATCATTGTTTAAAGTTTAAATCCTGCAGTCCTTAGGAATAATAAGTATATGTTTGCTTTTTTGATACACCGTATGAGTTCAAGCTCTATTCGTTCAATACCTCCTAGATACACCTGGGAGAGCTTTCAACAGGTAGAATACTAGAGTAACCAAACATCGATACAGCAGTCTCCTAGTTCAAAAAATCATACTTACGCTTGTGTATTTTCCCATTAGGAAACCTTGCGACACCAGATTGAAAAGACCAGGGAACTACTCCTTTTCCCTTTCCTTGTTTTGTTTCCCCCTCTTCCCCACCTCTTCTCTTTTGCTTTGACTTTGTTGGGCGAAGGAGGTGGGTGATGGAAGTCGGGACCTAGCATCTGTTCCGTCCATTCCGCCTCTGCAGAAAACCAGGTGTGCCCCAAACCCAGTGGTCCAATTCACAAAAAGAATAACAATCAGCACACAATTTTTGGCAAACATCTTAGAATGTAAAAACAACCTCAGATATGTGGGAAGCATAATATGTCATCTGCGCAAGAGAATATTGGAACTCATAATAGTGGTGAATAATAAAACCCCAACGTGTGCAATGGTCAAACATTATACAAGTAAACATACAGATCATTGGAGATCAATGAGCTATTAATGTATAGACAGAGTACCCAAAAGCTAATGCGGATGGGAGCCAGAACATGGAAACTAAGAAAGCTGGCATCAAGATTTAATTTTAGACTACAAACCTGTCCACCCTACGTGCTAAATATTGATGAAGAATTACATGTAAATTTACAATAATTGATCAATTGTATACATTTAAAAGGGAATTAATCAATTGAGTCTTATGAATAACAATAACTATCCCATTGAAGGTTCGGAAATAAAAGATGAATTAACCACAGTTACTATGAATATTCCCTCCTCCAGAGGGAAGACCATAAGAACAAAACCACAAAATACAGGGCACAATACAAGCTTTATCTCCCAGTCAAGGATATAGGAATCAAATTCACAATAGTGATGAAACATGTCATCTGTGGTAAAGAAAAAAGACTGTCTGACATAGTAATATATGAAGATATAATCTGCCACTGAGGGTTTTATAATCGATAATCAAAATGAATAAAGATTCCAAAGAATAGAACTGAACACAATATGACTATGTGAATATACCATAAAAATGTGGAAATAATAAAATATTTTATGAACTAGGACAAGGTTGTCACAAAATGTCATGAATGAGCAAAATGCAATAAAGACTGGAACAAAGAAAGAGGACTGTATGAACTGTTTTTCATTTTCGACTAACGACTACATCTCCTATGAGATCACCTAATGAGCCCACTGCGAGGCAGTATGAATATAAGGACATAGAAAGCAGGCTATGATCTTAGCCATGATCAATGCTATATGTGGTTGAAATGCATTCTAGTTTTTCTTTGGCTTTTTTTTTGTCTCATGAAGGAAGAAATTAACCGTTTTCATTCCTTAGGTGTTTCTACATGGCATGAGAGATCGGACAACCTCAAAACAAGCACGGGCATTTGGCGAGCCATGAATTTGTTTTCAATAACGGATAACCATGTAGTATGTTATCTTACGGTAATTGGTTTTATAAAGCACTCTGTTACGAAAAGGTGGTGTCCTATTGCTAAGATTGTCTTCGATTTAATAATTATTTGTATATTAAATCCAAGTTAATTAGAAAAAATAATATTGATGGTGTATAGCTGAATAAAATATATTATTTATATAAATGCGTCTTTAGTAGTTTCCTGGAGGTTTGAGGATTACTCATGGTACATAGGTAGATGGGTTTATATTCCATAAGCTCGATGCTGGATATGAAAAGGAGTGTTCTCCTTGCCCAATTTTGCATATTTTGGAAGAGTCTAGAGTCATGATTTGGAGGAACACAGAATCCAGGAAGGTGTATGAACCTCAATCATGTTGTTGGTAAATTTAGGACTAGATGCCTAAATAGTTTTGTTATAAAAAATATGAAGACTCTAAACTTTATCCTTTTCTGTCTTGGCAGGCAATAGAGAGTGCCATGATGATGGGCAACAGAAGATCTTCACAATAAATTAAACATAAAACTCACTGTCATATTCTTCTGTACAGTCTTGATATTGTGTAGACCATATTTTGGAAGTACCAGATATAAGGTTTAGCAGTAGTCAAGCCAGAACACCACCACCACCCAAACCATAGTAAATTTGTGCTCTGGAGGCAAAATTGTAACTATGTGTTATATGTGGACTTTCCTATTTGCGTTTTTATTTTAATGATTCTTATTTACTTTTACTCTATTTTACCCTTTTGGTTTTTCAGAGAGCGTTGGTGTTCCAGAAGACTGACATAATTATATTTCACACAGCTGCTAGTCATTCTCTTCATTGGCACTCTCCTGTGCTGTTGTGGATATCCATCATGTAACTTCATGTAACTTACCATCTTCCTGTTATTAGAGTCGTGTGATCTTTACGTTACTTCCAGGACTCAGTCACCTCACCATTACCTTTTTGAACTATCGCAGATAAAAAAACGAGGCTAGTTTTGTAATTTTTACTGAATAGTCCAAATCTACATCCATGTGAAGTCTACATTTTGGACAGTCCTCACAGTCACAGGACATTCTCCAAAGGAGGACTGCCACCACTGATATGTTCATACAGAGGGAAGTCTTCCCATGATCAGGACTTCTGCCTTCTCAGAGTTTAATTTAAGACAGTTGTCTTTCATCATATAGCCATAGATGTCCTCCCTAGCGATGGAGCCGCTGGCCATGAGACTCCAAAGAAAGGGTCGCCCATGGGGCATAGCTTTTGAAGATCACATGCACGCCATCTCGCTGTTTGTGGATTACCTTCTTCTATACCTTTGGGAAGTGATGATGGCTCTTACCCTGATTCATGATATCCTGTCACCTTCTGGCAATCCCTCCCTCTTGCGCCAGTCAGTAAAATAGCCCTAGCAAAGATGATCATTTTACCCAGACTGCTCTATTATTTTGCTAATCTTTCTCTCACCCCCCCCACGCTCATTCTTCATGGAACTGTACTCCCTCCTATGCATCCTAATATGGGGGTCCAAACTTTACTGTGTGACCCACAAGAAATTACAGCTCCCAATAGGCCATGGTTAACTGGGTGCCCCTTCTTTGAAGCATATTTCCTAGCCACACAGCTGCAGTGGCTTTCGCGCTGGACTTCAGGCTGATACATGGAAGAGACCACAGGCTCCCAGAGAATTCTCCCAACAGCAACAATGTGTAAGCTCCTCCTCCCAAGGGTACTGCCCCCTCCCCTTGGTCCCTACAAGTAACAGTAGCACGTGCATGTATGCTTCAAATACATCGTCTATCCCACGGCAAACCACAATATACACCTAACTTACCCCTAATAGGCCACACTTGTATTCAGGGTTTATTTACCCCAGCAGACATGACGGCTTGGACATTGCATTGCCTGCATACAATTGGTGATATTTATTCTGAAGTTCAACTCCTCTCCTTTGACCAACTATTCACAGACTACGCTCTCCCCATGGGTCAGTTCCTCACATATAGGCAACTCCGCAATACGTGACACACTTTATGGGGCACTGAAGATTCTGAACAAACTATCCACCCAGTTCTACACACCATCCTTACGATGGACGTAGGCAGACACCTTATCACCTGGCTCTATAAGGCCAACCGCGAGTACTTGGATGTCCCTCTTACTTCACTGAGAAACAAATGGGAAGAGGACTTTGGGAGAGCCCTATATGATAAGGATTGAGAATTAGCGCTATTGCACCCTCAGCTGGTCTCTCAGAATTTCTGCGTCAAGAAAATTCAGTTTCACATGCTACACAGGGCATATCTCACCCCTGAATGACTGAACCGCTGCCATGCCTCAGATGTGGACTTTAAACACATTCTCTAGACATGTACAGCGTTGCAAGGATTTTGGCACTTGATACATAACACTTTACATGGGGTTACAGAGTTTATGGACCTGCGAACATGGGAGGCATGTGCCCTGGGCATCATCCGGCACAAGAAGAGACACAAAGTATGCACCCGCTTTGCAGCCCTCATGCTCCACCTTGCTAAGCGCACCCTCACACTACACTGGCACTTCACAACTCCACTGCCAGTAGAGGCATGGCAGGGGGCACTACACAAGTGGGGCACAGCCGAGGAGGAGGCGCCACTATTAGGAGGCCCCATCTCCCCTCAATGGGCTACCCTGCTCATGGACTTCTACCAGAGAGTGAGTAATGACAACGTGCCTCCATAAGATCACCCATACTCGCAATGTTGCTCCCTGCTACCTCACAGCTAACACTCAAGCTGCCACCTTTTGTATACTACCTACATCTTCACCCTCCCTCTTTCTCCACCCACATGACTGACTACTCCACCCATTCACCGACTCCTATTACCCTACTGCCGCCAGTTCCTGTAATCAACGCTCAATCCTGAGTTATGTCACTGTCTGCTAACTTGCACCACCTCATACCCTATACCTCTCCCGCAGCTGAGATTCATTCATAGCCAATGCCTTGGCACCACCACGGGCCCCCTTCCTGGTTATATTGTTCTCCCCAGTTACTCATTCACAGACACAGCGCAATAAAAATTTCCACAATCCATTCAGCAACACACTATTCCCCGATTCGTGGACACAAGGCCATATATAATGGTCTTTCAACACTGTTGAATGTTTTTTTTTGCTTGAACTGTGATGCCACTGTGTTGCTATATATTGTATTTCTTCTCATTCCCAATGCTATATTTACATCAAAAACCCAATAAAAAATAGCCACGGATGTTATACGTTTATTACAATTGGCTTGTCACAATGAGACATTTGCATCTAGCCTCAGATGATTTGCTTATTATCCGCATAGATCATCACGTTCAGGTAATAAACTCTAACAAGGCCACATATACATTAAATTGGGTTGGACTTAACAAGGATCCTTGCAGAACTTCACATTCCAACTTGATATCAGTAGATGCAAAGTAGACATTCAAACTCTTTGACTGCAGCTTCACAAAGAAAAGATTCTATCAACTAAAGCACTAGATCTTTAATTCCAATCTAATTAAGACATGAGATGAGTGGGGAAAGGGACACAGCTTCAAAAGCTGCAGAGTAGTCCAATAGGGTCAATGCTACTACTACACTTTTATCCTGAACTATCTGCAGCTTTTTCAATAGTGTTAGAAGAGCCACCTCTGCCCCATGGCAAGCTCTAAATCATGCTTGATAATCATCTAGACTGTTGTTCCTCCTAATAAACTTAGATAGCTGATTGTTTACAATTTTCTTTGCCACCTCAGTTGAAAGGTAGAGGGGAGATTCATTGAAAGTTGTAATGTATCTGGTTAAGTGGATAGCTTTTTTAAACAGGGTATAACAATAGCCATTTTGCAATCCATGAGACAACAGTTGCTTGAAAGAAAAATTAATATTGTGCACCACTTTAGGAGCTATAATCTCTAGTACAAGATTATGGAGACTGGATAGGCATAGATCTAGGGAAGAGTCAGATATGATATTTTGGGGTTGTTAGGCATGGGGGTCTCTAATTGGCATAGGTAGGTTCCTTTGTCCAAGTAGGGACCTTTGCTTCTAGTCAGGGTAAGGGGGATACACACTTTAGATAACCACAGCCCGCCCCCTTGGTAGCTTGGCACAAGCAGACAGGCTTATCCCAAAGGCTTTGTGTAAAGTAATTGTACTCAAAACATACAGTAACACAGTGAAAACACCATAAATGGACACCACACCAATTTAGAAAAATAAGGTATCTTTATCTAAAACAAACAAGACCAAAACAACAAAAATTCAGCATATATATATCAAAATAGCACTACAAAACTGTTACTCGCAGAAATAGCACTTGTAGAAACAAATAGCTCCACCTGAGGCTATTACAACATCGTGACAGGCATAAATCCAAAGTACGGCGCCGGCCACGAGGTGCGGGGCATCGGGCATGGAGTCACACGGACCTCCAAACAACAGTACCTTGGAAAACAAAGTCTATGGACGATGCATGGCGTCATGGAGGTGAGGCGTCAGTGCCTAGGTCGAGGCTGGTTCCCTGGTTGCCACGGGGGAGGTAAGGCATTGTGTCTGCGAGGAGGCAACGTGTCGAGCCCAGGAGAGGTGAAGTCGGCAGCGGTGAGGTGTCAGTTCCGGTGAGGTGATGCGAAGTTGAAGAGTTTGTGAAGTCACCCTCATCATTTATCGGCTCCGCGATAACAGCATGCAGGCACTGGTGGTGACGTCGTCGGTGCAAGCGTTGGCTTCAGGAAGGCCAGTAACTGCAGGCGTTGGCAGGCGTCGAAGGGTGTTGAAGCGGCGGTGCAGGTGGGGTGGTGCGTTGTGCACTTCCCAAGCGGGGCCACTGGCCTCGGTGCAGGTCGCGGCATCACTGACGTCGTCGTTGCCGGCGTCGGAGTTGTTTTTCTTGCTTTAAGTTTCTTCCAGCTCCCAACAGCAGGAACAACCACCAGAAGCCCAAAACTGGAACAGGCACCTCCTGGCAGGTCAGCATTCCCAGCAGTGGAGTTCAGGGGAGCTGGTGGTGAAGTCTTTGTGTCCATGAGACTTCAGAACAGGAGGCCAGCACACACAAGCCCTTAGAGAGTCTTCTTCAAGCAGGTTCTCGGTAAAGTTCCAGTTTTTGTCCTCTTCCTTGGCAGAAGCAGCAACTGCAGGCCAACCCAGCAAAGCACACAGCAAAGAAGCAGTACTCCTCCTTACAGCTCTCCAGCTCTTCTATTTGGCAAAAGGTTCCTCTTGAGAAGTGATCTAATTCTCTGGGGTTTAAGGTCCAATACTTATACCCCATTTTCTCTTTGTTCTCTTTGTGGCAAGGGTCTCTGAGCTCAATCCAAACCAGTTCTGTCCTCTTTGGTGCAGCATGACCACAGTGGGTGGAGACAGCATTGTGCAAAGGAGACACAGCCTATACGGGTGCAAGTGAAACTCCTCCCATCACTCTGAATGCATCCAAGGTCTTTTCAGCCCAGCTATGAGTCACCCAGGAAATGTTGGACACACCTCAACCCCCCTTGTGACTGTCTACAGTGAATGCATATCCGCCGGCCCCTGTCACTCCAAACCCAGACAGTCAATATACAAACAGCAGAGGCACAATGTATGGTATAACAAGACAATGCCTACTTTATAAAAGTGGCATTTTCAAACACACAATTTAAAAACCATCTTTTCTAAAAGATCTGTTAATACATTCTGAGTTCAGAGAGCCTAAACTCCTTTTCTCTATCTTGTCCCAATAGAAATGTATACTTCTAAGATGTTACAAAGCAACTCCCATGTTAGCAAAAGGGACAGATACCCTTTCAATAGTGAAACAATGAAATTGGCAGTATTTTACTATCAGGACATGCAAAACACACCAGCACATGTTCTACCTTTCAGATACACTGCACCCTGCCCATTGGGGTACCTTGGGCCTACCTGAGGAAAGCCTTCAATGTAAGAGAAGGGAAGGTTAGGGCCTGGCAAGTAGGTGCACTTGCCAGGTCGACATGACAGTTTAAAACTGCACGCGCAGACACTGCAGTGGCACGTCTGAGATACATTTACAGGCTACCTGTGTGGGTGACACAATCAGTGCTGCAGGCCCACTAGTAGCATTTGATTTACAGGCAGTGAGCACACACAGTGCACTTTGCTAGAGACTTACCAGTAAATCAAATATGCCAATCATGGATAACCAATCATAATAACAGTTTACACAGAGAGCATATGAACTTTAGCATTGATCAGCAGTGGTAAAGTACCCAGAGTCCTAAAGCCAACAAAAACAGGTCAGGAAAAACAGGAGGAAGAAGCAAACTTGGGAATAACCCTGCAAAAAGGCAATTTCCAACAGAGTGATACCGATCACTGCTTCTCTGATGCTAATGCAAATTGCAAGAGTTGCTCCATTCACTATCTCCAGCTCTTGAGAGATGTGGTTCACCTGTGTGTATCTGCTCCGCATCCAGTGCCTGAAAGGAACCATTAATTGTCTTTATTTTCTTAGAAAAAATATGAGGCCAGGATTAGATCATTCATCTACAGTTGTATAGACTTCTCTAGAACTATTGTTGCTAAAATAATTCAAGAAGCATGAAAGGCTGCTTTTGTCATTATAACCAATTTGCTATAGTATTTAAAGCCACTGTATATCTTACTTTACTGTGCATAAATCATCATTTGGCTGTCTTTGATGCAAGCTACCTGTTCAAAGTTTGGTATCTATCTATCTATCTATCTATCTATCTATCTATCTATCTATCTATCTATCTATCTATCTATCTATCTATCTGCCTGCCTGTCTGCCTGCCTGCCTGTCTGTCTGTCTGTCTGTCTGTCTGTATGTCTATCTATCTCTTTTCACATGGAAGCAATATATATGAGCAATGCAGTCCTTTGAATCTTCAGCCAAGCATAGGAATGACTTAGAGATCATTGCTCATTGCAAAGGCCACGGTTGACCCTAAGGTTGAATTAGGTTTCTTTTCTTTGTCACCCTTCACCACTCAGTTACCAGGCTAAAATCCTTGTGGCCCCCTTCATTATCTGGCTGTGTCTGGCACACTGGTCCATTTACATTTATTTACGTTAGCACACCCAACAAAATTAAAAACAAAAAACTGTTTAATTTTTCTTTTTAACATTTCTATTGTGTTATTTTACTTTTTTTCCAGAATGTAGGATTCATCTTCAATTCAAGGAGGCCAACCAGAGACAGATCTCTCCCGATAGTTGTGATGTTGAAGGAACCATCCTCATCCAAGTTGTATCTTCAGCAGCCTTTTAAATTTGGAAGGTGAAATGTTATTCATTTTGATTATTGTCAGTCTCTCTACATTTTCAGGAGTGAGACCGGTCCTTGTGACTATGGCAATTGTACCAGCTGAACTGAAAATTAACTTGAAAAATACACTGACTACAGAACATGCTAGATACCATATTGGTAGTCTGGTCATTTCTGACCACTGTGACCTTTGGTCAGTGACTCCGGATCCAAATAGACTTCTGTTTGATCACCCAAGTAATCTTATACCATTGTCTCTATTGTTATAGTTGAATTTGGCACATGCGGTTAATAGTTTCTTGGCCTGTAAGGTTAAGTTAAATCCTGCAATATTCATAACACAATCCATTGCAGGGGTTAGAATTGATGCTGTAGGTGTTGTTGATTGGAATGCTCTATTACTTACCGGTAATCTTCATTACTCTGGGTCCCGTTGTCCTCGTCCCATTCATAACAAAGTGGAGATAACCATCTCCAGACAGAAAAAAAGAGCAGAGGAATGCTGGGGACCCTAACCCTGCCCCTCCCACTGGGAGTACATAAGCAGTAATTACCCAGCATTCCGCCTGAACCACCAAACCCCCAACAGGAAGGCCGGCCGTCCGGGAGGGAGGGCGGGGCGTATGAATGGGACGAGGACAACGGGACCCAGAGTAATGAAGATTACCGGTAAGTAATAGAGCATTACCCCCAGGTCCCTCCTGTCTTCGTCCCATTCATAACAAAGTGGAGAATACCAAAGCAGAAACCCGGCCTTCCAAAACCCACAAGCACGCCCCGGAAACCATACCAAAGGCAGCAACCCAAGGGAAGCAAAAGGGAGGGCCGCAGGACACAACATGCAGAGCACCCAGACAGGAAAGCACCCCACCAAAGCAGGGGCGCACCCATCAACACAAACGGGAGACGACCAAGCAGAAGAAGAGGACAACCCACAGAGGGCAAACCGCACACACCAGGAACACCCCCCATGAGCGAGGAAGGGTGAGAACACGCCAAACAAAAAAACCAACCAAGGCCGCCCACAACCAAAGGACAACGAGGAGGCCAAACCAAGAAGAAGAAGACCCCCAGAGGCCCAACCGGCCAGCAAGCTAGTACAGGCCAGCAGGGACACAACCCAGGACTGGAACCCGGGACCAAGGAAAACAGAAGGCGACAGCGACAACAAGGAGGCAGGCCAGCAGAGAAATTGGAAACAGAGCACCCAGGCCAACCAAAGGGAAACCCCAACCCACCAGGTGGAGGAGAGCATACCAAAAGGCGACCAGGCCAAAAGGAAGCCGAAAAGGAGGCACCCCAAAGAGACCCCAAAGGCACAGCCCCAGAAGGAAAACAGGCGCCAAAGCAACCAACACCCCGGATCGCAGCGGGCCAGAGAAGACGAAGCCCCAACAGGTCATGGCCAAGGGAGCCCACCGGACCAAAAGGCCGACAAGCCCAGCACCATCAGGAAGGCACACAGGACCCAGCAGCAGTATACAATCAGCCCCAAAAAGACGACGGGAAGAAAGGAAGGCCCCACAACCCCGACTCAACCAGGCACGAAGGGCAAAAAGAGCCAACCAGAGGACAAACACCAACATCCCCAGACAGCCACACCCGAGAATGCGAAAAGGAAAGAGGTCAGGGCCAGCCAAGAGGGCACAGGCACAAACCCAAAGGGCCACCCAAGGGCAGGACCACCCAGACCAAACCAGGAAGGAGGGAAGCACCGGCCAGGCACCAGCCCCCCCAACCAGAGAGCCCAGAGGGCAAAGCCCCCGAAACCCAACAGAGGAGGACCAGGCCCCCGGAAAGAACGGCCAACATCAACCACCAGAGCCGCCACACAACAACCACCAGGCTCCCAGCTAGGGAGGAGGAGCCAAAGCGAGATTCCAGGAACAGGCCAAGAGCCAGCAAAGACCAAGGCACACAGAAGAAAGCCCGGGAAACAGGAACACAACCGCCGGAAAGCCACCCCACAAGGCCCACAGAGCCAGGAGGGAGCAACCCGAGAATCCAACAGAACCAGCGCCCGTGAAAGACCAAACAGGAGGACCAGACATCCAGACCCCAACCAAACCGAAAAGGACAGGGAGGAGCCAGAGACCAGAACCCCAGGAAGCCAAACGCCCCTCACGAAACAAGACCACCAACGGAACCAGGGCCCGACACGAAAACACCAGAGCAGCAGGGGCAGGCCAGGTCAACACCCAAGGCCACAAAGACCAGGGCAAACCGAAACAGCAGAAGAAAAAGCCAGAGACGCCCCCAAAGAGACCAGGCAGACAGCCAGACCAACAACAGACAGGCCGGGGACCAACCACCCGGAACCCGCACAGGAGCAGAAGGGGCGGGACAGGGCCAACGGCCACAACCCAGAAACACCCAACCCCATGGGGAGGGTAAACGAACCCCCAAACCAGCCAAGCCAGAGAGGCAACAGAAGCCAGGGCGGAAGCCAAACAGACCGCACAGGCACACAAACGCCATGGCCAGGTACGCACCAAGGGCGGGCAGGAGCAGGGGGAAAGAAAACTCCAGGGAGCCAAGGCCAAAGGCAAACAACCCGCCTGGGCAGAAGGACCAGGGGACCCAACCCGCACCCGGGAGAAGCCCACGTAGAGCACAGGTCAAAGCAAAAGGGCAGGATGGCCGACAGAGACCCCCGGCACAGAACCATCGGACCACGCAGCAGTGCGGACGACAACAAGACAGAGGCCGTCGGCCGAGAGACAACAGCCCGGGAACCGGAGGGAGCAAAGAAGCCAGAGGCACAAGACCCCACCCGAACCCCAGCACAAGACTCTGGACAACCAGCAGAAAGGCGGGCAGGCACCCAAAGCGGCAAGACAAACACCACAGGACCGCACCCCGACAGGGGGGGCGGTGTAGACAGGCCGACCGACAGACACCCACACTGGGAGCAAAAAAAAACAGGGGCACACAGGGAAGACAGGAGCGAGAGGACAGGCAAAGAAAGGTCCAGCCCGAACCACGAGGCCACAAACGGCAGGAACACCCCACACCAGCAAGAATCCGGACCTGACAGCAGTGGGACCAGCCACCCAACAGGCGGAGAGCACACAAGCTAGGACACCGACACCAGGAAAAAGGGGGCGGGGGGACGCCATGCGAAACACACCCCAGAGCTGGCACAAATACCACAGCACAGCCAGCCTCAAACACAGCTCCGCCAGACAGCCCAGGAGTGCCGCAAGCAAGGGCCCGGGCAACACAGAGCACAAAGCCCCCGGAAACCCAGGCAGACACCTCACCAGGCCACAACCCGGTCCAAACCAGGCAAAGCCACAGACAGAAGAGGAGGCGGTGACACCAAGGAGGCACCGCCGGAGGCCAAGCCGAACTAGCCGCAAGCCGGCAGACCAGAAGCGACCGGAGACAAACCCTGGACACGCCAACCCAGAAGCACAGAACACCAGGGCCCCACACAGGCATGAACAAGGCCAGACTCAGCGCAGGGGCAAACAGGGCAGAAAGGCTGCTGGCCACAAGAAGGGCCAATGAAGGAGGAGCGCCGGAGCAACAGGGGAAGACAACAAAAACCCAGAGCCCAACACCTGCCAAAGAAAACCCAGCAGAACCAGGCAGGAAAACGCAGGCACCCAACCAGGGGTGAACCAAGCCCACAAAGAGAACTGTGGGCAAGAGCAGGCCCAGGAGAGCACGCAAGGGAGGAAGTGCCCACCCCAGGAGCGTGAACAGGGGAGCAACAACAAGCGGAGCAGGCCCAGCACAGAAAGGAACCAGTAGCCACCAGTCACGGGCAAGCAAAGCAGCAGTGGTGGCCGAAACCACCATGCCATGCCAGGACACCCAGAGAGCACACAGGCAAGGATGCAGGGACGAGGAAGGCAACCGACAGGTGCTGAAAGCCCACAGGAACAGGAATGCCCAGGCAGCCTCCCACCCAGGCACCAACCAGGCCCGACCCTGCCAAATGCCTGAGACCAGACGAGACCAGGAGCCCTCAGGGAGGAAAGTCCGGAGGCGGAAAACAGGCACAAGGCCAAGCAACCGCACCAGGCTCCCAGGTGGACCCCCAACAGGGAGAACCTCAGAGAAGAGAGGAGACCAGGCGCCAACGACCAGGACACAGCACCAGCGAAAAGACAGCCCGGCCCAAACAGCAGGGGCACGAACCCCAGACTCCCAGGGACTACCAGAAAGAGGAAGCAAAACAGGCAAACCGCCACATGGAACAAACCCAGGGGGGACGGGAGACATGAACAACGCCCCCCCAGCCCAAGGCGCACCACCAGCCACCACAACAGGGCAGAAGGAGCAACCAGCCCAGGCGCCAGGCACACCGGGGGCAGCAAAGACCAACCCACAGCCTACAGCCAGGCCGTGAGGGGGTCCGGGGCACCAAGGCCCCCACCGGACAACCAGAGGCAGACCCCCAGACGCTCCGCACACCAAAGAACAGAGAAGAGCAGGAGCCCAACTCACACCAGCCACAAGACTCCCTCATAATTTCCGGCAATTCATGGTACCTGCCATAACAAGTACTAGAGACACATGTGCGTTTTGGAATTTTATATAGCGCAAACTTGACCCGAAGGGAACAGAGCGCTTTACACCAGCCACGTTACATGAGGACGCATTCATCTGTCAGAGGAATGGGGAGTTACAGTGATACATATCGAAATGGAGAACACAGAACACAACACAGCACAACTGTGTCACGCGCCGGTACAGAAACAAAAGACTGCAGCACACAGCACGGAAGTTGCAAGCTGCCGGACACTGCACCAGCTAGCCAGCACGGCATGACGTAGCCCAGAGGCAGAGCACAAGCCACACACGCAGGAGGCCTCTGGACAAACCCGGCTTCCACAGGCTACCCCAAGCCAAAGCCAGAAGGCCAGCCAACGCGTGGAAGGAAGAGACACACCATATGTCAAAACAAATGCACTCTCCCCCTCCGACTCGCACACAGTGTTACTCTCACTCCCCTGTGCAGATGAGGCGAGATCCCCAGCAAAAGAAGGGGAAAAACAGACACCGCTACACGGTACTCACCGGGGGGCCGGGAGACACGAACAAGGCCCCCCCCAACCAGCCGAAGGCGCACTACCAGGAACCATGCCAGGGCCGGGCAGACATCCAGGGAAGCAATCGCGGTGCATCTTCCACCAGGCCAGGACCCAGGAAGACGCGCCCCTCGACCCGGAAGAGACCCGGAGGCCGGCGCACCAGCTGCAAAGGGCCGGCCAGCACACAAGAGCCGGTTGTGAAGATCCCAGCCTCCCAGCAAGCCCGGCAGGCCAGGAGGCAGGACAGCAGACACCCCGACCAAACAGCCAGGCAGCCGGATGTAGAGTTCCAAGGAAGAAAGCCACTCAAGCCCAGCAGGAGCAGCACCAGCACCTTGTCCCACTTCTGTCGACAGACAGAAAAAAAGAACCGTCGGAATGCTGGGTAAGTACTGCTTATGTACTCCCAGTGGGAGGGGCAGGGTTAGGGTCCCCAGCATTCCTCTGCTCTTTTTTTCTGTCGGGAGATGGTTATCTCCACTTTGTTATGAATGGGACGAGGACAGGAGGGACCTGGGGGTAATGGTGATTTCTGTATTACCAGTGCAGCTGCTTTTTTGTAATATGGATCCAGTGGGGTGGTAAAGATGTACTCTCCAGAGATCACATCTCTTTTTCAGTCATAGGTTTGTATTCACATAAAAGAATAAGTTGATGATCAGACATCTGCTTCTTCATTAATATGATTCTTCCACCTTTTTGAAAATGGCGCCGCAGCATGTGCATCAATGGGATGGCTTGGCTCATGGTAAAGTACTACTTGCTACTTTCTGTGTCAAAATCTCAAAAGGCACTAGCATTCAAATAAGGAAATCGAATAGCCTACATTTTTCAACCTCCAGCATCACGGCTTTGGCAGTTGTATACCCTCTCCTTTCTAGTATATAATCATTGATAGACCTGTACTGCTCAAACAGGTGTTGCAAAATGTAACGGGTTGGGACCTCCTGAAAGAGAGCTTTTGCAGGGGCGCTATTAGCAGGCTGACTGGCCCTCCTCTGTTTCTGGGCTGTGATAGAATAGCTAAGATGTGTCCAGATCATGAGCTGTTGTTGACTACTTCTTTTTTGAGGGTGTCCTGCCCAATTAAATTGCAATGAGCTAAATATTGCACTCTGAAGTAACCTCCATCAGCCATGGGGGTGACCATATTTCTAACATTGTCTGTGGAAACTAATCCAATGCTGAGTCCTCTTGGTACAAGATATTTGTAGCCTTTTGTATTGAAATCTTCAAGGACGTTGACAGCTGTGGGTGCTTTCTCCACGGAGATGATTGCAAATGATGCATGCCGACAAATGCCTTGCAAAGCATCAGCAATGGTGAGACAAGATGCTAGACTTTGCTTAACCCTCTTAAAAGAGAGCAGTGTGCAGTGATGCACATGTTCTTTGAAACTCGGCAAGTCGTTCACATGTCTGCTGTCAGATGGATAGACTGCCCAACAGTCTCCTTTATTGCTTCATTAACCAACTCTTGCACTCAATAGAGCAACAGTGACGCAGCATAAGTTGAAAAGCAGATCTGGCTTGGAGTTCTCCATTTTGGACAAACCTCTCCACAAATATCACAAACCCCTCTACTTTCACCAAAGAAAAGGGGGGACAGTCAAGCTCTAACATTTTGGGCAGTTTCCCTTTGTATAAATGGACCAGCTCAACTCCTCGATGAACAAAGGGAAATTCCTTGGTGGAAAAAATTTGATAATTGTTTGTTGTATTTGTTTTCTTCATGACATTGCGATCTCATCTGACTGTCATCAAAGTGTTGCTGGATCCCTCTTATTCTTGTACCAAGCTGAGGTTGCTACCGGTAATTAATTCACACTATGAGTGACAGGGTTGCTTCACATGCACTGCCAGACTGGCAGTACCGGGTACTGGGTTTTTCCCTGGGAGGCTGGAGGGTTGGGGGCCGTTTTTTTTTATTGTGGCCCGATTTTGCAGCAGTGTACAAAATGGACCCAAGTAACAAAATCAGAATGCTACGACTCAATTTCCAGTCTCCTGGGAGTATGGCATGATGTCAGTGCCGGCTTTAGGATGGAGATTGATTCCAAATCCGACTCCAAGGTCGCTGAACTGAAATTAGCACCATTGTTCATCTTTTATTTCCATGTCAGTTGTCATGGAAATAAACGACAGACAACTGCGCTGCACTCATGAGCATACAGCAGTGGCAGCCCTAAGGCTGGAGGAGACTGACAACGATGGCCACTTCGACTGCTCTGGGTCCACCGTGGGCTGGTATACACTCTTATAACTGTTCACATGGGGTGTGGAAATGATGAATATGCCAGGGCTCTGCTCACTCAAGAAATATCCGCAGTGTATACATTTTCTTTCAGATATTTTTCTCGCTTCCGCTCATGTGTGCTCTTCTGTTGCCTTTTTCCAGTTCATGATTCTTTTTCTTCTTTTCTCCTCACCTGTAAACCTACATTTCAGTCCCCAGATCCCTTTGTTTGCTCTTCTTCACCCCTCTCCATTTCTCATCCTAAACTGTGCCTCCTTTGCCCCTTGCCACCCCATCCCCCTCTGCTCCACTTACTATTTCTCTCTTAATTCTTCACGCCCATCGTTTTTCCCGCTCCACCCTCCTCACTTTCCATTGGTTTCTTATGTGTCCCTCATCCACCTTTTACTCTCTCCCCAGCTTTCTCCTCCTACGCCCCTCAACCTCTACCCAGTTTGTCACTCTCCACCATCTTCCAAGCTCAAAATTCAAATTCAAATCCTGCTCTACCTTTATTCCTTCCTCTTCACCTGCAGCCTTTATCTCTTCCCCATCTCCCAATGTCTCTTCCTCCATCCTCGCTCCTCTACCCATCCCTTGCTCTCCTCCTCTCTACATCCATCGGCCTCCCTTCCTATGAAGTCCATCCTCTACCTATACTCCATTTTTCAAACTCTGTCCATCCATTCTCCGTCGCTTTCCACCTTCCATCCACTCGCCATCCCTCCATCCCTCCACCTCTCTTCCTCCGCCCTCTACCCTCTTCCCTTCCCTGCACCAATCTTCCTCTATCCTTCATCCTTTGCCCATCACTCCATCTCCCTTTGTCCACCCTCTGTTTTTCCCCATACCGCCACTCTCTCTTCTCTCCCAATCTGTCTACCTCTCTTCTCCCACCCTCCATCTGCTGCCCATCGCTCAACCTCTCTTCCTCCACTCTCCTCTCTCATCCTATTCCTTAATTTCTCTTCCTCTAACTTCAACAAAGCCCTTGACCTCTTTTCTCCACCCTCCACTCCACATCCCTCATCCTCCCATCCTCCCATACATTCTCAACCTCACCCTCAGTCCTCTCCTCAGCTCTCTCCATCATCCATCCACTTCACGTTCCTAAACCTCTCTTCCTTCATCGTCCATCCTCTCCCTATACTTCCCTTCAGTCCTCTCCCCATCGCTCTCTTCCTTCCCTCCTCTCCACCTTCGAGATCTCTCTTCCTTCTATTGGAATTCCTGCTGCCAATCCCTGTCTCAGCTAAACAACAGTAATCCACTGAGTTGAAAGCAGCCGAAGGAGCTAAAGAGAATCACGCTGCCATGGCTCCATCATCCACAGTTAACCTGCTCTCATCTAGGGCCTTAACTGATGAGGACTCTATTGCTAGAAAGCAGGTTTCCATGTGTCCAAGACATTGGAATGCTCCTGAAAATTGGTTAATTGCTTCCAGTCTTCTCCAGCACCTAACTAAGCACAGGGAGACGGGTGACAGAGCAGGAGGAGCTGGTATCTTTGGAGTTGAAGTTTGCTTTTATCAAAAGTCACTACCACTCCCCTTCACAAGTCTGTTATAATCCTGATATTAAAGATAATATTAAATGTTTATGTCACAGGTTTGTCCACACTGAGAACAAACTTTTTTTATATAGGCAAAGGCTATAAATTTACGAGTGTTTGAGATAAGACTAAAACACTTGCTAACAAAAGACTTGCTGCATTTTCAGAGATGCTGGGGCATGCTGTCTTTAATACCTTTGAAGCTCACTTAGAGGTCACATAACTGGCGAACTTATCACAATACCTCTGATTAGCTGGAATGGTATTATAAAGACATACAGGATTGATTAATAATTTCAAAGTGGCAAATAGTTACGTTGAACAATTGGGTGCCTCCATAATTTTCACTGCGAGAATACAGGTCTTTACTAAATCAGTTATGTTGCATATTCTTATCTCAGTCTTGTAGGCCCTCTTATCATCAAAGATACTTTGTAATTGTGGCTCATTGAAGGTTTATTTATTTTTTAGCCATACAATGATGCCTGAGTTTTGGAAATCTCAGGATTTCCCTCGTTCTTTTTCTGTCTACCTATTGTCCCACTTCCATGAAATATTGTTTGTTAAATAAATTATTTTATCTTCATTTGGAGCCCACAGACATAGACATCATTGTATTTCTGTGTTTTGTTGCTTAATATTACCCCCTTTGAAAGGGACCACTGTTCTTGTTATAAAAACTCTTATCAGCCCGACACAACTTCTTCTCCTGGCCCTCTGGCCCTCTCACCACACCTGGTTACTGATTTCCATTTCTGACTGACACTTACTTTTAAGGTACCTTTTCTCTGATGCAATTACTTATTGTCGAATTTAGGCTCTTAAGCGTAACATCCTTACCACACCAATGTGATGCATGATATTTTACTCTTCCAATAAAAATTAAAGTAGTCTACAACCTCTTTTAAATACTGGCCGATGCAAGTAAACTCAGTCCAAGAAGGGAGGATAATAAGGAATTCTAAGTTACTTCCTCAATTTGCTCAGATCTCCGCATATGAGGTATTTAGTTCTTCAATGAAGGTGATGTCATGATCCCCTCTACATCCTTGCCAGTTCAACATTTTCCTTTTTGCTATGTAAACTATAGCCCCTATATTGGCAGAAATTATTAACTACTTCCTTCAAACTGCAGAGTTGATTGGAAAAAGCCATTGTATGACTGATTATAGAGAACTCTTCAACTGACCTAGCTGTTTATCGAAGCTTTTGACCTTGTTCAGTGCTGCCAATTATGTCAAAAGCTGGTGAAAAGATTGGTAATACTTTATAGTCGTAGTTTATTAAGGATAATAATAGGCTAGGAGACAACCAGGGTGGACGGAGATGCCCCTCTTAGTTGTAATGAATAAGCTGCAGATGGTCCAAGATAAAGGAGGAGTGCCAGCACTAATCTCACTGGATCTATCCGAATCTATTTGCACCTTTTGACACCTTAATTCACTCCATTCTCATCTCACGACTATGTGAAAATAAAGCAAAAGACTGAGCATTAGATTGGCTAAATCCATATCCGTAGTAAAAGGGTCTCTTTGCTTCCTTTATATCTAGAGAGGTCAAGCTTGAATGTGGTGTTCCATAGAGGTTTTCCCTGAGTCCCACTATATTCAATGTGTATCCACTTGTTCCGTCTTATTAGATCTCATAATTTGCACATTATGATTTAATGGATGGCACACAAATGATGAAGATGGTGATGTGCAATAATCACAAGCTGCCTTTTCTCACAGTATGAGTTTGGTAGCCAGATGGATGGGAGGCAACTGTTTAAAATTGACCTCTGATAAGATGGAGGTCTTGATTATGGGAGGTGTTCCTTCTATTTGGACCATTTTTGGCATCCATCCCCCCTCCGGGACTGCACAACATGTGTAAACTCGGTACTCAACCTAGGGTTCACATGTGATAGCAAATTAAATTGCTTAGCATAAACTGTAAGACTGGCCCCCTCTTGTTTTCTTTTCTTCACCCGAGACAAATGAGGAAAATAATTGCTGTTTTGCTGCCTGATTGCAGTGATTAAGCCACAGTGGGGTCGTGCTGGATTGCTGCAATCCATGCATTTAGCTCTTCTAAAATAGTGTATACACAAGCTTCATATTTTCCAAAGCATGCCAGCCACAGTCATGCTGAATCTGCCTTGAAGAGCATCAGTCTCAAGACACTTGATCGCCAGCACTGGCTCCCAGTCAAGGACAGAGGTAAGTTCAAAACTCACGCCATTTGTCATAAGGGCATTTACGGCCATTGTCCGAAATTCTTCAAGTATCTGATTAAAAGTAATACTGCAGCTCAGAATTTGCAATCCTCGTTTGCATGCCTTTTTACCCCTCCAAAAATTAAAAGATTTGGCAAGCAGGACATTCCTTACTGTACGACATAGCTAATATGGAATGCATTCCTTTCGCACTTCATTTTGACGTGGAATCAGTGTACCTACATTTAATGAGTAATTATATTGTATACAGGAAATTACTAAAAACCCAAGAGTGCAAATAAGCATTTAGGAGAGGCAAAGCAAGCACCAGAACACCTTAGTCATAATCATGCACTCATAAAATGTTTAACGTAACATGATAAACTTATTAACACAACTTTTTAATAGTCTGTTCTTCGTACTAATAACCTGGCCCCTATCTCTGTTTTGAACCAGTGATGTATATTCAGGGTCAATAACCAGACGCTTGTGGATTTTACTACCTGCTTCAGAGCATAGAAATGCACCAAATAATGACTGCTTTATCCGAGAAAGAAGGGCAGCTAAGGAGAACAACACTCATCCACCAATACTAAATCCAAAGTGTGCCTTGCTCTGTGTTGAGGCCTCTTGTTTTTGAGAAAGCCTTAAGACTGTCATACCTTTTATAAATTCAAGAGCATCAGAGTTATCAGGATTATCTCCATGCAGGTTAAAGTTGCCCAGCTGGTTTGATAATAGTAATAATTATTAGAAGTAGTAAAATAGACCCTATTCTGATTGTTCCAAAAAATTCAATCATATTCATTAAATTCACAGTAGCTGTATCTAACACACAATAAAATATCCTAATTAATGTATGACACACAATAAACTATACATCACATACAGATAAAATATATGGAACCAAATGAGCCCGATTTCAGACCACCTTTAGTGCTGAAGTTCCTTCCAAAATGAATTGTTGAGTTTGAGCCCTACTCTAACTATCCATATTACATTATAGGTATCAGCTGCACAAATTAATCAACTTATCAATTCAAAGAGTCCTTCAAAACAAGATTTAAACAGCTCAACTAGTAATATCTAACTAGGCTTTTTTTACATGATCTGAATAAATAACTTGCAACACAAATGTATACTTTTTTTTTTTTTTTAGAGTTTTATATAGCGCAAACTCGACCCGAAGGTATCAGAGCGCTTTACATTAGCACCAGTTTCGTTAAAGATGGACACATTCATTTTTGTTAGACATGGGGAGATTAAGTGATTTTCCCAGTATCACAGGATGTTGAGCATTGTTTCTGAGGCTCGAACCCAGTTCCCCAGCTTCGAGGTCGACCTCTCTAGCTGTAAGGCCACATACTCTCCCCAATACTGCTTCTACAGGGGTGCATATAGTGCTTATACATTGGAAGAAACCTTACAGACAACTATGGCACCTTTACAAGAGCCCACTGCAAAATCTTGCAGTGCAGATCATAAATAATTCAACGAAAGTACCAAGGAAGAAGACAGAAAAACAAAAAGTAATTTAATTCTCAATGTCTTTTTCTTTGCAAATGCAGTAAGGAGAGTTGCATCTTTCCATTTTGTGGTAACACCATTCAAAGACAATATCCACAACCTAAACTTGAGACAGAGGGAATGAACTAATGATGTGCTTGGCTAATCCATATATCATTCTCTGCCTGGAGACGGCTTTAAACTGAAGATGGATAAGTCTTAAAGAAAAGCTAGGGATCACTTTCTGGTCTTGAAGGATGATCATATGATGAAAACGCTATCTGTCTTAATGATTGCTTCTGGTTTTAACCAAAATACAGCCAGACCATGGTTATTCAGGTTCTCTAGTATGTCTCATCCATGAGGGACGAAGGGAGTGAGCACTATTAAAAATGTTGCCGAACCCCTCTTGGTAAAATTTGATGCAGAATTAAACCAACAGAGGAACCTAGAAATAAATGTGCTTTAATGCATTTATTTGTGGAGGCGGTTAATTTTTTCTGAATTTAATCATTTTGTGAGAATCATGATTTATGAATATTCAAGTGACCCATAATCTGACCCCGTAAAAGACTGATGACTCAATTTTAGCAGAGCGATGCCTGTCTCCCAATTTAAATCTATAGCTCAACAAGATATGTGATGTATTATCCAAAGATAACATGTTCCTAGATCCTTGTCCTTCCCAATTTCCATTACTATGAAATTGTAGTCCAAGATAGTCACAAAATGTGGAACTATTTCAAGTTTAGAGTCATTTAGTTCAAATGATTCATTTTCGGTATATGCCCCTTGATAATCCAGATTTTGCACTTATTCTCAATATTTTTCTTTTTCTGATTTATAGTATGAGCCAAAAGAGATGACCATTTTCGGGCTAGAATTCTCAATACTTGCAATAAAAGGTGGTCCCATCTACAAAAAAAGACTCATTCGCGGCTCCCCACTCAGGTACGGAATATTTCTAATCACTGGGGATAACGTTACAACTAAATAATTAATACATATGTTAAAATGTTTCAGGCTCATCCCTTGTTTATTTCAAATCCTATTTGTTAACCTTTTACGCCAATTCCAGCTTGGGCAGAATTCACAGAGAAGAGAAATGCAAGCTTCACTAAATATCTGTAAAGTTTTTGCTGTATCAAATCGGCCTTCAAAATAGACCTGTCAATATTGTCAAATGAAATTTCCAGGTCCACTAAGGCCATAAACAACCTACCAATTTTCAATGTAACATATTTAATTTTCACCAAAGACAAATTTAGATATTTTCCTATCAAGATTGACCCCCTCCCTCGAGGTCATTATGAGCAATGCTCTGAGTCATGGACTTTTGATTGATAGCCTAACGCTTTTTGTGTGCTGTAGACTTGTTGCCATTTAAGTGATGAAATTAACACACCCGAAATCAATGAATTGTAGGTTAAAACATCAAGACTAGAGGCAGTGCCCATAGTCGCCTGGCGTGAGGTGGTCGCCTGGCGTGAGGTGGTCGCCCTCGCTCTGTTGTTCCGACTGAGGGTTTATGTTTGCTCTGGCAATACTCTAATTTGACAGTTTATATTAGAAGTATATTAAGGTGATTACACAGTTGTTGCATGCAAGAGCGGGGTTTGCAGGGTTGAGCGCTGCACATGTTCCATGCTCGTGTACGAAGTGTTGAGTTTGTGCTGTTGTTCAATGTAGACACGAGCGTGAGGTCGTTGCGCTTGTGTCTGTTTTTGTATAATGCCTGTAGGGGTTGCTTTTGATCCGTGGGTTGGGGGAGACACCTTTTGAAATATGGAAAGTGTATGTATAGCGGATCTGGATTACGGTTAGGCATTTGTTGCTTGCATGCTGTACTGCATAGATGTAATAAACCTTACATAGTGTTACTGTTGCAAAGTCATCCTGTGCCCTGGGCACTCCTCAACTTTTTGCTGACTGGTACTGGTGGTAACTGACTCTGACTGACCCTGGACTTTACCTAACCAGGCCCAGGGTCAGTGCTATGCTGAAAACACTTAGAATACAGTGAAAACACCTACACACACTAGGGTACACTATGGGTTGGGGTACCCCTGTGATTGGCATGATCTACCCTATAAGCCCCTAGTATATAATAGGGCAGGGGAATTGACACTACCTATCAGTCCCTAGTATATAGCAGGGCATGGCAGTTTAGAGACCAGCAGCTTTCTGCACTTGCATGCGTGCACTGCTGAGGCCTGAGGTCAGTTTTAAAAGCAGCCCTGGGTGCCAGGACTGCTTTTAAAAAGTAAATTGTGCCCAAATTCGACTTTGGTGTTTGGGGCACTTAAAAATGGATAACCTACAATGTTATGGCATATTAGGGACCCCCAGGGTCTCCCCTAGGTGTCCCAGGAGTGGGGGGTCAGGTATCTAGAAAATAGACCCTTATAAAATGAGTTCTATATGCCCTGGGTTAAGTGAAATGTCACATTTCACTCCCCACATTGTGACAAAGTGCTGCCCAAATTCGACTTTGATGCTAGGAGCACTGTGAAGTGAGGATCTGCAATATTTTTACAGATTCAGAACCCCTAAAGTCTCCCCTAGTTGTCTCATGGGGTGGGGGTCCTGTAGATATAAGCAAAGTAATTATAAAATATGTTTTTGTAAGTCCTGGTGCTGGAAAAATGGCCCAAGTCATTTTTCCTATTGCAAATCCCCTGTTACATAGGTTAACATGGTAGGAAGTTATTATCTAATAACTCTTGATAGAAGAGGGCTAGAAGTGCCATTCAAAGACTTCCCCGAATGGTATTAATAAATGCAACAATATGATATTGTTGAATTTCTCCTAAAGTGTACATACAAGAAGTTATAAGACTTTCTTGTTTGTAAGTCCAGATTTAGCCTTCCAGTGGTCTGCCCTGATTGGTCAGAGTTAAGTGGATTAGCTAGGCTGCCTTGAAGAGGTGATAAAGAGCACCTGGGGTCAACCAGCTCTGCTGGCAGGGCAGTGTGCTGTTCAATAGGAATGCCAGGCCAGGGGGAGGAGTCGTAAACTATGTTCTTCAAAGAGGAGAGCAGAGAACAGTGTCATTTACAACTCTGAACTTTCCACCTTAGGCAGATGGTAGGATTAAGGAAGGTATGAGCAGATGCAGGGGGAGAGTCTAAGTAAATTAGCCATCCTAGGGGTGTGTTTAGCCAGCTCTTACCTCCTTGCTGGAAAATCAGCCATTATGGATTTGGAAGATTTGATGCACTCTTGGACAAAATAATGCCACACTCTCCAGGGTGTGGTCATATCTTTGAGGAGTTACCCTGCTCCCATTGGTCAGGAGTTACCTCCTGCATGACCCAGAGAACTTGGAATAAGTATCTGAGAGGGGCAGAGCCCTCCAGATCTGCTGCTTGAAACTGAAGAAAGCAAGACATTGTGCCAAGCTGAGAAGTTTTGCTGTGCAAATTCTAAGGCCTGACCTCTGAAGCCTGCACCATCAGAAACTACAGCCCTGTGGACTACCTTGCTGAAAAAGAAGTAAAAAGTGGACTCCCTGCAAGCTACAGGTTAACAGAGCTCACCTGGACCCTCACCACCAAGGATCATCAACCTGGGGAACTACCAGTGGATTTGTAAGGGTGACGTCCAAGTGGATTGTGGGAACTGAAGTCCTCATCTTTTAAGGACCATCTTGGAGCTTCCAGACCCTTGGAGTGAGTTTGAGACACTTTGGGACCCTTTGAGGAACTTCAGGAAGAAGTTCAAGTAGTTTGGAGAACTTTGGAGGAACTTTGAAAAAAAGCTCCATAGAGGGACCGACTTAACCTGGTCAGCCAAGCCGCCTGCCTTCAACCGCGAGCCGGCCAAGCCATCCAGGTTCGTCCCGCTAAAAGCTCTGTCAGTCCAACTTCCAGAGTTTGACCGGGAGTAGAAGAAATCCGAGGCCGGCGAACCCTCACCGAATCCGGCCTGGTGAAGAGCATCGAGGGACCCCGCGAGAAAAAGCTCCAGAAAAGTTTCTAAGTCTGCTCGTAGAGAAGGTGACCGGGAGCAACCGCGAAAGCCAAGCTGCCTGCCTTCAACCGCGTGTCGGCCTGGATCCTGGGTTTGCCCCGCTGGAACGCTCCAGATGTCGAACCGCAAAAGTTTCTAAGTCCGAACGTAGGAAGGTGACTGGGAGCTCATCGCAAGGCAAGCCGGCAAACCCTCACCGAATCCGGACCGGCTGAGAGCTTCGAGGGACCTCGGGGAGAAAAGCTCCAGAAAAGTTTCTAAGTCCGAAGGTAAAAACTGTGACCGGGACCTTCCGCGTGGGGTATCCGCTCAGGGCTCCATCGCGGTCGGCCTGAAAATTTGACTTTGGGTCGGTCTATCGTGAGCCTGTATCCCAATATGGTGCTATAAGTTTCTAAGTGCTATAATTTGCTAAATCTTTGAAAATCCATATCTCCGGTTCCCTATATTGGATTTTTGTCATTTTGGTGTCATTTTAAAGATACAAATATTTCCTATTTTTATAAATTGGTGTTGGATTTTTATTATGTGTTGTGTCTTAATTATTTACTGAATTGGTGTTTTTAAATGCTTTACATACCTGTCTTTGAAGTTAAGCCTGTCTGCTCGCAGCCACGTTACCAAGGGTTGAACATAGGAATAATTCTCTAAGACCGATGCTGAGTCCTACCAATGATTAGTGGCCTTATTGCCAGTGGCAGACCTACATTTGCCCCTACCGATAATCCACTTTCCAACATTTGGTGCTCAGCGGTGTGGATGAGGACTTGTGTTTAAAAGTACAACTTTCAGTAAAGTGAATTAAGATTATAAAAATCCTCTAAATTGCCTTAGAACAAAACTTTTGAGTTTGATTTTTGGAATTTGGACTAAACTGTTTTTAATCCATTGTTTTGATTTTTCCAAATTGTTCTAAGTCTGTTGTGCCTAGTTTTTGTGACCCAAAACTAGGGAACCATGGAGCTGGACCTGGCTAAACTGTCCCAGTTGAAGATGGCTGATCTTAAGGAACAGTGTAGGCTTAGGGGGCTGCCTGCTTTCAGGAAGCTTAAGAAGGCAGGGTTGCTTGAGTCCCTAAAGGCCTGGGCTGGGGCAGCTGAGGAGAGTCAAGGGGGGATAGAGGGTGTCCCCCCCAACCTCATCCAAGAGGAGGTTGAGGATGATGCCTCTTCCATTTTATCTAGAGTTAGCCATATGATTCCAGATGGTAGGAGTGGGGAAGGGTCCCTTACTCAGGGACCACCACCGTCCCTTGCAGAGAGACAGCTTAAGGCTCAATTAGCTTTGATAGCTTTGGAGCAGAGGAAACTGGAATTGGCTGAGAGGAGATGGGAGAGGGAGGAGGCGTTGAAAAGAAATGGTGGCAGTGAAAATGATGAAGATTTTGAAATGTCCAGGGGTGGTGCATTTGATCCCAAACTTCCCAAGGGTATAGTACCCAAGTACACTGAGGGGGATGACATTGACAAATGGCTAGCAGCTTTTGAGAGGGCCCTTAGAATGAGTAGGGTCCACTCTAAGTATTGGGGTGCACTCCTGTGGGAGTTGATTCCAGTAGCTGGGAGGGATAGGCTCCTGACCCTGAAGGGAGAGGATGCAGAATCATACCAGCAGATGAAGGCATGCTTAGTCAAACAATTTGGTCTGACTCCAGAGCAGTACAGGGTGAAGTTTAGAGGCACCCAGAAATTGAGTTCAAAGTCTTGAGTAGACTTTGTGGGCGTTTCAGTGAAGGCACTGGAAGGCTGGATTGTTGGTAACAAAGTTGACACATATGAGGGATTGTATAATTTGTTTTTGAAAGAACATATTTTGACTCATTGTGCAGAAGAGAAGTTACGCCAGTATCGATTGGACTCTAAGCTGACAGACCCCAGAGAGCTGGGTGAAGCAGCTGATGAGTGGGTGAGAACCCGGGTTTCCATACACAGCACCAGGGGGTGACCAGAAGAAAGGAGGACAGGTCCCTCCCCAGGGGAAAGCCCAAGGGAAAGAAGGTCAAAACCAGAAGGAGTCCTCCAAAGTCCCACAAAAACCTACACAAGGAGGGGGGCACCGAGCCAACCCAAATCCAAAGGGAGGTGGAATAAGGGAAAGAATGGTAGGTTTTTTGATCCCTCAAAAGTGGGTAAGTGCTTTGACTGTAACCAGCCAGGGCACAAACAGGGAGATGCTGTCTGCGCCAAGAAGCTCTCCCCTAAGGGGCCATCCACAGGGATTGCCAGTGTCAGTGTAGGGGTGGAGAATGGTGCCCCAGTGAGGAGTAGTCAGGTGGTGGAAGCAACCTTAGTGTCCCTGGGTGGGGTGACTATTGCAACCCTTGCTGCCTTACCTCCAAACATGGACACGTACAGGCAGAGGCCTAAAGTGAATGGGACTGAGGTTGAGGCTATCAGAGACACTGGGGCTAGTGTAACTATGGTCCTGGATGAGCTGGTGCCTCCAGAGAGGTTGTTACCTGGTGAGTTTCACCAGGTGACTTATGCAGATAGCACTACCAAACTCCATCCTATGGCTGTGGTGGATTTGGAATGGGGAGGTGTGACAGGCCCTATGAAAGTAGCTGCGTCAAAGGTGCTCCCAGTCCAGTGTTTACTGGGCAATGATCTTGAAGCCTCTGTGTGGTCAGAGGTGGAGAGAGGACTCCATATGAAAATATTGGAGCTCCCTGAGTGGGTATGTGCTGTGACTAGGTCACAGACTAGCCAGAAGGGAGGGGCTGGACACTTGGACCCTGGAACAAAGGGCCAAGCATCCAAGGACAAGGGCACTGGGCCTGGTGAGCCAGCCCAGGGAACTCCAGAGGTGCAGGAAGAATCTAACCCTGATGGGAAGGATCTGGCCTCTGAGGGAGGGACTCCTTCCCTGCCGGAGCTGTCAGATTTGGCAGAACTGACAGGAGCAGGTGGACCCTCCAGAGAGGAGTTCAGTAAGGGACAGCGAGACTGTCCCACCCTTGAGAGCTTGAGGCGGATTGCTTCTAAGCAAGAGGAAGGGGATGACAGTGGGTTTCATAAACTCTACTGGGAAGATGGACTGCTTTATACTGAGGCCATAAACCTCAAGGAGGGGGCCACCAGGAGGTTGGTGGTGCCCCAGAGGTAGAGAGAGTTCATCCTGACTTTGGGTCATGATATCCCCTTGGCAGGACATTTGGGACAGACAAAGACATGGAACCGGCTGGTGAACCATTTCTACTGGCCCCATATGTATGAAAAGGTAAAGGAGTTTTGCAGCTCCTGTGTCACCTGTCAGGCCAGTGGCAAGGCAGGGGGCAAGACAAAGGCTATCCTAATACCACTGCCAGTGGTTGGGGTCCCTTTTGAAAGGGGGGGGATGGACATTGTTGGCCCCCTGGACCCACCTACTGCCTCAGGGAATAGGTATATCTTAGTGGTAGTGGACCATGCCACTAGGTACCCTGAAGCAATCCCTCTTAGAACCATTGATGCTCCTGCAGTGGCTAGAGCACTGCTTGGTGTGTTCACCAGAGTCGGTTTTCCAAAAGAGGTGGTGTCAGATAGGGGCACGAACCTCCTGTCCAGCTATCTGACTGCTATGTGGGATGAGTGTGGTGTCAACTACAAGTTCACCACCCCCTATCACCCACAAGCAAATGGTCTTGTTGAGAGATTCAACAAAACCCTGAAGGGCATGATAAATGGGTTGTCAGAGAAACTAAGGAGGAGATGGAATGTTCTCCTCCCATGCTTACTGTTTGCCTAAAGGGAGGTGCCACAGAAAGGGGTTGGTTTCAGTCCCTTTGAGTTATTGTTTGGACACCCTGTGAGGGGGCCATTGAGCCTGCTGAGAGAGTCTTTAGAGAAGCCTCTTAAAGAAGCAAAGGACAATGTGCTTGACTATGTGCTAGGCCTGAGATCTAGAATGGCAGAGTAGATGTACAAGGCAAACAGGAAACTGGAGGCCAGCCAGGAGCTCATGAAGCACTGGTATGATCAAAAGGCTACTATGCCTGAGTATACTCCAGGACAATTGGTGTGGGTGTTGGAGCCTGTGGCTCCCAGGGCCCTCCATGACAAGTGGAGTGGGCCCTATCCAATCTTAGAAAAGAAGGGTGAGGTTACCTATTTTGTTGACCTTGGCACCCCCAGGAACTCTCATAGGGTCCTGTATGTGAATAGATTGAAACCCCACCATGACAGGGCAGACATGACCATGTTACTGGTCACTAATGAGGGTGTGGAGGAGGAAACTGAGCCTGTGCCCGACCTCCTCTCCACTAATGTGCAAGATGGGTCAGTGGAGGGGGTGATACTCTCTCCCAAGTTGACAGACCAGCAGCACAGAGACTGTAAGCAAGTGCTGGAGCAGTTTTCTGGCCTGTTCTCTTTGACCCCAGGCATCACTGAGTGGTGTGTGCACCACATTGACACTGGTGAGAGCCTACCTGTCAAACATAAACTGTACAGGTTGTCTGACCATGTCAGAGCCAGCATTAAAGCTGAGGTTGCTAAGATGCTGGAATTGGGGGTAATTGAACCATCTGAGAGTCCATGGGCCAGTCCAGTGGTACTGGTGCCTAAACCTAATCCTCAGAGGGGACCCAAGGAGTTAAGGTTCTGTGTGGACTACAGAGGATTGAATGCAGTCACAAAGACGCTCACCCTATACCTAGAGCTGATGAGCTCATTGACAGGTTAGGGGCTGCTAAGTACCTGAGTACTTTTGATTTGACTTCAGGTTACTGGCAGATTGCCCTCACTGATGGAGCAAAGGAGAGGTCAGCATTCTCCACACCAGAGGGACATTATCAGTTCAAGGTAATGCCCTTTGGCTTAAAGAATGCACCTCCCACCTTCCAAAGGTTGGTGAACAGGGTCTTGTCTGGGTTGGAACAGTTCAGTGCAGCTTACCTGGATGATATAGCTGCATACAGTTCTACCTGGGGGGATCACTTAAGCCACCTAAGGGAAGTGCTTCAGGCCATGCAGCAGGCAGGCCTGACTATTAAGGCAAGCAAGTGCCAAATAGGGCAGAGTTCTGTGGTGTACCTGGGCCACCTGGTAGGTGGGGGCCATGTACAGCCTCTCCAAGCTAAAATCCAAACTATTTTGGATTGGACAGCTCCTGTTACCCAGACTCAGGTCAGGGCATTCCTTGGACTGACAGGGTACTATAGAAGGTTTGTTCAAAATGATGGGACCATTGTGGGGCCCCTAACAGAACTCACTTCTAAAAAGAGGACCAAGAAGGTGGATTGGACCCCAGAGTGTCAGAAGGCTTTTGATACTCTGAAAGCTGCTATGTGTTCAGCACCAGTGCTACTAGCCCCTGACTACACAAAAGAATTTGTGGTTCAGACAGATGCTTCAGAGCAAGGGATTGGGGCAGTGCTGTCACAGCTAAATGAAGAAGGCCTTGATCAGCCAGTTGCCTTTATTAGCAGGAGGCTTCTTCCCAGAGAGCAGAGGTGGAGTGCCATTGAGAGAGAGGCGTTTGCTGTTGTTTGGTCCCTGAAAAAGTTGAGACCATATTTGTTTGGGACTCACTTTCGTGTTCAAACTGACCACAGGCCTCTAGATGGCTCATGCAGATGAGAGGGGAGAATCCCAAGCTGTTAAGGTGGTCCATTTCCCTACAGGGAAAGGACTTTACAGTGGAACACAGACCTGGGGTTGCCCATGCAAATGCAGATGGACTTTCCAGGTTTTTCCACTTAGCTGATGAGGACTACCATGGTGTAGGTTAGTAACCCATCACCTTTCGTTTGGGTGGGGGGCTATGTTGCAAAGTCATCCTGTGCCCTGGGCACCCCCCAACTTTTGCTGACTGGTTTTGGTGGTAACTGACTCTGACTGACCCTGGGCTTTACCTAAGCAGGCCCAGGGCCAGTGCTATGCTGAAAACACTTAGAATACAGTGAAAACACCTACACACTCTAGGGTACACTATGGGTTGGGGTACCCCTGTGATTGGCATGACCTACCCTATAAGCCCCTAGTATATAATAGGGCAGGGGAATTGAAACTACCTATAAGTCCCTAGTATTTAGCAGGGCATGGCAGTTTAGAGGCCAGCAGCTTTCTGCACTTGCATGTGTGCACTGCTGAGGCCTGAGGTCAGTTTTAAAAGCAGCCCTGGGTGCCAGGACTGCTTTTAAAAAGTAAATTGTGCCCAAACTCGACTCTGGTGTTTGGGGCACTTAAAAATGGATAACCTACAATGTTATGGCATATTAGGGACCCCAGGGTCTCCCCTAGGTGTCCCAGGGGTGGGGGTTAGGTATCTATAAGGTAGACCCTTATAAAATGAGTTCTATATGCCCTGGGTTAAGTGAAATTTCACATTTCACTCCCCACATTGTGACAAAGTGCTGCCCAAATTCGACTTTGATGCTAGGAGCACTGTGAAGTGAGGATCTGCAATATTTTTACAGATTCAGAACCCCTAATGTCTCCCCTAGTTGTCCCATGGAGTGGGGGTCCTGTAGATATAAGCAAAGTACTTATAAAATATGTTTTTGTAAGTCCTGGTGCTGGAAAAATGGCCCAAGTCATTTTTCCCATTGCAAATCCCCTGTTACATAGGTTAACATGGTAGGAAGTTATTATCTAATAACTCTTGATAGGAGAGGGCTAGAAGTGCCATTCAAAGACTTCCCCGAATGGTATTAATAAATGCAACAATATGATATTGTTGAATTTCTCCTAAAGTGTACATTCAAGAAGTTATAAGACTTTCTTGTTTGTAAGTCCAGATTCAGCCTTCCAGTGGTCTGCCCTGATTGGTCAGAGTTAAGTGGATTAGCCAGGCTGCCTTGAAGGGGTGATAAAGAGCCCCTGGGGTCAACCAGCTCTGCTGGCAGGGCAGTGTGCTGTTCCATAGGAATGCCAGGCCAGGGGGAGGAGTCGTAAACTATGTTCTTCAAAGAGGAGAGCAGAGAACAGTGTCATTTACAACTCTGAACTTTCCACCTTAGGCAGATGGTAGGATTAAGCGACCCTTGACCTTGCCAGGTAGGTCGCTCCCCCACCACACAGCTCCGCCTGTGTTGGCCGCCCGCTGCCGCTGCTGGTAAGATCGCCGTTCCGCTTGTGGCCTCGGTGCCCGCATTTCTTGCTTGTCTCCCCTTTTCCTTCTGTACCCCTCGCTGCCCCATTTGCATTGTGCCCGTATTTGTGTCTGCTTTTCTCTCCTCATTTTTCCTTCTGTACCCCTCGCTGCCCCATTTGCATTGTGCCCGTATTTGTGTCTGCTTTTCTCTCCCCATTTTCCCTTCTGTGCCCCTCGCTGCCCCATTTGCATTGTGCCCGTATTTGTGTCTGCTTTTCTCTCCCCATTTTCCCTTCTGTGCCCCTCGCTGCCCCATTTGCATTGTGCCCGTATTTGTGTCTGCTTTTCTCTCCCCATTTTCCCTTCTGTGCCCCTCGCTGCCCCATTTGCATTGTGCCCGTATTTGTGTCTGCTTTTCTCTCCCCATTTTCCCTTCTGTGCCCCTCGCTGCCCCATTTGCATTGTGCCCGTATTTGTGTCTGCTTTTCTCTCCCCATTTTCCCTTCTGTACCCCTCGCTGCCCCATTTGCATTGTGCCCGTATTTGTGTCTGCTTTTCTCTCCCCATTTTCCCTTCTGTACCCCTCGCTGCCCCATTTGCATTGTGCCCGTATTTGTGTCTGCTTTTCTCTCCCCATTTTCCCTTCTGTGCCCCTCGCTGCCCCATTTGCATTGTGCCCGTATTTGTGTCTGCTTTTCTCTCCCCATTTTCCCTTCTGTGCCCCTCGCTGCCCCATTTGCATTGTGCCCGTATTTGTGTCTGCTTTTCTCTCCCCATTTTCCCTTCTGTACCCCTCGCTGCCCCATTTGCATTGTGCCCATATTTGTGTCTGCTTTTCTCTCCCCATTTTCCCTTCTGTACCCCTCGCTGCCCCATTTGCATTGTGCCCGTATTTGTGTCTGCTTTTCTCTCCCCATTTTCCCTTCTGTGCCCCTCGCTGCCCCATTTGCATTGTGCCCGTATTTGTGTCCGTTTTCTCTCCCCTTTTTCCTTTTGTGCCCCCGCTGCCTCTCGCCATTCCCGCCGCTGCGTCCCTGCGGCCCCGCCCCCTGTCTGCCCATTCGCTGACCCTGCCTCCCGCCTCCCAGCTGCTCCTCCCTCCCACCTCCCCATAAATGGCGGCCGCTTCACGGCCGCGCCTAAGGCAAGCCCGTCTGCGCCCGTCCGTGCCTGGACCGCGCCCAGCGCCAAACCCCCTGGCCCCCGCAGCAGCCAACCCACCCACCGGACTTACGACACCGCCACCCTCAACGCACTCAACACCGGCCGTATCCCCGGCTGCCACCGTGCCACCCCAGGTCGCACCCACGGACCCTTCGGCTGCCAATCCTGCAAGTTCTCCTGCCTCCGGACCTGCACCGCACCCGCCAAGCCGAGCACCAGCAGCAACCACCTGAAGTGCATCCTGCTCAACACCCGCTCCATCCACAGACACGCCGTGGAACTTTGGAACCTGCTCGACTCCACATCACCAGACGTCGCTTTCCTCACGGAAACATGGATGAACGCCTCCTCAGCGCCCGACATCGCCATCGCCATCCCGGACGGATACAAGATCACCCGAAGGGACCGCGCCAACCAGACCGGAGGAGGCATCGCCATCGTCCACAAGAACACCATCCGCATCATGACCAACTCCGACGACACCTTCACAGCCGGCGAACACCTGCACTTCCAGATACACACCGACCCCAAGACCACCCTCAGAGGCACCCTCATCTACAGACCCCCAGGACCACGCACACAATTCAGCGAAGACATCGCCGACCTCATCAGCCCGCACGCCCTCCCCTCGGCTGCCTACATCCTCCTTGGGGACCTCAACTTCCACCTAGAGAACAACAACGATCGCAACACCACCACCCTGCTGGACAACCTCGCCAACCTCGGACTCAAGCAACTGGTGACCACCCCCACACACCACGCCAGCCACACGCCTGACCCCGTCTTCTCCTCCAGCAAGGACATCTCCTTCAGCCACACCACCGGACTCCACTGGACAGACCACAGCTGCGTCCACTTCAGCTTCAGCAGGATCACCACGCACCACCACCCGCAACAGTTTCCACGCAGAAGCTGGAACAAGATCACCACCGACCAACTCACCACATCCCTGAGCCAGAACCCTCCCGCCAGCTCAACGAACCCCAACCAAGCCGCCAGCAACCTCACAAGATGGATCACCAACTGCGCAGACGACCTCGCCCCATTGAAGACCCCCAGTCAGACCCGGCAACAAGAAAGCATCCTGGTTCACCGACGAACTCAAGAAATCCAAGAAGAACTGCCGGGCCCTCGAGAAAGCATGGCGCAGAGACCCGACTGCAGACAACATGACCACCCTCAAGCACGCCACCCGAAAACACCACCAGCTGATCCACACCACCAAGAAAACCGCATTCAAGGAACGACTGGACAACAACGCCCACAACAGCAAGAAACTCTTCATCATCGTCAAAGAACTCTCGAACCCCAGCGCCGGAAACAACGACATCACTCCCTCACAAGACCTCTGCAACTCGCTCGCCTCGTTCTTCCACAGCAAGATCGCAGACATACACAACAGTTTCAGCACTCAGCCGATGTACCCTACGACCGTTCCAACGTCCCCCACCTCCACCCTCCGAGCCTGGACCCCGATCAACACCGAAGACACTATCCGCACGATGAACTCCATCCACTCCGGATCACCAACCGACCCCTGCCCTCACCACGTCTTCAACAAGGCCGACGCCGTCATCGCACCCCACCTCCGGGACATCATCAACACCTCCTCGACACCGCCACCTTCCCAGAGAGCTGGAAGCACGCCGAACTCAGCGCCCTACTGAAGAAACCGTCAGCGGATCCCACCGACCTCAAAAACTACCGCCCCATCTCGCTCCTTCCTTTTCCTGCCAAAGTCATCGAGAAGACCGTCAACAGACAACTGGCCGCCTTCCTCGAGACGAATGGATCCCTCGACCACTCGCAGTCCGGCTTCCGGGCCAACCACAGCACCAAGACCGCCCTCATCGCAGCCACCGACGACATCCGAGCCCTGCTCGACAACGGGAAACAGCGGCCCTCATCCTCCTGGACCTCTCCGCAGCGTTCGACACAGTCTGCCACCGCACCCTAGTGCAACGCCTGAACAACGTCGGAATCCAAGAGAAGGCACTGGAGTGGATCATCTCCTTCCTCGCCGGAAGAACCCAGAGAGTCCGCCTCCCCCGTTCAGTTCCGAGGCCACCGAAGTCAGCTGCGGCGTACCACAAGGATCATCACTCAGCCCCACCCTCTTCAACGTCTACATGAGCCCCCTCGCAGCCATCGCACGCCAACACAACCTCAACATCATCTCCTACGCCGACGACACCCAGCTGATCCTCTCCCTCACCAACGACCCCACAACCGCCAGAACCAACCTACATGAAGGGATGAAGGACGTAGCCGAGTGGATGAGGAACAGCCGCCTGAAACTGAACTCAGATAAGACGGAAGTCCTCATCCTAGGATCATCACCCTCCACCTGGGACGACTCCTGGTGGCCCCCTGCCCTGGGCAACGCACCCAAACCAACGGACCACGCACGCAACCTGGGCTTCATCCTGGACTCCTCCCTCTCAATGACCCGACAAGTCAACGCCGTCTCCTCGTCTTGCTTCAACATCCTACGCATGCTGCGCAAGATCTTCCGGTGGATCCCCACCGAAACCAGGAAGACGGTCACCCAGGCCCTCGTCACCAGCCGACTGGACTACGGCAACTCCCTCTACGCCAGAACCACAGCCAAACTTCAAAAAAGACTCCAACGCATCCAGAACACCTCAGCTCGACTCGTCCTGGACATCCCCCGACACAGCCACATTGCCAGACACCTGAGAGACCTGCACTGGCTCCCCGTCAGCAAGAGAATCACGTTCCGACTCCTCACCCACGCACACAAAGCTCTCCACAACCAAGGCCCCAGATGCCTCAACGACCGTCTGACCTTCTACACTCCCACCCGCCAACTACGATCGACCAACCATGCCCTCGCCGCCGTCCCCCGCATCCGAAGAGCCACAACGGGAGGAAGATCCTTCTCCTACCTGGCTGCCAAGACGTGGAACTCCCTACCCATCCACCTCCGCCTTACCCAAGACCACCTCTCCTTCAGGAAGCAACTCAAGACCTGGCTGTTCGAACAGTAGCGGACCCCCCCCCCCCCAAGCGCCTTGAGACCCTCCGGGTGAGTAGCGAGCTATACAAATGCTTGATTGATTGATTGATTGATTGATTGATTAAGGAAGGTATGAGCAGATGCAGGGGGGAGAGTCTAAGTAAATTAGCCATCCTGGGGTGTGTTTAGCCAGCTCTTACCTCCTTGCTGGAAAATCAGCCATTATGGATTTGGAAGATTTGATGCACTCTGGGACAAAATAATGCCACACTCTCCAGGATGTGGTCATATCTTTGAGGAGTTACCCTGCTCCCATTGGTCAGGAGTGACCTCCTGCATGACCCAGAGAACTTGGAATAAGTATCTGAGAGGGGCAGAGCCCTCCAGATTTGCTGCTTGAAACTGAAGAAAGCAAGACATTGTGCCAAGCTGAGAAGTTTGGCTGTGTAAATTCTAAGGCCTGACCTCTGAAGCCTGCACCATCAGAAACTACAGCCGCGTGGACTACCTTGCTGAAAAAGAAGTAAAGAGTGGACTCCCTGCAAGCTACAGGTTAACAGAGCTCACCTGGACCCTCACCACCAAGGATCATTGTTGGAAATGGCCCTTTTTGCAGGGTTATCCCCAAACTTTTTGCTTTTTCCTCCTATTTTTCCCTGACCTGTTTGTGTTGGTTTTAGGACTCCGGGCACTTTACCACTGCTAATCAGTGCTAAAGTGCATATGCTCTCTGTGTAAATTGTGTTATGGATGGGTGTTTCCATGATTGGATATTTGATTTACCTGTTAGCTCCTAGTAAAGTGCACTGCGTGTGCCAGGGCTGGTGAATCAAATGCTACTCGGGGGCCTGCAGTACTGGTTGTGCCACCCCCGTGAGTAGCCCTGAAAACGGTAACTCAGAACTGCCATTGCAGAAGTCTGCGCGCAGTTTGTACTGCCATGTCGACTTGGCCAGTGCACACACTGGCCGGTCCCTAACCTTCCCTTTTCTTACCTGTCAGACACCCCTCAGGTAGGCCCAAGGTACCCCTGTGGGCAGGGTGCAGTGTATGTGAAAGGTGGGACATGCCCTGGTGTGTGTGGCATGTCCTGATAGTGAATTACAGCCAATTTCGTTTTCACTATTGCAAGGCTACCAGTTCCCCATAGGATAGAATGGGAGGTTTGTTTATAACATCTTATAAACATAACTGACCCAGGGAATTCGGTAAGAAAATAGAATTTAGTATGCCTGAACTCAGAATCTAAAGATGCATCTTTTAGTGAAGGTGATTTTTACATTCTGTGTTTGAAAATACCACTTTTAGAAAGTAGGTATTTTCTTGCTCAGTCATCCCGTGTGCCTCTGCTGGAATGTGGATTGCCTGTCTGGGTTTTGGATGACAGAAGGCTAGGGGGCCGGAGGGGCTCCAGATAGTCTAGGTAGGTCAGGAAAGGGCTGCATATACCTGGGCTGCGATGGGGGAAGGGGGAGGAGATTTCTTTGCACCTCAAAGGGCCTGGTCTGCCTCTGACAATGCCGTCTCCACCTCCTGCCAGGAAATCACACCAGAGAAGGCAGAACTGGTTCTGGCCGGGCATAGACACCCTCTGCCTGAAAGATCAAAGGATTTTTAGATACAAATACTGGGTCCCAGACCCCTGAACTTCAGAACTCATCTGGAACAAGAAGACGGCCAAGAAGAAGAGCCAGAGAAGCTGCAAAAAGGAACAACTGCTTTGCTGGGTGCTTTGCTGGGCTGACCTGCAGTGGCTGCTTCTGTCTTGGGCAGTGAAAGGCCTGGACTGGACTTTCTGCAACCTAATTTGTGAGTCTCTCCAAGGGCTTGAGGTAGAGCTTGCCCCCTGTTCACGAAGTCTCAGGAACAGCAAAGACTTCAAGTTCTTCTACCCGCAGCACTGGGGACTGTGCGTTTCGTGTTGCAACCAGAAGAAACCCAACTCGACGACGTCTACGACGCCGCTGCCGACTCCGTGTCCTGAAGGCACCGCAGAGGGCAACGCCGCAACACCGCACCGCAACCATGGTCTCACCGACGACGCCTGTTGATGCTGCCACCGAGCCGCTGCTTGCACCGCGACCTGTAGGCACCGCACTCCGCACCGCCTTGCTTCACGCCGAAGCTTTGGCACCGCAGAGAGCACCGCCGCACCGCGACCCTGGTCTCACCAACGACGCCTGTTGACGCCGCCACCGAGCCGCTGCTTGCACCGTGACCTGTGGCACCGCACTCCGCACCGCCTTGCTTCCTGCCGAAGCTTTGGCACCGCAGAGAGCACCGCCGCAATGCCGCACCGCGACCCTGGTCTCACCGACGACGCCTGTTGATGCCGCCACTGAGTCGCTGATCGCATCGCGACCTGTGGGCACCGCACTCCGCACCGCCTCGCTACACGACGATGCCGAGGCCTTCCTGATGCCGCCACTTCAAGCCGAAATCGACGCCGCTGCTTGCACCGTGGTTCGAGGGCACCGCTCGTAAAGTTACACAACGCACCGCCCTCATCCCGCACCGCAGCCTTGGCCTACCGATGCCAGCACCATCAATTCCAGTTCGTCAGCCGACTACAGCACTTCAGCAACGACGACGCCGCTGCTTGCACTGTGACCTGCCAGCACCGTGACGAGCACCGCCTTCATCTCGCACCACGACCCTGGTCTCACTGACGACGCCATCTGACGCCGTCACTGAGCTGCTGCTCGCACCACGACCTGAGGGCACCGCAGGCCGCACCGCTGTACTTCGCACTGCAGCACACGACGCCTGCCGACGCCAGCGCTCCTGACTTCATCAGAGAGGAGATCGACATGCAACGCGTGTGACTTCGAGGGCCCCGACGACTCCTGCACCGACCTCCGGAACCGATGCCTGCGGACGCCGTGTTTTCGGAAGCTCAACGAGAAGTCATCGACGCCCTGCATTTCTAAAAGGTACTGTTTGCGGGTCTTCCCGACACCGTAGCTGGCCCGCGACGCCGCGGTCAGCCAGAACTGTTTCGATTTGTTTACTTACGACGCCGTGATAGCCCTGGACGGAGCTATCGCATCAAGGAACTGTGTTTCAAGCGTATTTTGATAACTGAAGATTTTTGAGTACTGTATTATGGATTTTTATCGTTTTTGGTCTTGTCTTAAGTATATAAAAATATTGGATATTTTTCTAAACTGGTGTGGTGTCCGTTTGTAGTGCTTACACTGTATTACTGTTGGTTATGTGCAAATGCTTTACACACTGCCTCTAAGATAAGCCTGACTGCTCGTGCCAAGCTACCAAGGGGGTGAGCAGGGGTTATTTTAGGAGTGTAACTCCCTTATCCTGACTAGAGTGGTGGTTTCTGCCTGGCTTTGGCACATGCCCTAGCCCGCCAGAAATCCCATTTCTAACAATCACCAACCTGGGGAACTACCAGTGGATTTGTAAGGGTGACGTCCAAGTGGATTGTGGGAACTGAAGTCCTCAACTTTCAAGGACCATCTTGGAGCTTCCAGACCCTTGGAGTGAGTTTGAGACATGTTGGGACCCTTTGAGGAACTTCAGGAAGAAGTTCAAGAAGTTTGGAGAACTTTGGAGGAACTTTGAAAAAAAGCTCCATAGAGGGACCGACTCAACCTGGTCAGCCAAGCCGCCTGCCTTCAACCGCGAGCCGGCCAAGCCATCCAGGTTCGTCCCTCTAAAAGCTCCGTCGGTCCAACTTCCAGAGTTTGACCGGGAGTAGAAGAAATCCGAGGCCGACGAACCCTCACCGAATCCGGCCTGGTGAAGAGCATCGAGGGACCCCGCGAGAAAAATCTCCAGAAAAGTTTCTAAGTCCGCTCGTAGAAAAGGTGACCGGGAGCAACCACGAAAGCCAAGCCGCCTGCCTTCAACCGCGTGTCGGCCTGGATCCTGGGTTTGCCCTGCTGGAATGCTCCAGAGGTCGAACCGCAAAAGTTTCTAAGTCCGAACGTAGGAAGGTGACCGGGAGCTCATCGCAAGGCAAGCTGGCGAACCCTCACCGAATCCAGACTGGCTGAGAGCTTCGAGGGACCTCGGGGAGAAAAGCTCCAGAAATGTTTCAAAGTCCGAAGGTAAAAACTGTGACCGGGACCTTCCGCGTGGGGTATCTGCTCAGGGCTCCATCACGGTCGGCCTGAAACTTTGACTTTGGGTCGGTCTATCGCGAGCCTGTATCCCAATATGGTGCTATAAGTTTCTAAGTGCTATATTTTGCTAAATCTTTGAAAATTCATATCTCCGGTTCCCAATATTGGAGTTTTGTCGTTTTGGTGTCATTTTAAAGATAAAAATATTTCCTATTTTTATAAATTAGTGTTGGATTTTTATTATGTGTTGTGTCTTAATTATTTACTGAATTGGTGTTTTTAAATGCTTTACATACCTGTCTTTGAAGTTAAGCCTGTCTGCTCGCAGCCACGTTACCAAGGGTTGAGGATAGGAGTAATTCTCTAAGACCTATGCTGAGTCCTACCAATGATTAGTGGCCTTATTGCCAGTGGCAGAACTACATTTGCCCCTACCAATAATCCACTTTCCAACAGTTACCTTATGGCATGTTCCCGGTTCCACTTGATTGGATGTATCAAAAGCTGGATCTTTTTCCACAACAATGATTCCCCAAAGAGCTTACTCTGAATCGCTTATGGAATCCAATGAGGCCTGTCCTCCCCCACTGGCCACTGTCAGTGCTTGGGGAGTGGACAGAAAGTCCAGCAGTGTCGTGCTGGGCGCCATCACAGAGTCGCCTCAATTTCCATAGTCGATTTTAGGACAGAATAGCACTGAATGTATAGTGTCTGAATCAGCAGCGTCAAAGCCAACATTTTCATTAGATACTTATTCCCCTGGGGGAGGGGGGAAGGGTGTTGGGGGGCGGGTGTTCATTTCTAAAACATGATTCTTAATATTAAATACGAATCAGAATCTACACCTAAAGCCAAGCTCGGGTGCATAGTGAAAGTTTCAGTTGGACTTACCGGAGGGTGCAGCTGCCTTCTGCTTCATATCAAGGCATCACTTCCCTGTGTGCTGTTTACCACCAGTAAATTACTGTCCTCTGGCCTCGATGCTTTCCTGTCAAAGATGTGCCTTCTAACTATTTTGAACAGCTTTCCCCAAAACTAATTCCACTAGGAGAATGCTGCTCGCTTTTACCAGAAAATTCCATTAATATCATATTGATTGAAAATGTGCTGACTTAAACAAGGGCAACATAATTTACTGTGGAGTTAACTTCCCTGACCTCCTGCTTATTGAAGGAGGTCAAGGGCTGTGGTCAAAATGTTAAAGATGGATGCCGCTTTAGCGGGGACGTGAGTCTCTTCCCAGAATTCTCTTGAAGGATGTTTGACTGGTTCTGTGAAGATGATGTAAAACAACTGGGGAAACCAGCTTAAGGCCTGAAACATACGAGGAACTGGTAGCTAAAAACTAGAACGCAGTAAGTATGAAAACAATGAAAATATTTCCACAAGCGAGTGATGCATTGCGCATTTCAAGTAGACAGTCTATGTCATTTATTTCCTTTACCCAAAAGGTTGGTGCCTGCTTACACAGGCTACTGAAAACGTCATGAAAATGTAATACACATTACCTCCTATTGTGTTTCTCTAACACGATCACCACCTGACAATCTTGGCTTCTTCTTACCACTAATTCACGAAAAGTTCAGTAAATCCACACACAACGTGGAGCTATAAGTGTTCTAATGTGTCTCCCTCCATTAAGAAAGTACTATCACCCCGAAAGCTTCAACAAAAAGCTCAGAGTTTTCTTTTTAAATTGTAAAAGCCCTTAGACAGCAACCCTTGCGTGTATACGCACCCTACTTAGGGTCTATCAAAGCTCCAAATAAAAAAAAGAGAATAACTAGGTAAACATATGTCCCAATACCTGCAGTTTTCGCTTGTAATGGTGACGTGAAATACCTTGAATGGTGGCTTTTTAGTGACACACCTAGACTGCAGAAAATGCATAAATAAAGAAATGAATGTGGGCCCAATTCACGCAATTACGTATAAAACTATGGAATTCGTAAATTGGGTTTACCTGTGCACATATTTTACAGCTGTTCCTGTATTCATGTTCCTTCCCGTGTTACGTTTGCAGTAAAATTCAAGCTTGACTAATTAGAATTTACAAGTATTTGTGCTTATGCATTTTTTCCTATATGATTTAATTGTATTAAACGCAAGTCTAAGTTTACAGAAATACAAGACAGATGTAACCTATTAACATATTCATATTGTGGGTTGGAATTATAAGTGGAAAGTACTGCACTGTGACACTGCCATTCAGCCTCACAAGACATGTGCTTTGCCCCATAATTATGAACTAAAATTAGATTCACACAAGTGGCTTTTTTTTAAGAGAGGTTGTGGCAATTTGGCACAGGCAGCGAACCAGTGGCATAAAAGTTCATGTCACATGTGAGCTGCTGTTTATATTCACACCACATACATGCATGACTACAAAACATGGCATCAGATTAATGATAGTGGCTGGTGGCAGTTTAAAACGATGAAGGAAGACATGTCAGAGGAAACAACTTTGTCAGGCAGGAAAACCAACTTGTATATGTTATCTAAGGCACCCTTATTTTTGCTATGCAGCCACAAATATTCATGCCTAATTTATAAAAGTGGGATAGACTAATATTAAAGTCAAGTCAAGATAAATTTCTTTATTTTCAAGACATAAATTCTTATAGAAATATTTAGGGGTGGGCGGCAAACTCCACTTCGCCGATGGAGTTTGCGTAATTTTGCCACTTTGCGCTCCATTTAGAGCACCGAGTTCGGCGCTAAAACTCCACCTACCGCCAGTGGAGCAGTCTACGGGCATGCCCGAGTCGCGGGTCGTCACTCATCCCTAAAGTGTGTGTGGCTGAGAACAAAACAAGCATGAACAGAAACCAGAGAATGCTGTTTGATTTGCTGGAATATGAATAACACCAATCCTTAAAAATATCACTGATAACGGTAATCTTCTTATGATCTCGGACCCAGAGAAAAAATTTGGGTAGTGCTCAGAGACCTGGGAATTCCACCCTATCTCCTTAATGCTATCGTTAGGCTCCACCTAGACAATTTTGCCCAAGTGAGATGTGGAAAATATGGGGAGCTCACCCTCGCTTTCCTGTTAGGAAAGGGGTACGCCAGGGCTGTGTCTTAGCTCCCACCCTATTCTGTCTTTTTATTAACGGGCTCATCGACCATCTTAATAGAATAAAAGACAATGATGCCCCAAAGTTAGCCTCTTGGAGGGTGCCGGCGTTGATGTTCGCCGACGACACCCTCCTACTCGCTAAAACACCAATGGGAATCCAGCGTACTCTTGACGGTTTTGCTAATTTCTGCAAGCTTCGGGGCTGGAGATCAATATTTTAAAAACAAAATATATGGTCTTCAACCCCCCTAAAACCACCCGTCCTAATCCATCTTTATACCTAATTCCGTTAGAAAGAGTTAAGGTGTTTGACTATTTAGGTGTAACTTTGTCAGAACACTTTGAATGGGGGCCACAGATGACGAAAGCAAGTCTCAGGCTTACGCAGACGGTGGGTGGGATTATGAAATTGCACAGATCCTCTGCATTCAAACCGGCGGGCCCCATGGTGGAACTATACAAGGCACAAGCACGGGGTGCTACACTATATGGGGCAGAACTGTGGGGGCACCGCCCCACTTTTGATCTGAGTAGGGTGGAGAATGGCTTCCTGAGGCAGCTGATAGGTCTTCCTCGTAGTACTCCCCTGCTGCCCATTCGCATGGACCTGGGCATTAGGCCCATAGATGAAGAGATTGCCCTGGGTCTACCATTACATTCTGGCGCCGGCTATGGGCGACTCCAGAATTGTCCATCTTTAGGGCCGAGCTCAAGGAGTTTTTAGTCCCTTGCACTTTTAAGAAAATTCCCTGGTTAAACCACATAAGAGACTACGTTTTTAAGCTAGGCATGCCAGATTTATGGAAGTCACCTGAAATAACATGTCCAACGACTCCCAGGGTGGCACTAGTTGGGCGCTATAGACTTCACAAACTAGCGGCCACCCAGGAAAGTTCCTCCTGTGGTCGTTTGACCATGGAGTTTCTCCAAGTCAAAGATGTGTATAACAGAGAATCTTTCCTGGATACCATTGAACCCCCATTGGCCAGGAAACTTTACGTGCAGTTTAGGATAGGGTCTCTTCCACTTCGCTCTTTTACTAGTAAATGGGCTAAAGAGTGCAATAGTGATTGTCTCGCTTGCAAGTATAAGGAAGAGTCGATAACACACATTTTCTTCTTTTGTCCAGCTTATTTAGCACCGCGCAAGCGTTGGTTAATCCAACTGTGCAAGAACCTTGGCTTTGTGCGTTGCGTGGAGGCATTGAGGGTTTTAAAATATGTAACCCACCCGCCAATAGTGTTTGCTGTTTCACGCTTTTTAAAGTCAATGTGGTACACTAGGCGGGCTTTCTTAGAATAGCTGACTCTGGGAGGAGAGGAACAGTTGATTATGCATAGGATTTGTCTTCCATCACTTATGCGCCCCTCCCGGACCTTGACTATATCCATTCCTAACTTTGTAAAATTCTCGCCCTCAGGTTTTTTATTCTATTTTTAAATCTCTTCTTTTTTTATGACATTTTCAAAAAGAAAAAAAAAGAAAAAAAAAATTGTACAGTGGAGTTGCTTTCCCATGTCCATTCCTGTAAATATGGCAATTGTTGTGAATTTTATGATAACCGATCTGGAAAAAATGAATGTGTTATTGTAAATATTTTTTAATGACTTCTCGTTTTAATGTAAAATGTACTTTTATGGTCCTTGGTGGCCGAAATAAAGTTTATGGAATGGAATGGTAATCCTCTTATTATTACCGACCACCTGCAACACACACATGCAGCTAATAAGCACACAACACTCGCGCACACACTCACCCACAAAAACACACATGATAGGCGTGAATATAAAGTGTTTCATTTTCATGCAGAAAGCAAAACATATCAAAGAGATGAACGAAAGCACAGTCTAAAACACACATCTGTAGACATACTCACACACAACACACACACAAACACACTGACAGATATGAATAGAAAGAGAAGCATGTGCCTAAAAAACGGGATACACAAAAAGGGACACACGTAAAGGCACACCTAGAGAGATGTAACAGCAGAGATATACTCACCTGGAAATATGGAAGGATTACACACACAGTCACACATACAACCAAAGAGCCAAACATACAGTCATACAAAAACACATGCCCTTACTCAAATTAAAACCAAGATGTTCATAAAATCGAGTTATTAGCAACAGTTAACTACAATTGCAGCAAACAGGCATGAACACAGACTCATACACACAAACCTCAATTAATCATCCAGCACAAACACACACACACACACACACATACAAAGCCACGCACAGAGACTGAGACAGACATACACTAGAAGAGATAGGCAAACACAGACATGCAAGCAGACACAGTTACACAGACATACACAGACATACAGACTCAGACATGCAGACACACAAAAAGACACAGGCAAATGCACACAAGTACTTTATCACACATTTACACATCTGCCCCCTTTACGCAAATGTCCTTGCGCACACAAACATACTCGCGACCCCTCAAAGTTGTCAGAAAGAACAGAAAGAACACAAAGCGACACAGTAAGTTACAGAGATTGTCATACCCAATGATAAACAGACTCATAAGCAGCATCTCTCTCGCACACACACTCACACACACTTCAGCAAACACAAAGACTCAGGTAGACCAACACAAACTGTCAGGCATGCACTGTGTACTGAGACACACTCAGAGCCACTGACACCCACTGATACTTGGAGGGGTCTGTGGAAAGGCCTAGAGCTGATTTAATCTGCAAGAAGAACCCACCAGAGTTCAGGGGCAGAGGAGTCACCGGGATGACGGATGTGAAAATCTGACGAGCCAAGCTGTCTGCGAGGCTGCATCATCCTGGTGGGCACCAAAGTTTGCCTTGACACTCAACTGCTATGGTCTGTCCTCAACCAGTGAAGCTAGTCTGCTCATAGGTGAGAATTGAACGTGTCCTGGTGAAGACCATCTTAGGGTCAGGCAACCCTATTAGTCAGCAGACGTATTTATTCTACTTACTAATTGTGTGTCCTGACCCTAAGGTGGTCGTCACCATGACGAGTTCTCACACATGTGCAGACTAGCTTCCATTGTTAAAAGC